>OX454527.1:57230565-57830565 GCA_949715645.1 Portevinia maculata | reverse complement strand
GGCACCACGTAGTTTGATTATACAGTGAAATCTCTCTTAAGTGGACACCCAAGGGACCGGAGTTTTTTGTCCACATAAGAGAGTGTCCGCTCAAGGGAAAATTTTAAAAAGAAAACAAAATTGATTTTATTTAATTCGCTTTTTCAAAAATAGGTACATACACAAACATAGTCCATAATTGTTTTTTTTTTCAAAAAATCTTCAATCCGGCTCTGATGAAGATGAAGATTACAACCGCTAGCTACCACTGACTCATAGTGAGATCGAAGAACAGATGACAGCTGCATTGCCTTTTCATCCCCAGCTATTAAAGCGAATTTGCACAAAGATTCGCCAGCACTCAACGCCTTCTTGAAAGAGTAACAATCTATTTCAGTATTTGCTTCCGAAGTAGCCATGTCTTCTTCATCGTTACTTTTGTCATTCACACTTATAACGCTTAAGACATCTTCCGTCAAGTTCTCGTTCCATCTCTCATCTGTCTGAACATTTTTGTCGCATGCGGCACACTCAAGTAATCAACTTGATTTCAGACGGTTTGTCTGATTAGCGAGGATACATTTTTCAAACAGATCATTGGTATGTCCTCCCCTGAAGTAAGGTCTTCAATTTGGGTGGTTGGATTTCGTAAAAACCCAGATTTTTTTTTTAATTTTTTTTTATCGTTTCTTGAGAAACCTTGTTCCAGGCTGCAGCAGCCCGATTAATGGCATCTAGCACAGTAATTCCTGAAGAACGCTCTCTAACATTACCAACGTGATACATTTTAGCAATAAGCTGGTTTAAAACTTGTTCCCGATAAAGAACTTTAACATTTTTGATGATGCCCCAGTCTAAGGGTTGACAAACGGACGTTATGTTTGCTGCGAAAAATACCATATCGATGTTACTTATGTACAATGTGTGTGTATCTATACCGACAACTGTTTGTAGAATGTGCATGCGCCACGCTGTTACAGTTGCACAAATACATGCACGAGTATGAGATGAAAGCTTACACAATAAACGTGTAAATAAAAGATAATGACATGCTTATGTGAATAAGAAATATCCATTTAAGAGAATATTTTTCCCAAATGAAAATGAAAATACTGTCCATGTCCACTTAATAGAATTGTCCACTTTAGAGGAGAAAAATTCAAACAAAATCATAGCAGCCAACCATCACACTTTATATTGCCCGCTTAAGGGAATCGTCCACATAAGAGGGGTGTCCGTTAAGAGGGAGTTCACTGTATACCATAAGAAACTATTTCAGGATTTTTTTGGAATTTTTTAAATGAAATTTAGGGGTCGCTACCAAGGTTTGAATTTAAAAAAAAAAACTCAAAATCTGTATTTTTTTTATTTATTTATTTTTTCAGGATAAAAAATATAACAAAATCTTCAATGATGTATGGCAATGTTGATTTTCTTAATTTCGATAATAATTGACCGATAAGCCAAACCTTACTTTGATTTGTAGTAGCTTTACTGAGTCCGCTACTTTTAGACGCCATTGCAACACGTTGCAACACGTTACTATGACTTTTACAAATAAAACGCGTACGCTCTCGTAAATGACTTATTAGACCTGAAGTGCGGGGCGCACACCGGTGTCATAAAGTTCGATTGAGCAATAATCAATAAAAGGAGCATGCAGCACGTGTAGTTAAAATATGAAGGCCTAAAAACTAATGGATCAAACAAAAACAATAAGATCAGTAACTGATTGACAGTTAAAAAGTGACCCGAAACCGAGAAGCCTGCAGATAACGGCGAACCCTACTGGCGAACCGACCAGAAGGCATGCAACAAAGTGGGTTGGTTTTGATCCCTTTCAATTCCGATTAAAACTTCGCCGTTAAGAAAGACTAAGAGGAAACTCAACACTTATCTAGAATTGCAATGCTGCCTTCACTTAATTCGCCAATTCATTTAGGTACTTCATTCCAAAGTATAAATTCATATAAACATATTTTAAACACTGCTTAACCAGTTTTTAAATTTGCCCTTTTTAGGGCAAAGTGTTATTTATAAACAAATAACAAGAGTTAAGCTACATTGCCTAGAACTTTCGTAACCTTAACCCCAATGTATTCGTTAAACGCCTGTTTAAGGCAAATTAATAATGGCCGTTTTGTCTCATTCTTTCTCTAATGAACGTGCTCCACGTCATTTCGGAAGTGTGTTAAAACTGTCAATGGACAAAAGTGGTTATTCTAAAAACAATTTGTCAAAAGCAATTGACTGCCTTCGTAGCTGTACAAACAAAATTTTGTAGAATATTTTTGTTACCAAAATGTTCGCGATGGGGCCTTCTTCTGCCTAGTGCTGTATGCGAGTTGCATACCCCTTTTTAATCTAACCTACCAAAATGGTTGGCGTCTTTACTTTCTAGACAGAACCCTCGTTTTGTAAACACACAGAGAAAAATAGTTAATCACAATTTTAGAGAAGCTCCGTAAAGCTAATCGAATTTTAACGAGACCATCGTTTAGAGGTTTTTTAAGGAAATGTAATAAAATCGACTGCTAGTTTACAATTATATATATATACATAAGTTCTTTGTGAAGGTAGCTTAAAAAAATTGTATTATTCATAAACAAAATGGATCAGCCTTATTGACAAAATTACAAGCGTAGACAATGTGGTTCCTGTCAAAAAACAAAACATATCAGTAGTGTTTTATTGGGACTAAATTAAGTAATTTCCGATTTCATGAATTTTCACAAGGCAAATTTGCTCTGACAGTTTGTTTTATTACCAAATTTGTTTGACAGATTTTTCTCATTGATTTTGTTCGTTCTGACGTTAACTAATTTGACATATTTGTTGAGTATTAATTTAATGTTAAACCATCTCTAGTACCTACTTCATTTTTCTTGGTGAACTTTTATTGATATAAATTTTGAAACATTTTACTGTTACGAACAGTTACCTTTAAAACAAACAAAACACAAGGTGTATATATTGCAACCTCCCCCAGAGTAGATATCCAATTTCGAAATGTATTCGAAGTAAAACTTTGCAAAACAACAACAATTGACTTGAAAATAAATACAACGAGATGCATGTGAAGCTTTACCACGCTTAAAGGCAAACAACTAAAGCTTTTTTTTTGTTGATATTGTTGCTCCTCGAGCTGTGTTATTTTTGCAGCATTCTATAAGTTTTCTCGATTTCAATGCGCATTTGCTTTCGAATGAAGTTCAAGTGTATTGAATTGAAATTGATAGAGGGTGCGAGAGAGACTTTCGCTGACCAAAACAACTTGATTTAAGTTGCAGTTAGGAGGAGAGTAGCTAATAATTATTATTGTCATTCTTATTTAATGTCAGTACATGCGGATACTAATGACGGCATGTTTTTCGTACATTGACGATTGGCACTGAAGCTCCGGTGTTGCGCCTTCTTTTTATATATTATGTACTCGCATGTATAGTATAAGCTTACAAAAAAGTAGGTAGGTACAGCAAAAATAAAATTAATATTACCTATTAGGTTTTGCTTATTAAGTCTGAAAATACGAATTAAAGTGTGGGTTATATTAAGCCTTTACAATAGATGTACGCGCGAAGCGATTAGTGTTTGTCCAAGTGTTACGCTATCAAGAAGCGTTTAAGCAGTTCGATTTTGTTTTGCTTTGTCGTTTAAGCGTTATGACATTTTTGAATAAATTATGAGATTTTGTGTTTAAACTGAAGGTCCTCAGTTTGTTGTAAATAATATGGTGGTGCTTAAAATACAAACAAGTTTCAAAAGGATTAGAGACGTGTATGGGCGTAGTGGCTCAGTGGTTAGTGCGTTGGATTTCGAATCACGTCGGGCCTAGTAGCGCCTAAGGTTCTGAGAAACCTCCAAGAGTATCCCTTGCCATGAGAAGCTTCTCAATGAAGCTTTGGAATCGGCTTAAAATTGTAGCTCCCTTTCAATTCGCACAAGCAAATGGTTGGAGAAGCTAGGTTCTAGGCCCTCTTTGAGACATTAATGCCTAATATTTATTGTTTTTTTTAAGAAATGCGTATGTCTTTGGAATGCAACTGGTGTTTCGAGCTCGGTACATCAAGGCAATCGAAAGGCAAGTCTTAATCAACCTAATATGACTTGGGTTAAAAAAAATGTGAAATAAAATTAATATCGAAAACAGAAAACTGTCAAGGGGGATTTGGAAATTAATTGAGCAGTCTGAACAAATTTCTAATAAGAAAATACAAATAAGATAATTTGGTCCTGATGATGTGGTATAAGAACTTTAAGTATCTTCACAGTGATCAAATACCAGGCCAAAGATTTGATTTTCTTTTGGGTTTAAGTACAGAACAAGCCGGTTTTCAACGTCATATGCTAAGTCGTCAAATGCCAAGGTTGAATATAGCTCATCTAAAATGCTGAATTCACTTGACTTGCCTGAAGCAGGGAAGTATACCAGAGCCTACTTATGTTTTCAACATTTAAGGGAAACATTTTATCTGTGAAACAAAGAAGGACTGTATTCTGTTGGCCTGACTTCTTGGTTGGCAGTTACATGTAGGCTTTCAACAAAACATCTTCAATAGCAGCACCTTTTTGAAGTAGTTAGGACCTGCCCGGGACGGGTTTAAAATGTCACTGCAGCGCCCCCCAAAAAAAACAACGCTCGTCGTAAAGGCGACTAAGGGTAGAAATCACATTTAAGCAATTTAACCATTCATATTCCCAGCGACAAATTAAATATCTTGAAACTGTCGCGCAAGTATCTTGTGCTAAACTGGAAAATCAAACAATAATCCATAATGGGAGCCATCGAGGCGCCAACGTATTTTGTTAAACACCTCATAGGCACCAATGCGGTGAGCAAAGCCAACCGTCTTTTCCACCAACTCGACCAGTGCAACACCGCAAGGCTACTCTGGTGGACATTACATAAACCCAAGTCCATCGGACTTCGGAGGCATAAGAGAGGAACCCTGTCCAAATTAGTAAACGCAATCAGCGGGCAGTGTGCTATAGGAAGACATGCTCAAAGGCTGTGCATTCCCTACAATGACTTCTGCAGAAGCTGTAGGGACGAGAAGGAAGAGGAAACTATCAGTCACTTCCTTTGCACGTGTCCTGCAATTGCCAACATTAGGAAGGCTACACTGGGTGAATACCTTTTCAATGATCTAAATGATTCCAACAACGCCTGCACAGCAAAGATTAGCTTCTTCATTCAGATGAGCAAATGGTTCCCTGAGTAAAAGGGTGACCCACGCACCTTACACATCGGCAGCACAATGGACCTACCTCTGGTCTAAGTGCATCTTCATCGAGGGCTGGTTCCAACCAACCAACCATAACCTACAAACATTTTAAACCAACGTGCATCGGCATCTCTCCTATTCTTCTTATTCTAAATTCTTTAACGCCCGCGCTGTGTAGCTAATACATGATAAGGGTTATAAAAAAATGGGATATGCTCGGTTTTGTCAAGTTTTCGTTAACTTTGTTTTCGTGGTCTTACGGAAAGTACCAATGAAGTGGGACCTGGGTCACACAAATGCAACAACATCAGCATTTGATTGGCCTCAGTGACAAAGCAGAAGAATGTTATGATTTGATTGTTAAGGTTGGGCGTGGCGAAGTTTTCACCTTTTATTCATACGACTATTCCTTGGCCACCTCAGGTTAAGATTTAGCCTGGGTGATGAGGTGCCGGAGCCTTAAGCGTTGGGTTGCGGGATCAATCCAAGTTGGCAGGAAGTTTCTTTTTTTTTGTGACGACCTGTGTGCTTAGCTTCCCCTAGAGGTCAAGTTGGTGAGCAAAATAGGATAGCGGCAACGGTATGGGAGATCATTCGATTCTGAGACCTCCGATCGAGTAGTGGGAAAAATCGAAGCGCGTGAAAAAAAATGTTGACAGGAGTATTTCCGATAGTTGCCGAAGAAGGAAAAGTGTGTATTCCATAGTGAGGAAAGGTGTATTCCAATAGTGAATGGTTATCAATTAGAACTGGAGTCAAAAAGTAGAACCGATATTAGACGCGTTATGAAATAGTGGAAGTGTCCCCCTACGTCAATATTTGATAAGTGAATAGTGAAAGGAGCTCGATTTCTGTTAGATATAAAGGGTTTTTCAATAAGAGCGCTACAAAAGTTTTTTTTAAATAAAACAAAAACGGTTTTGGATATCAATGAAATTCTTTTGCATGGCCACCACGGGCATGCTTGCAGAAGTCCAGACGCTGAACCCAATTTTCGACGGTTTTCAAGCATAATCTGCCGATACTGCTGCAATTTCACGTGCGATATTCGTACGAAGTTCATCAATCGTCGCTGGCTTGTTGGCATAGACCATAGACTTGACGTAGCCCCACAGGAAATAGTCTAACGGCGTCAAATCGCACGACCGAGGCGGTCAAGCGACTGGACCATTTCGTGAGATAACACGGTTTCCAAAATTGGTTTCCAATAAATTGATTGTGGCCTTCGCTGTGTGGCGCCGTCCTGTTGGAACCACATGTCTTCAAAGTCCATATCATCCAATTGGGGCCAAAAATATTCGGTTATCATTGAACGGTAGCGATTCCCATACACAGTAACGTGCCGGTCTTGATCATCACGGAAGAAGTACGGCCCAATGACGCCGCCGGCCCATAAGCCTCAGCGGCAGCAATATTCTCGACACTACGGGCACTTCTTTGTCTCACTGGCACGGGAACATTTTGTACTGTGCTTGTGGATTCAAATTTTTCCACTAGACGCTCAATTGTTGATCTGCTAGGACGATTATGACGACCATAAATTGGACGTAGCGCTCTTAACGTTGAGGCCACTGACTCCGAATTTCGGTAGTAAATTTTAATAATTTCGACTCGTTGTTGGCTCGTATATCTTTTCATCATGATATGGCAAACCTTACTGAAGAGAAATGTCAAAAGAGCGGCAAGAAATTCGGCGTCGTTGGCTGTCCCTATCGCTCTACTTTTGTGGCGTCCCTGTTGAAAAACCCTTTACAAGCTAGATTTCCTTCAACTTGAGGTAAGTGTTCATATATCCGAGACTGGAAATCCGTCGTCTAAGGGGGTTTTGTTTCTTTTGGTTTTAGGTGGTCTCTTCGAACAGTACATGTCTGAGGTTTTCCTTCCCCTATAACAGTGGTTCCCAACCTTTTCAACAGCATGCCCCCCTTATGGCGAATTGGAGAACCGCATGCCCAAATAAAAATTCAAATGTTAATTGAAAAATATATTTAATGCATCAAGAATTTTAGATATTCTTGGTTGTATATATGTTTTTTATACATTTTTGTAAATTGATTTTGGAAAACGTATTTTTAATTATTAGTAATGTAATATGTTCAATGCGACTTCTGTGGTTGCATTTTCTTCACCAGCTCTGAGATTCTGGGTGCAATTTTCGTCAGTGCAATTCTCATGTCAGCTGAAGCGTAGAGTAATAAATATTGAAGTCTTCAATATTGTATTCTTTGCATCAAAAAAAATTCAAATTGTGTCCACTCCTCCCTTTTACAATCCCAATGCCACCCCTGGGAGCCGTGCCCCACCGGTTGGGAACCACTGCCCTATAAGAAGGCGCAACACAATTTTGGTTGCTTACACGTGACCACCCCGAAGGCCAACAGAGCATGTGTACAGTGGGTCGAAACCTAAACCCAGGAGAAGTGAATATTGGATGCGAATTGGCGCGGAGCAAGAGTACCTGCTTGAGGTGAACGCGTTGCTGGTTCGAGTCCGGGGAGTCGTCAGTATATTCCTTTTTTTTATTTATTGTTTTATTTCATTCATTTCCATAATTTTTTTTATTGTTTTTGCTTTAATTCTGATTTTTTTTATTATTATTATATCTGGTTGTAGGAGCATCCTGTTTACTTTTTTTTTTTTTGGTTTTGTTCTCATTTGGGGAACTAATTGTAACACACCCCTGTAGCCACGTGGGCGAAATTGTGAACACAAGGGTGACAACGTTGTGGCCCTTTTGGGAAAGGGGCGTCTTCGAAACCCACTTTGGGTCAATTTTTTTTTATAAGTTATTTTTCTTACTACATTGCCGGATAGGAGTGTTTTTTTTTTTTTTTTAATCTAAATATATAAGCTGACGTTTGTAAGGATATAGTTGTATTTTTTTTTGTCTAACGTTTTTTTTTTAATTTATGTGCTCAATCCGATACGCGCACTCTTCCAGGTAGTCGCGATTCTTTCGGAATTCCCATTTACCGTCATTATCCCACGACCATCTTCATTGGGTCAGTCGGCTCTTAGTGTCCTGTGTCGCGGAAGTGGACCAGGTTTTGGAAAGAAACACGTTTTCAATCTACTATTACTAACCTCAGCTGCAACTAAGCGCTGCCAGACTTCGACATTTGAGTTTACTTTTTGGAGACCTTTCTGTTCATGTATCAGCTTTTTGGTTATACTTTCACGCCCAAAATTTGCTGTGGGCTCTTAGACTATATCCTTTAGAGGCAATCGCGTTTCTTTTGGGTTTTTCTTTTCTAGATTGAGAATGCGTTTAGTTGTGTTGTGAAATCACAAGTAGATCACATAACCAGTACAATGTGTATGGGGGGCATGCTCCCCCCTACAACCCCCCAGCCACTGTTAGATTTGGGATAGGTGCGAGGTTAATTACAATATTCAAAAACATAATAATCAATAACAAACCCTATTTACATTTTTGTTATCAATTATACAGTCAAACTTATTTATAACGAACCTTCAAGGGAACAATCAATTGTTTCGTTATAAAGAAGTTTTATACAAAATTCGTTATATAGAACATTTTTTTTTAACACTATAAGTGTTCCTTTATATTTTCAAAGAAAATTGGTACAAAAAAGAACTCATTGTAAAGAAATTTATATCTTTTTATTTTTCCGTCAATTTTCGATTGTTCATGTGTAATCGAAAATTGACGGAAAAATAAAAAGATATGGTGTGTATTATAAAAATCTTCCAATTTAGACAGGTGAAAATATGCATCATCTGTGGTTCCATCTCTTGTTTGAATAAAACTTCGTTAATTATCAAATGCAGTTCTCATATCATTATCGTTGGGTTGTCTTCAAATAAAGTCGATTTCAGAATTGTCATCTGATGAATCCGATTCCTTAGATGAAATGACATTCGAACTTGTTTCGTCTGAAGAAAGTTACATTGTAGCAACATTTGCATCCACTGCAACAATATCGTCAGATGTAACAGGACAATCATCACTTCTTGGTAAAACTCTGTTAAAGTGGCTGTTGTTCTCGATTATCAATGATCTTATCGTTGACAGTGGAACTGAGTTTCATCGGACCAATTATCAAAAGTACCAAAGCCAGCTTTGTTGAAAAAATTACGAATTGTGCTTGTTTTAACATGGACGCACTAAGCTTTATAAACATCTGTAATGGCATCTGAAAGGTTGGATTTGTATTCTCGTCCTTGATCCATAGCTCCAAGAACTAGTACACTTTTAAATTTTGAATAACGCCTTGGTCCATTGGTTGGAGTATTGATGTTGTATTCGGTGGGAACAATTTAACTTTATTGCCTTTAAATAAACCTGAACCATGCGCCTGGCAGTTATCAAGAAAAAATAAAACTTTCCGTCGTTCACGCATACATTTTTATTTTCTTTTATTATTCATTTTTGGAAAAGTTCAACGGTCATCCAAGAGTTTATTAAAATAATCAACCGGCATGGACTGTATTCCTTTAAAACAACGAGGCTTTGCACTTTTGCCAATTACTAAAAGCCATATTTGAGCTAACCATTAAGGTGACTCCTTCGTAGCTTTTCTTCCCTCCGTGACACTTTTTGTTTTTAAAAATTAGTGTTCTAAATTTATCTAGCCATCCAGTGCTGCCTTTAAAATTATGCTGACTCAAAGATTCAGAAAAATATTTAGCCTTTTGTTTGATAATAGAGCCCGAGAGCGGTAAATTCCTTTTCCTGTTTATCTGAACCCATTTTAACATTGCTTTATCAACATCATCTTATAATGTTTTTCTTAGTTTTTTTGGCTTCTGTTTCAACTTGCTTCTGCAAACTTTAAAATTTTTACCTCATTCTTTAAAATTGTCGACAATGTACTAAATGAAACACTAAATTTGTCTGCAACACTTTCTTTTCTCCCCTTTCAACTTTTTCAATAATCGATAATTTCTCTGAAAGTGAAATAGCCTTGCGCTTTGACATTTTTGTATAAACATTTCACGATCTTAAAATGCAACTCAAACGATTGACCTGTTGCGTAAAATTTCTACTACACATGAACACTTGTTCATACATCCATACATACATACATTCACTTTAAGAAAATTCTTGCCAAAACGGGGAGTTCCCTTTTAAAATTAGGAACAACAAATTATAGTAAGCTTTGTTTTCAAATTTGAGATTCCGTTATAAAGAAACATTTTTGATTTTGGGCCAAAAAAAGTAGTTCCTTGTAAAGAGAATTTCGCTATAGAGAATTTTGTTATAAGGAACCTAATTCATATGCGATATTTTTGAAGGGGAGGGGAACAAAATTAAATTCCATATAGAGAGAATTACTTTATAAGGAAGTTCGTTATAAAGAAGTTTGACTGTATATACATAGATATAATATATATATGTATAAATATATGTATGTAATAAATAGAACATTTTCATGCTCAAGTGTGAACGTTTACACTCAAATAGTTTGTTATCAAATTCACCTATCGTATACAACCACTCATGCAACCATTTTGACATTTGTCAGTGATAAATTAAATAAATTTGTATGCAAAAACCTTAAATTTGCAAATATTAGTTTCCTTAAGTAAAAATTGATGCAGAACATATTCTAAAATTATAATAAACATTTCCACAACAACAGTTTTTCGAACTGCGAGATCCTTTTTGCGAAACCATAGCTAAACGTTACACAATTCAGGCACGTGTAGCCGTGTATGTTCAGATCAGATATTCGTACCTTTATACTTATTTGTAAATCGTTTTAAGCAAACAATTAATGAGCATCTTCTAAAAGTACCTCAACAACGACTATCAAAAAATATTCAAAAGCTTAAGCTTGCACTTTTCAGTGGGATTTGTTTTTCTCGAAATCAGCTCGCTGACTTTAGGTTGTCTGCAAAAAAAAAACACATCCGCGATTGCCCTCGCCATAAATCTATCTTACAAAGTAAATGAGGAAATAATGATTAGCACACACCTCGGTGTATTTCATTTTGCATTTGTAAGTTTAAGTTCCAGTTGTTTGAGTAGGAGTCAGTATGATTTTTTTGAATAATTTCCCGTTTCGAGACTAAAATTAAATTTAGCAAAGTTAACGAATTGACTACATATTCTGATTTGGCCGTGCGGTTGCGAAAACAAGTTCTTATTTCAGAATGTACTTGGGTAGTTACACAAACGACTGGTAAACACGTATCTGCCCGCTCTACAACCACCACAATCGTGTGTAATCACAATCACTGATAAACAGACTGATAACGATTGTCTTAAGTATTTTATTAACATGTGGTAGAATGTTTTCATGACATGTATTCACAGGGGTAACCTCAATGTTGATAGGTAATGATAAACTAAAATAGGTTTAGCATTTAGCATAGATAGAAGAAACATATTTAATCGATAACAATAAAAGCAGCAACAGCTATATACATAAACCATGTTTCGAAAAATGTTCTTTTACGAATATAGAATTATTTATTTATTAAAAATAATGTCATGTGTTTATATGTTGTCTTCATTTTAAAATTACATTGGATTAAATAATTCATATAACGCTGTGTTTTTCCAATCGGCCTTCCTAGTTTAGATTCCACGCCGACAAAGTAAAACTAAATTAATATGCTGCCACCCGCATGTACTTGACATGACAAATCCAAAATAAATTACACATACACAATTCATCTGTCAGAAAATTGGAAATGTTCGTCCCCAATTAAAGAATTTCATTCGGTAGTTAGTTTTATCTGGAAAAATGTAAAGCACTGACTCACATCATTTCATCATCACTGTTCCCAAAACTTGACTCCTTTCCCAATCGAAACGTCAAACGAAAAAACACAACAACTGATTCATCACAAAAATGTCAATAAACTTTCCTTGAAAAATGAAAACCTTAAACATCAATACAAAAGAAAAAGAATACCTACAACAAAAGGCACATAGAAATGAAAATAAAACCGAACAACAAAATATATGTTACTCAATTTTGGAGAAAAACACCCCACAGGGTCAGACAGAGGTGAGAAAAAGGTATGCACGCAAATCATAGTCGAAAGTGTGATTCAAATGTTTTTATTTGTATTCTTGGGGAAAGAATAAATAAATTGTGTGCAATTTTATTTTGCCTTAGGCATACCAACAATTTAAATAATAATAAATGTAACCAAACCATAACTAATTTGAGGATTGCTTTGTGATGCGATTCATCCATAACAAAAGTTTCGAGTATGAAGTTTGCAACTACAGAAGAGCAATGTTTAAAGGAAACATAAGGAGATCCGATTGGGTGAACCGTTGGATTAGACTACCAGTGAGTGGGATTTAGAACCCTTATCACATAGCCTGGTTTTTATTTAAAACTTGATCAAAAAACCAGAATTTATTAATAAATCAACCGTTTTTGGGAGAAAAAATGGCCCAGAAAGTTATATAGTAAGGAACAACTGATAGGGGTTTTCATTCATTCATTATTCGGGGGCCTTCTTTCATTAATAGTTTAAAGCGGACAAATTCATTCTGCTCGTAGATGATGGTTTACTTATTGTAGTGCAAAACGATATTGATAATTGCAAATCTACGTTGAGAGAAGATTTAATAAATATAATAAATCGGGTGGCAACGGTGCAGTAGTAGATAGTGTATTCGCTTACTATCCCTAAGCAACTTAGACACCACCCGAGAAAAAAACCTACAACTGCACCCAAACACTTCTTTCCTATCTCTCTATTCTTTCTAATAGTAAGTAGCACCGAAAAGCATGCAATGAAATACGATATTACCAGGTGTTGCTTGCTGTTAAACACAAATGCTGACGCTGTGTTCTTAGCACTATAAGGGTACTGTAACAAGAAAACAAAACCCTTTAGCGTAAGCAAATTATATAAAAAAAAACATTATCTAGAAATGAATAAGCTAAAACTAAAAACTAATAAAACAAAACCAACCTTTTTCAACAACATATTATATCAAAGTTATATTTTGAATGAATTCACATGTGGAAATTGTTGAGGGGTTGCGGAAAGAGGATTCGGTATAAACCCGTCCAAGACAGAAATCCTGCTGTCGTAAATGACAAATTGTTAATTTTCAAAGAACACTTTGATTATATTTGTAATGAGATTGCAAACAAAAGTCGAGTTTCTTAAAAGAATTAGAAAGAAGAACGACGTATTTACTGCAATAAGGGTTTTGTTATTTATATACAGTCGAACAGTCCCTAAGTCGAATTTCTCTCTAACTCGAATTTGTATGCCATATTTTAGCACTCCTCTCAATTTTCCATACAAAAACATCCTCTAAGTCAAACTCCCTCTAAGTCGAAACTCCCTCTAACTCGTACACATTCTCTCGATTCTTGGCCTCTTTTTTCACCCTTTAATTCGAAAATCAGTTGATTCTATGCAGTTCAACAGAGCTGATGCAGTTATTCTGTGCAAGTTGGTAGTAAGATCAATTATTACAAACATTGTAAGTTACATGTTACAGAATTATTGCAAAGTAAAGTTTTTAGCTTTAAGGCAATAAGGCGTTCAGTTGGAACAGAAGATTCAAACAACAATAAATTAAACTTTTAAGGGATTACATAATCAGAGTGGAAGGTAGGTGATTGTATTTTATATGTGAGGGAGCATCTACTCGTATATTTGTATACCCTTTTCTAAGGGTATATTAATTTTGACGCATAGTTTGTAACATACCTTAATATTGCCCGTAGACCCCATAAAAGTTACTATATTTATGATCAGCATCGATAGTAATGTCGATCTAGCCATGTCCGTCCGTCCGTCCGTCCGTCTGTCGGCAAAAATTAGGCCTTTAAACTGGACCTAGAGAGCTGAAATTTTAACCATATACTCTCTAGGGTCCCGAAATAATCAAGTTTACGAATTTTTGAAATCCGCCCACAGACACGCCCACAAACTCAAAAAAACAAAATTTTGGAAAAAATCGAATTTTGAGCTAGAAAGCTGAAATTTTTTATATATGATCTATGACTCCTAAAACTGCTCGGCTCAAATGCCGCCCACTGACACGCCCACAAATAAATAAAATAATTTTTTTATACCCTATTCTAAGGGTATATTAATTTTTGAAAATCCAAAGTTTGAGCTAGGGAGCTGAAATTTATAATATATACTCCCTATGGGCTCTTTATGCTCATGTGTAAATATTTTCAAAATCCGCCCACTGACACGCCCACAATCAATTTTTTTTTTTTTTGAAAATTCAAAGTTTGAGCTAGGGAGCTGAAATTTATAATATGTACTCTCTAGGGGCCCTTTATTCTCATGTGTTAATTTTTTGTAAATCCGCCTACTGACACGCCCACAATTAAATAAAACAATTTTATTGAAACACCCAAGTTTGAGCTAGGGAGCGTTTTTTTTTTTGATAAAATCCTTTAAATGTTATATAACAAAATATGTAGAGCGTTCTTAACAATTCAACCATACTTAGACTTTTGTCACAAACACTTATGAGGGATAGGAATAAGAATAGGGTATCCAACAGTTCGCCCAAGCGGACTGTAGCCCGTCCCTATGTTTACAAATGAATACGTACAAACTTTTACAGATAAATTATGGCATAATGCAATATGGGGTGCAAGAGAAAAATTAAGGTTGCGGTAGGTATGGTTGTGCTAATACAAGTGGTCAAGTAAACTGGAACAAAGTCTGTGACAAAGCCGTTTTCAAGTGGTTTGAGAGTATGCATGCCAATAATTTAAAAATAAATTACCAGTGGGCCAATCATAAAAAACAAGGTCTCGAATTTTCAAGCAGCTTAGGTTTTCATGATTTCAAGCCAAGTGAAGGTTGACTGAGCAAATCTAAAACCAGGCACAGCATTCTTGGCAAAGTTTTAACAGGTGAAAGCGCTTCTACTATAAGCACCGTATACTACCAAAAACTTTAAGAATTTGGGAAACCAAAAAAGAAGAGCATGGGTAAAAGATTTTACTCCGTTAATGATTGAAAGTTATTTTAAAAATACCGGGTTTAAGGACGACACGTGGGACGAAAAAGATGAAATTCCGCTCAATTTACTTAGATCTGAGAACGAGGACGCCCATGAAATCGAGCAAATGTAGATCAAGTCAACAGAAGCGAATTATAATGTTGTAGATGTTAGTTGGAAAAACTTTATCTAAGTCGATGATGGTATCGTGGCTACCGAAGTACCTGACAATTAGTCTGTTGTGGAAGAAATAATTTATGCTGAGAATAACGCCAACGAAATTGAAAATGAAGAAGAACCCCAGCTAATTACCATAGAAATGCCAGAAAAAAAACAAAATTCAGAACGCGATTGAAATTCTACGATCTGCAATAGAGACAAGTACCGGATGAAGTTCAAAACTATCTTTTTAATCATTCTTTTTAGTCATTTAAAAAAAAAACACTCCACCTGTGATGACCCAGTCAAAAAAAAATAAAAAATTTCAAGTAAAATTATTTAAATAAAATTTTGACGATATAACAATGAATGTATGTGCCTTATTTCAATTTTATTTTAGCAAGAATATGTTTTTTATTTTATTATTTTGTTTTTATTTTGATGAACTACTTTTTCCTTATGTAAATTAAATCAAGCAAGAAGCTATTTTTTATTAATATTTTTGTTAACTTTTTTAAATTATGTTAACCTTTTTTTTATTTAATACATAAACGCTTTAAAACAAAAAAAAATGTTTCTCTCTCTAACTCGAATTTTTCCAAAACTCCCTCTAACTCGAACAAATCATGGTATCCTGTGAAAATTCGACTTAGGGGAATCCACTGTATATATAAACATAGGGACGGGCTACAGACCGCTTGAACGAACTGTTGGATACCCTATTCTTATTCCTATCCCTCATAAGTGGGCGTGACAAAAGTCTAAGTATGGTTGAATTGTAAGAACGCTCTACATATTTTGTTATTTAACATTTAAAGGATTTGATCGAAAAAATGAAGCTTTTGTTTAAAAAACGCTCCCTAGCTTGGTTTTGCAACAATTTTTTTTTATTTAATTGTGGGCGTCTCAGTAGGCGGATTTAAAAAAATATTTAAATATAAGTATAAGGGGTATAGTCCGTACCAAAACAGTTGGCCAACGGTCGATTGCGCAGAGAGAGGATTTAAGAGAACAAAAATGACGCGAAAGAGATTTAATCACTAAGCGTTTTTGCCTGTAATTTACAATGCGTAACCCAACTTTACAGTGCTTAGAACTAAAATGCTGTTGAATATCTAAATAAACTTAATTTTTTATTATGAGGTCGACTTTTATACATTTCTACCTAGAAGTCCGATTGTATTTGAAAGGGTTCCCAACCCTTTTTATGGTTGAACATTTCGTGGTTTAGCGCTAGGTACCTGTATGGGTGGTGTGCTTGGTTAGCATTAATTTTATGATGTTTGATTTTACCTGTTTGACTTAAGTGTAAAAGTTTTACGACATGATTAGTGTTGGACATAAGTGTTGGCAATAAGTGCTAGGACATAAGTTTATTAAAATAAAATAAATTGTCATGGATCTTTCAAGAAAAGGAAAACCAATAGGAAGTCTAGGACGTAAGATCGTTGTTAGGATATATTACAAAAAAATTGAAGAAGCTAGGAATTTATGTATAGATAATCCCATCACATACGCAAATTCACAGACAGAGGAGTTTACGGGAATTTCGGCCCGAACAATAAGAATGATAATTAAAGAATATGAGAAGAAAGGCGCTATTGAATCTCCAACTAAAAGAGTACCACATACAAAATGGAAAACTGGATTGGACGAATTTGGTATCACAGCTGTTCGGCGAATTATATACAACTTCCACATTGAAGAAAAAATGATGATAACATTAAAAATGTTAAGACAACGGGTGCAGGAAGATTTGGAGCTGAACCTAAGCAATATGTCGCTACATAGGATTTTAAAAAGAAATGGATTTTCTTATAGGAAAGCGGAGAACAACCGTAAATTTCTTTGCGAAAGAAATGAAATCAAACTTTTACGAGTGAAATATCTGAGGAAGGTGCGGGAGTACAGGTCAGAAGGATATGAGATTATTTATTTGGACGAGAGCTATATTCACAGCTCTCACACAAGGCCAAGGGCATGGACTGACGGCACCAGTCAAGGTTTAAAGGCGCCAATTTCAAAAGGCCAAAGGCTGACAATGGCGCATGCAGGTGGAGCAAAGGGCTTGCTTTTATTTAAATCTGGGTCGAAAACAGGAGATTATCACGATGAGATGAATTTTGAAAATTTCTCCAAATGGATGAAGGATCAAGTTTTAAATAACCTAGAGGAACCATCGGTTATTGTAATGGACAACGCATCATATCACAACAAATGGGAACACAAGCAAATCACTTCTGCTTCCGTTAAATCGGAGATGTTAGAATGGCTTTCCGTCAACAATATACCGCATTCTTCAAAAATGCTCAAAGTCGAACTTTATGACCTTATAAAGCGACATCGGACTAATCACCACCCCAAGCATAAGATTGACGATATGATTCACGGCGCGGGACACGAAGTACTACGATTGCCACCCTATCATCCAGATCTCAACCCTATTGAAAAGATCTGGGCAACAGTCAAGGGAAGAGTCGGAAGCCGAAATACAACGTTTAGATTATCGGATGTTCAGAAACTAGCTGAAGAAGAATTTTCAAAAATAACAGTTGAAGATTGGCGCAAAGTTTGTGAAAAAATTATAAGGACAGAGGAGGAATACTTTTCACACGAGCAGATGTGGGACACAATGTCGGATGCAATAATTATCAATCTAGGAGATGATTCTTCAACCGATTATGAAACTGACAGTTCTTCGAATTCAATTTAATATACATTAATATTAACTATTTCATATATAGGTAGCAAAATCAATAAATATTTTTATCTTAGTACTAAAACGTGTGTGTTTTTACTTCTTAATTCAAACCAAACCGAACCACCCATTTGGTATACTGGTGTTTTGTTTTGCTGCTCGCTGTAAATCTGTTTTATATTTGCAATTCATCGTCAATTTTATCTCGCTATAATTTACACTTTTAATCAAGGTTACAAATTTAAAAGTGGTGGGTAGTTCAAAAAGTTTTAAAAACTGCATTTCTTAAAAGAAATTATTGAAGAATCAAGAACGTTCACCATTTTGTCTTTAACGAACCGTTTAATACCCCATCCTCTTTTTTGTGACAGAAAATCGTGCCTATTGTTATTGGGCATAAAATCGTTTACGTTTCCAAAAAATTCCCAAATTGTAAATTTTTTATTAAATTTACCTACCTCGCCCAAATTCAATGATATAAACAAAAAAAATTTGGTGTGACACTGAAATTTACTTTACTTTGCGTGCCAATATCAGTACCTACATGATCAATATGCACGACACAATTAATAATGATCAAGGAAAGCATAATGAGCAAATAGGGTTTAAATCTAAAACCGTACACCTTCATACAGACACAGTCACACAATCAATTCATGTGCAATGTTTTGCTTAATCTATCCGACCGTGATCACATCATACTCCTACAAAGAACCGACAAGACAAAAAACGAAACAATATATTTGCCTCCAAGTAAAGTTGACATATAATGGTCTATATTTTTCCTCCGCTCCTAATTTCAGTATAAAACAAGGAAAATGAAGAAACCACCCTCAGTGAGATCGCGACAGCGATCTTGAACACAAGGCAGGGTATACGTCGTTTTTTATTATGGCTCCGCCCATTTTCGTCTCTTTATGCTTGTTTTTGCAATTTAAGAGATTGTAAAACACATTTTAAGAGACCTGCGCAGTAGAATGGCCAACTGTTTTGGTACGCACTATATCTAAAGAGTCTATATTATAAATTTCAGTTTCCTAGCTCAAATTAGAAATTTTATCCCCCCAGCAGTTTTAGGAGTCAAAGATCATATATAAAAAATGTCAGCTTTCTAGCTCAAAATTCAAAAAAAATTTGTTTTTTTTTTAGTTTGTGCGTGTGTGGGCGGATTTAAAAAATTCTTAAACTTGAATATTTCGGGCCCCTAGAGCTTCAGTTCTCTAGGTAGTAGTAGTAGTATTTATTTAGTAAAAAAAGTTACTATTACAATAGTTCATATACTTATTGAAGATACATATTTGCATTTTTATGTTTACAAGACAAAGAAAAGTAAAAACGTATTCATATTTGGCTTCAAATTAAGAAACTGAATCTCTTATGTGTACTATCAATAAATTTTTAAATCTTACAAAAAGAGTTTCGTTTTTTATTTCAAGTGGCAATTCATTGAAAAGTTTTAATCCTTTATAAAAAACCATATTTTGAGTTCGAACATCTCTATACAGTTGTAATCTAAAGTCAGAATTAGATCTTAAACTATAGGGCTGTACATCTTGCGTATATATTAAATTTGATGACAAATATTTAGGAACCATGTTATGCTTCATTTTGAAGACAAACGTTATAACATTAAAGATGATGCGCCGTTTAATATTTAACCACTGCAAACACGACAGCATCAATTCAATAGGTGTATATATACTGCATTTCAGGATGGTGCGCATAGCTTTATTTTGTAATATTTGAAGCTTATTATTATACTTTCGTTATTTCCCATGAATAACACTGTTGCACAAAATTCAAAATGTGATTTTATAATTGTGTTATGAATATTTACCGCGCACATTGTTGAGATGTTTTTTCTTATTCTTCTAAGAAAGGCTACTTTTTTTGAGATTTTGTTGGTAATATATATCATATGGTTGTTAAATGTTAATTTATTGTCTAGAACTACACCAAGGTATTTTATTTCGTATAATTGTTCGATTGGTATTCCATTAATTTTCAAGTCCACAAAAGTATCATTATTTATTACAATGCATTTCTTTTTGCTTATATTAATTTTAAGTTTATTCATTTGAAGCCATTGAAACAGATTGTCGAGAACACACTGAATATCACGTTTTACAACATTTATGTCATTACCACTTACAAATAAAAGAGCATCGTCGGCGAACAAGGAGACTTCACTTTTATGTACAACACCACAAATATCGTTTATATACAGTAGGAACAGAAGGGAACCGATGATAGTACCTTGGGGTACTGCAAACTTTGTACATTTAACATCTGATATTGAACTATTTACATTAGTTCGTTGAGTTCGGTTATTTAAGTAGGATTTAAACCATTTAAGTTCTGTTCCCCTAACACCGTATTTGAACATTTTTTTAATAATATACTTCGGTCTATAGTTTCAAAAGCTCTTTGGAAATCTAGAAAAACTGCTATTATTATGCGCTTATCGTGTCGCAATTGTTTTAACGCCATTATAAGCCAGTTAAGCGAACTTTCACAGGAGTGATTATGACGGAAACCGGACTGATTTTCAATTAAAAGTTCATTGTCACACACGAGTTTATAAAATTGTTCATACGCACATTTTTCGACTATTTTTTCTAAAATTGGCAACATATTAATTGGTCTAAATTTATCACAGATTTTAGTATTGCTTTCCTTTGGTATTGGTACTCGTACTACAGTAGATTCCTTGAAATTATTTGGAAATTCACCCCGTTCAAACGATTTATTTATTATTTTTACAATAATTGGACCGACGATATCGAAACACTCAATAAATATATTTATATTTATACGAAATGCACTTTTCTTATTCATCTTTTTACATATGGACATTAATTGGGAACAGGTTATTGCACTAAATGAGAAAGTCGATTGACATTCAGAGATATTATCACAAACGGCTGCATTATTACTAGACAAAATAGAATTACTTATGGCATTGACACTTTCAATAAAATATGTATTAAATTTATTAGCAATAGTCAAACTATCGTTCTCCAATGTATTTCCAAACTGTACTTCACTAATATCTTTTTTCTTTTCATTTAAAACGAGACATTTTAACGTTCTCCATATTGACTTTTGGCTATCACACGAATTTATTTTATCACACACGTAATTCTTTTTGGCCAGCTGTAGTTTATTTTTATAATTATTGCGAGCCAATCTATAAACATTCCACTCTACTGGACTATTTACAAACTCGCTCTTTTGAAACACTGTATTTTTATTTGTTTTAGACTGTTTAACTCTTGAGTGAACCACTTATTATTCGACTTATAAACTTTTTTCGTTACTGTCATTTGTTCAACACAAGATTTTAAACTTTCCTCTAAATCATTTGAAAGACCATGTAAATCATAGATGTTGTTCATAAGCGAGCATCTGTTAGATATTAATGCTCTAAAATGATTTGTTTTATATTTAAACACGTTAATAAATGTTTGATTCTTGTCCACTTTTTTCTTAAGCACTTGAACTTTTACCACGATTGACTCGTGATCACTAATTTTAAAGTCTGGATTTGTATCCGCCCGAACAATTTTTTCAACAGGAGATATAACGAAATCCACTAATGTTCGAGAAGTTTCAGTTATTCTCGTATGTTTGGATATAATTTGCTTGCAGTTATTGAATCTAAGTATATCATTGAATGCTTTTGTATATGTGTGATCACTATTAAGAAGATTAATGTTGAAGTCACCCAAAATAGTGACATTAAAGCTTGTTTGCAAAACCACTTCTATCCAGTGCGAAAATAACGTACAAAATTCGCGTTCTTAACTGCTCGGAGATCTATAACACACTGCAATTGTTTCATTTAAATCTTCCATGAAAAACTCGACACATAAAAACCATGCTCGCATTTCTATCTGGTATTTACAGATTATTCTGTACTTGAACATATTTTTTATATACAGGACTACACCACCCGTGTGACTGCTAGTGCTATCACACCGAATCTCACAGTAATTATTTCAGTGTCTTTAATGTCGTTTGTCAGATGGGTTTCCGAAAAAGCAAGAACACTATTGTTGACCAAACACTCGATTTCATTAAAGTTTTTAAGCAGACCTTGTACATTTAAACACAGATATGAAACTTGATTTAATTGCTAATATTGATATTTTTCTGTTTGTATTTTAAGTTTGCGCAGATATACCGGGCAGCGCTTATCGTTGGTTTCGTGACAATAGTCAACGTTTAATCTAAGTGACACATTCATTTTTTCACAATTGGCACAACTACGAGTAGTTTCATCACTTTTACAGTCTTTTATGGAGTGTTCACCACCGCACTTTCTACATGCAATTTTATTTTTACACACACTTGCTTTATGATTATAGCCCTGGTCCAGTTTAAAGGGCTAATTTTTGCCGACAGACGGACGGACGGACATGGCTAGATCGACATTACTATCGATGCTGATCAGATCATAAATATAGTAAATTTTAGGGGTCTACGGGCAATATTAAGGTATGTTACAAACTATCAGCCTTATTGCGAAGATCAATCGACAGTTGATAATTGACTATTTTCAATGTGTGCTATTGTGAACGAACGATTCATTTGGTATTTTTGTCAATCGCATTTTTCTAATTGACTGCGATTAACAAAATCCTTTAGAATCGTTCGTTCAATCGAGTTAAAATTAATATTAATTAATATAATATATAATATAAAATAGGGTATAAAAATGGCTCGTTATTTGTGTATGTCCTTTAAAGACTCACGAGCAACACGACGGATTTTGATGAAATTTTGTGAGTGTGTTCTTTATGGTGTCTGGATTAATCTAAACAAAGTTAATCACTCAACGAAGAACCGGTTTCACCTCCCAGTATTGAAGAGTTTAGCATAGTTGTTAAAAAGCTTAAGAACAAGGCTGCCGGCTCTGATGGTTTACCAGCGGAGCTTTTCAAATACGAAGCTGATGTTTTGGTAGGACGCATGCACCAAATCATAAACTAAGTATGGGTGGAAGAAAGCATGTCCGATGATTGGACTATCAGCTCTTTATGGCCCATCTACAAGAAAGGTGATCCTTTGTCTAGCAAGAACTATAGAGGCATATCAATGCTAAATGTCACATATAAGATCATATCCAATGTTCTTTGCGAATGTCTTAAGCCGTCCTGCAACACACTAATCGGCATGTACCAGTGTGGCTTGCGGCCCGGCAGATCGACAATAGATCAAATCTTCACCTTAAGGCCAATCTTGGAAAATACCAAATTTCAAGTCGAGACCCACCATCTTTTCTCACCGAGTTTAAAGCCGCATACGCTAGCATTCAATGCCAGGAGCTCTAATTGGCGATGGTCGCGTGACGCTGGAAAACACTGTCACATGACTTACGTCAATCCTGTTTTGGAGCAGATATGGTGCTTGGGGAGGTGTCAATGCGGAAGGCACTATCTTCTACAGATCCGTCCAACTACTGATCTCAGCATGCGATTGAATAACAGGCTAAATTGGCTGGCTTTAAAGTCAACAAGGACAAAACAAAGTACTTGCTTTCAACAAACAAACAAACAACTGTCCACCGACTAGGACTAAACGTCACTGTTGATAACAGTTACTTCGAGGTAATAAAGGAGTTCACCTACCTCGGAGTAAGCATCAACTCTACAAATGACAATTTAATGGAGATCCAACGGAGAATTACCCTAGGAAACCCATGCTATTTCGGTTTGGCGAAACAAATGGGTTCAAAACTCCTGCTCGGAAGATCAAGTGTGAGCTCTACAAAACACTGATACTGCCAGTTCTGCTTTAAGGCGCCGAGTGCTGAACAATAAGCAGGAAAAGCGAGCTAATTTTGGGTTCTTTTGAAAGAAAAATCCTCCGTCGGATATTTGGTCCTGTGTGCGACGACTTGTAAGAAATAAAAATTTCCCTCGACTTGTAGACTCATCTTACAAGTGGTCATTTGAAAAGAGATAAGCAGCGCGATTTTCAATACAAGTGGGATTTACTTTGTTTCAAAACCTCTAGCTCTGAGTTACAGAAAGAGGATAATAACAATATTTCCCACTTGTAGCATTGGCTCATGTAGAGCTACCAGTCGACTTGTAGTTTCGTGTTACAGCAATTGTAGCGTTTTGTTACAGACCGCTGGTGTAATCGCCCAGTTCTTATTTTACTAATTACTGTTTAATTTAATTTACAGTCTCTGAAAATAATAAAAGTAAAATCGCAATATCGCGAATTCCACACGAATCTCAAATTGAACAGAACTTACGTAAGCCACTCTCAGAAACGTCAAAACGTTACATGTTTTAATGAAGATAGCTATCTTAAAAGCATCATCGCATCCAAATAAGCAATAATGTGTCTCTTTTCTTTTACAAGTATATTTCTCTTTCAACTGTAAGCAAATGGCGAATCTAAGACGTGCTCAGAGAGATACCGTGACTTGTAACTAAAGGGCACACGTAGTTACAATAAGTCTTACGATCATAAGCAGTGATGCCATTTAGCTGGATTTATCCCTTTTTGAGGGATTTTCTGCGATTTTTAACATGTTCGAGGGATAAAGGGACATTTTAGCTATTTAAGGGATTTTCTTTTATCGTTAAAAGTTACATATTACAAAGATATTCAAAACGCTTAGTCCAACTTGTTCAGTCCAAAGATATCTTAGTTCGTTTATTTTAACAAAAAATGCAGGCAGTTGTAAATCCGCAAAATTTAATAAAGCCAGAATATTTACCTTCTGCCATCGACGTAAGTGACAAATCCGTCCATTAATATAAAAATGATATTTATTTAGGTTCGTCTTGTGAGTCACATAATCCGCTCTGAAAGAAGGCGAACGATTTATTGTAATTGGGCATGCTATGAGATTTTACATATTGGATGCTCGAGATATACAAAAAAGAATGCCACTTCAATGTGATGTGATGTAATGAAATTTTTGGTGCCCAAATATTGATCTCAGTTTTGAAAACGAACAGGTCAGAAGATTAACGAACTGTATATTTAACTATTTTTTTTAAATTCCATGAAAAAACTTTTTGCCTTGGAATGGAAGAAATTCCAATGCATTTTGAAGAAAAAGAAAAATAGGGTATGTTAAATTTGGACGAACAACAATTTTGGATAATGATATAAAAATCATAAAATAATCGAAAGAATTTTGCAAAAACAATATAATTTAGCTCAGACAGTTCAGGGAAATGGTGAAAAAACCGTTTCACCATTTACTTTGCAAAGTTGTAAGCTCTCTATAACATAAAGGACAAGAACAATAAACAGAAGAACATTTTTATCGCCGGTTTAATTCGTGATAAGAAAAATGTTTTATTCGGCAAATTTTTTGATACCATTACACATATGTATTGTTAAAATTAGCTAGTGGCAACAGATTTTCAACACTCTAAGATCTAATAGATTTTAAATAGAAAGGGATTGGAAATAACTTAGATATGTCGTGTGGCAAAATTTTAGACGCAAAACTGTGGTAAGTCAAAAACATTAGTAAAGGGTCCTTCATTAGCGATTTGACAACTTCAAACTTTTAGTGTAAGCGCACCCTTAATCCGATTACCGAACTGTCAATGTCAAAATATTCAGTAAAATTCATTTTCATCATGGTGAAGTAGGTACACGAAGGAACAACGTTTACAAATAATTAAAATTTACTACCGAAATTCCGAGTCGGTGGTCGCAACCCTAAGAGCGTTAAAGCCAAATTTTCGGCCGTAATTCTCCTCCCAGTAGACAAGAAATTCATAGTCTAGTGAAAAAATTTGAGTCAGAATATTTGTGCAAGTGAGATTACGTTTTGCCCGAAATGTGGAGAATATTGCTGCCGTAGAGGCGTCCGTCGCAAACCAGTCAAATCGATCAATTTCACGGCGTTCTCAAGAATTGGGCCTTTCCCAGACCATATTAAGGCATCTTGTTCTACACACCTACAAGATCGAGCTGAAGAACTAAAGCCACTTGATCATATGAAGCGACGTACATTCTTGAATTGGGCTCTGGACAAAATGGAAGGAAATGCAGAATTTCATCGCAAAATAATCTTCAGCGAAGAAGTGCATTTTTGGTTAAACGGCTTCCGCCATAGGCAAAATATCCGTTACTGGACCGGTGGGAACCCTCATGTGCTTCATGAAACAGCACTTCATCCGCAAAAAGTCACTGTTTGGTGTGGTTTTCATGCCGGTGGCTTCATTGGCCCGTTTTTTCGACGATGAAAATGACCGTCACGTTACGGTAAATGGTATTCCCTACAGAAACATGTTGAACGTTATTTCTTTATGCAATTGCATGAAATAGACATCAGTGAGATGTGGTTCCAACAAGAGGGTGCCACAAGCCGCGATGCCTTGGCCTTTAAAACGGAGGTTCGGCCTTCCTTGCGTTCTCGAACCAGGGGGTGGGAGTCGAAGATTCTCTTGGCTGGATCATCATTTTCCATTCGCTCAATGTGGCCGAGCCAATGTCGTCAACGTGATTTAGCTTTTTGGACTACATCCACATCTTGGTGCAGCTTATAGTTTGCGATTGTATCTTCTCCTCCATTCGCACGCAATGCACGCTGGGTACGGCCAATGATGTCGATATCGCCCGTATACCACAGTAGCTGGACGGATCTAATGAAGATATTTTCTTCCGTGTTGACACCTGCCCATCGCACTATATTTCTCCAGAACATGCATCTTCTTGCTGAAATCCGGTGCAGGTTTGGAATAATTAATTAATAATTCGGAAGAGCTTTTTCCAAGTGCCACGCGACACAACTGGTGGGTCTCGACTTGAGATCTTTTCCAGGATTTGCCGTAGTGTGAAGATTTGCTCAATTGTCGATCTGCCCCTCCGGAAGCCACACGGGTTCGTGCCGATTAGTGTGTTGCAGAACGGTTTCAGACGTTCACACTGTACATTGGATAGGATCAACACATTGTTTTTTTTAATACAATTTTTTTAAACATGAAAAAATTCAGGCAATTTCCTTTTTAACAATTCACCAATATTATGATGTTTACCACACCCACATTTTAGGGGCTAGGAATACAGTATCCAACAGTTTGCCCCAGCGGGGGGGTTTTGAATTTAAGGAAACATCGCTGTTGTTTTCCCAGCTAAATGACTTTTTTTTATTTGTAACACTGCTTCTAAAAAAATTATGAAATCGTGTTAAATAAGTTTCTTGAAAAGTGACACTTTTCGTGTTGTGTCATTTTACCTTGGAACAAAAATAGTTGATGAACTTCAAAGTTCTTTTGATTACTTTAAGAAGTGTCGTTTTACCAATAAGCTAGGTTTTATTTTATATAAGACATACATGTTATTATAATCGATTTTTTCATTAAAGTTCCTATTTTTTTTTTATTATAACTTAATACTCCAATTGTTTTATTTCAATTTTAATAATTCAAATTCCAATTGTTTTATTTCAAAACAAAACGACACTTTTTTTTAAATTAGTATCAATTTGGATGTAAAACGACATAAAGTCAACATTTTTTTTTTTTGAAAAACGGCTTTTTGTAGTAACTTGAATATACCACTTGAAAAAAGAAAAAAAAATATTTTTTTACTTTACAACTTTTTGGTATTCATTAAAATTCAAAACTAAAATGATTTTTTCAAGTTATGAAACACTTCAAATGGCTTTTCTGAAAATTTATGAATTTTGACTTATGTCAGTTTGCTTTTGAAGCGACGATACTTTTAACAATGTTTTTGTTCGTAACACGTTCGCGCACATGACTCCTTTCACAAATAACAATAGCCGTGTTTCTTTGCGGATATAGGGATAATTTGAAATTTGCATGTAAAATACAACAACAACTTATCCTCTATACGCTAACTTTAGCGGGGATAGCTATCGCCGCTAAGTCAGTTAGCGGTGATAAACAGTGCTTCCAAAACCCATTTTCTTCGTTTCTGATGAACCGATGCGATGAATTTTTCAGGAAATGTCAAAGTTTGACATCCCTCCGATCACTAACACACTCTCCGGATATTTTGTTCGTGATTTTATTATTATTTTTTTTTCAAACTTCATTATAAAGGTAATTGAATTTAGCAAATCTGTTAATGTGAAATTGTTTTTCATAATTTTAGAATATGCTTAGCATTTATTTCAATTGGCGGAAGTAAATATTTTTTCAATTTCAGGATTTTCAATACAAATTTCTAAACTACAACTTACAGCTGTGTCATGGTGCATGTCATAGGTGCATGTGTGCTGCCAAGTTTTTTTTGATGAATTCTTAAGCGGCGATGGCCGTTTTTTGATGCCATCCCTATATCCGCGTGCAAAGAAACACGGCTAATATTAACAATGAACATTGATGTAACCAACACACGATCACTTCATTGTCAATGAACATTGAAGAAACCCAAATCGATTTTCGTTTCGATCATATTTTGAAATTTCTTTTATTGAGACAAAATATATATCTGTTACAGTTTGTACATATTTCTGTTTTATGTGAGAATACATATATATATGTATATATATATACATAGACAGCGGCTGGGCCTGCTTACTCGAATTTGAATTAATGTGATTGCCACTTGGCTAGTTTACATTTTATGTGATTGCTCTTGCTCCCGGAGCGATATATTGCTATCATTTTTGACTTAATGTCATTCGTTTCGATCATAGTATCAATGCTACTTGACAAGAACATTGAAGAGCATAAAAACGATGAATGTTGGTACTACTTGAAAGATGACTCATTCAAGAAATATTAGCTGTGTTTCTTTGCACGCGGATAAAGGGATGGCATCAGAAAACGACTATCGCCGCTCAAGAATTCATCAAAAAAAACTTGGCGGCACACATGCACCTATGACATGCACCGTGACACAGCTGTAAGTTGTAGTTAAGAAATTTGTATTCAAAATCCTGAAATTGAAAAATATTTACTTCCGCCAATTGAAATTGATGTTAAGCATATTCTAAAATTATGAAAAACAATTTCACATTAACAGATTTGCTAAATTCAATTACCTTTATAATGAAGTTTGAAAAAAAATAATAATAAAATCACGAACAAAATATTCGGCGGGATGTGTTAGTGGTCGGAGGGATGTCAAACTTTGACATTTCCTGAAAAATTCATCGCATCGGTTCATCAGAAACGAAGAAAATGGGTTTTGGAAGCACTGTTTATCCCCGCTAACTGACTTAGCTGCGATAGCTATCCCCGCTAAAGTTAGCGTATATAGGATAAGTTGTTGTTGTATTTTACATGCAAATTTCAAATTATCCCTATATCGCGTGCAAAGAAACACGACTATTGAAAAGACAAGTAATATTGACCGTGGTTATTGCTCTTTAAAGTGCATTCACACATCCCTACCTAAATTTAAACCAATTGGACCAAACAAAAAATTTTGAAATACAGGGATGTACTAACCAAAAACAAACGCAGCTGTTTTATTGTTTTTAGTACTTAAACTAACAAACGTTTTCAAAGATAGAATATATATGGTGTTTTTTTAGAGATATAAAATTTCTGATAGGGAGAACTGTCAAACTAGCTGTCATACTAATAAAGTGTGTTTGACTTTTTTTTCAGTATACTTTGGCAAATCACCATGGAAAGACTTACACCAGAACAACGTTTACTAATCGATAAAAAAAAATCTGTTCGTCAAATTTAACAAACAGCGCGCGCAACCATGACTTTGTTGAGTTAAACGTTTGGTGACCGAATCGAGAAATGGACCTGTGAGTTGCCCACCTCGTTCGTATGATTTGACACATTTGGAGTACTTTTTATGGGGGTACGTCAAATCTCTGGTCTATGCTGATAACCAGCAACAATTGATCACTTAGAAGCCAACATTCGACGCAGTATTGACGAAATAAGACCTGGTATGCTCGAAGGAGTGGTGCAAAATTAGGCCGACATGATGGCGTTTATAAGGCGCAGTTGCGGAGGCCATATGCCAGAAATTATTCTTAAACATTAAATACCATAAAATTTGTGAGCTAATAAAGCCAAAATTTGGTCATTCCATTAAATTTGTTGTTTTATTTTAAAAAAAGTTGTATGCCTCTATAAAAAACACCCTACTTATGTTTAACATATTTAAACAAAATTATTTGTTTTCCTTTCAAGTCTCGTAGAAATAGGTACATAGTAGAAAAAGAGATCACAAATTTAAGAAATAAAAACGCGAAATACCTTATTTCGAAGCAAAATGTAAAACGCAGATTAACATGTAAAATGGCATTTCAGATTAAAAGCTGTTATCTAGAAATATTGTTTTTCTTTACGATAGCCCTAAATCGGATATTATCTATGTGTACCTACATAGCTGTAGAACGTGAGAAAATATTAAATTTACAAAATTATTTAGTTGCCATGTCAAATTAATAAGAGGTTTTAAATGTTATCCCTAAGGCCAAATAAACTCTCTTACCTCATACGCAGATAACACTTAACCCTTTAAATCCATTTTTTTAAAATTGGCTGTGCAGAGATGTTACATCAGTATAACTTTAAAACTTAACACCTTTCAGTGCAAATAAAATGTGTTCCCTATATTTGGGGGAAGATTAGTTATCTATTGTATATTTTTTCCTTGCGTGTTGTTGATAATCGCCAAAATAAAACTGACATCTGTCACTTTTAGAGACTGTTGCCTTAAAAATCGTATCTCGTCTAGACAGGACAAACTCATCATGAATAAGCTATCAAATTTCGAATTATGTGCCTGATGTTTACCCCGCAAAAAAAAGTTAAAACCCTTCAACTTATATTATTTCACACAACATGTGGGCCTTGGCCCCTCCTTAGATGGCATGTAAATCACCAACGCAAACACATATGCCACAGTTGGTCACTCTTAAAAAAAAACAGCTCTTTAGTACTGCAAAACGTCGAAAAGAAATTACATACTTGTAAATCTATCTAATCTAGTTCGGACGACTACATAATGAAAACATTTAAAATCAATTTAAAGGCACATTTTTACCTTTTCCTTTTGCCACAGAATGCTAACAAGAGGGAAAGCGCGGGTTTTTTCTCGTTCTCCGTCTCTGTGCAAGTCTATTCTATTGTTGGTCGGTGAAGTTATCCAAGATGTATCATGAAAATATTTATTCTTGAAACTTCCAATTCACTTTTTAATTTTTTGTTTTAAATAATTTTATACTGAATATTCAGTAAAATTCTTTTTTTTTGTGTCACTGCCACGCACCGATTTCTTTCATCAGAATTTATTTTTTCTTACTTTGCACGAAATGCACACATTGGTCAAATTTGTTTTTATTGCACCCAATTCATCGGCTTTACTCCATTTTCTGATGAATTAGCAAATTGAAAAAAATTACTGAACACTTTGTCGATGGATTTTTACACGAGAATTGTGGAATTTTATTCAAATTATTTTTCTTACAATTTTTTGACAGCCATGCACTAGATTTCTCTCCACTCGGGGAGAAAGAATTGGCCTTTTTTTTAGAAAGTCTCCTTCGAGCTCACGGGAGATAAGTGTCACAAAATGTAACTTTTTTTTCAATTTACAAACCTTTATTTGTGGAAATGGGTATCTCGAGGATTTTAACTTTTTCGATTAGCGTTTTCCCTTAGATTAATGATTTAAATGTTGAAATAAAAGAGAGAAAAAATTAGAAAAAACGTAGAGCGACACGTTCACCGTACCGAACAGCCGGACTGCGAAGTTATTTTTAAAATGCCAAAATGGCTTTTTCTGTTGCCAGTGGATGATTGAGATGAGGGAGAACGAGATGGCGATTGGTTTCTTATGGGATGAATTGCAATGTATCGTGTCTCAGGTAGAGCGGAACAAATGGCGTTGTGTCTGTGATCGCTGGGTACTGCCAGGATTGAATTTTCAGTGACAGTTGTAATTTACTGTACAGCGGTTAGGTGGAGAGAGCTTCTTATGAAGAATTTTGTTGCCAGTAACATCTTACAGCAACAAAGGCAAAGATTTTAATAGCCTCAGCAAATATTTCAGAAATAATAAAAGGTCTTTATACAACGTCGTAAAACGATTGTAAACTTAATAATTTCATTTTCCATTGATGATCCGGTATGGCGATGCAACGAGCAAACCATTTTTCTTTGAGTTTGAAATTTTTGTGTGTTTGTGAGAAGTAACCGAGATGCAATGGAAATCTTCGTTCCTTGGTTTTTTTAACTTTATAATTATTTTCAGCATAGCTGGTCGAAGTCATCGAGAAATCAATGTCGGTGTACACCAGGAAAACGTATTTAGTTCCTTGATTTTTATTATAGTCCTTGATTATCAACTTGAAGGAAAAGTGACGGAATTGGTATCTTATTAGGCGGGAAAACTCAGAAATCTTCTGTGACTGAAAAATGCCCCCTAAGCTAAAAGGAAGGCTATACACTACAATTGTTCGCCGGCGCTCACACACAGTTCACAATGTTGGGCAGCGTACAAAAACTGTGGGTGCAAATTAACGGCAGAGGAAGTGAGGATGCTTCACATGACGGCAGGAGTAGCAAAGATGATCAAATAAGAATTTCCAAGATCCGAGGAAACTTTTACATACAAACGCGATAGAGAGGCAGGTCGAAAAATTCCTGGATCACACAGATGCAGCAACATTTGATTGACCTCAGTGACGAAGTGATTTAAAATAGGATGGCCTTCCGTTATTTTCTGAGTTCGAACCGGCGAACCCTTACAGGCCGACCAGTAGGGATGCAGTTGAATGGGTGGGTTACGAGTTCTATAATCCTGATCATAGCCTCACCGCCATTAGGGAAGAAAAGGATGGCCGTCAAAATTATAAAATGCAGTACAACAAAAATGGCATTTGCCGATTTGGACGATTATTGTGTTTGATTGTGCTGGTGATTTTGGTTTTAATTTGAAATTCTTTCGGACTCTTCTGGATTAAAAATAGAAAACGATATAAGTTTACGATGGGGTTAACGAAATGTCAAAATTTGTATGGGAAATCTTTTACAACCAATTGGTAAACTTACAACACGAGTTTATTTTATGTGTAAATTAATATGGTCAACATGGAACTTATGATAACGCCAACAGCTGGTAGGCGTGCCATTATTAACAGAAGCAATTTTCGAGGGAGTTCATGAAACGTGACTCGTTAACTTACACTTTTACGAAAATGGTTAATTAACCACATTGCATGAATACCCTTAAAGCTTTTCATAATGCAACAACCTCTAAACGGTTGCATAGCTAAACAGCTTGTAAACATTTTTACGCAACCGCAATGAAACTGTGATTTTTAAACGATTTTCCTCTGTGTATTTATTTAATTACGTTCGTGTCTCGATAAGTTAAGAAACTAAGCACTCTAGTACCAAAAACATGTTATTCTACTACATTTTATCAAAGTCAATTCCTTTTGACAGATAGTTTTTGAAATAACGACTTTCTGTTAGGTGAGGGTTAAAAAATCTGTAAAATCAGGGAGCACAGATAATAAATGAACGCACTTGAAGGAACAACAAAAGAATATCATTTAATTGAATGACATTTTTTGACATGAATATACATACCTACACATATTTGTAGAGTGTTGCCTGAGTAAATTGCATTGTCAGAATTCTAACTCAAATTTTCCTTTAGGTACAATAAGGGTCTCCACTCATTCCCGCATTGACGTTCGCAATATCTTTCATTACAATATTGGAAGTCGTTGAAATCGGTGAAAGAATGAGAACAAAAAGATGTCGGCCATTTTCACACAAGTCTTACGTAGTCTATTAACGCAAATATTGGCAAGCCTTATCCAACGTTGCTTAAGTATGCAAATTATTTAGAAATTATTTTTAACGTCGTAAGGAAAGTTCAAGTATTGTGTTAAGTTACACAAGCTCTACAACATGTTTACAAAATAAGGCTGATAAAGTCTATGGTCTCGAAATGATCAATTCTAAGATTTTTAAAATCCGCCCGCTTACACGTCGGCTATTAAAAACTACTAGCAAGCTTACATTTTTTACACAACTCATCCCTTTGTCTTATACATTTGGTCCTTTTTTATACCCTATTCTAAGGGTATATTAATTTTGACGCATAGTTTGTAACATACCTTAATATTGCCCGTAAACCCCTAAAAGTTACTATATTTATGATCAGCATCGATAGTAGTGTCGATCTAGCCATGTCCGTCCGTCTGTCGGCAAAAATTAGGCCTTTAAACTGGACGTAGAGAGCTGAAATTTTAACCATATACTCTCTAGGGTCCCGAAATAATCAAGTTTAAGAATTTTTGAAATCCGCCCACAGACACGCCCACAAACTCAAAAAAACAAAATTTTCGAAAAAATTGAATTTTGAGCTAGAAAGCTGAAATTTTTTATATATGATCTATGACTCCTAAAACTGATCGGGAGATAACATTTTCAAAACCCGCCCACTGACACGCCCACGATTAAATAAAACAATTTTATTGAAAAGTCAAAGTTTGAGCTAATAATAATAATAATATTTGGTTAGGGTATATAACACTGCGACCTATTGGTCTATTGTGTCCCCTTGCTTGTGCCTCGGAGAGGTGCACGCCCTCGTTCAGAACCCTCTCTAGATACTTCTTTGTGAAGCGTGTCGAGGTATTGCTCTGATTTATCTTTGGCAGGTCACACTCCTTAGAGCACAGCGTCCAGTCCAGTTTCTTTGATGAATCTGAGGATGAGCTGTGGGTCCATGGTTTGTATGTCCTTGTCTGTTATTTGGTGCCTGCCCAAATGTTTCATCCTTTTGTGGGTCAGTGCACCACAGGATTCCAGTATATGGTCTGGAGTTTCGGCGGTTTCACTGCAGAATCTGCAGAGCCCGTCCTCCGATATGCCCATTTTCCTCAGGTGCTCCTTGAGTCTGCAGTGCCCCGTGAGGAGGCCTGTTAGGATTCTTAGGTTGTTTTTGTTAAGGCCGATACAAACTTTGAATCTCTTTTGGTTCTAATTTCCTAAGAGTTTCTTTGCTTGCCTCAGACCTTGGAGGTTGAGAAAGGTTTTGGCCTTTGTTTCTTCCTCCAGTCTCCTGAACTCTTCGCGTATAGTTTGTTCTCTTATCTCGCAGAATGGTTCAGGTCCTATGAAGGGTTCCTCTGCCCCTTTTCTTGCCAGAGATTCCGCTGCCTCATTGCCCGTAATGCCAACATGGCCAGGCACCCAGCAGATGGAGATTCTGTTATTCTTGCCTAGTCTATTCAGTCCTTGTAGGCATTCCCACACGAGTTTTGACTTGATAACGTAGGCGTCAAGAGCCTTTATAGCTGCTTGGCTGTCAGACATTATTGCTATGTTGCAATGTCTATAGTTTTTCTCGAGGTTGATTCGAACGCACCTGTCTATGGCACATATTTCTGCCTGGAAGATGCTGGTACATTTGCCCATGGATTCGTAGTGCTTAGTTCCCGGCCCAAACACTCCTGCACCAGTTCCCTCCTCAGTCCTCGAGCCGTCCGTATACCACTTTGTTATGTGGTTGCTCAGTCCATAAGTTATGGATTCGTTGCTCCAGTTCTCCTTATTGCTGAGCTTTATCTGGAAATTCTTCTCGAAGTTGAATTTCCTGATGCTGTCGTCCCTAGGTATGCCAAGAAGTGGGAGTTTTTTGAGTAAGTCACTGTGTTCTTTCGAACCGATGCATTTCCCTCTCCCAATTCCTCCTTTGCCATCCTAAGGATTGTTTTGTCTGCCTCGTTCATCACCATGATGTGTAGAGGGGTCAGTTCCAATAACACCTCCATGGCTGCGGTTGGGCAGCTACGCATTGCTCCGGTAATGCACAGGCACGCCAGTCATTGCACTTTGCTGAGTGTCTCTCGCGTTGTGACTAGACTGGTTCGTTTCGCCCATGCTTTTGAGCTAGGGAGCTGAAATTAATAATATATACTCTCTAGGGGCCCTTCATGCTCCTGCGTAAATTTTTTTTTAAATCCGCATACCGACACGCCCACAATTAAACAAAACAATTTTATTAAAAAAACAAACTTTGAGCTAGGGGGCGTTTTTTTACAAAAGCTTCGTTTTTTCGATAAAATCCTTTAAATGTTATATAACAAAATATAAGCAGTAAGCAATATGTCATTTTACATTCAAAATCGTCTTGTGCACGGTTCTTGCTGCACATCTGCTTCACAGCCATTATGTTTCGGTTTCTGTCGCAGACAAACTATATGCTATCAACAAACAAGCATCTGTCCATTGGCTAGGACAAAACGTCACTGTTGATAGCAATAACTTCGAGGTAGTTAAGGAGTTCATCTACCTAGGAGTATACATCCAGCCCTATTGTGAGTTTCGCGTGAACAAGATTCCACCCGAAAAAAATCCCTTTTTTCTTTTCGCCTATTGTGAATTTCGGGCGAAAAAAAATTTCATGTTCGAAAGATTCCCCTTATTGGCAGCTCTCAATTCGGGCGGAATTAAACGTCATTCAGAGCTAAAATGTTCACTTATTTTTTTGGGGCGAACAGGAGAACGTACGTGCGAAAAAAGGCGGCTACAAATAAAATAAATGGACAGATATTTGTTTGTTTGTTGATAGCATGTATTTAGTCTCGTCCTCATTTACTTTAAGACCAACCAATTTTTCCTGTTATTCAATCGCCGGTCTCGACTTGAAATTTGTTGGTCCTTTTTGATATCCACCATCTGCAAAAACAACGTAAACAAGCTGCGAGTTTCACGATAGGTGGAATCGCTTATTTTTGTTTGGACTGGTAAGCATATCCAGCAAATATTAGAATGCTATTTTATAAACTCTAAAAATAAGCACAGTATTTATTAAAAAAAAAACACTAAACAATTGGAACTTAACTCAAAGCGACTGATGTCCCTGCGCCGTTAAATGTTTACATTTTTGGCTTTATTTCATTTGGCGTTTTTTTTTCGAATAACTAGTTCTTAAGTATTTTATTTTTAAGAACCGCAGTACTACGCAATGCAATTTAATACAAAATATCCTTAACTTCCCTATTTCTTTTTTGCATTTAATTTATTTGGCACTTTATATTTTAAAGCTGTCAAAACACAAATTAGGTGTGTTCGTCTGTGTTCGAAATGTCACTGTCGATTCGAAGTGAAATACATATCATTTGGGCGAATCTCACAATAGCTTTTAAAATTCCGGGCGGACAGAATTTCACCAGGCGAAATATTTTCCGTGCGAAACTCACAACTTCACGGGAACATAGTGGGAAATAAAACCACTTTCGCGAAGTAAATTTGAAGTAAATTCTCACTGTCGACTAAGAACAAAATAAAATTAAAGAGTCAAGTAGGTACTTTGCAATTTTTATTAACAAAAGAGAAATTAATGTTTAACTGAGACAGAGTAATATATTTACCAAATTTATTTAGCAACATTTTTAAAATCTAGAATTAAAGATATATATCTAAATACATATAATATATGTAATGCAATCAATAACAAACTGAAAAGAAAAACATAGGGACGGGCTACAGTCCGCTTCGGCGAACTGTTGGATACCCTATTCCTATTCCTATCCCTCATAAGTGGGCGTGAGAAAAGTCTAAGTATGGTTGAATTGTTTAGAACGCTCTACATATTTTGTTATATAATTTTTAAAGGATTTTATCGAAAAAACGAAGCTTTTGCAAAAAACGCTCCCTAGCTCAAACTTTGGTTTACCAATAAAATTGTTTTATTTAATTGTTGGCGTGTCAGTAGGCGGATTTAAAAAAAAATTACGCATGAGCATAAAGGGCCCCTTGATAGATTATATATTTCACCTCTCTAGCTCAAACTTTGGATTTTCAATCAAATTGTTTTATTTAATTGTGGGCGTGTCAGTGGGCGGATTTTAAAAATTGTATCTTCCGATCAGTTTTAGGAGCCATAGATCATATATTAAAAATTTCAGCTTTCTAGCTCAAAATTCGATTTTTTCCAAAAATTTGTTTTTTTGAGTTTGTGGGCGTGTCTGTTGGCGGATTTCAAAAATTCTTAAACTTGATTATTTCGGGACCCTAGAGAGTATATGGTTAAAATTTCAGCTCTCTAGGTTCAGTTTAAAGGCCTAATTTTTGTCGACAGACGGACGGATGGACGGACATGGCTAGATCGACACTACTATTGATGCTGATCATAAATATAGTAACTTTTAGGGGTCTACGGGCAATATTAAGGTATGTTACAAACTATGCGTCAAAATTATTACCCCTTAGAATAGGGTATAAATAGTCAATTATGTATTAGCAAAAAAAAAATTTTTAATTTTCACACCCCAAATCGATCCTCCCTTGGCCAAATTGTTTTTGCTACGCCTTTAGGTTCGTTCTTTACATGTACAAAAATCTTTACAAAAATCTTGTTGGTTTTCATATAATTTTTTTTCACTAATAATGAATATTAGCCGTGTTTCTTTGCACGCGGATATAGGGATAATTTGAAATTAGCATGTAAAATACAACAACAATTTATCCTATAGGTATACGCTAACTTTAGCGGAGATAGCTATCGCCGCTAAGTCAGTTAGCGGGGATAAACAGTGCTTCCAAAACCCATTTTCTTCTTTTCTGATGAACCGATGCGATGAATTTTTCATGAAATGTCAAAGTTTGACATCCCTCCGACCACTAACACATCCCGCCGAATATTTTGTTCGTGATTTTATTATTATTATTTTTTCAAACTTCATTATAAAGATAATTGAATTTAGCAAATCTGTTAATGTGAAATTGTTTTTCATAATTTTAGAATATGCTTGGCATCAATTTCAATTGGCGGAAGTAAATATTTTTCAATTTCAGGATTTTCAATACAAATTTCTTAACTACAACTTACAGCTGTGTCACGGTGCATGTCATAGGTGCATTTGTGCTGGCAAGTTTTCTCTGAGCTGTACCAAGATGTAGATGTAGTCCAAAAAGCTAAATCACGTCGACTACATTGGCTCGGCCACATTAAACGAGAAAATATTGCTCCAGCCAAAAGGATCTTCGACTCCCAGACCCCTGGTTCGGGAAGGCAAGGAAGACCGAACCTTCGCTTTAAACACCAAGCCATCGCGGATGCCAGAGCGCTTGGTCTGGTGAACTGGAAGCAGCGTGCCCGGGATCGCAGAGGATGGAAGGCTGGAGTGTCTTAGGCAGAGACTCGTTAAGTAAGTAAGTAAGTAGATTGGGTTAGGTAATAAAAGGGGTATGCGCAAACGCATACAGCACTAGGCGCTAAGAAAAAAAGGCCCCATCGCCATTTCTGGTGAAACGATTGAATCAAAACTTAAAAAAGGGATACCTAAATACTTTCCCTTCCTAAAATATCCAATCTCCCTGCAGATTTTTACCAGCTTCCTGTAGTTCGTGCCGCTCAATTCCCATATTTCTTCGAAGAAGTACTCTCCCAAAAACCTCCTACGATTCCGTACTATTCCCTCGCACTCACACAGTATGTGTGTTACGTCTTCTTCGGCTTGCAGGTCCTCAAAGAGTCTGCATGTTCTCACGTCTACCAGTCTAAGCCGCCTTGATAACACCAAGAGGTGGTTTTATTTCTCCAGTTCCCCTCCCTTTCTTACAAGCTCATCGGCTTGCTCATTTCCTTCATACCGCTGTGTCCTGGTACCCAGCACAGCATCCGCCGAGCTACTTGGTTATGCGTACGAATTCGACATCATCGATCGTTCCCAGCTTGCGTGGTTGAAGCTTTTATGACAATTTTTTTTTTATAACTAACGTGAGCTAAAGGGATCTCTTTTTTTTCTGTAATTGATACAGTACCCCTATAGTGTAACCACAGCGCAGGCATTTTATTTGTTGCTGCAAGCAGCACCCAACAAATGATTCATTGCCTGTTTTTAGGTGTTTTTTTTACTGCATGAAAGAATAGAAGGATAGGAAAAAAGTTTGTTGCAATAGGGTTTTTCCTCCACCGGGAGATCTGTTTTGTTGTTGTATGTATTTAATGTTAAAAATCATGGCCCTGGTCGGGATTCGAACGCACGACCTGCCAATCACTTAGTGAATACACTACCATGGCACCATTGGCACCCGCATTGGTTTGTCTTGAAGTTAAAAGGACTGTCCACTGCCTAGGACAAAACGTCATTGGCAATAGCTGTGAGGTAGTTAAAGAGTTCATCTTGCTTGGAGTAGACATCAACGCCATGAATGATACCTTAGTGGAGATCCGACGAAGAATCACATTAGGAAACTGCTGCTACTTCGGTTTGGCAAAATAATGACTCAAACTCCAAATCCAACAGTGACCACAAGCAGGAGGACAGCCTTTACTTTAATCATAATTTATGTATTATTATTTGTTTCTCTTTCTTTTTCCTTGAAAATATGTATGTGGTCTCAAAATATTACAACAATGAATAATAGTACTCTCTCCATTTTCAAAATGTTAACCTTTTTATATTCCAAATTGCTGACTGCTGATAAGCCAATCCCTTACAATATATTTTATGAAATCAATGATTGTAATTTCCGACAAAAATGAAAACAAAGAACATCTATCTGTTTATCTATCTATCTGTATTCTTTTTTATTAAAAACACAAAGACAACGTTATCTGCTTAAAATGTAACCAAAATATCTTTCAGAGGCTTTCGCTTTAAATCGGGTATCTTACAGTCCTTTGAAGGGTAACCGACTGGCAATAACACCAAGAGTTTTTCATTCTGCGGTCTATTCAGTAAATTCCTCAGAGCGGGCCCGCAATTCAACGGCGTTGTAACAAGCGAACTGAGACCAGCAGCTTGCAAGGCACACAGCAAAATCCCTGTCGCTATTGAAACTGATATCTCATTGTAGTAATGTTGTTTGCGACTTCCGTCAGCCTTGTGTCCATAGGTCTGCTTGAAAATCAAAATTAAATACGGTGCTTCGGTTAGGTATTCCTTGATATGATTTGTCTGTAGTGGTGTCAAGTCAGCCGTCCATTGTCGATGCATTCGCTGACTGTAATTCAGGTACTCTTCAGCTTCGACAATTTCCCGGATTTTCTTCTTAATAGCTGAATCACGGATTACACAGAATGTCCATGGTTCAGTATGTGCACCGGAAGGTGATGTTCCAGCAGCTTTTATACATGATTCGATGATCTCGAATGGAAGTGGTTTGTTGCTGAACGATCGCACACTTCGTCGATCGTTTGCCAGTCTGTAAAATGTTTCTGCACCACCAGGAAGAGTAATAGCAGCGCCACAGTAGAGTACATGCTCAGATTCCTCTAGGGTTGGCACATATTCCTCAGTATCTTCCTCGTTATTGTAGTCAACTTTGGAGTTAATTATTTTCAGTTGAATGACAATTTTCTATTAAAAAGATAATAACTACCTCCAATATACTCCTCTCCATCTAGTTTGGGTCTCGTTAGTTCTTGTTCTTTCTTACATGTCGTTTTCCCAAAGTAAAGAACAGCAAAAATCACTAGCAATACTGGCACGGAGTATTCCCAATGTTGTACAAAGACTGATTGCTCGAATATTTCAGTCATATTTGAAGAAATTCTTAAGTGTAAACAATGTATCTCCAAGAGTCTTGGATCGTAACTGATTAATATTCGATTACGGAAACAACGACCAGCTGACGGAGATCGCGTTAATCAATTCGTATTCGTATTGCTGCTTAATACGGTCAAGGCAACGGCAATAATGAGAGATTAAGGAGAGAATAACGCAAGATTTATACGCATTAAATTTTATTTAAATGCACCTACAGTACACGTACATGAAATGGGTACACATATACTTGCATTTACTGAGAGAAGTAGCACCGACTACAAGCTTATGTAAATGATACATGCTTGTTAGCGCAAACAATCTCAGTTGTTGATAACAAAGTTTCAAGAACTATCAAATACACAAACCAGGCAGATTCAATAGAACTTGACTGAATTCGTAAATGAAGTACTGCCGAAGTACTGCATCGTCAAGCGTTCTAAGACGCAGCATTTTACCGTCAAGTGGTAGGCCGTCACCACTTGGAGTGTCCGACTCTCACATACTAAACTCTCCCGGCTTACAGCCTACAACCGCTGGAACCGCTATTGGCATTACATCAGGGTGGTGCCGTTTATAGGTCTGTAAAATGACGCTGTCTTGTTAGTCTTCTGTGGCCTATGTGGCCTTCTTCTCTTTTTTTTTCTTCGGAGAATATGTTCTGTGTAGCTACAAACTCCTTGATAGTTCTTGTAACTCTGTAGCATCATCTCTACTATGTTCTCCGGTGTGATGGCGCCAATACTCATCTGCAGGTCTTGGCGAAGGTTTTCCCATCTGCTGCAGGCGAAGAAGATACGTTTCGCATCATCTTCTAGCGAGTCTCCGTACTGGCTGGCTGGACTGTTTGTTTTGACGATTTTGTGGAGGATGGCATTGAAATATCCGTGTCCGGTAAGTAACTGGGTGACTTACTAGATGTCCTCACCGTGTTTCCGGTCATTCCACTCAGCCACTTTCCTAATCAGCCTCGTTGTCTATCGTCCTCTGTTTTCCGAGCTACAACGCTCTTGCCACTTCTGTTTCGTGAGCTCCTTAGCCTCCTCGGATGCAGCTTCCATTTCCATGTCCGCCTTTTTGTCGTAGACGTGCTTCCTTTCTGCCGCTAGGAGATCGATGGGAGTCACTCCTGCGACTACAAGGATGGCTGGTTCCGAAACCGTTTAGCTCCGCATCTTTGTACTGCCGCCATCTGTTTCCGGTACTTCTCTTGTTTAAGAGCGTATGCCCAGATTTCGCTGCCGTACAGAAGGATGGAGTGCATTGTCGCCATCAGTAACCTTTGCTTACTGGCCGTTGGACCACCTACCTACATTACATGTACTGTGAATCACAAAGAGATCTGATCCAATGACATTTTGCATTTAAGGGGAAACGGCAGTAGGCGTGTTTTATTGGTTAGTGTATACCCAGCTCAGCAAAATTTTACATCTTAAACAAGAACAAGCCAAAAGCGAAGATAAATTCGTCAGCACAAGAGTGAACATAAAAAGTGTGGTAATGGTTTTAGAACCTCTGGAATTGAATGATACATAAGCCAGTGTCCGAACCTTAACTATAATTTTAATGTTTAAGCATTTTTTTCTCCTTTAATGTCGGTGAGGCTATGATCAGGTTTAAAGGGATCATAACCCTCCCACTTAACTGCATCGCTGCTGGTCCGCCTGTGGGGTTCGCCGGTTCGACCTCAGAAAATAGCGGCAGGCCTCCCGATTTTGAATCACTTTATCGCTGAGGCATATCAAATGCTAGTGCTGCTGCATTTGTGTGATTCCGGAGTTTTTGGTCCTGCCTCTCTTCGCGTTTGAATGGAAACCTTGATTGATATTGCCTTTTGACAGGGTTCGTAGGATCTTTCGTTTGAACATGGCAGTACCAACTGAGCTGGTCGCGCTTAATTTTTTTCGAGATTTTAACTTCTTATTCGATCAATCTTTGGTACTCCTGCTGGCATGCGAAGCATATTTATATCAGGAGCTGCCGTTAATTTTCACTCATACTTTTTGTACACTGTCCAACATTATGAATCGTATGTGAGCGCCAGCCGCACAACTGCGGTGTGAAGCATTCCTTTCAGCTAATGGGGAATTTTTCGATCTTAGGAGATGGCTGAGTTTTCCCGCCACTTCGTCCACCATGCACTCACGCGATGCTTAATATCTCCATCACAGCTTGCTTCGCTATTCATTATAGATCCCAGATATTTAAACTTTTCGCACTTGGGAATCACTCTTCCATTCATATTAATGTTTGGAATAGGCTGGAGTGCATTAGAGAACGGACAGTACAAGTATAGTACGAACTCGATTTACGCAAGTAATAGAAATTGAGGCAGTTGCAATAACCGAGGTTGTTGCACTTACCGGGTATTTTTTTTTAAATAAAAAATGATGACATAGCCATTTTACTATGTTTCTGTAGAGATGCATGTACTAGGTGGCGCAAAAGTCTATAGCCTATCTAAAATTTAAGACATCAATAAACAGAATCCAAAAGCAGAATCGAAGTTTTTCATTAAAAAAAATTACAGCCGGGTGACAACTTTTGTGCAAACTTGTATTTACAAAGAAATTGGTCCAGGTCCAAACAAAACTACATAACTGTGAATTAACGGCATAAATAACGAACCAAAATGAGAACATACAAATAAAAAATATATGAATAAACCCAAAAAGTTGCACTAATCGAGGTAACTGTGTTGAAAAGTTGCACTTATAGAGTCAAGAAGTGCGACGACTTTAGTGTTGCGAAAATCGAGGAGTTGCGCGAATCGAGGGTTGCGTTAACCGAGTTCGTACTGTATTCTGTTTTTTTTTGGACTAATGTGATGCCCATTCCCCTCCAAAACTTTCGCCCATACATCAAGTGTTCCTGTAAGAACTATCGAGGAATATCCTGGTTAATGTCGCATATAAGATTCTATCCAACGTATTGTGTAAACGTCCTAAGCCGTTCTGCAGCGCACTGATCGGCACGTATTAGTGTTGTATCCGGCCGGAAGATCGACAATAGACCAAATCTTTACATTTAGGCAAATCCTGGAAAAACCAATGAATATTAAAATTAGACCCACTATCTTTCCATCGACTTCAAATCAATGAGAGCATTCATCGTCAGGAGCTTTACAAATTCGGGATCCCGCAAGAACTGTTCCATTTGTGTCGCGTGATGCTTTAAACACGCAGTGCGATGTGCAGTATGCTCTTTCAAACATGCTCCGGCAAGGAGATGTCCTATCAACCACATTTTTGCAGGTTAAGTAAGTTTTTTTTTTTTTTTCTTCTTTTATAATTTGCTTACGCTAAAGGGGCTTTGTTTTTTCTGTCTATGTACACTTATAGTGTTAAACAGGGTGGCGACGGTATAGAGGTTAGTGTGTTGGCTTGTGACCCGTGCGGTGCAGGTTGAATCCCCATTGGGAACAACAACATACGCCACCCATTCACATGCCTCAACACCAAAGAGGAGGATTTCTTCCTGGTAGTACAATGGACCGTTACCGAGTCTGAGTGCTCTGGGATTTGGATTTCCTTTAAAAAAAAAAAAAAAATAGTGTAAAACACAGCGCATGCATTTTTTGTTGAGCAGTAAGCAGCACCCAGCAATGAAGTATTGTATTGCTTGATTTTAGGTGCTACTTTACTATTCGAAAGAATAGGAGGTTAGGAAAGAAGTGTTGTTGCTTGGTATTTTGGTTAAAGTGGCAGTCGGCGAGAACGATACGCTTCTACCACTAGAGTCCATTGTGATATCACGTGGATGTGGATCTGCCTCCATCCTACTCGTTGGACCAGTTATAGCTTATCATACAAAAAAAAATAGTTTTAAGTAAGTAAGCACGAATCAACCAGACACAAAAACGCAGCAGATATAAACAAAACCAGACGGGTATTTCAGTGAGCCAACATTAAAGGGAATTTTCATATGTCATACCGAATAACCTACGGAACACGTGAATGCGTTAAAAGGCAATTCTCCGAAACACAGGAATGCGATACACACACATTTTCCGAGTTATAAATAATTACAGAAAATCGCGTTATGGCGAAACCGCGTTGTAGAAATTCGCTCTATAGGAGGGTTTTCCGCAATTAGTAAATCGCGTTATTGCGAATTCACATTGTGAAAGTACTGCGTTATGTGAGGGTTAACTGTACATCACAAAATGGATGAAGAAAGCCTTATTGCAGATTTTGAGTCAATAATGAAAGAACGAAACAAAAACTAAAACCCCATTTAGACGTTCATTTCAGTTTCAGTTGAGGTATCAGTAAAGATTTCAGTTAAACTTACTGACGTCTAAATGCAAAAATTGAAGCGTTTAACTGAAACTGAAACTGATGGAATTCCCATAAGTTGTCAGTTTAGTTATCAGTTAAACTGATGTGTAAATACGTCTCAGTTCAACCGTCATTTCAATTGCAGTTGACGGTGAATCAACATTTTCGAGTTCCTTGACGCATAGTTTGTAACATACCTTAATATTGCCCGTAGACCCCTAAAAGTTACTATATTTATGATCAGCATCGATAGTAATGTCGATCTAGCCATGTCCGTCCGTTCGTCCGTCCGTCCGTCCGTCTGTCGGCAAAAATTAGGCCTTTAAACTGGGCCTAGAGAGCTGAACTTTTAACCATATACTCTCTACGGTCCCGAAATAATCAAGTTTACGATTTTTTTAAATCCGCCAAACAAACTCAAAAAAACAAAATTTTCGAAAAAATCCAATTTTGAGCTAGAAAGCTGAAATTTTTTATATATGATCTATGACTCTTAAAACTGCTCGGGAGATAAATTTTTCAAAATACGCCCACTGACACGCCCACAATTAAATAAAACAATTTTATTGAAAAACCAAAATTTGAGCTAGGGAGCTGAAATTTATAATATATACTCTCTAGGGGCCCTTTATGCTCATGTGTTAATATTTTCAAAATCCGCCTATTGACACGCCCACAATCTACAAAAAAACCTTTTTTTGAAAATCGAAAGTTTGAGATAAGGAGCTGAAATTTATAATATATACTCTCTAGGGGCCCTCTATGCTCATGTGCTAATTTTTTTGAAATCCGCATACTGACACGCCCACAATTAAATAAAATAATTTTATTGAAAAACCAACGTTTGAGGCGTTTTTTTACAAAGCTTTGTTTTTGTTTGATAAAATCCTTTAAATGTTGTATAACAAAATATGTAGAGCGTTCTTAACAATTCACCCATACTTAGACTTTTGTCACGCCCACTTATGAGGGATAGGAATAAGAATAGGGTATCCAACAGTTCGCCCAAGCGGACTGTAGCCCGCCCCTATGTTTTTTTTCTCAATATGTCAAAACGTAGTGATAATATGGTCGATTTCATTGAAATTAATCGCGCGTGTCCCTGTTTGTGGAAGAAAAGTGACCCTTTTTATCACAATTCAGTGAAAAGAGAAGCAACATGCAATATGTTGCTGCAAAAACTAAAAGAGGCGGAAACGGAAACGACGAAGGCAAAGGTCAGGGCAAAGATTAACAGCATTGTCTCATATTGGTATGGGTATCTTGTTGATTTTATAATTGGAGTCACTAGTTGCAGTAGCTCCAAATATATGCTTTCATTCATTCGTAAATAGTTTGACCAATCACCATATTCAAACCTCAATTCCCTCATTAAATTTACGTTCGATAGGGTTCGTCTTTTTAAGTACCACTCTTTGCTCCATTTCTGTCTTCTTCTTTTTGATTTATTAAGCGAGAAAACTATAGCTATTGCAATTAGGCTTTCATCGTCCATCGCAATGTATTTCTTCTCACTTTCTACTGCTCACAAGTAAAATGAAAGCTCAACAGAACACCGGACTGAAGTCAAAATGCACTGTATTTTTTAACTGAACTGACAACTGAACTGATAACTGATATTCTAAAAGGTCTTTAAGGATCTCGAAGGCTTTGAGTCATCGGCAAGTGCGTTTGGAAATGATAACTGAAGTGAAACTTATTTACACCTCAGTTAAACTGACAACTGAATTTCTGAATTTCATCAATTTCAGTTTCAGTTTCAGTGACAGTTAAACGCTTCAACTTTTGGATTTATATATCAGTTTAACTGGTAGATCAACTGAAACTGAAATGATCGTCTTTATGGGCCTTAAGAAACGAAATAGGTATTAAATGTTTTTTTTTTATTCAATGGTGAGCTCCAGATACTACAGCAGGTGCTCTGATTTATTCATAACAGACAACAGAGCAGGTCGGTAGGTACTCACCCTGAGCAGCTGCTCATCGAACTAGAAGGTTCTATTCTAGAACACCTATTCACGTATTTTATTCATACCAAATGGAGCACATGCTCCGAAAATCTGACTTAAGCAGGTAGGGTAGCGTCGCCTGTTTCCGAACACCCCAGTTTTTTTAACGAACACGAAATACAAATTGTTATTAGTGTTACAGCACATATAATATATGAGCTAGTCCACATTCCTTAAGTACCTCAACAATACAAATGTATCTTTGGTAAACGAAATTGTGAGTTTGCTAATCGGTTTCTGTGAGTGAGTGAAAAACTTACATTGAACGTCTGAGAAAAGAAGTTTTAAAATCAGATCATTAACGTTAGAACTTGTAACTGTGGCTTTTTATCAAATAAAAGTTTTCGTTTATAATATTTTAAAAGGTTTTGCATATAAAAAGTTATTTAGTTTGAGTTTTTTGACTGTTTAAGAAAAAGAAACAAACTTTTACCGGTTAGGGAGTTAGGACTAACCTAAAGTAGGTTGATGCAGTGAAAAATTGGCCGATTCCCAAAGACAAACACCAACTGCTGAGCTTCCTGAGACTTGCAACTCACTACATGCGGTTTGTGAAGGACTTTGCAGGGATCGCACAGCCCTTGTATCAACTCACAGAGAGAAGAGAAAACAATTCAAATGTAAATACGAGAAGTGTTTCGAGCTGCTCAAACACCAACGGTGTGATGCTTCCATTCAAGCGTACCCTAACCCAGGAAAAACATTTATTGTAGGTGCGGATCGAAGCCGTTTGTTCCCAGATACATGATGTCCAAGAGAGAGAGTAGTTTCCTACGTCAGGAAAGTGCTCTAAAAGCCGGAGATTAACTATTTCGTAATCAGGCGGGAACTCCTAGCTTTGATCCTGGCAACAAAGCATTTCCATAAGTATATGGGTAGAAAATCATCCTGCGCACAGATCATGCGTCTCTAAAGTGATTGCTGCACTTAAAGACTCCTGAAGGACAAGTCGCGAGGTGGATTCAACGACTGCAGATGTAACTATGAAAGCGAGATACAGCATCGAAAGGGAACATAGTCTCTCCCGGTAGTACTGCTAAACTGATTGCAAACATTGCGTACGGGAGGATGAACAAGATAGGGTATCAGTCCAACGGTTGAGGGCTGATCCCATTGGGGGCTGGAGGCGCGGGAGATACGGAATAAGAGCAGGAAGATCCGGGTATTGAGCTGATTCTCGCCTGGAAGCAACATGATTGCAAGCCGAACTGGCAGCAGATCTATAACAAGCGTCCATAAATTAAGGCTACTGGGCAAAGTGGGACTCACTTCAAGTTCGAGATGACATTTTGAGAAGAAAATTTTAATTTTCAGTCTTAATGCAGCCTGTGGTACCCAGATCGAAAGTCAACGAAGTGCTTAGGGAACTGCATGATGGAGTGCACGGATGCCACTTGGAAGTAAATGCGTCGCTTGCGCAGCCAGCAACGTAGGGCAAGATGCATCAATACAACTTTTGAGCGCTTTTTGAGAGGATTGCAGTTGACATCGCAGGACCCTTTCCAGAAACCCACAATGGAAGTCCCTATATCCTCGTATTTATGAATTAATTCACTAATGGCCTGAACTATTTGCTAATCCTAACCAAGAAGCTGAAACCGTGGTAAGGTAGATTGTCCACAAATTGGTAAGCAGATTTAGCGTACCAATGGAATTGTAGGTCGTAACTTCGACTCGAAGATTTTCCAAAGAATTGTTACTTTTATGTTCTTAAAATGAAACCAGTGCAAGCACTTAAGTGTTGACTAAAATTCGGCTTTACTAAGTAGGTACCTATGTACTGAAATTTTGTATGATGAAAGTGTTCGAAAGGAGAAAACCTTTTGTTCGTCTTTAGGCAGCAAGTGTTCGGGAAAAGGAAACAATTTTTGGTTTTCATATTTATTTCATTTGTTATTAAATTGTTATAATAAATCAAATCAACTATATAAGCCTTAAGAATATCTACGTTTTTCTTTCATATTAAATCAAAGATATGTTTGTAGGCCCAATGTACATAAGCATTTTTTTCCAACTAATCATTTTTCAAAGTCTATAAATTGTTTGATAACAGGGGATACCGTATTATTATTTAAAAAAAAAAAAGAAAAAAGAAGGAAATCCAAATCCCAGAGCACTCAGACTCGGTAACGGTCCATTGTACTACCAGGCAGAAATCCTCCTTTTTGGTGTAGAGGCATGTGAATGGGTGGCGTATGTTGTTGTTCCCCATGGGGATTGAACCTGCACCGCACGGGTCACAAGCCAACACACTAACCTCTACACCGTCGCCACCCTATACTGTATCAATCATATTACCCATTGCCGGGTCCGCCGCAAGCAGGTATACAATAATATAGAAATAAAACTACATTTCATGGTGTCACATTTAATAGTTTACTCTGTGTTTAGTACTAGGTTACAAAGTTGTTATACCCTATGAAATTAGTGGGGGTGGAAGCATATTGCCTATTGATTTCTTAAAACTATTCTTTCTTCGGCGAATTTTTCCTTGCCCGTGGCGTGGCGTTAAACAAACTACATATTAAAAATCATCGAGATGATCGCTTCAACAGTTGAACACGCGAATAGTTTTTACAGCAACAACTTGTGGCTTAATCACAGTTGGCGAAGAGAGAAATAAAAATCTATATTTACATTTGAAAAACGGCCCGTAATAGATTAGCCCAGTTTCACGCAAAAGGCAAAAGTGTGACGGACGTGCCTTCATCTCAGAAATGCAAACTTGCGATTGCGAGCGAATTGGTTTATCTTAAATGCTCGTTCCGGCCCTGTTCTTTAAAATATTCAATTATTACCTATATTTAATTGACAAAATCCAAATGAAGATGAACCGGTTAGACGGTGATTTAAGTCGCTAATTGGCAAAATCTCGCCCTCTAATTGAATTATTATACACTTCTTAAGTAGAAACATCCTTATCAGCCCAAAAGTGATGGCGAACACAAACACGCGATGTGTATTTATTTTTCTCACTTGATTCGTGTGATAATAGATAAGAATAATGACTTAGAGCAGGTGCAAGTCGGCAGCAGATGTTTACTCTTTTCTTCGTTCGTGGAAACGTCATTATTCGGTAATAATGCCGTTCTGGCAAAATCGGCATTGCCAAGGTTCTCTTCACTGAAAAGCACAAAAGTGACATAAAAAAAGAAGAAAAGCTCTTTCGTCCAATCAATGAACCAGAACTAGAGCCAGTGCATCTGCTCACAGTGACAGTACAATAACAAAAGAAACCCACTTCTGCTGGTAGTTTGTTAGCTTACTTTCGGTGATCGCTTCGCTGTACTACACTGTTGTATTCGCGTTTTGCGGAGTGGTTGGGATTGGGAGCAAGGAACAAAGAAAAACTTTTCACCTGCTGCTGCATCGGCAGACATTTTTTGCACTATCTCTCTCTGTCTCTATCACTCTGCAAATACACCCCTTTCTATTGTCTGCCCCTTAATTTCCTGTTCTGTGCATTTGTGTGAATTTGCTTGTGTTTTGGCTTTCTGTCAACGGGGCTGTGCTTTTTGTATCTCATTCGCTTATTCGTTGTCTTGTCGTTCGCTGGCACAGTATGGCACAGTAACTGTTCCAAAGAGGAAGACATCAACCAAACACAAAGTAACTTAATAAATGTGTGAAATGACTGTCGCCGCGTGTGGAGTGAATAAATTCTTATTTTTTCTGATCTAATTTTTGTTCAGTTAAGGAAAAAAACCAACAGCAAATCGGTGCCAAGTTTAGAGATTTATTAAAATGATTTCAATGGATGAATTATAATTGAAAAAAGTGGTTACATCGATTAGGAACATTGATGGGAAAAAGATTTTTTTTTGTTTACACCGTATTTGCTGCAACGCTTTTTTTCCTTTACTGTGTACGGGTGTGTGTGTTATTGGTTGTGCGGCGGTGACAATTTAATTTTGACGTTTTGCCAATTACACGTTTTCGCAGCGTGTTCATGTACCGTGACGAATATCCATACATCGAACGTATGCAAATCATAGCAAGGAAGATGGACGAGGTCTTTTCGTTGCATACGGAAAAGCTTGATTTATTCGATGGTGAGTGGGTCTGTTGTGTGGTAGTTAAAGTTCTTTGGCACATGTCACTGTCAAGAGATCCAGAGCACCCCTGTTAAAAATTAGAACATACGTACATAATCAGCTGGTGTTAAGAATTTTTTTTTTTAAATAATGTGGGAGGATAAACATACAATCATGCATAAACATTCCATGATAAAATTATAAAGAGTTGTCAGTGTCACCATAAAATTCTTGTCTGGCTCGATCATGTCAATAGCCCCCTACTCCGAATTTTGTTATCATATTGAAGAAGTGATATTGTGATGTCGTAAAATAACGTACATACATATACAATGTTCTTAATAACTCATCACTATTTGTACAAGTGGAAATATTAGTTAGCTGGAAGACAGAATACAGATTTCTAGGTCGTTGGCCGCTTATATGGCTATAGGTAGGTATGTTGTTATGTATTTATCTGCGAAGTACGTTCTATTAAAGGCAACCTGATATGAACAAATTCCCAGATTACTATTCACTTGATCTCTTAGTGTAGTAGATACTCCCATTTAATTTGTTGCTCTTTAAAAAAAAAATCCCTTCAAATGCATGCATTTACAAAAGAAGGATTAGTGATGTATTTTAGACATAGGTGGCTAACAACCTAAAAATCTATAAAATTTATTAAGGTTCAGATTTCTATTCAATTAATTTTTCGGTTGCTGCAGTATAATTTTAATTTTTACTAACGTGTTAAATGCATGTTTAGAAGAAAGGGTGTTCAGTCATTAGTCGTTTTTAAATGTCAAATCTACTCATTCAGAAAATTGGTTTCTTTTCCCACATGCTCAGTAAGTTTCTGTTGAATACATACTTTAGGGTTCTTAAGGGCTTAAAGGTTATCGGGTTAAATCAAAAAATATTTAAAGTTTTTTTCATCTAAAATTTGTTTTTTTCACATGCATTTTGGCATGGCGTCAAAATCGTTCAGATAAATTATTTTTTTCACGCCTAGAAATGAATATTCATGTAACGGGGTGAAAACAAACCCAAAATGAAAAATTCAATAAAGAGGGAGAAGGAATGAACCCGGTGTACGACATTGATACCCAAACGGCCAAACCACAACCACGCTTTGGCGCGTGCGTTGTTTTTGTTACGTCCAAAGGCTCTGAGTTACTTTTGATTCAAACCAAAAATGCAGCTTCTTCTTCGCTTCGCTAATTGCGTTTCAGGCATGAATTCACCCCCACGGTTTCATTGACTAAACGACAATCGTTTTTTGAAACGAGCGAATCAAAAAATAAAAGTTGTGTGTGACAGTGTCAGCAACAAGTGTCGGTTACAAGAACTAACCATTTCAATCAGTTTCAATCAGATTTCGAAAACGCCGTTATTCATCAAACGGTCTTAGACTAAGATCTTTGTATGCCTAGTTAACAGCGCTTTTTTTTCATAGATGAGCGCTCATTAAACGTATAAGTTGTCCCTACAACTCTAAAGTTGAAAACAGTAATAACTAAAAAACGTTCGAAAATTCGAAATCAGCCTGTTGTCACTTGTCATTTAAATTAATGTAAATATTTGGTTTTATTTCGCTTTGTGAAAGTGAAATATGTAATGTCAAATATTAACGATTGGCTTTATTTCTAACATAAGCAGCTTCGTTTGTTTAAAACACCTCTAGAGGGTTGTGTAACTACACATCGTGTAAATATTTACGCAACCTTTACGGAACTTCAATGAAATTGTGATTTAGGTATAAACGACTTTTCTCTGTGTTTATTAAACTAGGTTCGTGGCTCGATTAGTAAAAACACTTACCTACCATTCTTGTTCCAAAAACATACGATTCTATAGCACTTTGTTAAAGGGAAGTAAAAGTACACCTTCAGTCCCTTTGACAAAATTTTTTTGAAATAACTGCTTTTTTGTCAGTTGACAGGTTTCACACATTTAAACATTGATGTTCACGCATTACAAAATTGAGATGGAGCAAACTTTTCAGAAGCCTCGAATGCTATTTCGTAGTATAAATGACGTACTGTGAGAAATCTCATGAACTTCTTAAAGCAATACTCGTCTGTCTGTCTTACTTTCTGTCCATGAACGCACATCAGTTGTCAGTTTAGTCTTTATATAAGGTACGGCTCCACCGTACCCAAATCTGTAATTTCGCCTTAATTTATATAATTGTCGTATTTCGAAATTCAATATTTCAGCGAAATGGGGAATTTTAGGTATCAAATATCCAGTTTGTCAAAACGAACAAACCAGTCAACATATTCACCACGTCACTTTTGATCGCCGAAAAAAATAGAAAAAGAAGCTATCAATAGGCGTTTTTCTTTTTATACCCTATTCTAAGGGTATATTAATTTTGACGCATAGTTTGTAACATACCTTAATACTGCCCGTAGACCCCTAAAAGTTACTATATTTATGATCAGCATCGATAGTAATGCCGATCTAGCCATGTCCGTCCGTCCGTCCGTCCGTCTGTCGGCAAAAATTAGTCCTTTAAACTGGACCTAGAGAGCTGAAATTTTAACCATATACTCTCTAGGGTCCCGAAATAATCAAGTTTACGAATTTTTGAAATCCGCCCACAAACTCAAAAAAAACAAAATTTTGGAAAAAATCGAATTTTGAGCTAGAAATCTGAAATTTTTTATATATGATCTATGACTCCTAACACTGCTCGGGATAAACAATTTTCAAAATCCGCCCACTGACACGCCCACAAATAAATAAAATATTTTTTTATACCCTATTCTAAGGGTATATTAATTTTTGAAAATCCAAAGTTTGAGCTAGGGAGCTGAAATTTATAATATATACTCTCTATGGGCCCTTTATCATGTGTAAATATTTTCAAAATCCGCCCAATGACACGCCCACAATTAAATTTTATTTTTTTTAAATTCAAAGTTTGAGCTTGGGAGCTGACATTTATAATATACGAGTATACTCTCTAGGGGCCCTTTATTCTCATGTGTTAATTTTATTTAAATCCGCCTACTGACACGCACACAATTAAATAAAACAATTTTATTGAAACACCCAAGTTTGAGCTAGGGAGCGTTTTTTTTTTGATAAAATCCTTTAAATGTTATATAACAAAATATGTAGAGCGTTCTTAACAATTCAACCATACTTAGACTTTTGTCACGCCCACTTATGAGGGATAGGAATAAGAATAGGGTATCCAACAGTTCGCCCAAGCGGACTGTAGCCCGTCCCTATGTTTTAGCTCCGAGCGGGGCACTGAGCTGTCAAAAAAAGAACTGTGTTACTTTTTTAACTCGGAGCGCTCTGAGCACAAAATTTGTATTTCTTTTTTATCTCTGAGCTAGCTCAGGGCTCGCTCGATGAGCTCGATTGAAAATGACCGAGCACATCGAGCGAAAAGCTGAGCGCGGCTGACTTCATTCATTATTTGTTCTTTTTCCATAGTTTATTTACTAGAAATTATAATTTAAATGGAACAATCCTTGACAAACACCAATTTCAGAAGCAAACCTGACTATTTTGCAAATTAATAAAAAAAAATTATCTAATGACAGTTCAGTGCTCAATTCTGTTTCTTAATTAGCTCGGAGCGCTCAGGTTACGTTCAGCTCGGAGCGAGCTCTGATCGCTCGGGCCCCGCTCTGTTCCCCGCTCGGGGCTAAAAAAGAAAAACGCCTAATAAACATAGCAAACAATTTTACAGTTTGTTGAAAAATATTTGCGAATTTTCACGTGATAGGCACATATGTTGGGAAACTTCTTCTTTAAATAAAAATAATTATATTAATTATTACAAAAATTCTCATTTACAAAATGTAAACAAAGATGCGTAAAGTTTACTTACGACCAAATTTGAGCCTTTCAGATCGTGCTTTGCCTCCGCCGACGCTTGAGAGCGTCGAGTTTTCTATGGGGAAAGTATATTTTTGTTTCAAGGGTTTCTTAAAGATCACAACATCCACAAATCCACTGGCCCTGATGGTATTTCATCTATAATTCTAAAGAGGTGTTCTTCTACACTGGCAAAACCATTGCGTAAACTTTTCCACATCTCATATTCTTCTTGAAAACAGTTGGAAACTGCATTTGTCCAGCCTGTCCCTAAAAAAGGCTCGTCTTCTTTGCCCTCTAACTAGACGTCCCTTCTTTTCAAGGTTTTGGAAACGCTGATAAATTATCAACTTATGAAATATCTGGAATCGCTAAAACTTCTGAACGGCCGGCAGTATGGGTTTCGCAGCAATCTAATGGCATATCTCACTGAAAAGTGCAACCAATCTATTCATAACTTTGGTGTAAGTAATATAGTTGCTCTTGATATTTCTAAAGCATTTGACAGAGTTTGGTTGGTATCAGGCTCTTTTTTTCAAAAATAAGTGCTTTAAGGATCGATGTGTCTCTTCTTCAATGGATTAGAAATAACCTGTATGGCCGTTCAGCGTTCAATCCAAGTTGTTTTGGATGGTTATAAGTCACATACTCGCCGTCACCATATAAATGCTCAAAGCTTGTTCTGTCAATGACACTATTTCTTATTTTTATTAATGATCCCCTGTCCGCCACTAGTAATCCAATATATTCCTTTGCTGATGATAGTACTCTCAGTTTTTCGTATTCGTTTCATAATTCTCGTCTATCTTCTTCTTCGGTCGTAATGCTGGAACGTCAACGTACGTTAGACTCAGTAAATTCTGATCTTTACAGCATAATTCATTGGGGTGAAACCAACAGGGTAGAATTTAATGCTTCCAAAACGCACTCCGTTATCCACGAACGGCACTTTCATCGAAGAAACCGAAAGTCTTTCCATCCTTGGTATGTATGTGTTAATGAAAAACTTCACTGGAATGACCACATTTCCAAGTCGCCAAGAACGCTGCGAAATTTCTAGGTATCCTCAATAAGAATGATACTTTACCCCACCTGATTTATCGACAGTTTACAAGGCCCTAATTCGGCCCAAACTTGAGTACAATGCTCATTTCTGGGCAGGTGCACCTAAAATTGCCTCGCACCTGGTTGGTTGGTTGGTTTAAGTGGCTGTAATTCCCGTCATCTGACGAGGGAAAACACAAATAGCGCATTGAGCGCCGTTTTGATACCACAACTAATGGAACCTGAAATTAAAGGGCGAGATGGATATTAAGGGGGCTCAAAACCATCCTGTGGAGTTGAGGAATTTGATGATGTTATTGAAGTGGATAGTATGAATGGCCGAAAGGTCATTGTAAAAGGGATGACCTAGTGCGCTGCGTCTGGTTTTGGCTAAAGCCGGACACTCACAGAGAAGAACACTGTTTCACTCTTTTCTGTGTCACAGCAGCTGCGGCAGTGGGTGTTATGAGGGATGCCAAGCTTGGCTGCGTGAGTGCCTAAAGGCCAATGGCACGTACTGATTGCCGTTAGTCTTGCGACATCTACACGCGTTCTGGCTAAGAGGTTTGTTTGTTCTGGCATCGCCTCGCACCTACTAGATAGAATACAAAAACGTGCGGTAAACCTATTATGTGACCAAAATATAGATGATTCTATACACCCGCTGGGTCACCTAAGAAATGTCTCATGTCTTTCCTTATTTTATCGCTACTTCTATAGTCAGATGAGATAGCCCCTTCAACAATTCAGCCGAAACACTCGTCAGGCATCGAATGCCCATCAATGTACCCTTCAGCCTAGCTTCGAACATGCAAGACAAAGAAATTCCATTTTAAGCCGAACAATACACATGTGAAGTGCTTTGCCTCACTCAGTTTTCCCTTCTCACTTTGACCTTCAATTGTTTAAAACCAACGTGCACTAGTTTCTCTCTTCTCTCCTTCCTATTCCTGCTGTTAATGCACAGCAACATAAGGGAATTCAAACCCTAAGCATTAGTGACATAAAAAAAAAAATCACAATTATTTATTCTGAGATTTCTCTTAATGGGCACACTTGACAATTATTTGCTTCATATTTTGTGGAGCCGGTGGATTCGCATGGTGATTAAATATATCTAGGTATTGGTACATAAATCAGTACCCCCAATCGACGAGGTCAGCAAATAGGTACGAGATCAACACAGCAACTTTGGCATCGACTTGACACAAGCGAGAACTCATCATTTGGTCGAAGTCGAGTCAAACGCATTGAAAAACGCAACTTTTAAAGCGAAACAAAATAGCTGCAAACCAGAGAGAAAATTTTAAAATTGTCTCATCTTCAAAATCGAGAGAATGGGCGCTTTCAATTTGCAAGGCAACTAGTACCTAGTTCATAATATTTTACCTTTGATCAAATAACTCACGTGACCTTGTTTGGCAAGTGATAGAAATTGAATAAGTAGGGAACTCGAAGTTGCCTTGCAAATTGAACGCGCCAAATATCTCTCAAAAGGGCTCTTCACACGATCAATGATACTTGTTCACAATGTTTCTTCAATGTTTTAATGTTAAAAATAAGAATGCAGCAAAATACAACGAAGTATATTTCCTCATTGAAACCTATGAATCGTCTGCAATCAATAATTTATAATTGAGTGTGCTGGCTATTTTTTTATCTGTGTTATTTGACAACAAAAATGTTCAATAATATTTGTTAAACAACATTGAACGTGCGTAGAGAGCTCTAAAAAAATTACACGCACGCTTTCGCAGAGAAAAATGAAACACGTCAAAGTTTGGCTTAAAAATAAACAGCCTTTTTATACCCTATTCTAAGGGTATATTAATTTTGACGCATAGTTTGTAACATACCTTAATATTGCCCGTAGACCCCTAAAAGTTACTATATTTATGATCAGCATCGATAGTAATGTCGATCTAGCCATGTCCGTCCGTCCGTCGGCAAAAATTAGGCCTTTAAACTGGGCCTGGAGAGCTGAAATTTTAACCATATACTCTCTAGGGTCCCGAAATAATCAAGTTTACGAATTTTTGAAATCCGCCCACGAACTCAAAAAAACAAAATTTTGGAAAAAATCGAATTTTGAGCTAGAAAGCTGAAATTTGACTCTTGATCTATGACTCCTAAAATTGCTTGGGATATAAAATTTTCAAAATCCGCCCACTGACAAGCCCACAAATAAATAAAACAATTTTATTGAAAAACCAAAATTTGAGCTAGGGAGCTGAAATTTTTAATATATACCCTCTAGGCGGCGCTTTATGCTCATGTGTTAATATTTTCAAAATCCGCCCACTGACACGCCCACAATTAAATAAAACATTTTATTGAAAAACCAAAGTTTGAGCTAGGGAGTGTTTTTTTACAAAAGCTTCGTTTTTTTTTTTGATAAAATCCTTTAAATGTTATATAACAAAATATGTAGAGCGTTCTTAACAATTCAACCATACTAAGACTTTTGTCACACCCACTTATGAGGAAATAGGGTATCGCCCAAGCGGACTGTAGCCCGTCCCTATGTTTGCTTTTCATTTTCTTACCAGTCGAAATTCTGCGTGAAGAAAAAGTACGCGAATAGGTTTATGTAGTTTAACATTACAGTTTATAATGTAGACCACGAATTTATGTTTGCAAATTAGTACTCGAACGGACCCATATTTTCAAAAATGTTTCGTAAAATATCGTAACTATTTAGGATTGCTGGCAACATAGTGTACATAAATACAAGCTTGAGATATATGACGTACTGTGAAAAGCAATGATTCCTTAGAACGCGATCTGGAAAATGAAAAGCTGGATATTAAGCTCTTTATTCTCGTTACGATTTCGTGGGCTTAAAGCCCTACCTCAATGAAAATAAACTTACATATGCAAGTTGTGAAAAACCAACGAATTCATGATTATGTTCCCTGGCTACACGTTTATGCAATGCATTTCATTCTCATGAACGCCGCAGTGGCCAGGCAAAAATTGAAATTTTCATAGCAACTTGCTGCGGATAGGAGGAACAACTATATTTTACTAACGGGTCTTTCATTTGCGACTTGACAACTTCAAACTTTCATGTGAATGCACTCCTAAACCGATTACCGAACTGTCAATGTCAAAATATTCAGTAAAAAAAACATTTTCATCATGGTGAAGTACTCAAAGGAACAACGTTTACAAATAATTAAAATTTACTACCGAAATTCCGAGTCGGTGGTCGCAACTTAAAGAGCGTTAACGCCAATTTCCTCGTACCAGTAGACAAGCAACTCATAGTCCAGTGAAAAAATTCGAGTCAGAATATTCGCTGCTTGATGTTGCCATGCAAGTAAGACTACGTTTTGGAGAATATTGCTGCCGTAGAATATTGCTGCCTTAGAGGCGTCCGTCGCAAACCAGCCAAATCAGTCAATTACACGGTTTTCTCAAGAATCGGGCCTCTCCCAGACCATATTATGGCGAATTTTGCCTAAGGATCTTGGCCTACATCCTTACAAGTTCAAGCTGACTCAAGAACTACTTGATCACTTGATCATATGAAGTGACGTACTTTCTCGAATTGGGGTCTGGACATGATGGAAGAAAATGAGGAAGAATAAACGGCTTCGTCAATAAGCAACCTATACGTTACTGGACAGGTGAGAACCCTCATGTGCTTCATGAAACAGCACTTCATCCGCAAAAAGTCACTGTTTGGTGCGGTTTTCATGCCGGTGGAGTCATTGGGCAGTTTTTTTTCGTCGATGAAAATGACCGTCACGTTACGGTAAATGGTGTTCGCTACAGAGACATTTTGGAACGTTATTTCTTTGAGCAATTGCATGAATTGGACATCAGTGAAATGTGGTTCCAACAAGACGGTGCCACAAGCCACACAGCTGGTGCAACAATCGAGTTATTGAAGTCTCAGTTCGATGAACGTGTTATCTCGAGAAACGGACCCGTCTATTGGCTGCCGAGATCGTGTGATTTAACTCCTCTAGACTTTTTTTATTATTTTTAATCATTACCTTAAATCATTAAAGGCCCATTTAGACGATCATTTCAGTTTTAGTTTCAGTTGAGCTATCAGTTCAGATTTCAGTTAAACTGATGTCTGAATGCAAAAATTGAAGCGTTTAACTGAAACTGAAACTGATGGAATTCCCATAAGTTGTCAGTTAAACTGATGTGTAAATACGTTTCAGTTCAGTTGTCAGTTCAACCGTCATTTCAATTGCAGTTGGCGATGAATCAACTTTTTAGATTTCCGGTTTTTTTTTCAATATGTCGAAACGGAGTGATAGTATGGTCGATTTCATTAAAATTTATCGGCTTTTATCGTCCATTACGCAATGTATTTCTTCTGACTTTCGACTGCTCACAAGAAAAATGAAAGCTCAACTGAACTGAACTGAAAACTGAACTGATAACTGATCGTCTAAAAGGGCCTTAACTTATGCCAAGAAGCCGGCGACGTTAGAGGAGCTCAGAGCCATCATTGAACGAGAAAAAGCCGCCGCATCGGTCGAGTCATCGAAAATTGGATTCAACGTATCGACCGGCCGCATACGTTCCCGTGGTGGACGTATGAACGAAATCGAGTTATATTCATAAATGTTTTGATAGTAATTCGAGTAATTCGTTTTTTCATGCCAACACCGAGAATTATTTCTGAAAGTGGATTTTTGTTGGATTTTCTTCGCAATAAACCCATTTCTGTTTACGTTGAGTTGATGTAGCGAACATACAAGATCGAGGTTCTCATCAAACTCATTTAAACTTTGTAAAAATAGTGATCATATTAAGCTGCTAAGAAGGATGCATTCAAATTGTAAACACATTTCGTATTGAAAACTTGTTGGATACTCTTGGCAAAATACATATTATGTAGGTACCTGAATATCTTTTCATTGAAAAATGTTCAAATATCAATTATCGTTACTTTGTGTTTTTTCTTTTTTAAATTTGTTTTACACTTCGACGATTGTGTCTATATTCGTTCGCCCTCACTTGACAGAAGACAATAACCCATTCAAATCATATATAAAGTTTGAGAAACTGTTTTTTTTTTGTAAGTTAACGAATAAATGACAAAAGTGAGAGGAAGTGGGACGGACCTTCCTCTCCTTTCTATAAATGACAAAGTGACTCGCAAGTAGCAACAGGGAATACAGTGAAAATACCAATTTACCAATACCAAAATGGACAGACAGATCAAATGACAACGGGTTTATGAGTAATCAAAAATAAACAAGGGCATTATTTCTACGTAAAAATATTTTGGGTGTGGGTTCATTGTCAGGCAGTGGCTCGAAAGGAAGTTGACCAACAAAAAAAAAACAAAGAACTGCAAAAATAGACTGGATTGCCATTGGATGAGTAAGATGAGCTTTAGTTTCCATTATTATGCGAATCTTGTTAGCTCTTTTGAACGCTGTATTAAATCCGTACATATACGTCATTGATTCTTTTTTTACTTCTGACGTTATGTCAATTTGACGTCAACGAGCTGACAAAATATAGGTAAGCATTTTTGCTACAAAAAAACGTTAATAAATTTGCATACCCATTGGTCATACACCCCTTTCACTTGACTACGAATAGGTAGTTTCTTGATTTAATTTTACGACATTTTTTAAATCGTTCGATAATATGGGAAAACCCAAAATGCAATATGAAAGAAGGCTATATTATGTTTATGTTATAAAAATAAAATTGGGATTAAGTAGATAAATTCAATTTTTATGATTCTTTTCCCAATAAGGTCATAAAATCTGTCCTTTGTATACCCTATTCTAAGGGTATATTAATTTTGACGCATAGTTTGTAACATACCTTAATATTGCCCGTAGACCCCTAAAAGTTACTATATTTATGATCAGCATCGATAGTAATGTCGATCTAGCCATGTCCGTCCTTCCGTGCGTCGGCAAAAATTAGGCCTTTAAACTGGGCCTAGAGAGCTGAAATTTTAACCATATACTCTCTAGGGTCCCGAAATAATCAAGTTTACGAATTTTTGAAATCCGCCTACAGACACGCCCACAAACTCAAAAAAACAAAATTTTGGAAAAAATCGAATTTTGAGCTAGGAAGCTGAAATTTTTTATATATGAGCTATGACTCTTAAAACTGCTCGGGAGATAAAATTTTCAAAATCCGCCCACAATGTCCGTGTCCACAATTAAATAAAACAATTTTATTGAAAAACCAAAATTTGAGCTAGGGAGCTGAAATTTATAATATATACTCTCTAGGGGCCCTTTAAGCTCATGTGTAAATATTTTCAAAATCCGCCTACTGATACGCCCACAATTAAAAAAAAAAAACTTGTTTTGAAAATCCAAAGTTTGAGCTAGGGAGCTGAAATTTATAATATATACTCTCTAGGGGGCCCTTTATGCTCATGTGTAAATATTTTCAAATTCCGCCTACTGACACGCCAACAATTTAAAAAAAAAACTTTTTGTCGAAAATCCAAAGTTTGAGCTAGGGAGCTGAAATTTATATTATATACTCTCTAGGGGCCCTTTATGCTAATGTGTTAATTTTTTTTAAATCCGCTTACTGGCACGCCCACAATTAAATCAAATAAGGAGCGTTTTTTTTACAAAAGCTTTTTTTTTTTGATAAAATCCTTTAAATGTTATACATAAAACAAAATAATAATAACAACCACACTTAGACTTTTGTCACGCCCACTCATAAGGGATAGGAATAAGAATAGGGTATCCAACAGTTCGCCCAAGCGGACTGTAGCCCGTCCCTATGTTTTCCTTTTCACTTGATTACGAACAGTAACTAAATCTACCTAACAGATGCTGAAAAGGTAATAAAACAACACAAAATTTTTGGAATAAATTAATTTGGGTTTTGTTTTTTATTACAACAGTTTTTGATAATGTTTTACTACCTCCCGATCGCTGTGCCAGTTCAAGAAGCTTGCTATGAAGAGATTTATACAGTACCAGTTACCAAATAATTTAGTGGAATTGCTTGTGGAAAGGCTTGATTTATGGCTTTAAAATATTTCTTTCGGATTGGAGTATTGCTATCCTCCTTCGTAGATCTTTTTTTAAAGCCATATCCACACGTTTTCCATGATGTTCAGGTCCGGTGCCATATTCACCGGCCATGCCAGTAGGTCTACATTTTGACTCTAAATCCAAGATTTTGTTATTCTTGCGGTATGTATCGGTGCATTGGAAAATCCATCGTTGTCCACCAAACAGTTCGAAAAAATGAGGGAAAGCTCTTTCCAGTATAGATTTGTAAGTATTCGCTGTCATTCTTGAGCTTTGACAATCAAGGTTTGCAGTTCCGTAAAAGCTTACTGCTCCACCTCCCTTGGTGTGTCTTCTATCCAAGGTTATTTCATCCTTCCTCAAATCATGGAAATAATAATTGTTTCCATCAGGTCCTTCCAAATCTAACTTTTTTTTTATCTGAAAAGACGACGGTATGCCACTCTCGACTCCACCTGATGTGACTTATTGCAAAATCAAGTCGCTGACTTTTGCGTGCCGCTTTCAATGGTGGTATATTTTTCATGTTGTTGTGTCTTATATGGTTGGACTGCTGTATCACGCGATAAACAGTTGATATACTAGCTTTAACCCCAGTTTCTGCCTTGGTTTTACTTAGGGAAAGTCTTGAATTTGAAGCAGTTCTCAGTATCGCCCGTCGATCCTGACTTGTTGTTGCTTTGATTAACTTCTCTTCCAGTTTTTTTTTCCATAGTTCTTAGCGTCCTTAATATAGCTGTGAAAAAACAGTTGGTCCTGTTTCAATCTTACCGGCTATATTGTTAAAAGTGTTTTTTCCATAGTTCTTAGCGTCCTTAAGATAGCTGTGAAAAAACAGTTGGTCCTGTTTCAATCTTACCGGCTTTATTGTTAAAAGTGTTGCCTACTTTTAGATGCTAATCCGATAAGTTATAATGGTTCCAAAGCCCGGTAAACCACTAAATGACAAAAAATCATATAAGCCAATATCGCACTTACCGATAATGTCGAAGGTATTCGAAAAACTTTTGTTAAAGCGCCTACATCCGATTATCGAAGAACGTCGATTAATACCTGATCACCAATTCGGATTCAGGACTAGGCATTCTACAATCGACCAGGTTTACAGAATAACTAATGTAATTGAAAAAGCACTAGAGGAGAAAAAAATATGTTCTAGTGTTTTTCTCGACGTCTCTCAGGCCTTTGATAAAGTATGGCATACAGGCTTCAAACATAAGCTAAGACAAGCTTTTCCGAAACAGTTATCTGATATCCTTAGTTGTTTCCTATCAGACCGACTCTTTCGTGTAAAACACGGAAATGATTACTCTGAATTCAAAGAAATCGCGGCAGGAGTTCCCCAAGGAAGCGTTCTTGGACCGATTCTATTTCTAATATACACTAGTGATTTTCCGCAAGAAGAAGGGACAACAGTAGCCACATTTGCAGACGATACAGCTATATTAGCGGTCAGTAATACCGTTGAATCAGCAACTAATAAAACTCCAACGTGCTATTGACAAAATTTGTGATTGGACAAAGACTTGGCGTATTATTCTAAACGAGGCCAAATCAACGCACGTGAATTTTACTTGCAGAAATATAGACAACTTATCCATTTTCATTGATTCGGTACGAATTCCGTACGCAAACGAGGCAATATATTTGGGAATGACACTCGATGCGAAATTAAAATGGAAACCGCACGTCAAGAAGAAACGCGAAGAGCTCGCCATTCGATGTAAACAAATGCACTGGCTGCTTGGTAGATTTTCCAAACTCAGCATGCAGAACAAGCTGCTTTTATACAAGCAAGTACTAAAACCGGCTTGGACATACGGTATACAACTTTGGGGTTGTACCAAATCCAGTAATATCAAAATTTTACAAACTTTTCAAAACAAAGTGCTAAGAAAAATAGTAAATGCGGTTTATCAGAAACACTGATATCCACAGAGTCCTAAGTATGGCTACCGTCGAAGATGAAATTAAACATTTTGCCCGCAAACAACAGACACACCTTCACGGTCATTGCAATAACACCATGCTACAAACTAGAGACGATACTAACCTAGTGCGCCGATTACAAAGGATAAAACCGTTTGAATTAGCCTAATAAGATGTAACCGCGTGCTTACGGCGGTATTAGCAGGTGCCTCCACTGGGAAGCTGCCTGCCAAACGCGTATTTTACAGTTTCAATAAAACTACTACTCGTATATAGGAATAACCTAGTTGTAGTATGATGGGTTTCGAAAGGAGGGGGTTTTTGTTTTCTTATCTTAAGTGAGAAAGAATCGCATGTAAAATTTTCCACCTACCCCTATTATTCGTCCGAGCCTAGTTCTGGTTCCAAGTCTCGTGCTTTTAACCAGGATAGGTAACTTTCAGCTTGCTGAGAATAACGTTAATATTACTATGGCTTGGGAGTAATATTAAAAACTCTATAAAAAATCCGATTCGAGTCGAACGTTTGATTCGCTAACCGTAATAGGGAGGTATAACAACAATAATAAGTAAAACTTGGGGTTAGTTTTCTGTAAACATCATCAATTATTAATGGGATCTTCTTTAATTCTAGTCTAGAATCTTGTGTTTGTGTTGTTTAAATTATTATTAAAACTCTTTCAGTATTCATGTTCCGTAATTGTCTTCCATTTTAATTTTTAACAAATAAAACCTAGAAATAAACATACAAATTGTGTGGAAAAAGATCTCCAACCATATTATGTACTAGCTACAGACACTAACTGAACTAAGGCGACACATCAATAGTACTTATTCTAACTCCTACCGGTCAGATTGACCCAGACTTGAACAAGAAGGAAATAGCAACATCATTTTATGACATGAGGATATGGTTGGCTCATGGAATCTAGCGTATGAGCAACTCAGAAATAGGACGTACAGCGGATGAATTCACTACAATACTTCAACTGTATCCTCTTAGCGGGGTCAGTCACCTTGACGTGCGCACCATCACCGCAAACAAATTCGATGGTGCCGGTGCGGAGGCTTACGACGTAAAGAGTCATCGGGCTTGCAAGGGCCAGGCCGTCCGATGAGCGTCAACCAAGAACTGACCAGGACTTCACGTCCGCTCCTACCCCGCCCTTACATACCCCATCTGCCCCTCTCCCTTTTTGCTTACCACCCCCCACCCCCCCCCCTCCTTACTTACAACTTTTCGGCAATGCCCGGGGAGACAACCCCAACAACAAATCCCCAAATCTAAGGTGGAACAGCTAGCGCCGAGAGATGAATGGCTAAGGGGTTCTTAGTCGATAGCAGCGAACTTCGGATACCAGGCGACCTCCGATTTCAAGATAGCCTTCCTGTGGTTATACGGGTAGACCACGGGCGACCTTCCTCTCCCGTTCACTCGTGGGAATCAAAATAGATCCGTTTAATAAAAAACAAATAGAGAATGATGCCTCTACAACTGCATCATCAACTAGGGATGTTTCAGAACACCCTGCTTTACCAACTGGGGATGTTTTAGAACACCCTGGCGTAAATGACGCGACACCTGCCAATCGGGAAGGGTCACAAACCACAGATTCGGAGATGATGAGCTTAGAAGAGAACTTGTCCCTCCTTAGTGAAGATATCTCTGAGTCCAGTACGCTATGCAATGTTAGCATACTCTCGGATGAAGTGCATCCCTTGAATACAGGCGCGCCGGAGACCTCTGGCATAACTGCACAGACTGAGTCTAAGCGCGTCAAATTCACACCATCCGAACAGCGCCGTTTTAAGCGCGCGCTGAAAAAGGGAAAAAACGTAGAGCAGGCCAGAGCACTTGCTCTGTCGACAGAGGTCGACACAGGCTCCGAGGTGAAGCGTATAAGGTCCGAGGACAATACGCCGCCCCAATCCGAAGCGAAACGAGCTCGCACAGGAAATACAGCCGTCGACAAAGTCTCCTATAGAGACATAGCGAGCTTTGTAAGACTGGGTGTAGTACCTGTCGATCTGGATCGCAATCCTCTCAGTAATGAGCAAATGGCTCAGATTCAGGAGAGGATTATGGACATCACCATCGAACAACGTGATGAGGGGACCAAACCAGCCTTCCGCGGTACAACTTTCAAAGCCGGATGGCTAATGATAGTATGTGCGGATGCTACCACTGCAGAGTGGATGAGCACAAACTTCGCGAAGCTCAAAGAGAAATGCGGGATGGAAGTGACGCTTGTGGGGGAAGAACTGTTCCCGAAACCACATATCGTCAGAGCCTTCTTCCCACATAGTACCGGAGTAGCGAATGAAAGAATACTGGCAATTCTAGATGGCCAGAATAAAGAACTCAACACCAGAACGTGGAGAGTTCTGCAAAGATCTGACGACAGAGATGTCGCCCATATGGTCCTTGCTGTAAACGAAAGCACGATGAAGCGACTTGTTGAGCTAAAGGGGATGGTCTCGTTCAGATTTGGACAGATCAAAATAATCCTCAAGAGCGCGGACAAATCGACGAATCAGGCGTCAAGAGAAAACCAACAAAAGGCTACAACACCAGGGGCTAGTATTAGTACTGCCACTGATGCTTCAGAAAAGCCTTCCACAAGCGCCAACAGTAGCGCCACACCACCAGTGGCTGGCATTAGTGCTGCCAAGGGTAACTCAGTTGCTAAAACAACTGTGGTGCTGGATGCTAAAGCAAAGGCTAAGAAAACGGACAGCACAAACGCGCACCGTAACCGCTTTAGGCCAAAACTGGCGGCCGAACAGGCACATATAAGCGGGAAAGATGGACAGAACACCAGAAGTCCAAGGGGGAGACAAAGTGGTCTCTCTCAACAGGGTTACGTACGACGCAGGGGTGATAACAAACCTCATAGAGTGCGTAATCCCGAGTACGTGAAGAAGAAATGACGTCTCTAACTGTGCTGCAGGCAAACCTGCACCGCGCTATGGGTGCATCGGACACCTATAGCCAAAGATGTGCCGAAAGGAACGTCGCTCTTGGTCTAATCCAGGAACCATGGGCAACTACAGGTAAGATCTTTGGTCTTAACAGCAGAAATAGAGAGCTAATTTTTGCCAAAGGTAACTTCAGACCTAGGGCAGCTCTTTCCATTGCGAAAGATATAAAATTCTCTCTCATTCCAGGTTTCAATACTAGGGACCTGGTGGCCGTTTTAATTGAACGCCACAATGGCCATGTGATACACAAGTTTGTATGCGCATCGGCGTATTTTGCTGGGGACATAGAGGAGGTACCACCTACACCAGTACAGGAACTTGTCCAGTACTGCCAAACTCAGCAAGTACATCTTGTTATCGGCTGCGACGCGAATGCACATCACCAGATTTGGGGCAGCCGAGACACAAACAAAAGAGGTGAGTTACTTTTAGATTACCTATATAGTAAAGACCTAGTTATTCTAAATAAGGGTGATAAGCCCACTTTTAGGAACAGTATACGAGAAGAAGTTTTAGACCTTACTCTCTCGTCTCCTTTTATACAAAACATTGTAGAGGACTGGCACGTGTCTGATGAAGCTTCTCTGTCTGATCATATGCATATTATGTTCAGGCTGCGATGCAACACCGAGTGCGCGCCGGTCAAATACAATAATAAATTAACTAACTGGAGAACCTATAGTGAAAATCTGGCAATCAGAACTGATCTGCTACCAGATTCACCACTAACACCGAGTGATGCGGACGCTGCACAATGTCAGCTTAACGACATCATTATCTCATCCTTTAGGAATAGTTGTAAGGTAAAGCGCACCGTGGTAAAAAGAAGCGTACCATGGTGGAATGAAAACCTGGAAACTATCCGCAAGAAGGTGAGAAAACAATTCAATAAATCGAAACGCACCGGCGTATGGGATCAATATCGATCCATGTTAACCAAATACAACCAAGAGTTGCGAAGATCTAAAAGGGCCTCATGGCACGCAAACTGCGAAAAGCTGGAAAAACTCCCAGCAGTAGCGCGGCTCCAGAGAGCGCTTTCAACAGATCCTTCAAACTGCATGGGATTGCTCATCAAACCTGATGGAACAATCACAAGCGACCGGGAAGAAACTCTAATAACCTTGCTGCAAGTTCACTTCCCTGGTTCCCTAACTGTCGATCACACAACTGATCAAACTACTGAGGTTTCATATCCAACTAACCTCAGCAGAAATAATAGTTTATCTGGTAGACTATTTAGTCCAGATAAGGTAAAATGGGCAATAAACTCATTTAAACCATTCAAGGCACCAGGAAATGACGGAATTTTTCCAGCCCTCATTCAAAAGGGTCTGGAATTCTTCCTACCTAACATGATTGCCTTATTTAGGTTCAGTTTCAACTGGGGCTACATACCACGCACTTGGCGGGAGGTCAATGTAGTATTTATCCCCAAACCAGGTAACAAACCTAGTGAACTACCTAAATCCTATCGTCCCATAAGCTTGACATCGTTTTTCCTGAAAACAATGGAAAGAATAATTGACGTTCATATCAGAGAATGCGTTACTTTTAGCATGCCTCTACACCCCTGTCAATATGCGTATCAAAAAGGCAAATCAACGGAAGGCGCCCTGTTAAAACTAACAAATCACATAAACAACGCCTACCGTTGTAAAGAAATTGCACTATGCGCTTTTCTTGACATAGAGGGTGCTTTTGATAACACCGGTTATGATTCAATATCAAACGCTTTAATTCACCGAAAGGTAGACTTTCCCACCATAAACTGGATAAAAGCGATGCTCGAAAGTCGGAAAATCACTGCTTCGTCAGGACAGACTTCAGTATCAGTTTCAGCTATAAAAGGCTGTCCACAAGGAGGAGTTTTATCACCCCTCCTGTGGTCTTTGGTCATAGATGACCTACTTCAAAAATTAAGTAATTTAGGCTACGACATAATAGGGTATGCCGATGACTTGGTCATCATTATTAGGGGCAAAGAATCAAACGTAGTTACTTCACGTATGCAAAACGCCCTTAAGATAGCTATAGACTGGTGCGTCAAGGAAAATCTCTCCATAAACCCCAGTAAAGCTATCATAGTTCCTTTCACAAAAAGAAGAAATCTCAGCTTAGCTCAGATTTCACTAAATGGCACGACCATTGAGTATTCCGACGAAGTCAAATATCTTGGAGTAATTCTGGACAAAAGACTAAACTGGAACTCTCACATCAACAACAAAATCACCAAAGCTAACAGAGCTTTATGGGCCTGTCGACGCACATATGGCAGAACCTGGGGAATCTCTCCAAAGATTGTCCACTGGATCTACACAGTGATGATAAGACCCATTATAACATACGCCTCCATTGTATGGTGGACAAAATCCACACAAAAGGTCGCAAAAGAGAAGCTCAAAAAGGTACAACGGCTTGCGTGCCTTGGTATCTCCGGAGCCATGCGAACCTGCCCAACGGCTGCCATAGAGGCAATAACAGGTATTACACCTCTCCACATATACATTCAAAAAGTGGCAATCCGCAGTGCAATAAGTCAAATACAGTTAAACGAGATAAGTCTTAACGATCATCCGGAACTTAAGACCCTTCTTGGTGAACTGCCAGAACTCAACATGAACTGCGCGGTCACAGACCGCATCCATAAAACACTATGCTTCAATAAGCGGTTCTCCACGGAGATTCCCAAGAGAGAAGCATGGGTTAGTAATAACCCACCTAACAGCCACAACGGCATAAAGTGGTATACGGATGGTTCTAAAATGGAAGCGGGGGTAGGAGCGGGAATTTACGGACCAAACAAACGCTTTACGATACCCATGGGAAAAAGTCCCAGCGTATTTCAAGCAGAGCTCCACGCCATTCAAGAATGCGCTAGCCACATAAATTTATCTGGTATAAAAGGTGCAACCATCCATATATTCACGGATAGTCAAGCAGCTATAAACGCCCTTAGCTCGCATACGATTGACTCCAAATCAGTAATGTACTGCTTCAACACCCTACAGGCACTCGGAACAAGTAACAAGACCAAGCTATGGTGGGTTCCGGGTCATGTCGGGGTGGAAGGTAACGAAAAGGCCGACGAACTGGCCAGAAAAGGTTCGGAAACACCCTTCATAGGTCCCGAACCCTTCTGCTGCACTCCTAGATCAGCAGCAACGGCAGCAATAAAAAGCTGGGAATACAGAAAATGTATCCATCTATGGGAAAGCATCCCAGGTTTAAGACAGACCAAACAAGCCGTTCGGCCTTTCAATAAAAATGCCAGCAAATGCCTAAACCTAAGCAGGCATGATATCAAAAACTTAGTAGGTTACCTTACTGGTCACCATGGTTTAAGATATCACCTACACAAAATGAAAATAGTAGACTCTCCTGAGTGCCGACTCTGTCTTGAAGAGGACGAGTCAGCTGAACACATTTTATGTGAATGTCCGGCCCTAAACGGAATTAGAAAGAAGATCTTTTTCAGGGAACAGATGTGCCCTGAGGACATAAAGAATTCTTCTACTAGTAGAATTGTCCGCTTTACACGGAAAGTGGAAACTCTACTAGTCTAAATTTTTCTGGCCCACACGGCACAAAAGATCTTTTTAGGTCGAAGTGCCCCATATTAAATCGCTTTAGCGAGCCAGAACTTTAAAAAAAAAAAAAAAAAAAAAAAAAACTTCAACTGTATCGTTCATACACAGTAATGGCAGGTACGAGTACCTTATATAAGCTACTTCGCCAAATGTGAAGCTGAGTTCAGCAAGCATCGTTCAATACTTATCAACGGACAACGGCTGCTTTCACATGCCCAGATTGGTGATATCATCTCCACGTTGAGTTGAGGGCTGTTTTAGCAATGTTAAGCTTGTCGAAAAGGTGACTGCATTCTCAAATTTTATATAACAATGACAATAAATAAATATTTGTCTCCATTAACAATCAAGATCTCTTCGCAATAAAAATTAATTTTTTTAGAAGAGGTATCGGAAGATACCATTCTTCCGATACCTCTTCTAGACACCATGAGCTTCGATTTACTAACAGAAACATTCCACATCTTGTCTGTTATTTGGTGCCTGCCCAAATATTTCATCCTTTTGTGGGTCAGTGCCCCACAGGATTCCAGTATATGGTCTAGAGTTTCGGCGGTTTCACTGCAGAATCTGCAGAGCCCGTCCTCCGATATGCCCATTTTCCTCAGATGCTCCTTGAGTCTACAGTGCCCCGTGAGGAGGCCTGTTAGGATTCTTAGGTTGTTTTTGTTAAGGCCGATACAAACTTTGAATCTCTTTTGGTTGTAATTTCCTAAGAGTTTCTTTGCTTGCCTCAGACCTTGGAGGTTGAGAAATGTTTTGGCCTTTGTTTCTTCCTCCAGTTTCCTGAACTCTTCGCGTATAGTGTGTTCTCCTATCCCGCAGAATGGTTCAGGTCCTATGAAGGGTTCCTCTGCCCCTTTTCTTGCCAGAGAGTCCGCTGCCTCATTGCCCGTAATGCGGTGCAGGTTCAATCCCCATGGGGAACAACAACATACGCCACCCATTCACATGCCTCTACACCAAAAAGGAGGATTTCTGCCTGGTAGTACAATGGACCGTTACCGAGTCTGAGTGCTCTGGGATTTGGATTTCCTTTTAAGTAAAAAAAAAAAATTCCAACATGGCCAGGCACCCAGCAGATGGAGATTCTGTTATTCTTGCCTAGTCTATTCAGTCCTTGTAGGCATTCCCACACGAGTTTTGACTTGATAACGTAGGCGTCAAGAGCCTTTATAGCTGCTTGGCTGTCAGACATTATTGCTATGTTGCAATTTCTGTAGTTTTTCTCGAGGTTGATTCGAACGCACCTGTCTATGGCACATATTTCTGCCTGGAAGATGCTGGTACATTTGCCCATGGATTCGTAGTGCTTAGTTCCCGGCTCAAACACTCCTGCACCAGTTCCCTCCTCAGTCCTCGAGCCGTCCGTATACCACTTTGTTGTGTGGTTGCTCAGTCCATAAGTGATGGATTCGTTGCTCCAGTTCTCCTTATTGCTGAGCTTTATCTGGAAATTCTTCTCGAAGTTGAATTTCCTGATGCTGTCGTCCCTAGGTATGCCAAGAAGTGGGATTTTTTTGAGTAAGTCACCGTGTTCTTTCGAACCGATGCATTTCCCTCTCCCAATTTCCTCCTTTGCCATCCTAAGGATTGTTTTGTCTGCCTCGTTCATCACCATGATGTGTAGAGGGGTCCGTTCCAATAACACCTCCATGGCTGCGGTTGGGCAGCTACGCATTGCTCCGGTAATGCACAGGCACGCCAGTCTTTGCACTTTGCCGAGTGTCTCTCGCGTTGTGACTGGACTGGTTCGTTTCGCCCATGCTACCGCTCCGTATGTGATCATTGGTCTCACGATTGCAGTGTACATCCATCGCAGGATGTTTGGGCTGCATCCCCATGAATTCCCCGCTAGGCTCCTACATATCATGAGAGCGCGGGTGGCCTTCTTGGATATCTCCTCTGTATGTTTTCGCCAGAGGATTTTACTATCTAGATGGAGTCCTAGATATTTTACTTCTTTGACTGGTATCAGTGTCGTGCCTGATAGGTTTATGTCCTTAAGTCTTTGAAGTTGTCTTTTCCTTGTGAATGGTACTATCGTTGTTTTCACCGGATTGATGTTAAGTCCGACAGTATGGCACCATTGCTTGGTTACTTTAAGCCCCTTTTGTATGATGTCTCCAAGGGTTTCTTCGAACTTGCCCCTGGCAATCAATACAATGTCATCGGCGTACGCCTGACAGTTGATGCCATGGTTGGTTAATTTTTCCAGCAGTTCGTCTACAACTAGGCTCCACATTAAGGGTGATAGTACCCCTCCTTGTGGACATCCTCTTGTTGTGTTTACTCTGATGGTTCCAGATGGTGTTTGAGTCTCTGCTGATCTAGTGCTCAGCAGCTCACACATCCAGTTGGATACTGTACTGTTAACTCCTTTCCTATCCAAGGATCGTTTGATCGCATCATGTGAGGTGTTATCAAATGCTCCCTCTATGTCTAGGAAAGCGCACAGTACTATTTCTTTTGCCTCCAAGGCACTTCGAATTATCTCCGTCAGCTGATATAGGGCGGTCTCTGTTGATCTGCCTGCTCTGTATGCATGCTGACGATGATGTAAGGGGGATGTGTTCGGAACATCTTCCCTTAAATAATTGTCTACCGCCTTTTCTGTCATCTTCAGAAGAAATGACGTAAGGCTGATGGGTCTGTACGATTTTGGCTGTGTGGGGTCTTTTTTCCCCGCTTTTGGTATAAACACAACCCTTGCTCGTCTCCATTGCATTGGTATGTGGCCCAAGGCAATACTGCTCCTTGTTATCTTTAGCAGGTGTGGTATTAGTACCCTTTGCCCTTCTTGAAGAAGGGCGGGTATAATGCCGTCCACTCCGGCAGATTTGAAAGGCTGAAAGGAATTTATTGTCCATTTCAGCCGGCCCTCAGAACAGATGGTTGATGTTGTTTCCCAGCCTTCCCTCCGAGGTCTGATTGAAGTGGTGTTGATTCCTGGCTCAGTACTAGGCGAGCTGCCAGGAAATTGAGTTTCTAGTAGCAATAGTGCCCTTTAATCCTCATCTTCCGTGAACTCGCCATCTGGTTTCCTCAGAGACATCGCCACCCCTCCCGACTTCGCAAGAGCTTTGTGTAGCCTTGCCGCAGTAGGAGTGCTGGTGATTGTCTCACAGAATTTTCTGAAGCTATTTCTCTTAGCTTTTCTTATTTCCTTATTATATGTAGTAAGGGCCATTTGGTAGCTTTGCCATTCTCCGCTGCGCTTTGCTTTATTGAAAAGCTTCCGCACCTCGGATCTTAATTTTGACAAGTTATTGCTCCTGTCTGTTGGCTGGCGTCTGTTTCCTGTCCCGTTCTCTACTTAGAGGACAGTTTTCTTCGAACGCAGTGATGATGTCGTTTGTAACGCCTTCCACTGCGCTCTCTAGCTCTAGGGGGTGTCCCGGAGCCTTCCTCAGACTAAGGCGCCCCAGATTGCTCTCTAGAGCAGTTCTATAAGTTTCCCAATTGGTTTTCCTTGGGTTTCTTACTGGAATTCTCGTGATACTTGTGCTGTCCAGGTCGAATACTATTATTCGATGGTCAGACAATGACGGCTCACTAGATACCCTCCAGTTACTAATTAATTTACTTACGCTTGGGCTACCAAGCGTGAGGTCGAGTACTTCCTCCCTGACTCTAGTTACAAAAGTGGGGGTATTTCCAACGTTTATAATGATTTAACCTTACTTAAAAACTAAATATTTTCGCCTATAGTAAGGCACCGTCCTGGGAGTGCATGCAGTGACTTCCCTGCTTCGACCCTCGTCTTTACTAACCCTTTTGCATCAATACGTATAAATGCTTCCGGGGGTATAAAGCCAGACCGGAGCCTACTCTCTATGTACATTTTATTGTGGTAGTAAGCCCCAAAGATCAGACTTGCGACGTTCCTTCGAATCACGTGAAAAAGAAAATGTTCAATTCTATTCACATAAGCGCTCGTATAGGCCTTGTTCCCGTCCAGGGAAGGACTAAGAATGTCACTGCAGCCCCCCCCCCCCCCCCTTTCTATCGACTGGTTTGAACCCCCATTAAAATAACATTCCAAAACATACGCCTCATATACGCACACGTCCCTACCGAGAAGGTTGAAGACCCTGTCAAGGAGAAGTCTTATAAGCTCGATGAGCCTCTCTATAGAGAGTGCGATGCCAAAATTTGATACCGACTAATCGATTTGGCAATTGCTCGTATTACAATCACAAATAGTACTTGTTGATAATGGACAATGTCATGATGCCAATGGCGACCCTTAAGAAAGTGTTGACAAAGTCTGAATGAAAAGGGCTTGTTACTTACGGATGTACATACGAGTAAACAAATATGATTACAGTTGTATTATTGCCTTATGACATAAACATAAATTATAAACCCATCTTCGAATTCGAATCGTTCGAATTCCATGCAAATTGGTCGTAGGTACCTAGTCCGTTCTTTTCTTTCGTTTTTTTAGTCTTTATGATTATGCTCATTTAATACTTGACATGTCTGCATTTTTCAAGTATGATTTAAATAACAAAAATAGCATCAAGCTTCTTCCAACATTGTTTTGTTTTTATCTTATTATTTTTAAACTAAGTGGACAATTTATGCAGTCTTATTTATAGCTGTCGAGCTACGCACAAATAAACAATTTCATAATTGGCTGTCAAGTTCGGTTGCTAAATTAAATTTTGTGTGTAGCGAAAGTTTCAGTATATTCGATCATGTCACGGTCAAATCGGTAGTTTATTTGTAGAACGTCGGCGAAGTTTTCTTTTTTGTAATTGATTAGGTGTATTGAACAATAACCACAAAAGTGCATTGAGCATTTTAATTTGACCTGAAAATGTTCCTCTGTAGCACTTTCGGAGCGGGTTAAATTCAAATACAGATAATCTCTTCGGTTCCTACTACACTATACTACACTTAAACTGTAACCACAAAAATCACGTTGCCAATCATTAAGGAGTTGTTATAAAGATTTGTTTCACTTTGACGTGTTTTCAGCCTTCCCTTATAGAAGAAAAGTTGCAGAATGTATGGAAGGAGCATGTTCGCTCTTAGTAGGAATGAACTCGATAAAAGCAAATCAATATTACAAATCGTCAATGTGATTGAAAGAGATTGAAAGATGTAGCATCGAGAACTCAAGTTGTGAACGTTCATGTTTAAATCCCGCCGGGGCCAAGTTAGGTTAGGCTAGGTAGATGGATGCTCTTGTGACGGATGTCACGGCTCACTTAGCCCAACAGTTTGGGTCCATTGTGTCCATTTTGGAATTCATTAAAAATTTTTGGGAACCTGAAAAAGCGAAATAAAAGAAACCGCTGTTTAACAGCTCAGTAATTAGCTTTAGTAGAACCACCGCAGCTCCTCAAAGAAGTAGCTGCCAAGAATCTTCAATATTTTTGGCAGGGCATTTGCATAGTAGATGATGTATAGATTCTATTTCTTCAGTGTCCCTGCAGCTCCTGCAGTAGTCGTTGTGCAGTATGCCCAGCCGCTCCGCGTATAGACCCACTACACAGTGTCCTGTGATGACCCCGTCAGTGTTCGAATATCTTTGCGGTAAGCCCGATCATGGTTTTAGATCTCATTTTGTTAACCGCTGGCCATAGCTCCCTTGTGTGTCTGCATGTATCAAGGTTGATCCAACGTAAGTTTGCTCTATGTATTTAAGGGCAGGAGATTCATTCATCTCCGATCCGTTCCTTGCTAGTTCATCCGCTTTCTCATTGCGCGAGTTCTCATTGTGCCCTGGTGACCAGCATAGGGTTACCGTATTGACAGTTGATATCTCGTCTAGGTATTTTTTTGCCTTTCAACACGGCCTTTGACTTGACCAGGGCCGGCCCAACCATATTTGCAAGATGTGCAAATGCACAGGGCGCCGAATTCCGGGCGCATTGCTAGGAGTAAGAAAAATTATTTTACCTTGCGCGGATACTGCCATTTGCATTTAAAACAAAAAACTTGTTCAATTAAGCCCAAAAAAGCAACATCCATCACAACTGTGCTGAATTTTTGCACATTAACTCATATCACTTGAAATATTGAAATAAACAAGTTAATTTCTTACTTACCTACCTAATCTCAAAATATTCCACCCTGTTCGTGTAGGAATATTTCTTGCACATCTACTTACATTTTAAAAAAGAATCTAAGTAGGTACACGTACATAGTTCAAAAAACTCAAAACAAAAAGAGTTCCACCTCGTATGTGCAGGTTTTAATTATTGCACATTCGTTTGCAAAATTTTCATAGGAAAATATGGCAAACAAAAAATTCATTACGACGGAATCGTATGGGTTAGAGCGGTGCAGGGAAATATGTCCACGGGAACTAAGTCCACTGAGGGACTTAGTTCCCACATAGTGGGAAATAAAACCACTTTCGCGAAGTGGACTTAGTTCCCATGTTAAGTGGGAACTAAGTCCATTTTTTTATTGGAACTTAGTCCACATTCAAATATAAGAAGAGGGAACTAACATCCAACATTTAGAATTAAACAAAAAACTGTAAAGTGCAGTTAGTTATTACACTTTTTAAGCAAAATCTTAAGCTTATCATGCGTCATATGCATCATAAAGTCGAAGCTTCAAAGCCGTACCGCACCTACTCCAAATCAAACAGTGAACCCAAGCAGGGGGGTTGCAGGGGGGCAGCATGCCCCCCATATGGATTACACTGTTTATGGAATCTACTTGCGATTTCGTAACTAATGCCATAAACAGTGCAATGCGTATGGGGGGCATCCTGCCCCCCACAACCCCCCTGCTTGGGGTCACTGTTTGATTTGGAGTAGGTGCAAGGAAACAGTACCTATATTACTCTGTCTTAGTTAAAAGTTAATTTCTCTTTTGTTAATAAAAATTGCAAAGTACCTACTTGACTCTTTAATTTTATTTTGTCCTTAGTCGACAGTGAGAATTTACTTCACATTAAAAGGGAACTAAAACCACTCAGAGTTTTGGGAATTTATTTCCCACTTTACATGGGAACTAAGTCCACTTCGCGAAAGTGGTTTTATTTCCCACTATGTGGGAACTAAGTCCCTCAGTGGACTTAGTTCCCGTGGACTTATTTCCCTGCACCGATTAGAGCGTGCAGGTTTTTGATTCTGCACACAAGAAGAATCGTAGTTATTTTTATTGTCTTCCATTCTCGTCATTTATCGAATTTATTTTTTTTACTTCTAATGATGGGGATATGATGTGTCGGTGAGAGGGGTGCGGTATATGGTTGGTAAATTATTTGTTGTTTTTAATGGAAGTTTGGGGTAGGTTATGACATTTTGCAAGGAGACCGTAGCATTCATCAAAGAAAAGGGGTATTCATTCATAATCGGTATCAAAAATCATATTATGTACATATTGCGATTGCATTATGTTACACATTTAAATCTCCGAATATAAGCAGAATTTTTTCATTTGGTTTTTCACAAACAACTGGTTTGGGAAGTTTGGGCAGCTGAATGTAATTGATTAATGTATTTTTTTTTTGATACTTTAATCGACACAATCTCTGCATAGCTTACATATTTTGGATGCTGTTTTATGAATACGGATTTTTGCATAAAAGCTGGAGAAATATTTAAACACTGCATAAGAAAATATGCAATCATTTCGAGATGTTAAATCGAATTCTATTGAAGAATGCTCTAAGTTGTTTGCGTTGATGGGTGTGTAGAGTAGGTAGGGAACCGGCATAGCGGTTGGCCACTTCAAATCCAAAAATTAGTAGGTAATAATTACTGTAGTTTATCTTCTTTTTTATAATATTCACGGTTGAAATATCCCACCTTCAGAATATTCTTTTTTGTTAGTCGAAGAGGTGTGCAGAGTTTTAATTTTTGTAAGTCAATCAATGATGATATTTTCCTGGGATAGGAATCTCATATCAATATCTCATCTACGAAATAAAGTAACAAATTTCTCTTAGAACGAGAACGAATAGTATGTTCTGAAAATATAGTACTCTATTCGACTTATGCATCCGATTCTGATGTCGGGTTTTTATCTCACACTCGCAAACGGTGTGTGCGAGTTTGAAATCCTGCACATAGGAAATTTATGACTTATGTCTTATGTTGTTATTTTATTTCTCTTCCATCTTTCTAAAATATAAGAGCGGGAAATTTATTTTGAGTGGCGGCGGTGGGTGTAAGAGATGAGTGAAAACAACGCAAACAAAATTGCAATGCTTTTGAAAGTCTTGTCTATTGTGAAAAAGGGAAAGCTGCGAGGGAGAACGCATGCAAGCTATGCTATGATATGAATCGTTGCTTGCATAGTGGCTTGTTACACCACAAAGTTCATGATTAGATGTGTTGAATTTTATATTCAGCTCAAGCTATGAAGATCTTGCTCCTAATTTAGTTATTGCTCTTCAAATTCTTAATACAATCCCTGTGACGGTAGCTTCAGGAGAACGAATTTTTTCCAAACTTAAAATTATTAAAAATTGTCTCAGGTCAACGTTGACTCAAGAGAGATTGGTAGGCTTATCTATAATGTCTATAGAAAGGGAACTATTAAAATCTTTAGACTATGATGATCTTATTACTGAATTTGCCAAAGCTAAGGCCAGAAAAGCAAGTTTCCAAGTTTAAAGGTTTCTCACTGCACGTTTCTTCGCTGCGTTTTATTTATGGTTATACTTTTTTTCCTTTAAAAAAAATATCCAAAGTTCCTTAACTGAATTCTTTCATTATTTATTTATTTTGTTGATACATACATATGTTTTAATAGCATTTTTTCCATTTATTTATTTTCTATTTATTTATTATTTTAATTTATTTTATTTATTTATTTGTTTTAATTATTAATTTTCTATTAAGACATATAAACATATATGTAAATATACATATTTGTTTTTAATTGAGGATTAGGCCTACCGGGGATACCTTAATAAAAAAACGCATTGAATATCTTCCTCCTGGGTGATGGGGAAACGACTTATGGATGTGTGCAAATTAAAGGGCGCTTTCTGTAAATCTTGCACATGGCGCTTGTTTGGCTAGAGCCGGCCCTGGACTTGACTACTACTGACTCCATAGCTTTTATAGCCGCTTGGCTGTCAGAGTAAATGGTGATGTGTTTGTCGGCTAGTTTGCGCCTCTTCACCTCCTTGGCCGCCTGAGTGATCGCAGCTGTCTCTGCCTGGAACACGCTGCTTTCATTGCTGAGTCTAAATGATTCAATCAGGTCCAGAGACTCACAGAACATGGCTGCACCTGTACCCACGTCCAACTTGGATCCGCCGGTGTAGATAGCTATATCCTCTTCTTTCGTGACCATTTTATTACTTCATTCACTTCTTTTGGGGATTTTGGTAGCGAATCTCCTTTTGAAGATGAGGGTGGTGTGGGGTAAGTAGTCAGTGGCTACTTTCTTTTTCGATGCACTCCATCGTGTCTACACGGAGGCATGTCTCCCTGAGTCTGATGGCCGTTTTAACCGCCTTGCTGTTACAGTAGATGTTCAGATGTGTGAGATTAAGCAGAACCACCATAGCTGCAGTGAGTGTGGTCCTTAGGGACCCTGTTATCCCGATGCAGACTGTCCTTTGGATGTTGGTGAGGCTTGAGAGTAATAGTCCGTAGCTGATTCGCTCACTGAGAACTGGGATGAATTTGCCTGGGAATAAGATTGCTACATCGTCGGTATAAGCGCTCACAATGAAGCCTTTCCTCTCCAGTATCTTTAATACCTACCTCGTCTATTACCAGTAGCCATATGAGTGGAGAGAGGACGCCGCCTTGTGTTATCCATGAATAACACTTGCATCGCGGAAACCGAAAGACTTTTCATTCTCGGTATACGTATGTTAATGACAACCTTCGTTGGAATGACCACATATTCGATGTCGCCAAGAACGCTGCGAAATATCTAGGCCCCCTACAGCGATGCAAGAAACAATTCACCACTTCTGATCTGGCTAAAATTTATAAGGCTAAAATTTATAAGGCACTTGGGAACAACGCTCATATCTGGGCTGGTGCTCCAATCACATATTTGCAACTGCATGACAGAATACAAAAACGCTTGACTCTTTAAGCCATCGTAGTAATGTCTCCTGCCTACTGTTGTTTTATCGATATTTCCACCAAAAGAGCTCTAATAAAATAGCCAGCTGCATTCCACCCCTAGAAAATCTCAACGGCAATACCCGCCATGCCAGGAATGCGCATCAGTTCACTCTTATGGCTATGTACCGTGAAATAAATACAAAGAATCGTTCCTTAGCCGCACAACACGAATTTGGAATGCTCTATCACGCTCTGTTTTGCCTACATATTATGATTTACAAACATTCAAAACCAACGTTCATCGATCGATCTCTCGTTCTTTCTTCTTTCTCTTCTCCTTAATGCCCGTCCTCTTTATTTATGTACATTATAAGGGCGCTTAAACTCCCTTATGCACGTGCAAATTAAAAAAATAAAAAATATTGAAAAGAGTATTGTCAATTTCAAATGTACACATATTTCCGATTAAAAAAAAACTTGATGCAAAACTCTGTCAAATAGATTGGTTTCACTATTAGGTTAGATAAGTAATTAACTCACCAAATCACCATAACCGCGCAGGGACGTGCAAAGAATATCACTGCAGCAGGAGGGAGATGAATACTCGCCTTTTTTGCGGATTGCCTGCTTTTTTCCGGCGTCTCAAATAGATCCCGATAAATAGAAAAGCCTTCCCAGTGGCTTTGCTAGCGGGTTTAACATATCTTCAGAATGTTTTAAGATGTGTATTAAATTAAATTTAAAATTAAAATTGTGTTTGATAAATTGTTTCCAAAGTAAGTAGTACATTTTTCTGGAAAAAAGAAAATCTTACTTCGAAATACGAATTAATCATCTTCGAAAATATCCAATTTTCTTTAATCTTTGCCTTCTACAAAATCCGAGAAATCCAAACATTATTAGATGTGGAAATTAAGTGATTTTCAAAATAAATTCTTAATTTCATAGAATTTAAAATAATAAATAGGTTTAATGTCAGGAATAAGCCAAAAATAATTCAATGGACAAAGCATTACTTCGTCGAAATAAAAAAAAATGTTTATTTTCGCTGGCTGTTGAGTGCGCTATCAACAAGTTCAAATTCACATGTGCCACTTTCAATCTGTAATGAGTAATTTCTGTTTGAACTTTATTACTGTTACCATTAAGACTACTCTTTTTTTTTAAATATTAGGACACGTGTGGCATGTGGATCACTATAATCAATCTCATTCCTTCCTCTCAAATGAGATCGTAACTCTATCAAGTTTTTAATTTTTACATCAAAAGAATTGTTATAAACAATTTCCGCAGCTGATTTATGCTTCGGCTTCTGGCTCATAGGTAAGGTTAGGTAGCCATTTTTTAACCCTGTCTAAAAAAACTGAGATCAATTACTCACCGTGTTGTTCGATACAAACCACCCTGTGGATTTGGTGAAGTTCATTATCCTGTATATCTGGAGAGCTCGTCTAGGTCATGAAAGAAATGTCTCCCCAGGAATCTGTACCTGATGACTTCATAGGAAGTGCGTTGTATTCTCCAGAGCTTCCTCGTCGCCACAGCCTCTACAGAGTTCTTCTTCCGTCAAGCTCAATTTCTTCATGTGGTACCGCAGAGTATTGTCCCCATTAATATACCTACAAGGGTGGATAGTGATTTCCTCTCCTTTTTCACGAGACTCTCGGTTCTGGCCTAATTGTAGGTTGCCCATGGCATTTTTGTAGTGGCAACTACGAGGGCGGGTCAATAAGTCCGTGACTTTTTGAATTTCTGACCTCTTTACTGAAACGGCAACACTGCTCCTGTCAACAGGCATCTGTCAGTTGACTCCTGTCAAAATTTAAACTTGCTGCGTCAGTTAGTTTGTGTTTGACAGCTATTTTTATCAGACTACTCACTAATTTGAGGAGAAAATGGAAAAAAGTGAATTTCGTGTGCTTAGTAAGCATTATTTCTTGCGAAAAAAAACCATTACCGAGACCAAGGCTAAGCTTGAAAAATACTATGGGGACTCTGCACCATCGATTTCAATGGTAAAAAAGTGCTTTACTGAATTTCGTTGTGGCCGTACAAGCACTGAAGATGCCGAACTTCCTGGACGCCCAGTTGAGGTCTCTACACCCGAAACAATCGAAAAAATTCACGATATGGTGTTGGCCGACCGAAGATTGAAAGTGCGAGAGATTGTGGAAGCCGTAGGGATCTCGCATGGCTCAGTGGTTTCAATTTTGAATGATCACTTGGGCATGAGAAAGCTTTCCGCAAGATGGGTGCCGCGTTTGCTCACAGTCGACCACAAACGCAATCGTGTAACAACTTCACAGGAAGGTTTGGCGTTGTTTAATCGCAATATGGAGGAGTTTTTGCGCCGTTTTGTAACCGTGGACGAAACATGGATCCATCACAACACACCAGAGACTAAACAACAGTCAAAACAGTGGGTTTCTAAGGGTGAATCGGCGCCAAAGAAGGCCAAGGTGGGTTTGTCAGCCAATAAAGTTATGGCGACTGTTTTTTGGGATGCACGCGGGATAATCCACATTGACTACCTTCAAAAGGGAAGAACAATCAATGGGGAATATTATGCCAACTTATTGGACCGATTCAATGACGATTTGAAAAAAACCGACCTCATTTGGCCAAGAAAAAAGTTCTTTTCCACCAAGACAATGCAAGGGTGCACACATGTGCAGTTGCCATGGCAAAAAACCATGAATTGGGCTATGAATTGCTCCCTCATCCACCCTATTCTCCAGATTTGGCTCCAAGCGACTACTTCTTGTTCCCAAACCTGAAGAAATGGCTTGGTGGAAAAAGATTTGACTCCAATGATGAAGTCATCTCGCAAATAAAGGCCTATTTTGAGGACCTCGACAAATCATTTTTTTTTGGAAGGGATAAAAAAATTGGAGAAGCGTTGGACAAAGTTTATAGAGCTCAAGGGAGACTACGTTGAAAAATAAAAAAAAAATTTTATCAAAAAATCTGTGTTTTATTCCAAAAGTCACGGACTTATTGACCCGCCCTCGTATCTAGTGCCGTCCATCTAAGGGTTGCCTCTCTTATCGCCTTTCTCCCTGCTTCAAGACTAATTGTGCAAGGCGGGATGAGTACAGAGGGATCAGCTGGTTCTGACACAGCTGCCGAACTTTGTATTGCTAATTCATCCGCTTTCTCGTTGCCTAGAATGCCTTCATGTCCCGGAACCCAGCAGAGCGATACCTTATGCTAAGTACCGAAAACCTTGAGTTCTTCGCGACAGCATTTCACAAGCTTTGATTTTATTACTGCTGCAGTTAAGGCTTTTATTGCTGCCTGGCTGTCGATAAAGAAGGTATTACCATCGGGTGGTATTGCCCTTACCACAGACTCACGGGCTGCTGTTGTCACTGCCAGGACCTCTGCTTGGAAGATGCTGCTGTGGTCGGGGAGGCGTACCGATTTTGATATGCCCAGCGGTGCGCAAAAGACGCCTGACCCCACCCCCGTTAAAGCGTCCGTAAATACGATTATGGTTGCGTGCTGGAGACGCGTCCGTTTCTCCTTTCTTCCCTGCTGGGATAGGCAGTCGAGAAAGGTCTTGTGAAATCTAAGTATGGCGTGATGTAGTCCGTAGTTGGTACATGGCCAAAGTATTTCTGAAGGATCGTCGAATGACCCATTTCGTTTGGCACATTCTCATGGCACTATAGGCGGCTGTTGATTGAACAAAGACTGCCATTAGTATAGGTCTTACTATTGCCGTGTACATCCACGGTTTAATTTTGGGACATGGTCTCCAGGTTTTTCCAAAAATGTTGCTGCAGGAGTAAAAGGCAATTGTGACTTTTTTGATTCTCTCATTGGTATTCATTTTCCAATTTAGTTTTTTGTCTTGTATAAGTCTCAGGTACTTCGCACTGTCAGAGATTCTGAGGGGTGGCCGCCAACATCAGGATGGCTACCATAGGTAAATACTTCTTCCGGGATCTAGATGATCTTAACCCGAATCATCCTGAACGTTTTTTTCTCGAATTTAAAAAAAAAATGTTGGTGCGCTTTGTTAAGAGCAAAAATAGAAAATCTGTATCAATAAATTTTTAATAGAGGTCCTTGTTCTCCGAAAATATCCTGTTGCCATATGGCAACGCCAGGAGCTACAGGGTACACGTCTGTACTCACATATAAAATAACCAAAAACTGAATAAAACGTCATTTTCTTATTATATTAATATTTATTTCGTTAAAATTATAAATCTGCTGTGTGATAGAGCTTAAAACATTTCAGGCAAAGGCCTTTATCTCACTCTGCACAGGCAGTTCGAACAATTGAACGGCAAAGGTGTCCATCACAGCGTCTCTTTTTTTCTAAGCGAACGACTAGATGAGTCTTTTGGTCATAGCGAACAGTAATAATAATAATATGGCCCGCCATTTTTGCCTTTTAACACTGCAATGTGACTTTGGTGGATCACCAAAATGTTTGCAATAATAAATTGCGATTTCTCGCTTGAATTGTTTTTGTGGCATACTCGAATCGACATGCCGATGATGCTGTCATGCATTTTGCGCATGCATCAATAAGCCAAGTAAAAATGCAGCTCCACCACTTCTTGCAACGATATCCGATACGGATAGCAGAAACATTCCGGTCGAATCTATAGACACCACACATCACACATGTATTAGTTATTTTCCGACACAACACACGGGCGAGGAGCTCCAATTTTCTTTCGAGCTTCTCTAGAATAGCGCGATGCAAGAGATAATGGTGTGGATCCAAGGGCAGTAGACAACATGCAGACAACGGAGTTATCAATCCAATTTGTAAGACGAATACCAGTCTCATTCATTTTTATGGACTTGTAGAATCCGCGTTTCTTTGTTTTCAACATTTTTTTTTTGTGGGATTGGACAACTTTTCGGTATTCGATTCTCACGGATTGTGCCGATTCCATTGTAGCCACGGTTTTTTAAGTAGCCCAATAAATGGAAACTCGTAAATAAATTGCCAAAGTAGAATGAAAACGGCAATTGCTAAACATTCTCGGAAAAATTGTTGATCATATTTACTAAAGGAGCGGTGCATTTGCCGAATCGCTCCTCATACAATGAGTTTGATAGCGGATTCTTACCTTGATACACTTTGAAATTGATCATGTAACCTTTGGGAGTGCACAGAGACCATACCTTATAACCAAAGCTCATGGGCTTCTCCTTTATAAAGTGCTTACATCCATGCTTCCCGAAATAGGCGATCATACTTTCATATCATTGCGCAAGACTCATCTTTTGACCAAGTGAAAGTTGTATTCTTATTGGATGTTGGCTAAAGGCAGCTGGAGGTAGATTGCTGAAAACAACGTAACCGGATTGAGGGTGGCTAATAAATTTCGTTTGTTGAATATGTTGCATCTGGTAAGCTTATATAGGTGAATTCGGAGATGAGTTATCCAGAACACTCGCTAAAACATTATCATTGAAAATTTCACCCAAAGTCTCTCCGGGATCGTCAAATTCTTCAAAACTTCGGGCATTTTCAAAACGATTTCACAACCCGATCGCAATTGCGATGGGCAAACATTGTCTGGGATACCGCCATCTTCTTCTTTATCAGCATCGTCTTCTCCACTCAAATCACCTTAATTTTCCGGTGGTTTAATATACAAGGCATGGAGGTTGTTCGAAAGACAAGTTTCATCATTCGAACTAAGCTCCTCTAAGTAATCTAGGACTTCTTTCAGTGTCAAATTTTTAGAAAAAAATACTGTACCCTGTTGCTCCTGGCGTTGCCATATGGACACATTGTCAATAATTTGAAAAAAACATAGGGACGGGCTACAGTCCGCTTGGGTGAACTGTTGGATACCCTATTCTTATTCCTATCCCTCATAAGTGGGCGTGACAAAAGTCTAAGTATGGTTGAATTGTTAAGAACGCTCTACATATTTTGTTATATAACATTTAAAGGATTTTATCAAAAAAAAAAAACGCTCCCTAGCTCAAACTTGGGTGTTTCAATAAAATTGTTTTATTTAATTGTGGGCGTGTCAGTAGGCGGATTTAAAAAAAATTAACACATCAGAATAAAGGGCCCCTAGAGAGTATATATTATAAATTTCAGCTCCCTAGCTCAAACTTTGGATTTTCAAAAATTAATATACCCTTAGAATAGGGTATAAAAAAATTATTTTATTTATTTGTGGGCGTGTCAGTGGGCGGATTTTGAAAATTTTTTATCCCCAGCAGTTTTAGGAGTCATAGATCATATATAAAAAATTTCAGCTTTCTAGCTCAAAATTCGATTTTTTCCAAAATTTTGTTTTTTTGACTTTGTGGGCGTGTCTGTGGGCGGATTTCAAAAATTCGTAAACTTGATTATTTCGGGACCCTAGAGAGTATATGGTTAAAATTTCAGCTCTCTAGGTCCAGTTTAAAGGCCTAATTTTTGCCGACAGACGGACGGACATGGCTAGATCGACATTACTATCGATGCTGATCATAAATATAGTAACTTTTAGGGGTCTACGGGCAATATTAAGGTATGTTACAAACTATGCGTCAAAATTAATATACCCTTAGAATAGGGTATAAAAAAAAACACAAAAGCAAACATTTTCTTTATGTTTTTAGTTTTTATACATTTTGTACATCCAAAATACTATCAATACTGCAACACTCCACTTACAAATAATGTACACTAAAAATAATATTGATATAATTACTTTTTGTTGTAAGCCATTACACTAATTCGTGAAAATTTTTTTTTGTTACTATCAAATTTGGCACACTCCCCATGAACAACAAAGCACACAATAAAACTGACTCCCCAATATGCAACGCAGATGTCTTGCGATGAAAATAAATGTAAGCATGCACACCTGTGTGTATTTGTTACCGGTTGAGAGTCGCCAAAGTGCATATAAGTCTTGCGTTGCCATATGGACACGCCATGATGATTCGGGTTAACAATGCCTGCACGGCTGATATTAGCAGCTTCGTAAAGAAAAGCAGATGGTCATAGGTTCGAGCAGCGTGACCCACCTGCCCCTTCCCAAATGGCATCACAATGGACCTTCTCTGGTCTAAGTGTACCTCATCGAGGGCCTACCTAACCAACCAACCGCCAACAGAAGGTTTGACAAACTGTGGTATTTTCCTGTTATTTGTGAAAATTACCAGATCGGTTTTTTGGGGATTTACCATTAGGCCGCAGTACCTGGCCCAGGTGTCGAGGGTTTTGAAAGCACCTTTAATTTCTTCGGTGAGTGGTGGCAGGAATTTACCAACAGCACAACGTCATCGGCATAAGCCGTTGGCTGCATAAGCACCTCATTTAGAACAATGACCCATAGCAGCGGGGATATAACCCCTCCGTGAGGATACCCTCTAGAGGTGTAAGCTTCTAGCCTAGAGCCCCCAAGTTCCGCTATAATGTGCCTTTCTTCGAGTATGCTGACAATCCAGTTGATAATGGAATTATCAATGCTAAGCTTACTTAGCGTTCTGCGAACGGCCCCAATATTGACATTGTTAAACGCTCCTTCAATGTCTAAGACGGCCGCTAGAGTGTACTCTTTGTCTTTTAATGTTTTCTCAGGTGCAGGGAAATAACTTCACGGGCAATAACTTTACATGGGCATTAACTTCACATCGAGTGGAAAATAACTTCACTTTTTTTTGTGAAGTAATTGCCCACTGAAGGTGAGCAATTACTGCACCGTAAATTTTGTGAAGTTATTTCCCATCTATATCAAACGCTAGCAGGGGGGTTGCATATGCATTGCACTGTTTATGGGATTAGTTGGGAAATCGCAAGTAGATTCCATAAACAGTGCAACCCCCCCCCCCCCCCCCCCCCTGCTTGGGGTCGCTGCTTGATTTGGAGTAGGTGCGGGGTACGGCTCTTGAATTATCATAAAATGTTAAGAGAAATTATTTCCCACAAAAAAGTGAAGATATTGCTCACCTATTGTGGGCAATAATTTCACAAAAAAAAGTGAAGTTATTTCCCACTCGAGGTGAAGTTATTGCCCATGTGAAGTTATTTCCCGGAACCGTTTTCTCAATTGTGCCGACAACACAGTGTAGTGCGGTTTCCACACTTTTACCTTTAGTATAGGCATGTTGGGCCGGGGATAAGTCTTCCGGGCGTAACCTGCTACAAATGTGTATGTCTATCAGTATGAAGGAAGTGAGGCTTATTGGTCTGAAGTCTTTTGCGTTGGTGTGACTTGCCTTGCCAGCCTTTGGTATAAAAATAAACTTCAGTTCTCTCCATGTTCTTGGTATACACCCCTGTGTGAGACTGCCAATATAAAGTTCCTTTAATACCGGAATAATAGTGTTGACAGTCCTTTGCAACATAATGGGGATGATTCCATCGAGCCCTGGAGACTTATAAGGAGAGAAGGATCGGATGGCCCATTCTATTCTGTCCTCCGTAATCAAATCTCCAGGGAGGATCGTTTCCCCAGTACTATTTGTGCGTACATCGAGTCAAGGCTGAGTGGTACAGCCTGGAAAGTGCGTATTCAGTAACAGTTTCAAAGACTCTGAACAAGACTCGGTCCAGTTTCCTTCGGGTTTCAAAATTAATATAAAAATAGGGTATAAGGAGAAACTGTCACAAACAAGCTGATAAATGAAAAAGGATTTTCATTTTTCGTCCATTTTTCCTTTCCCGGATTTTCTTACGTTTTCGCTTAATTTTTCGTATTTTTGTGACTGATGCTGTGTACACACTCACTCCTATTGTAATTTTAAATGTTACATTTTTGGTGCTCCTCTAGATGCATTTAAAATTAGGAAAAAATACGATTTTTTTTTTCAGTCTGGAACACGTTTCTATAGGTACCGAAACTTTTGTGTAGGTTCCAAAAACGACAACTCCGACTCCGTTTTTATTCTACTATTTAAAGACTTATAGGGTCCAGTGCCTGAACACCCTTTTCCCGGTTCTCACCTTCGTCCTCAATAGTTTTCCAAAATAACATTCCCTAACCATAGTTTCCGGTATGAGCAAAATACACTCAGTTCCAACTGAGTAGGTACAAGCTTTTTCAAATATATATGGCTCATTATTTCCACATAATGTACATGAATCTATAATTTGATGCTGCTAACTATTTGTCTATAATGTTGCCAAAAGAAATGAGAAAGAATACACTTCCGCTGATATTTTAACGGTGGTTTTTTCTGAATTTTAAGCCGTTTTAAATGATTGGCACTGTTGATCACTCTTCTTACCGTCGAAACACTAGCACTAACGCCCGCTTTTTGCTTTATTTTCGCAGCTGAGTCGCAGGAATTGGACGCACCTCGCAAAATTGCTCTTCTATCAGCCGCTGTTGTGGCCGTTTTATAACCTCCTTTCATATTTTCCCCGTACGACTCTTTATTTCTCAAGTACGAATAGAACAACTTAAAGCTTCGTCCAATTTTGGTAGCTATAGCACGCCCGGTTAATCCTTGTTCCTTAAGTAAATCGATCTTAGCCTTCGTAACACTGTTAAGTGATTTTTTTCTACCCATCGTTCTCCAAATTTACAAACAAATGACAATTAAATAAATTAATTCACTCAGAAAACTTTAAAAATTGTTTAAACGGGTTAATCTTCTCGGAACACACATGAACAATGAAGATAATGGCTATGTACCTATTCAGTTGACGCAAAAAAGAACTGCATTTTTCCGTATGAAATGCTTTGCGAGAGAGCCAGAGAAAAAGTAACGGTGCTTTTTGAATTATTCTTTCTCATTTCTTTTGGCAACATTATAGACAAATAGTTAGCAGCATCAAATTATAGATTCATGTACATTATGTGGAAATAATGAGCCATATATATTTGAAAAAGCTTGTACCTATTCAGTTGGAACGGAGTGTATGTCTTTTTTTGAATTGAGTCAAGTAATTTCAGGTGTCCTAAAGGGAGAGCCGAACAATAGCATAAAGTGCTGCATTTGTGCAGGTGGACATCGCACCTGTAATACCAAGACAGGCGATTCGCTGTAGCTTTTGGAGCTTACTTGCTGTTATCCGTTCAGTGACTTTCGTCCGTCAGAGGATGGTTGCGTTCGTAATAATATTTAGATTAGACCTCTGTGAATTATGATATATAGCCAGTGCATCATTCTTGGACTAAGGCCCTAGTTCTGCTAGGCAGACGCTCATTAGCCAGCATGCGTCTAGTAGCTCGTTCTGTCGCGGACTGGATGTGTAAGTTCCACTTAGATATTTTATCAAGGATGATGCTGAGAGATTTAACCTCACTGGAGGAGCTTAAGATGGTGCCTTTGATGGTGAAAGGATCAAAATTACACAGTTGCCTTCTTGTATTGTTATGGTTTTAATTATCGCCGTATCAGGTGCATAACCAATGGGTCTGTAGGCATCTAAATGACTTGTGCCCTTGGTGGCATCCTTTGAGTATCGTTACAGACCAATGGATCAGAGCCATTCTGGAAGGTATGGAAGTAATAAAATTGTTATACTTTCCAGCATGGCTCTGATCCATTGGGTGGTCGAATATTTAGTACATATACAAAAGGTTGCCTTGCAATCGAGCCGTATACGGTATTTTTAATAGCACCCTCAATGTCTAGGGAAGCACATAGGGCTATATCCTTGGATTGAAGTGTTCCTTCTATATTTTTTTAAAAAAAAAGATAGTGGAGAGCACCTTCCGTCGATTTTCCCTTCCCATACGCATACTGACATAAGTGCAGAAGGAAAGTTGTTTCTATCCGCTCTTTAATATGGCATCAATAAGTCTTTATATGATTTTAAGAAACAATGTTTGGCTGATAAGTCTTTATGATTTAGGCAGCTCACTTGACCTATTGTAAGGCTTGGGGACTAAAATCACATTTATCTATGTCCAGGTCAATGGTATGTATTCCCAGTTGTAACTTGCTCCAAACAAAGCAACAACTGTGGGTTGAATGACGTCTTTAACTGTCTGAACAAGAGGTGGAAGTAAACCGTTTCCGACAGGGGCTTTAAATGGTTTGAAAGAGCCTATTGCCAATTTAATCTTATCTGGACTAAGATAAACTGTTTACTCGACTAGCTACAGGGACATGTGGTCAGCCGCGTTTGAGCTTTTCGTGTATTTGAGTTACTTGTAACAGCAAGAAGATACAATGTACAAGATAATAAAAGTAGGTCATCCGTTTGTATAGTCGAAATGTTCTTTCAAAAAAATGTCTTCAAATGCGTTTCCTTTGCAGTGAATCCAACCAGATTGGCTCTACGTCACATGCATATTTTATACCGAACTTGGGTCAAGAGAAATGATCTATTCGCTTCTTTGACGATGAAAAGTGCTTCAATCTACCAGATCGTCGATCGACTAACGTGGCGGTTTATCACATGTTAATCAATAACATATGCAGTCGAAAAAAAAGGATCCTAATGGAAAAAGGATTTCCATATGGTGTTGGTTGATTTTGAGAATAGGTGTCGCTTAAGTGACGGGAAACTCAGCGACGGAACAATGGCCCTTAGCTGAAAGTAAGACTTTACACCTCAGTTGTGCGCCCGGTGCTCACCTTATGACTCACTACGTTGGACAGCGTACAAAAAATAAATTTACGTCAGATGAGATTAAGATACTTCGCATGACAGTATAGGATTGAAGAACAATAAGACATTTACGGTCCATAATCTTTCTTTTCCAACCATGTTTGTGTGTGCAATTAACAATTTAAGGCCGTCTCATAGATGGTCGCCAGATTTTCGCAAGAGTTTGAGCAGTGAACATTTTTTAGATGTTCATGGGTGGGATTCGAACCTCGAACTCTTGCTCAGTAGTCCAATGCACTAACCACTGACCCACCGCGGACTAACAAAGTTTGGTTGAATAAGAAGATCGATGATCCGAAGACCTCACGTCAAAGATCACATCTCCAGAAAAGGAGTGTGACCAGCTTAGTTTGTACTTTCATCTTCCAAAGAGAGATTCTACAAACCTCATCAAACACAATTTCAATCAACATTCCTATACAATCACAAAAGAGAAGCAGGCTTAAAAAACTACTGTACCACACAAATCCAACAACGCCAGCACTCGATTGACTCAAGGACAAATTGATCCGAAACCGGAAGGCCTTTCGATACTCTTTGAGATTGTACCGGCGAACCCCGCAGGCTGAATGCAGAGAATGGAAAGGGTTTTTTTTTTTTTTTTTTTTTTTTTTTTTACACTATCAGCTCAGTGTCGTGGAGTGCTTGAAGCAAGCAACTATCACGAGCAGAAATTGCCGGCACTAAAAGTGCTCTCACTGGCTCATCATTTAGTGCAGGTGTTAGTAAGGACAAAACAATTAAAAATACAATAATTATGTACCTATAAAATACGAGTACTAACACAGACACAAAATAATGCAAACAATTAAGACATTAAAGCATTATTACGCAAAATATTTTTTAGCTTAATTTTACTAACATGCAAGTCAATCACATGATCATTTAGATTATAGATTCTACTCATGCGACTAATAGGCTCATGCCTTCCATAATTCGTTCTATGATGGGGGCTGAACAATAATTCAACACTGCGTAAATTATGGGCACCACCACGAAAATTAAAGCCAATAGACGACAGCAAGTCAGGTGCATCTATTTGACCGGATATGAGCTGCTGTAAAAAAATGATATCGCTATTAAGCCTTCGTTGAGAAAGGGGTAACATTTGAAGAAGCTTGATACGTTGACTGTAGGGAGGAAGGTTAAATGGATCATCCCATGGAAGTCCTCTAAGTGCAAATCGAATAAATTTACGTTGAATGGCCTCTATTCGATTTGAATGAATGTTGTAGAACGGTGTCCAAACTTGAGAGGCATACTCTAGAATCGGACGGACAAAACAATTGTACAATGACATAGAAACATAAGGGTCATTAAATTCTTTGGCCCACCGTTTTACGAAGCCCAACATAGAATTAGATTTATTAATAATAGAATTAATATGCTTAGCAAAATCCAGTTTGGGGTCGAAATAAACCCCAAGATCCTTAAAATTATCAACACTACAAAGAATATGTTGAGACAGAGAGTATTGAAAGGTGGAAGGGATATTCTTTCTAGAGAATGTCATATGTTGACATTTAGTTGGGTTCAGGGATAAACCGTTTTTATCACACCAATTGGCGAAGCTATTAATGTCAGATTGAAGAAACATTCTGTCTTGCTGACTAGTGATAGATTTATATATTTTCATATCATCAGCGTAGATCAGGATATTACTGTGATTTATACATGCCTTAACATCATTAATGGCAAGTATAAATAATATTGGTCCGAGGTGACTTCCTTGGGGAACTCCAGACTGCGCTGTGAAAGATACGGATAGCGATCCTCTAAATTTCACTTGATAAACCCTTGATCTAAGGTATGAATTAACCCATTTTATGAAACTTGGTGGGAAGCCAAAAGCCCTGAGCTTAAACTCGATTATTTCATGGGACAGCTGGTCGAAAGCTTTAGAGAAGTCAGTGTATATGCAATCCATTTCGTCCTTATTCTCTAAGGTATTAGAACAATCATGCAAGAAACTTAACAGATTAGTGACAGTGGATCTGTTTCTTACAAATCCATGCTGTTCATTACAAATTAAATTGCGACAAAGAAATATTAACTTTTCGCAAACAATTTGTTCAAAAAGCTTAGGGATACACGAAAGCTTTGAAATAGGCCTATAATTAGTGATATCACCACGTTCGCCTTTTTTTAAATACAGGTGTGATAAAAGCACTTTTCCATAGATTAGGGAATTTACCAGTACTGATGGACAATTCAAACAGATACTTAAGATATGGAGCAATTGCATGACTACATTTTTTAAGAACGATCGGTGCAATGCCATCAGGACCTGATGAATAATCATTCTTGAGAGAAGAAATACATTTTAAAATTGTTTCCAAATCGAATGAGATACTACTAAAACTTATTTGGGAACAGCTAGTTAGATAACTAAAATATTGATCATCAATGTGAAGAGGGGTCCCCCTAAATGATTTACTGAAATGATCTGCAAACATATTGCTTGCATCTACTGAATCAGCAGTTGTAGAACTATTGTAAGTAAGCTTCGATGGATAACCATCAGTTTTTTTCTTAGAATTGACAAAACCCCAAAAAAGTTTGGGGTTCGATTTTAAAGAGCATTCCATTTTACTTATATAGTCAATGTATAAGTTGCAGGATAGAGATTTGAATTCATTGAATAATGTGAAATAGAGTTCAAGATCTGAATGGCAGAGACTTTTTAAATAGGTCTTCCAAGCCCTATTACGTCTGTTTCGTATCGATTTTAGCTCTTTAGTGTACCAGGGATGGGACGTTTTCAGATTCCTAGAGGATTTCACAGGAATCACTTTTTTCATGCAGTTATCCATCAGAGAATAAAAAGAACCTACTGCATCTTCAATATTAGATAAGGCAGTAAGGTTAAAATTAAAGCTGTTAATTTCATCAGAAAGCCTTTGAAAATTTGCTTTCCGAAAGTCAAAAGATTGCGAACGGTCATACGAATTACTGTTTTCGTACAGATGTGCGCCCAGTTCAATAAATACATCCAAGGGTGGATGATTGTCATCTATGTTAGTTATACTGAGATGGGATTCCAGAACCACAGTTACTAACAGAGTCAGAAGAGAAAACAAGATCGAGAGTTCGATTTCTGAAATTTTTTATACAGCTTGTTTGCTGTAAGTCAAAAGACAAAATGTTGTCAAGTAAAGCGAGCTCTTGTTGGGCAGAGTCAAACGATGGAATGAAATGAGAATCATCCTCAGAAGGTACCCATCCAATATGTGGCAGATTGAAGTCGCCTATAAGTAAGACAGTGCTGTCACAACAAGATATGTCAAAAATATGGTCTAGTGCCATAGAGAGTTCCGAATACAAAGAACATAGACGAGACGATGGAATGTACGCATTAACAACATATAAATGTTTGTTCTTAAGTGTAATTTTTACACAGATAACTTCGACATTAAGTTGAAATGGAAAATCAATCTTGCGTGACTCAAGGTTGGAACGAACAGCGATCAGAACACCTCCTCCAAGCGCTTTCAGGTCATTGTTATGACGGTCGTTTCTGAATACGGAGAACTCATGATTGAAGAGTTCCGTGTCTAGAATTCCGGCATTTAGCCATGTTTCCGTCAAGGAGAAGATATCATGAGAGAGGGCTTGCGAGTTTATATATAATTCAGCGGTTTTTGTGCGGAGTCCCCTTACATTTTGATAGTAGAGGGACAGCCTACTTGGTTTTTTAACTTGGACGGACAATCTTTCCTGCGACTTTTTGTCGAACGGGGTGTAAATTCTTTAACTAACGTATTTTCAGGCCATGCAGTGCTATTGCACAGCTTTTCGAAATATACTGAAGGGGCGACAATTTTGAAAGACGCAACAAACCCTTCAGCCTTGCTGATTTTGGTGCATTTGATTGAGTCATCTTTTGGGATCAAGTTTCTCGAGACCAAATGGTTCAAGACATCGTCTGAAGAAGTGTTTGGTTTTAGTCGAGAAATGAAAATAGATTTCGGCCTGGGAATCGATTCAATAGTTCCAGATTCTGTACCTAAGGAATGATTTATATATGTGGGGCTAACATTAAGAGTGGGCGCCTCGTTAGAGTTTTTTCGCTGACTCCTAAGGTTAAACCGCTTTGCCTTTGGATTCAACACAAAGGAAGTTATATCACGTTTTCGTTTGCCTGTGGGTAGATTAGATGAGGGCGATGCTAAATTAACAATGGGCTCAGGGGTAGCTTCAACAGTTGGGGAACCTGTTGTGTCAAATGAAGTCAATGTATCCATGGCCCGTTGGGTACACTGCTTTACTTCAGTAATCGGCAACTCAAGGTCAGTAGACGTTGAGGCGTCTGCCGAAACATGAAGATCAGAGAATGTTGATACGTTGAGGACGGTGGTATTAAAAATGTCGAATAAGTCTTTAAAACCCTTAGATAATTTCAGCATGTCAGCCTTGACTACTGACATTTTGAAAGCAAGGGTAATCCATTCAAACCAGATGATAACTTTGCCGCTTAAGACTCAGAGTAAGGTGGTGAAATTAAGATGTCAGCATCTAGAGGAACTCCTCAAGGTAAAGTCCTATCACCCCTTCTTTGGGTATTTGTTTTAAACGAGAGTCTGATTGAGCTAAGATTCGGTGGAGCCAAGGCAGTAGCATACGCAGACGACTTAGCACTGCTTGTGACAGGGAAACTCCCCCCCCCCCCCCCCACACTTAAGGCGAACAAATACAGAACGCCCTTTGCATGGTTAATACCTGGACCATAAACTGTGGACCCACAGGAGACAGAACTGCCCCTCTTCACCAATAAAATGATTATTATACCGCAGTTTAATCGACCAACAATTGAGGGGGCTCCATTAAAAACATGGGAATAAGCGAAGTATCTTGGTGTGATTCTAGATAGGAAATTAAGCTGGAGCCTCAACATGAAAGAAAGAGCAAAGAAGAGGCAATGATAGCTCTAAATGCTTGCAACAGAATTTTCAGCAAAACCTGGGGTCCTAGTACCATTTATGGTGTGGCTATATACTGCAGTAGTAAGACCTATACTCACCTATGGTAATTTAGTCTGGTGGCAAGGGTTATGCAAGGTCACTAACCTTAAAACTATGACTAGGTTTCAAAGAATTGCCTGTGTTGGTACTACTGGGTCACTGAGAACCACCCCCACAGCGGGGTTGCAGGCGATTCTAAATCTAAGACCATTAGACCTTTTTGCACAAGAATCTATCGCAAACAGTGCTCTGCGGCTCAGCCAAACAGAAAACTGGAAACCCAGTACAGCGGGACATGGGCGGATTCTATAGAAATTCACGGATGGTAATGTATACAGAATACGCTTCTCCTAATCTAGATTTTGTAAGACCATTCGCTGTCTCTTTTCCTTGCAGGGAAGACTGGCATGAGGGTCAATTGCCAGTCCATGAATCAACGATACCCATCTATAGGTACTGATGGCTGCAAGATGGATATTGGCGTCGGCGCGAGTTTTTATTCCGAATTACTCGGAATATCTGACTGGATCAGACTCCGCGGCCACAGCAGCGTCTTCCAAGCTGAGGTTCTGGCGGTGAGAATAGCTTCTAAACAGGTTGCAATGATGACAATACCACAGGCTGATATTACCTTCTTCATTGACATCAAAGCGGCAATAAAAGCGATTTCCGCCACAGAGATAAAATCGAAGCTTGTTATTCGCTGTCGCGGAAGAGCTACGGCTTCTTGGCGCGCAGCACGAAACAAGACTCTGTTGGGTCCCCGGACACAGTGGTGTCCCAGGAAATGAAAGAGCCGATGAACTAGCGAGAAAAGGGTCATCCATTGACTTAGACAGGCTGACACTACAATAAAAACCCCACCCTGTTACTTTAAACAGGTGATTGGGGATAAAACACTCGACTCCTGTATTATAATCAGGAAAATGTGGCCACTATATAACAAAAAAAAAATACCGAGAATCCTTCAAATGAACAAAAAATCGTTGTCCTCCCTCGTGGGCCTTCAATTCAATTCAATTCAATTTCAATTTATTTAGAACCAATGTAAAAATAAGACTCAGTCAGTAGTACTTAACAATACGGATAATGATAATAATGCATCAATCTTAAAGTTAATATTAATATAATTTAAGTTAATAATATTTTTTTTTTATTATTACCTATATTATTATTTTTCTTTTTTTTATCGAAAGAAAGAAAAGATTTCAGTTTTAAAATTTGCTGTACCAATTATTCTTTTAATTGCGGAAGGAAGGGAATTCCATAGCCTGGTTGCATGGACAAGGAAGAGACATGATGAATTCAAGTTCTAAGATATTGGGCGAATTGAAGTTTATCAAAAACGTAATAAGGCGCTTTATTTTGTGCAAGAAACTGCTGTAGGACCAGTTAACATTGATGGTAATGTGAGATATGTTGGTATCTCCGGAGGCTGCACACGTATCTTACCATGTCATTAAAAGCTACAAGGATTTTATGTTGGGAATGCGAGTCGGCCTTACAATAGACCACATTTGCTAAATCGATTAAAGGTACTAGTAAGGTTTTTAAAAGTCGTAGTTTGGTATTAACTGGTGTTATGTCGGAAAATGGCCAGAGTCTACGTAATCCAGAATAGATTCTCCCCACTTTGTAGTTAGTGTGATTTACACTATATAAAATAGGACGAAAGTCAGAGCATGTACTTCGGTTAGACTTCTTGGCCACAGTGATGACCTTACCTATTTTCCAGCTTTCAGGGAATGATGAGGACACAATGCAAACATTTATCAATTGCGTCAGGACGCTCAAAACGTGTGGCATAATCATTTTTATGAAACACATGGCACCCCATCCTCTCCAATAGCATCAGACTTAATAGATCGAATGCTCTACACAACAACAGATTCATAGACAGTATCAAACTCGAACACTGGATGGATCACAAACAATTTGATCGCGAGCGTTATCACCGGACACAATATGCTGGGCTATCACGCAAAGAAATTGAAGCTCAGCGCAGATGACCTCTGCAGAGGATGCGGGGGCGAGGAAGTGAACGAGGATACGCCTCATTTCCTCTGTCACTGCCCTGCCGTATTAGAAATAACGTCCTCGGAAATCATTTCTTCCAGGAGCTAGAAGAACTTTGGCAAGTCTTTAAACGACTTGCACAAGTTCAGAATTGACCCGCTAGGTTTTGCATAGGTTGTTCATTGGTTCCTAAGTATGGGAATCACAACCCCCGGCCCAGGGTATCATAAAAGGTCTACATTGACCTAAGTGTGACGGGCGCAGGATTCTCTTGCCCCATCAACCCGGTTACCTAACCTAACCTAACCCTTGCCGCTCAGGAACACGAAGTTATGCAACCTTACCTGTACGAAAACCTAACCCTTACCAAATCTGAAGCACAAACCTAAAATCAATCATTTTACTAAAATTCTGAAAGGTTATTTTGCCTACCAGGAAATAAGGTTTGTTTCAAACAGACAAATTGATCCAATTTTATTTATCACCTTAGTTATGAAATGCTACACGAATTGAGTGCGCATAATTAATTATTATTCGGTCTTTATTTGATTAATTCATATAGATACGTACATGGTATTAAATGTGAATGTACTTGTTCGTTTTTTCTTTATTGTTTCTCGATAAACAATGAATTTTTTCCTTTTTGTACGCTGTTTCCACTAACACTCCAGCTGATAACGATTAATTTGTCATCAATTATTTTTAATTTCATTCCATTATCGCTCATTAGACAAACAAAAACCGGAATTCCATATTGTGGTGAAACTGATCTATTAACGTTATCAAAACTTAGCTACGAAACTAACACAAAGAGCATAGTAGGTTGATGCCATTCGTATTGGGAAACCGATATATGTACCTAAAGCTATTATCTTTTATTTGTTCCTTTTATTGTTATGAAGCTACATAATGTGCCATTTACGGCCGTGTTATTGACGTGCTTCAAAACTAGTTTGACTCCAAAACTAGCACACGTTTCAAGTTGTCGGCCAAATCGGTGTATTTTCCACTCGAGGTTTACTCAGAGTTGGTTGCTCCTCAACTACCTCGAAATCGCTAATGTTTATAATGATGCTTTGTCCTAGCTCCTAGGCGATGGTTTAGGCACATGATTTTTTTTTTGAGAGTGCTTGTACTTAGTTTTGTCCTCGATAACTTCTCAACCAACCAATTACGTTTTTTTTTATTATTTTCTTTGAAAAGGCGAATGTATACCGCTTCAACAGCGCCCCGGGGAGATGCTTGTATGTAGATAGGTGATGCTTAATTATTGCAAATTGTATTCTTCCAGAAAGATGCCTCTCGTTATCGGGTCTACAGTTTACTAGTTCACCGTCAGATGGTGTGAATAGGTTGCTCTGCTCATCCATTTGAAATTTTAAACTGTGGAATATTTAACGTATTTATTCGACAAAATATTGGCATTTTGCATTTTTTATGAATTGAGTGCGACTGGAGTGGCTTTTGGTACATGCCCAGATGCTTATTTTATCTAGATGACAGATTACCTATAAGAGATAGTCGACTTCAACATTCCCCGTTCCCTAAGATCCGCAAATGGGCGGTGCCTAATCCTCTCGAAATTTCCTATCGGTGAATATATGATGTAAAAAATTAAAATGGCATTACCTAACGTTTATTTGCAATTGTGATGTCCAAAGATGGCTGAAAATTGGGATTTTTTTTAGGGAACAAAAAATGCATTTATTGTATCTGCTAAAGATTCTGGTACTTGCGTTACACTACAATACTGTCTCCACTTACGATTAATTTATAGCAGTAAGCAGACCAAAAGAAAAAAAACATAAGCAGAATAAATGTCAAATTTCGTTTGCCGGGCATTTCATAGCATACTTTGTTCGAGCATCATTGCCTAACAGCAAGAAACGACACTTCTCTTTTGTTTTTAGAATGCAAAAAAGAGTTTTTTTTTTGCATTTAGCTAGGTGAAAATTGTTGAAAGACATCGCTTGCGAGCTTTGCGATAGTGTGTGACTTTGTTTGTTTCATTGGTCGTTGTACTACCTGCTAGGATAGCAGTGTCGTCGGCGAACGTGACTACTGTAATACCTTCGGTTTGCGGTAGGTATATCACGCGTAAATAACAGGTACAAAAGTGGCCCAAGAACGCTTCCTTGCGGCACACCTGCCCTTTTTTCTTTAAATTCTGAGTATTCGTTTCCGTGTTTGACACGAAAGAGTCTACTCTGTAAATAAGATTCTTTTATTTTATACAACTGTTCGGGGGAACTTGTCTTAATTTGAGCTTGAGGCCTTCATGCCACACCTTATCAAATGCTTGCGAAACATCCAAGAATACGACAGAGCAGATTTTATTTTATTCGAGAGCTTTCTCAATTACGTCAGTTATCCGATGCACTTGATCAATCGTTGAATGTTTGCTTCTGAACCTGGTCAGGTATGAGACGGTTTTATTCTATAATTGGTTGTAAGCGTCTGAGTAATATCCTCTCAAAGTTTTTGGAAATCATTGGAAGAAGCGATATGGGTCTATAAGACTTCTTTTCATTAGGTGGTTTACCTAATAAATGAACGAGGTGAGTCTTTATTTGATTTTCTTTTAACTACAGATCTATGTGTATGTAATATAGGTAACACCCCTACCTTTATATTTCCAAGTACGGAAACTCATAACGGCTGGGAAGAAGTGTAAGACATTACACTCAAAACAAACAATGACATCTTCAGGGTTGAGAATTGGAGAGTCTCCAACCTAAAGTCCTTCTCGGACCACGAGTGGATAATCTGAAATATAGTTGCTAAAACAGTTATCCCATAATATCAATTTATCACAAATAACTTCGCTACTAGCTTCTGAACTGTTCCACGAAATATACAACGTGTGTAGGAGCTTTCCATATGATTTGCATGCAAACACCAAATCAATTCACAATGTCGCTTCACCGGGCACACGCGTTGACAGATTGAGAATTGAGTAGAAACAAAGCTTTCATAAGATCGTAGTTATCATAAAATCCAATGCGACGCCCAAGTAAAGCTACTTTCTAGTGTTGGACGCGTTTGACAATTTTGGCATTTTATTCTCGGTTTGACCTGTCCGATTTGACATTGCGTTCACAACAATAGAGAATGCCTTTCATTGTTGGAGGTCAAAAGTTTTATTGAGCGAACTTTTTAGTTATTGTATTTCTTTCACGAAGAATTTTATTTGCTAGAAAACATTCATGTATGTATGTATTTTAAAAATCAGTAAAGTACCCTGTCAGACCAATTCAAAGTCGACTACTGTGAATTCAAATGTTGTTAAACAACCCATGTAATAATTTGTAGTAATTTTAGTCTCAATAAAGTAGTTGAAGTTGAAGAAGTTTTATTGTTGGAGTTGCACAGATTCACTTATGTTTAATACATACCAGTTTTTAATAGCCATATGTTTTTCAATACAAATTAATTATGGAGGTGTGCGGAAATGACGTTAATGTTGCCTAATGCCAGTCTGTCACTATCAAAGGGAAATAACAACAGTTGAAGTTGAAAAGTAGTTTGCTTTTATTTTCAACTGCTTTGTAAACTTTTTCTACGTCAAGCAACAGCTTGCTACTTATTTGAATATTACATTTTATTTAAACCCCGGTTGTTTACTTTCAAAGTAAACGACTTTCTAATCCTCTCAGCATCCTCGTTGTGCTGAAGCTGAACTTAAAAAAATCTTCTTATAAAAATATATCTAGAATGCTTATGTATTCTTATGTCAAACGTCTTAATAAATATTGTAATGTTATAATGTTTATGAACTCTATTTCTATTACTATCTAAATGCTCGCGTTGCAAGCTTTAATCACTATCAAGAATCTCCTTGAGAAGTTTCTCCTTTTCCTCTTTGCTCCTTGCATTTGAAAGCAACAGACCTTTTAGTGTCTCAATGTTCTTTTCAGTTTCTTTGATTCTTGTTTCTAGCCGTATGTTTTCGGTTTTAAGTGCTTCGACGCGTTCCTTTCGCTCGCTAGCTGTTTTGTTTGTTTTTTCTCGAGACTTTTTGACTGCCTGAAATTATAAAATTACATTCTTTATTACAGTAATTTATTTTAAATGTTGTCTTTCTTTTTTGTTTACCTCATTGTTTCGCATCCGTTTCTGACGATACTCATCGCTGCCTTGATCTGGATCATCCGAATTGGACGCGATGGACTTTGTAGTTCTCCTCTTGGCTGGCATCCTCTCACTCATTATACTCTTGGTTATATAACGGGATACCGCATCAAACAAATTACAATTTTTAGAATTTCGGAAACACAAATGAAAGTAAACAGATTAAATTTCGCGTTTCGAAGGCAAAAGAAAATTGTGTATAATGGACGTCGAATTTTGTGGTGAAATAATCAAATGTCAGCTGTCAGAAATGACGGAGCTTGAAAGCTTTTACGAATGCATATCTTTCTAGGGAGTGTTGGGCAACTCAATTACACAGCAAATGGAGTGTTGTCAGGAGTTGAAGTGAGTTATACGATTTAAATTTTTGCCTAAACTGTTATAATGTAATAATACACTTTTTTTTGTTTAGATCGATGGACAATGAACGTTTGAATATTTTCCATATCTAAAACTATTTGTTGCAAGTTGTGATATTTGCTCAATAAAATAATATAATTATTTTTTTTCTCACAAAAGACGATATAATAACATACATTTATAATGTTAAAAAACAAATATTGTAAAATAAAAACTACAATCTAAAACGCATTAGAATTCTTAGAAATATATCAGTATCCGTTATAAACTAGAATTATGACAAGACTGATTGGTAATTTAAAATCGACGTTAATTGTAATTTATTTGCGATGAAAGAAGTATTCATAGACTATAATAATTAAATAAATAAAAATTGTACTGCTAAAATGAAAAAAGGATGGGTTTTGATTTTTATTTGTTCAAATGTTGCTGTGCAGCTACAAATTCAATTGACCTTATCTTGAACTGGAAACAACCTTATATGCATACATACTTGGATCCAATGGTTGATTGAGCGAACAACATGGGAGTGAATAACATTTATACGTGTTTTTCTTTTTATAAATTGCTTAAAAATTCAAACAAATAAAAACGCTTATTTTTTCACTAGCACACAAATAACACTTTAAATATTAGTTTAAAAATCAACCTCTAGGGCTCAACAAATTGAATTAAGTAAGTACTTAGGAACCTCACTCTTATATCAATAAATTCACCTGGGGAATACGTCCCCGAAAGTTGAACTGTAGTTAGGGATCTAATATGCCTTCATATAAGCTCATTTCTTATACGCCGGTAAATCTTTCCGGATTTGAGATTCCTCCCGGCATATTTAATAATAATGATGTTATTATATGATAATAGACATTGTCTCATTTTCTTAGCCTCGTAAAGCTGGAGTTTATTGGTAGGGAATCCTTCAACTTTAATGAATTTTTTTGTCCCACCCCTTGCGAAAAACTTCAAAAAAACAAAGTATTTGCCATGAGAACCTTCTTAAAATTTGCCATTCGGACGCGGCATTAAATTGTATGTCTATGTCCCTTTCACTCGTGTGTCGTGTCAAAAATACAGCTTCGCGCATGGGCCGTTGATGTCTAATATTTGTTTATATCTTTAATTGCCACAGCTTCCCTGATTATTATAGGATGCTGAATTAAAAAACGTTATCACATGAAAGCCTGAGGCCTTACTTAGTTAACAGGCTCCCGGCCCGTGGAGAGTCTCTGCCTGAGCCACTGCAGCCTCCATCCTCCGCAATCCCGAGCACGCTGCTTCCAATTGTCCAGACTAATCCGCGATGGCTTGATCTTTAAAACGGAGGATCAGTCATCCTTGTCGTCTCGAACCTAGGCGCTGGGAGTCGAAGGTCCTCTGCGGAGGAGCATTATTTTCCATTCGCTCGATGTGGCCGAGTAGTCGACGTATTTTAACTTTTTGAACTACATCCACATCTTGCTACAGCTCGCGGTTATATCTTCTCCTCCATTCGCCCTCCTCGCACAGCGGACCAAATATCCGACGGAGTATTTTTCTTTCGAAAGAACCCAAAATTAGCTCGCCTTTTCTGCTTACCGTCCAGCACTCGGTGCCGTAAAGCTTATACTTTGTCTTCCGAATTAGGAGTTTTGAACCCATTTGTTTGGCCAAACCGAAGTAGCAACGGTTTCCCAGGGTAATCCTCCGTCGGATTTCCACTAAGGTGTCATTTGTGGAGTTGATGAATACCCCGAGGTAGGTGAAATCCCTTACTACCTCGAAGTTATTGCTATCAACAGTGACGTTTTGTCATAGTCGGTGGACAGATGTTTGTTTGTCTGTTGAAAGCAAGTACTTCGTTTTGCCCTCGTTGAAATCAAGGCAAACCAATTTTGCCTGTAATTCAATCGCCATTAAAGCCTCAAATACAGCACGCTGAGATCTGCCGATGATGTCATTATCATCCGCGCATCCCAGTAATTGGACAGATCGGTTAAAGATATGCACTATCTGCTCCAGAACAAGATTGAAGAAGTCACATGACAGCGCATCTCCTTGCCGGAATCCGGTACAGGTTTGCACTAGTTCGGAAGAACTGTTTCCATACTGCACATTGCACCGCGTGTTTTCCAGCGACACGCGACACAACTGGATCAGTTTTGCCGGGATCTCGAATCCGGCCATCGCCAAGTAGAGCTCCTGCCGATGAATGCCATCATATGCGGCTTTAAAGTCGATGAAAAGGTGGATGGTCTCGACTTGAAATTGATTGGCCTTTTCCAGGATTTGCCTTAGTGTGGAGATTTGGTATATTGTCGTTCTGCTGGGACTGAAGTCACACTGGTACATGCCGTGTGTTGCAGAACGGCTTGAGACGTTCACACAGTAAAAAGAAAGGATCTTCTACGCGACATTTAGCAGGGATATTCTTGCAAGCGATCCTATTCGCCTTTCTTCTAGATGGGCCATATGGTGCTGATAGTATAATCATCGGAAATGCTTTCTTCCACCACAACTTTGGTTAATGATTTGGTGCGTGCATCCTACCAAAACATCACCTCTATATTTGAAATGTTCAGCTGGCAAACCATCAGTGCCGCCAGATTTGTTTTTCTTTAGCTTTTTTTACAGCTATGCTAACCTCTTCAATACTGGGTGGGGGAACCAGTTCTTCATTGACCGGACGTGGATTTTCTTGCGCTATCACTCTCTCTACAGGTTTTTGGGGGGTCGCTGCATTGATATGGGGCGTGTTCAGTTTGCAACTCAACTGCGTTCTTATTCCTAACCCAACCCTACACGGGAAACCTGTCAAATCTAATGTGAAATAAAAAATGAGGTTACGGGTTTTATGAGTTTGACGCTTCTCCTATCAGGTGTAAAATTGCAAACGCAAAGAATTGTACATATATGTTCCTATCGTCAATGTGCTCTTTTCAATGTTATTACTGGTTAGCGCGTCGCACTACTGACCCTGGGGGTCTCAGGATCAGACCACTCCAGATACACCTACAATTGGCCCCCTTTTTTTAAGCTCAAGGCAGTCAAACAAAATATCTGTTTCCTTTTTAGGACAGAGCGCGATCGGAGCGGGTAGTTAGAGCATTGCATATACACTTCATAGTACTATCATGAAGACCACCGAGGATGTCGCCGCCTTGTGGTGTGGGTGGTCGGAAAGGTGAGGGGAATTGTCGTCGAAAAGATAGATGGTATATTATTTGTTGGCTTAGATGGAATTCTGGGTAGCCTACGGCATATTGCAGAGGCCGTCACAGTAAGCTGTAATATGTTTCGTGGTATTTAATACAATTATTGGTGTGTATGTAAAGATCTTTGAAGGAGAGTCGCTTTTCAGCAGTGAGGATTCTCAAGCGACAGGGCCTTATTCACTGCCACAAGTCTACGAAAATCTGGCAAAACATCCAAGAGTATATGTCACGTGAAGCTTCTGAAATTTCGTCACCGCTGTAAAATTTCAGGACCCGTACATTCATGCAGTTCGCACATACAAATGGTTTAGGAAACCAGGTTTTAGACGCTCACACTCCAAACAATCTTGTGCTGAACTGAGTAAGACAGCATCATGCTTCATGGAACAGAAAATGATAGAATATAGAACACACTGAGGAAAGGTTTTTGCTAGGTAACGTCATCTGTTTGTGTATAAAAGCGTGAATGACGCTTGCTCTAGAGCCTTTGTCAAAGGTGGATCTTATTTTTGCGCTGCAAACTGCACTACATTCGTGCCTCGTAGACCTGGCATATTTCCCTGTTTCCCATAAAGATTGGACGTATACGAAAATAATTTTCAAAAACAACTGCCCGACTTATAGCTCATCTCCGTAGGTGATCCTTCATGATTTTACTGGTTCTGACAGTAGGCATTTATGCTTCCAATTTATGACTACTTCAAAAGCTTCCCAACTTCAGATTAAAGCCCACTCACATGTGTATAGTTTGAGTTTATCTTTAATTACCAATTAAAATTAAAAGTGCACAATCCTTCTAACTCTTCCTCTTCTTGCCGAATTTCTTCTGGAATCCACCACCGAATTTCTTTCCCTTTCCTGTGTAAGTTTTCGAATTCGATCTTCGGCTCTCCTCCCACTTCATTTGCTTGTCCGAAGACTTGTCCTTATTGTACACAGCTCCCGAAGTACCTTGGCCCTTTGTCTTGCCAGTTTCTTCAAGGAGTTCAGCAAAGTCATCAGCTGCAGCAAATAGTTTGCTCATATCTGAAAGGAAAAAAAAACTCTAGAGACTGCCTGAGAATCAGTTTGTTTTAAAAAACGTACCACCACTGTGCTTCAGAGTTTTGGAGAAATTCCTCTCGTTAATCTGTGGCTTGGCCTTTTTCGATTTGGGTGGTTTCAATTCATCATCATCGGATTCGGGTTCACTGATGTCATCGTCACTGCCACCCTCGTCCAACGAAATAGATCCGTCGTCATCATCACCGTCGATGGATCCGTCCTCATCAGCTGAATTGTCCTCCGCTGGTAAGTCATCGTCTTCATCATCATCACCCCAGTCTGCATCAATGGCGTCCATGTTGTCATCGTCATCGTCAACCTTCTGTTTGGGGACCTTCTTCCTTTTCTTTTCAGTTGTGTCATCCTTTAGCTCACCGCCAAGGTCTTTGAGGAAGTCCAAATCGTCTTCTTCGTCGTCATCAGCTATGCCCTTCTTCTTGCCGAAGAAGCCATCCAAGTACTCCTCGAATTCATCATCGTCCACATCGCCAGCCTCGGTTTCATCATCGTCGTTGCGGCCGCCTTTCTTTGGTGGAACTGCGGTTTCCCGTTTCTTCTCCAAGTAGTTGAAAATAAACATCTCGTCCTCCGTGCAGGTGGCCTTCGTGAGACTCTTCACCGGCTTGCCTCGCGTTCCGTATGCCAAATACTGCTTGCCGTGAATCACTGGCATCTCAGCTTTCTCCTTCTCCAGTTTCTTGGGATTCTTGAAGGCGAATCGCTCAAGGAAATGCGGCAGACTGAAGTCCCGCAGGGGGTCGCCGTAGTAATCGATCTTTTTTTCTAAAAAAAGAAAGGAAAGTTCTATTCAATCGCACATTTAACTGTCTTCCTCTACCTACTGTGAAGTATACTTTCGGCGAACACTTGCACGGTGGGATGAAAGTGCTCCATGAGAACAAGTAATTCGGTCCGCAGAGCATGCTCAGCTCCAGCGAATGCCGGTACTCTATGATATGGATCGTAGATGTTAGTCGATATGTCTCTTACTTTCGTTGGGACAGCAGCCGTATCCTTTTGCAGTGTAGCGTGATGCCAAGATGAGCCAACCAGCACGTTCTCCTTGGCGACATCTTCCTTCTCCGTAGTCATTTTCGCTTTATTATTCTCCGCAGTCACTTCCGTTTCATTATTCTCGGCGTCAGAATGCACGTCCTCGTACTTTTCCTCGCCATCGCTGTCAAACTTGGCCAGTTCATCGTCACCCGCCACCACAACACTTGCAGTTCGATCCTCTTCGGTCTCAGTACTCTTCAAATCAACACGGGTACGCAGCAACTTGTGGATAACAATCAAGCTGCCTGCAGCCATAGCTGGCGACATGTACAGTGACATCTGTAGGAGGCGCTTGATGAACGCCTGGGCTCGATTTACGTTTGAGTCAATGTGTATCGCCCGATGGAGAATGTGCAAGAACTGCGCCGCAGTCTTATTACCGATTCCGGTGAGCTCGAGGTCCAGCATCTTCTTATAGAGCGCGTTGTAGAACCGGTCCGACTTCTCTGTCTTGCCCGAGACCAGTTGGAGGAGCAGCGACAACGTCTGAATAGATATACGAATGTCGGCAAGATGCACCAGCCGGTAGATTGTGTCCTGCATATCCTTGGTCATGATTTCGGTGCTCCCTTCCGTCGGTTTGGCTTCCACAATCGCCTTCTGCAGACAACGCAGAATCGCCTGCATTGTGCGGTTGTTTATTGAACCTTTCTGCACAAGAACTTTGAAAAGAGCGAAGCAAATGTTTACCAGCTTCGTGCAAACCTCTGGTCGTCCACTGGGGGCGATCTGCGAGAGGAAACATAGCGCAAAGTGCTGTGCCCGGTCGGAGATGTTGTTGCGAAAGAGTAGCTTCTCCGTTTCCGCCGTAATAACGCCGCACATGTTCGGATGTTGAAAGGCCACTTCGGAAAGATGGTGCAAAGCCTTGGACGCCACTTTGGCTGACGGATCTCCGAGCTTGTTGATCAGCATTGTGAGAAGCATCTGTTCCTTCTCGGGCGAATAGGACAGGAGGCGAGAGGCAGCGATGATTGATGAATACTTGTTATTCTCCTGACCGGCCTGGAGGCCTTGCTGAAGATTTTTCAGAAATTCTGCAAAGAAATGGTCATCCACCAAAAAACAACCACCCTGGCCACTCAACTTACCAAAGTAGTGTTCCCTCAATTCGTTCTCAAAGTGCCAATATGCAAAGATCTTTCGTTGTTGCTCTTTGGTGATGGTGTCATCCTTCTTGATCGCCTTCCAATCAGCGCCACGCATTGGCACAGATATCAACTTTCTATGCGCAGGAAGGAGAACTTCCATTAGCAAATCTGTGAGAATTGAGATTACATCGGAACTCGACTTATTCGAAGTTTTTGTGTATCCAATGAGCGTTTCCAGAGCCTGTAGGTTGCCCAGTGGATTGCTTGTAACCAGAAGCGCACCCGCGTTGGCTCGATCTTTTGCTGTACCTTTGTGCAGAGCAGTCAGCAACCATCTGGAGTCAGATGGATTCTCTAAAAGAAAACATAATGACTTAATAATTCGCTTAAGCAAAAAATAATAAAAAAGGAATGTTTACTTTTGATGAAATGCGGCAACTCCGCTTCGTAGGAACTCTTGCAAATGTTTAACAGTTCGGTTTGTTCCTTTTCCTTTATATCGAGTACCTCGTCCGTGGTTGTATACTGGGCATACTAAACAATAAAAAACACTTGTTATAAATACCAATACCACCCTTCCGATGAAGCTGTAGGTACTGTTCCTCAACTTACCACTTCAAACCACTTTTTCTGATCGACATTTTCGTCCGATTTATTCCTCTGTTTGGCTTTTTCTTCCTTTGCAAAGAAATCCTCTTCCTCCTCGTCTTCATGGTCTGTTCCATTCTCGTGATCTTCCTTTGGAAATGTTTTCTCTTTGCTTTTAGACTTGACCTTTTTTTCTGTTAAAACCTCACCATCGTCGCCGAAGAATATCTTTTTTGGTTTAACAGAAATATTAATTGTAGGTGGTGGCATTTTTTTTGTTAAATAAAAGATTAAAACTCTAAAATATAAAAAGCCGAATCAAACTGCACGTGCGACATAAATGTCAGACTTTTGATGACATTTCAAGGTGGGAAAGTGTAAAAGAGCTTTCTAATAACGTTCCAAATTCGTTTAAAAATTACCCAATTTCAAAATGGGTACCTATGGATGGGAAAGTATAACAAATGGGCGGGAATCAGGTTGAGAATTATGTAAACACAATAGAGTTCTTCGGGACAACGTCAGTGGCAATTGGCAAATGAAAGCTTGCAGCACAATGAAATGAAGGAACAATGGCGATTTGTATGGCGGGAGACTAGTTTTGCGCGAATATTTCGTAAAAAGTTTATAATAAAGCGAATTTAAACAAAAACAAGTTCCAGATGTAAGAAAGGTTAAACTTAATTTTTCAGAAATATGGAAGGTTTGTGTACAAAAAAAAGGAAAACCGTGAGAATTGCGTTGTCGTATGACAAAAATATTATTTTTTGGAAATAAATTAAGTTGACAAATTTTCTATGCATACATTTTATACTAATTAATACAAACGAACAACAACAATTAATTAATAACCAAATTGTACGAAAAAAATAGTGAAGATGTTTGTAAATGGCTGCTTTAAGAGTTGCACAAGTGTTTTTGGTCAACATATTCACTGTTTTATTGTTTCTTGTTTGCTTTAGCATACTTTCTCTTTTTTTTTCTCCATACTGGTACTTTTTACTCTTCAATAGCTTCTGTTTCGACTTAATTATACATTTTGTTTACAATCACAATTATTTTCCCATACGATTTGTGTAAATTTCTGAAATTTTATCATTGAATTTGTTTCTGATGTTCAAAAAAGGGATTTGGCACTTCAGAAAGAGAAAGCTTCGCGAAGTGGTCTGTTGAAAAGTTTCTGAGTGAAATTGTCAAATTTTTATAGCAGAAATACAATTAGTACGGCAACAAGAGCGAGAGTCAAGTCTGCTGCTGTGGTGTTGTAAAACACATTACCACAGCAATAGCACACATAAAGAACAACACACGAGCGAAAATCCGATTAAGGAAAATTGAAAACATTGTCACAAGATTGCACAGCAACAGCGAATACATGATTTTTCTTAAAGTTGGGAGTGCTCTGCCTGATCAGTGGGCTCTGTTGCATTGAAAAACATTAGAAGTATTCAAGATCCGATGCAACTAGTCTAGCATCATTGCGAGCATGTGCAACATTTTCTCGCACTACAATAACAAAATATACTGACTAAAATGTTGTAACAGTTTTGGACTTTCGCTATACCCCAGCCCTATTGCACCAAATGTCATTGCTACTGTTGTTCCACGCGCTATCGCAGATATAACAAAATTTCAATTTCTTTTGATTTTTGCTAACCAAAATTCAAATACAAATATAGAGTCCAAGCAATATATAAGGGCCGCTTAACCAGCAGAAAATGGACACATAGGATACATATACATATATGATATTGATTTTGACATGTTTTTTTTTTTTTTTTTTTTTTAAAGTTCTGGCTCGCTAAAGCGATTTAATATGGGGCACTTCGACCTAAAAAGATCTTTTGTGCCGTGTGGGCCAGAAAAATTTAGACTAGTAGAGTTTCCACTTTCCGTGTAAAGCGGACAATTCTACTAGTAGAAGAATTCTTTATGTCCTCAGGGCACATCTGTTCCCTGAAAAAGATCTTCTTTCTAATTCCGTTTAGGGCCGGACATTCACATAAAATGTGTTCAGCTGACTCGTCCTCTTCAAGACAGAGTCGGCACTCAGGAGAGTCTACTATTTTCATTTTGTGTAGGTGATATCTTAAACCATGGTGACCAGTAAGGTAACCTACTAAGTTTTTGATATCATGCCTGCTTAGGTTTAGGCATTTGCTGGCATTTTTATTGAAAGGCCGAACGGCTTGTTTGGTCTGTCTTAAACCTGGGATGCTTTCCCATAGATGGATACATTTTCTGTATTCCCAGCTTTTTATTGCTGCCGTTGCTGCTGATCTAGGAGTGCAGCAGAAGGGTTCGGGACCTATGAAGGGTGTTTCCGAACCTTTTCTGGCCAGTTCGTCGGCCTTTTCGTTACCTTCCACCCCGACATGACCCGGAACCCACCATAGCTTGGTCTTGTTACTTGTTCCGAGTGCCTGTAGGGTGTTGAAGCAGTACATTACTGATTTGGAGTCAATCGTATGCGAGCTAAGGGCGTTTATAGCTGCTTGACTATCCGTGAATATATGGATGGTTGCACCTTTTATACCAGATAAATTTATGTGGCTAGCGCATTCTTGAATGGCGTGGAGCTCTGCTTGAAATACGCTGGGACTTTTTCCCATGGGTATCGTAAAGCGTTTGTTTGGTCCGTAAATTCCCGCTCCTACCCCCGCTTCCATTTTAGAACCATCCGTATACCACTTTATGCCGTTGTGGCTGTTAGGTGGGTTATTACTAACCCATGCTTCTCTCTTGGGAATCTCCGTGGAGAACCGCTTATTGAAGCATAGTGTTTTATGGATGCGGTCTGTGACCGCGCAGTTCATGTTGAGTTCTGGCAGTTCACCAAGAAGGGTCTTAAGTTCCGGATGATCGTTAAGACTTATCTCGTTTAACTGTATTTGACTTATTGCACTGCGGATTGCCACTTTTTGAATGTATATGTGGAGAGGTGTAATACCTGTTATTGCCTCTATGGCAGCCGTTGGGCAGGTTCGCATGGCTCCGGAGATACCAAGGCACGCAAGCCGTTGTACCTTTTTGAGCTTCTCTTTTGCGACCTTTTGTGTGGATTTTGTCCACCATACAATGGAGGCGTATGTTATAATGGGTCTTATCATCACTGTGTAGATCCAGTGGACAATCTTTGGAGAGATTCCCCAGGTTCTGCCATATGTGCGTCGACAGGCCCATAAAGCTCTGTTAGCTTTGGTGATTTTGTTGTTGATGTGAGAGTTCCAGTTTAGTCTTTTGTCCAGAATTACTCCAAGATATTTGACTTCGTCGGAATACTCAATGGTCGTGCCATTTAGTGAAATCTGAGCTAAGCTGAGATTTCTTCTTTTTGTGAAAGGAACTATGATAGCTTTACTGGGGTTTATGGAGAGATTTTCCTTGACGCACCAGTCTATAGCTATCTTAAGGGCGTTTTGCATACGTGAAGTAACTACGTTTGATTCTTTGCCCCTAATAATGATGACCAAGTCATCGGCATACCCTATTATGTCGTAGCCTAAATTACTTAATTTTTGAAGTAGGTCATCTATGACCAAAGACCACAGGAGGGGTGATAAAACTCCTCCTTGTGGACAGCCTTTTATAGCTGAAACTGATACTGAAGTCTGTCCTGACGAAGCAGTGATTTTCCGACTTTCGAGCATCGCTTTTATCCAGTTTATGGTGGGAAAGTCTACCTTTCGGTGAATTAAAGCGTTTGATATTGAATCATAACCGGTGTTATCAAAAGCACCCTCTATGTCAAGAAAAGCGCATAGTGCAATTTCTTTACAACGGTAGGCGTTGTTTATGTGATTTGTTAGTTTTAACAGGGCGCCTTCCGTTGATTTGCCTTTTTGATACGCATATTGACAGGGGTGTAGAGGCATGCTAAAAGTAACGCATTCTCTGATATGAACGTCAATTATTCTTTCCATTGTTTTCAGGAAAAACGATGTCAAGCTTATGGGACGATAGGATTTAGGTAGTTCACTAGGTTTGTTACCTGGTTTGGGGATAAATACTACATTGACCTCCCGCCAAGTGCGTGGTATGTAGCCCCAGTTGAAACTGAACCTAAATAAGGCAATCATGTTAGGTAGGAAGAATTCCAGACCCTTTTGAATGAGGGCTGGAAAAATTCCGTCATTTCCTGGTGCCTTGAATGGTTTAAATGAGTTTATTGCCCATTTTACCTTATCTGGACTAAATAGTCTACCAGATAAACTATTATTTCTGCTGAGGTTAGTTGGATATGAAACCTCAGTAGTTTGATCAGTTGTGTGATCGACAGTTAGGGAACCAGGGAAGTGAACTTGCAGCAAGGTTATTAGAGTTTCTTCCCGGTCGCTTGTGATTGTTCCATCAGGTTTGATGAGCAATCCCATGCAGTTTGAAGGATCTGTTGAAAGCGCTCTCTGGAGCCGCGCTACTGCTGGGAGTTTTTCCAGCTTTTCGCAGTTTGCGTGCCATGAGGCCCTTTTAGATCTTCGCAACTCTTGGTTGTATTTGGTTAACATGGATCGATATTGATCCCATACGCCGGTGCGTTTCGATTTATTGAATTGTTTTCTCACCTTCTTGCGGATAGTTTCCAGGTTTTCATTCCACCATGGTACGCTTCTTTTTACCACGGTGCGCTTTACCTTACAACTATTCCTAAAGGATGAGATAATGATGTCGTTAAGCTGACATTGTGCAGCGTCCGCATCACTCGGTGTTAGTGGTGAATCTGGTAGCAGATCAGTTCTGATTGCCAGATTTTCACTATAGGTTCTCCAGTTAGTTAATTTATTATTGTATTTGACCGGCGCGCACTCGGTGTTGCATCGCAGCCTGAACATAATATGCATATGATCAGACAGAGAAGCTTCATCAGACACGTGCCAGTCCTCTACAATGTTTTGTATAAAAGGAGACGAGAGAGTAAGGTCTAAAACTTCTTCTCGTATACTGTTCCTAAAAGTGGGCTTATCACCCTTATTTAGAATAACTAGGTCTTTACTATATAGGTAATCTAAAAGTAACTCACCTCTTTTGTTTGTGTCTCGGCTGCCCCAAATCTGGTGATGTGCATTCGCGTCGCAGCCGATAACAAGATGTACTTGCTGAGTTTGGCAGTACTGGACAAGTTCCTGTACTGGTGTAGGTGGTACCTCCTCTATGTCCCCAGCAAAATACGCCGATGCGCATACAAACTTGTGTATCACATGGCCATTGTGGCGTTCAATTAAAACGGCCACCAGGTCCCTAGTATTGAAACCTGGAATGAGAGAGAATTTTATATCTTTCGCAATGGAAAGAGCTGCCCTAGGTCTGAAGTTACCTTTGGCAAAAATTAGCTCTCTATTTCTGCTGTTAAGACCAAAGATCTTACCTGTAGTTGCCCATGGTTCCTGGATTAGACCAAGAGCGACGTTCCTTTCGGCACATCTTTGGCTATAGGTGTCCGATGCACCCATAGCGCGGTGCAGGTTTGCCTGCAGCACAGTTAGAGACGTCATTTCTTCTTCACGTACTCGGGATTACGCACTCTATGAGGTTTGTTATCACCCCTGCGTCGTACGTAACCCTGTTGAGAGAGACCACTTTGTCTCCCCCTTGGACTTCTGGTGTTCTGTCCATCTTTCCCGCTTATATGTGCCTGTTCGGCCGCCAGTTTTGGCCTAAAGCGGTTACGGTGCGCGTTTGTGCTGTCCGTTTTCTTAGCCTTTGCTTTAGCATCCAGCACCACAGTTGTTTTAGCAACTGAGTTACCCTTGGCAGCACTAATGCCAGCCACTGGTGGTGTGGCGCTACTGTTGGCGCTTGTGGAAGGCTTTTCTGAAGCATCAGTGGCAGTACTAATACTAGCCCCTGGTGTTGTAGCCTTTTGTTGGTTTTCTCTTGACGCCTGATTCGTCGATTTGTCCGCGCTCTTGAGGATTATTTTGATCTGTCCAAATCTGAACGAGACCATCCCCTTTAGCTCAACAAGTCGCTTCATCGTGCTTTCGTTTACAGCAAGGACCATATGGGCGACATCTCTGTCGTCAGATCTTTGCAGAACTCTCCACGTTCTGGTGTTGAGTTCTTTATTCTGGCCATCTAGAATTGCCAGTATTCTTTCATTCGCTACTCCGGTACTATGTGGGAAGAAGGCTCTGACGATATGTGGTTTCGGGAACAGTTCTTCCCCCACAAGCGTCACTTCCATCCCGCATTTCTCTTTGAGCTTCGCGAAGTTTGTGCTCATCCACTCTGCAGTGGTAGCATCCGCACATACTATCATTAGCCATCCGGCTTTGAAAGTTGTACCGCGGAAGGCTGGTTTGGTCCCCTCATCACGTTGTTCGATGGTGATGTCCATAATCCTCTCCTGAATCTGAGCCATTTGCTCATTACTGAGAGGATTGCGATCCAGATCGACAGGTACTACACCCAGTCTTACAAAGCTCGCTATGTCTCTATAGGAGACTTTGTCGACGGCTGTATTTCCTGTGCGAGCTCGTTTCGCTTCGGATTGGGGCGGCGTATTGTCCTCGGACCTTATACGCTTCACCTCGGAGCCTGTGTCGACCTCTGTCGACAGAGCAAGTGCTCTGGCCTGCTCTACGTTTTTTCCCTTTTTCAGCGCGCGCTTAAAACGGCGCTGTTCGGATGGTGTGAATTTGACGCGCTTAGACTCAGTCTGTGCAGTTATGCCAGAGGTCTCCGGCGCGCCTGTATTCAAGGGATGCACTTCATCCGAGAGTATGCTAACATTGCATAGCGTACTGGACTCAGAGATATCTTCACTAAGGAGGGACAAGTTCTCTTCTAAGCTCATCATCTCCGAATCTGTGGTTTGTGACCCTTCCCGATTGGCAGGTGTCGCGTCATTTACGCCAGGGTGTTCTAAAACATCCCCAGTTGGTAAAGCAGGGTGTTCTGAAACATCCCTAGTTGATGATGCAGTTGTAGAGGCATCATTCTCTATTTGTTTTTTATTAAACGGATCTATTTTGATTCCCACGAGTGAACGGGAGAGGAAGGTCGCCCGTGGTCTACCCGTATAACCACAGGAAGGCTATCTTGAAATCGGAGGTCGCCTGGTATCCGAAGTTCGCTGCTATCGACTAAGAACCCCTTAGCCATTCATCTCTCGGCGCTAGCTGTTCCACCTTAGATTTGGGGATTTGTTGTTGGGGTTGTCTCCCCGGGCATTGCCGAAAAGTTGTAAGTAAGGAGGGGGGGGGGGGGGGGTGGGGGGTGGTAAGCAAAAAGGGAGAGGGGCAGATGGGGTATGTAAGGGCGGGGTAGGAGCATGACATGTTTTGACATGTACTTCAGTGTTGCTGCCGATTAGAAATAGGGCATTCAAAGGGCTTGTATTCGATCGGTTTCGGACGGTGCCAAACGCAAAGCTGCAGTGATATATATGCTTTACTTTTAAAGCAGTGGTTATCTTACAACTTTTTGAGAATTGAAGGTTCGCCGCTAGAGTGCAAAAATATTCTTATTTGGAGAATAAAGGTCTTGGGAAACTTCTAGTATTAAACTTTTATAAGAAGAAGACTATCAGACCGGGGAAAAGAAAAACACTTAAGGTAAGATTAGACTGTATGCCACGTTGGCATTTAATGACCATTTTTGACAGTTCTCGCTGTCAAAATAGGGTCATGCAGTGTAATCGACATATCTCAAATGACCTAATGACCAAATGACCACAAATGACCATGCTGATTTTGACAGATAAAAATGACAAAATTGCATGCAGTGTAATCGGAAAGTAAGCACGAATGCCAGTATAATGACCTAATGACCATATGCAATTTATTGAAATTTGGTTATGGCATTGCTGTCATTTTTGTCATCTTTTCCAAGCGTGCAGTTATTTAATACTTCAATAATAACATTTTTGCATGATAATAATAATATTTTTGGATAACATTTGCCGTAAATTGTTTTAATAATTACATTTTTATTGTACTTTTGTTCAGTGTTAATTAGTGGTTTTCTTGTTATTTTTATGTGCATGGTTTAGTATTTGTTGTGTAATACCTAGGTATTACTTTAATGTTTCCGATTATCTGTTCTATTTATTTTGTTGAAAAATTAAGTTTCGCTTTAACATGTACGGCGTTACCACATCTCACTCTAAAAATATAACAACAAATGCCTTTGGTCATTAAAGCAGGGCAAAAATTACCAAAATGACCATTGTGGTCACGTAGTCTAATATACTACCTTGACAGCGCGGAACTTTTGGTCATTTGACAGATAATTTTGTCATTTGGCTGTGGTCATTTTAATGCCAACTAGGCATACAATCTAATCTTACCTTTAGAGCAGCCCTAAGATATTTTCCTCCGCTGTCTCAGTTGATATTTTTTTATTGTGGAACAACATTCTCATTTGCCGTTCGGATTCGGCGTAAAACTGTAGGTCCTCTCCACTTCGCATGAAAGTGGTTGGAGAGGCTGGGTTCTAGGCCCTGTATGGGCCGTTAAAGGCCTAATCTGTCAACAAGTAGGGGAGGCCGGGGTTCAAAGTTCCGATTTTTAGAAATTCGAATGAAACACATTCCAAATTATATGTTATCGTAGCGATATTTGGACATGTAGAAACTATTTTAGTGAGGATATTAACAAAGTTATCGTATTAACTATTATTATAACGGTTTTCAGAACAGTTGTGTCTTTGTGCAAATAGATCGAGCGGAACAACGTGCCCCATAATGGGGCTGGTTGTTCCGTCTTTGGGGCGGGTTGTTCCGAACATTTATTCGACAACCTGTAAATAAAATAATTCATGTTTTGAAAAGAAGAGACTTCATTTAAGCGTATTTTTTTTAATACGTAAGACGTTTATTTAAATAATTCATATAAAAAATATTTAAAAAAAACGTTAACTTCTAATTAATTTAAAAAAAACAACAACTCAAAACAAATAACTCAAAAACTAAACATTAAGTTTTAAAACAAAATAAATAAATTAATTTTTAATTAAGTCTTATTTAATTAAATTTGATCAGCATCTTCTTCGTCGGAATTGCAGTTAGGGCAGATAAAGGATCTCAAATTGCAGTTGTCCAAGCATTTTGAGTGTGCATAATTTTTGCACAAAATGCACTCAATCCACTTTTCCCTTGGTTTCGAATTGGTATATGAATCGCAACATATAATGCAAAACCATTCCAATGCATCGTTCTCATTTTCACTTTCGATGTCATTATCACTTTGAAGAACACGCCGCTTTACTTTAGTTTTATTTTTTGCTTTAATTGCAAGTTCTTTATTGTGTATTTTTTTAGCTTATTATTTTCCTTCTCGTTGTTTTTGTTTTGTTTTTTCGATTGTTCTTCAGCCAATGCATTTTTTTCTGGTGTGCATGTTAATATTGCGGATTTTCTAATGCGCCGGCGAGAAGAAGTCACTAATCTTTGCCCTGCCTTAGGGTATGGTTTGACGACTTCTGGCGAAAACGTTTCCATGTTGTTTGCTCTAAAATTTGACGGTTTTGGTTGATTTTCACAGCCCTCATTAATATTTTGCGTGATCAAGATATTAGAGGGCCCAGGGTGTACTTCGGGCTCAGACTGTGGTTCATTATTTGGCTCTTTTCCATCAGGCAAGGGGCAAAATCATCCTCGGAGAAGACGTTGGTATCGAATGGGCATATTCCAGCCTTCTTGAATAAGTTCATTATGTTGTTTGGGGTTGATGCCAAAGGCCAGGCATACTTCACAATTCCTGGGATTTCGTAAATCGACATTGTCTTGCCAGGATTGTTACGAAGCCAGTTATCTTGAGCTTTTGCACAATACGTTTTAAAAGGGCCGTTAACGCCAACATCCAGTGGTTGTAGCCGGTGCGTGCAATGTGGTGGAAAAGACAACATTATAACCGAGCTCGATTTAGCTTTTTCAACAACGTCAATGTCGATGTGCGATGTGTGATTGTCAAGCAGCAACAGCACAGGTTCTTCTGGAGTTGGTTTCGTATATTTAATAAAATCGTCCATGTAAATAAGAAACTCCGTGTTGGTTATCCAACCTGATCCGTTTCCAGCTCCAATGGACTCAGGGGGGCCGTCACGAAGAAAAAGGTCTTTAAATTTCAACCGAGGAAAAATAAACATCGACGGTATTGTGTTCCCAGATGCACTAGCTGCCAGCTCCACTATTACCAATGTGCCGCGCTCAGCTGAAACAATAGCTCCCACCTGCTTAATCCATCTCGAGCTACTACCTTCCTTGGCTTTAACACAGTAGTTACACCAGTTTCATCTAAGTTCCAAATTCGTGACGGCGGCAACTTGTATTTTATAAGGATGTCACCCAGTTTTTTGAAAAACTCGTTGACGTTGTGATTATTAAATGAAGAAGCACGCCCTGCACTTGTTGCTTCCGGAGCTCTTATCGCCAGTGACGGGTTCCTCTTCATGAATCCAGTCAACCAGTCTTCTCCTGCCGGATGATTTTTATGCCAGAAAGTCGGAATATTTGCCTTATTGAACTTAGAAGCACACTCGTATGCCAATTTCCTCACGTCTTGGGGTAAAAGTCCAAAATAAATTGACGCGCATTTCAGCAAATATTGCACAATTTTCTGTTCCTCCTCCGGGCTAAAAATTTGTCTCGAATAGTAACCAATTTTAGGCACCACTCCATCAGCTTTCAGCTTTTTAATGAAACGATTCAATGTCATATGGCATATCTCCAGCTCTCTCGCGACTGTTTTTATTTTTCTTCCATCTTTAACGACTGCATCCGCTGTTCTTTGCAATATTTCTATTGAAGTTTTTCCCCTTTCCGTTTTTCGTTTGTAATTTCGCATCCTGGGGTAAGCACTACGCGGAACAACCAACCCCGGAAGAACGGAACTTTCAGCCCCATTTATAGCTTTGTGAAAATCTGACAATATCTAATACATAACCTTATGCTTTGCAAAGGTTTCCCTGAAATATGATTCTCCAATAGATTTTACGCATTTAAATATAAAACACTTGACAAAATCTTCACAAATAACCAAAATAAACCAAAAAGTATGAGGCCAAAAATATTTACTCACGTGGTGTTTTAGTTACTCCGACAGCACACCTCCATCAACGACGTCAAGAAAGGAACTGAACTGGCTACCAAAAGAGTGCACTTCGAAAAGAGAATGAAATACATCTTAAAGTTAACCCAAATTTTTTTTCTTAGAAGCTATGCCCATCGGAACAACTTGCCCCCGGAACTTTGAACCCCGTCCTCCCCTACACATATTTTCTCTGTCTGCCACATCTAACAAAAGAAAATTTCGTTGTGTTCTCTGCCTCACATGCACTAAAAGAATGCGCAAACATATTTCCTCACATATAAGCACATAAAGTGGTTGAAAAAAGCGAGTGAGGAGGCTAATCCTAAAAATATTTGTCTCAGTAAATTGATAAAAAGCTCCGGTTCCTTATGTGGGAGTCGTGATCCACTTATGAAACCTTCGGTGGTCTCCGAGTGGTCCGTAAGTGGGATTGGCCCAACATTTTTGAGCTGTCAAGTGTGACGCACACAATTACAAAAAAAAAACAATTTTGTTTGCCTTCCATGGGATATGAAAAATCTGAAACTTCAGAGGAAAACCTAAAGGAACTGATGGAAAGCAACACGAGCTACAAAAGAAACGCGAAATGTTTATGTTTTTTTTGATGACTGGCTCCGTTTTGAACTTAAAAAGAAAACCTATATCAGTTAATGCTTAGTTAAACTACATTTTCAACGTTAACTACCTTTTTCCCCTTAAAATGGCGTTTCGTCCATCTACCAGCTACCAAAAAAAAAAAACAAATTGCGGTATGACTTTGTGTCCATATTCCGAAAGCAGTGGACAGAAAATGCACATGTAAAAACGATGCAGCGCAAAACAAAGCCAATGGGCGAAGGGTATTGAAATAAGAGAAGGACTGGCCGTTTTCTTTCTACGCAGGATCTTTATCTCCTTCCTGTTTTCGGCTTAAAGAAATCAAGCTGAGAGCAGACTTTCCAAAACAGCCAAAGAAAGCTTGTCAGTTGTCACCCAAGCGCTGGTAAAAGATGAGTCAAAGCAGCATTGCCAGATGCTTTCAAACGGGTAAGTGGTAGGGCGAAAGGGGAATGCACGTGCAGTCAATTAATAACCAGATCCACCAATCAGTACAGAAGAGGTTGGCTTGGTAGTTAAAAAGTTTTAAGAAAAATAAGGCCGTCAGCTCTGATAGTTCAGGCGCTGTTTTGGTACTGTGCTCGCAAGTAAATCAGCAACTAAACATGGGGTGGAAAAAGAGTGGCGGTTAATTCGATTTTCAGCTCAATAGGCAATAGCAACTATCGAATATCGATGCACATCCCATCTGAATATTAAATTATATGTTAAGTATATATATATAAATAAAGATATGGGTAAAAGTAAAAATGGCGGGTAAGGATTAGTTAAATATCTCGGCATCTGTCTCAACCAATAGTATTTGTTTTTTGATAGACATCTTGCTGATGCTTTGACAAGAATACTGTTTCAGCACAGTCAATTTGACTTAAGAGTGAAGGTCATATACTTTCTGCCACATATATATATCGAAGGAGCATTTAAGTTTCCATTTTTTTTCAGACATTATTCTCAATTAATAAATGATGCACGCGTCGAGTTTACCGCTGCGTTGAAAACCTCTGTGTGACCGGGGCTAGTATTGCAGTGTAATACAATGTGACTGTGAAACGAGGCTTTAAAACGCGTTCTGTGTGGTGAATCTTGAATTTAATAAAATTCGTTTCGAAAATGTTAATGCCTGAAACACAATCACGCTTTGGGACTTCGCGTTGGCAAAACCATCCACGAAATCAATGAAACCCATCACATAACTGCGTTGCGTTTCAACTTCAAAATGAGACTCGCAACAACATAATATAACGTTTCGTGACGTTGCTGTAAAGCTCCGGGTGCTAACGCGAAGGTAGGGAAAAGTATGGAATGTCAAGCTTCTTAAGTCAAGTTCAAGTTGTTTAAGGGTCCAAGCACACGCGAAGCATTTGGACGTTACGAAAGCAACACACGCGTCAAAGCGTGATTGTGGGTTAGGCATAAAAAGCGTGACAATTTATTTACCTCAGTCCGTCAGGGAGGCGGTACTCATGAGGTTAAAAAAAACTAACTTTTGACAGATATTTACTCCACGACCTGGAAGGGTATCCTTAATTACCAGAATTTCCAAAAGTATTTCATAGTCGTGCTTCGAAAGTAACATTTTGACCCGCTCCCACCAGTAACTCGCTGCGTTTTCCTGAGCCAGGTAGATTTTAAGTGTGTTGAAAAAAGAGGGATTGATTGAACTGAAATTCATCGAAAATTGACTGTCGTAAATAATTCTCGTTGTGGGCATGAAAGAAGTACGAAAATCGGGTTTGTTCCTCCTATCCTTAGCAAGTTGCAGGTGGCAATGGTGCGATGGTAGAGTCTAGAGTATTAGCAAAGTGATTGGCAGGTCGTGTGCTCGAATCCCGACCAGAGCCATGCTTTGTAAAAATTGAATACAACAACAATACAAAATCTCCCGTAAGCAATTAAGGCGCCACCCGTGGAAAAAAAACCCTATCTATATAACATAATTATAAAAAAATAAAGTTGCTATGGAAATCAAACTTGTGTGTAGCCACGATGTTGATGGAAATGACTTAAATTCGCATGAACGTGTGACCGGCCACTGATAATGTCCATCGTTAGCAATATGCAGCATGCAAGCAATTCAACAGACTTTTTTTTATAAACTACACCTCAGAACTGACAATTTCACACAATGCTTTCAAGAAAGACGTTAAGGAAGGGGCGCCATAGCGGGTCACATTATCTTAAACCTTTTTTGACGTCCAATGTTTCCGTGATGTTCTTGACGACTTTGGAGGAGCAGCGAGATTTTTCCATCGTCATCCTGCAGCCTGCACCGAAGAACGAGTTTGGCATTATGCCGAAACTTGGCATTATGCCGAAACTTGGCATAGATTTTTATCTCGTCATATGTGTATATATTGTTGCATGTTTGCTTGAACTGTGTCATTAATTAGTCAACTACGCCATCTAGTAGAAAGTGGCCATATTACCGATTTTGGCAGCATTGGAATAGCAGTTTGTGAGAAGTGATTGTTGGATTAAATAAGTGAATTATTAGAATAATAATCAAGAAGTAAAAGACATTGAAAGAGAACTAATAAAGATTAATTAAATAGAATTACGTTTTATCTTTTCGAATCCTAGCCTGGATGTAACATTGGTGTCAGAAGTGGGATAAAACGACTGCCCGAGAAGGAAAGAGATGCAGCCTCCTGTTTTCGATGGTCAAACATCATGACCAATTTATAAGAAACAGTTTGAAGCAGCTGCAGTGGCGAACAGCTGGGACAACGAGGAAAAGTCGATTGCGCTAACGCTCGCACTAAGAGGTACAGCTGCGGAGTTACTCCAAACCGTCTCAGAAGAGAAGCAACACAACTACGACGCCCTGGTCAAGGCTATAGAGATGCGCTTCGGTGATGAGCATATGCAGCAAGTGTACAGGGTTCAGCTACGCAGTAGAGTCCAGAAGAGGGGAGAAACACTTCAACAGCTGCAAGCAGATATCGAACGTCTGGCACATTTGTCATATCCTAATGCTGGTGAGATTCTCATCAATGAAATGGCTGTGGAGGCGTTTATCCAAGCCATTGAAGATAGACAACTGCAAATGGCCGTAAGAATGGCTGGAAAGAGAACTCTCGCTGAGGCCCTAGCATTTGCCTTGACAATGCAAGCTGCTGATCAGGCATCGAATGTGTTCCACCGCGTACGGGAAATTACAGCTGTTGAATGCTCATGTCAAAGAGCAGACATCGTAGACCGGAACAGAGATAACAGAGGTCAAATGCGCTGCTGGAACTGCAACAAAATAGGGCACCTACAGAGACAGTGCAGAGCTCCACCCAGACAAGGCAGTTGTCCACATTGCGGGCCTAGGAGGCGCAACGAAGAAGCATCTGGCAGGGATAACATCCATCCTGCAGATATAGCTTCGCATAACCAGCAGTCGGGAAACGTGTAAGGACCAGCTTCGTGGGGCAGAAGTTGGTTTCCGGAATCGACGACCCCAGGACCACAATTCAAGTCTCCCAAACCAAACGAGAAAACCAGAGTCTAACAGTGGAAGCCTATATCGGACAAAATAAGTGCGTGGCAACCATCGACACCGGTGCCACCGCTTCCATCATAAGGAGGGACATCGTCCGTCAGTCTTGGCTGCACAACACCAGCAATTACTGTCTGAAAACAGCAACAGGAGCGACAGCGAAAGTGTATGGAGAGGTCATACTAACAATAAATTTGGCAGGATTAGTATTCTCCCACGCTTTCGTAGTAGCCGATATATGTGACGAATGCATCATTGGAATCGATTTCATGAAGGCGCATGATGTAGTATTGGACATTGGTATGCAAGTACTCAAGTATCGAAACGTAGAAATTCCGATGGTGTACGGGAACGAGAACGTCGCATCCCTGAGGACAGTCATTAGTAAGGACGAGGTCCTACCACCTTCTCCAGAGACACTGATTTGGACAAAGCTGGAAGGTGATCCTGGGGCCCACCGATTCTTTCTAGTCGAGCCAGAAGACAACCACTGCCGAAATTGCGTGGTTGGAAAAATGCTTGTCGAGCCGAAGAACAATATGGTTCCCGTACGAGTTCTTAATGCGGAACACAAAAGCGTCAAATTGAAGCAAGGTGAGGTGGTTGGAAAGTGTGTACCGGTTACGGCCATCACGAAACTATCACAGGAAGGTGTTGCGAAGCCTCGTTCACCAATGGGAATGACTGAGGTCAAAAGAACTTTATTCCAGCACTGCGATCTGAATCAGGAGCAGCTAGCCTTGGCAGGGAACCTCATCAACGAGTTTGCTGATATATTCGCTTCGCGGGACTGCCAGTATGGCCGAACACACCTTGTACAACACCGGATAGACACTGGAGATGCGAGACCGATTCGTCAGCCTCCCAGACGATTACCATTGGCTAAGCAGACGGAGGTTGCAGAGATGGTGTCGACGATGGAGAAGGAAGGAGTAATCGAATGCTCTAAAAGCCCATGGGCATCTCCAATTGTCCTAGTCAAAAAGAAAGATGGCAGCACTCGGTTCTGTGTAGACTATCGCCAACTGAATAATGTCACCAAAAAGGATAGCTACCCTCTACCAAGGATTGACGATACGCTGGATACACTGTCCGGAGCTCGATGGTTTTCCACTCTAGATCTGAAGAGTGGCTACTGGCAAGTGCAGATACATCCGAAAGACCGTGAGAAAACAGCTTTCACAGCAGGAAACGGGCTCTGGCAATTCACAGTAATGCCATTTGGACTGTGTAACGCGCCGGCAACCTTTGAGCGACTAATGGAGCGTGTTTTGTTGGGGCTAACATGGAAAACGTGTTTGGTCTACTTGGACGATGTCATCGTGGTTGGAAAAACGTTTGAAGAACATCGAGATAACTTGAAGGAAGTGTTCCAGAGACTACGAAGTGCACAATTAAAGCTCAACCCGAAAAAGTGTGATCTCTTTAGATCTGAGGTAAAATATCTGGGGCACATCATCTCGTCCGAAGGAGTAAGGACTGACCCAGAGAAGGTCGATGCGGTGAAAAATTGGCCCGTTCCCAAAGACAAACACCAACTGAGAAGCTTCCTGGGACTTGCAACTTACTACAGACGGTTTGTGAAGGACTTCGCAAGGATCGCAAAGAGCTTACATCAACTGACGGAAAAGGGAAAACCATTTAAATGGTCAGGTGAATGCGAAGCGAGTTTCAAGAGTCTCAAACACCAACTGTGTGATGCTTCAATTCTAGCGTACCCTACTCCAGGAAAGACATTTATTGTAGATGCCGACGCTAGTAATGTTGGGATCGGAGCCGTTCTTTCGCAGATCCATAATGGCCAAGAGAGAGTAGTTTCCTACTTCAGTAAAGTGCTATCCAAGCCGGAGAGGAACTATTGCCTAACCAGGCGGGAACTCCTGGCTTTGATCCTGGCAACAAAGCACTTCCACAAGTACTTATATGGGCAGAAATTCATCCTGCGAACAGATCATGCGTCTCTAAAGTGGCTGCTGCAGTTTAAGAACCCTGAAGGACAAGTCGCGAGGTGGATTGAGCGGCTGCAGATGTATGACTACGAGATACAGCACCGAAAGGGAACTCTTCACTCCAACGCAGATGCCCTCTCCCGGCGACCCTGCAAGGCTGATTGTAAACTTTGCGTACGCCAGGAGGAAAAAGATAAATTATCAGTCCAACGGTTGAGAGCTGAGCCCATTAGCGGCTGGAGTGCACGGGAGATCCGGAATGCTCAACAGGAAGATCCGGATATCGAGCCGATTCTCGCCTGGAAGGAACATTAGGGCAAGCCGGACTGGCAGCAGATCTCCAATAGGAGTCCGGAATTGAAGGCATACTTGGCACAATGGGACTCACTTCATGTCCAGGATGGCATTTTGAAAAGAAAATGGGAAAGTTCGGATGGAACATCAGTCGTGATGCAACTTCTGGTACCCAGATCGAAAGTCAACGAAGTACTTAGGGAACTACATGATGGAGTGTCCGGAGGTCACTTGGGAGTAAATAAGACACTCGAAAAAGTGCGAGAACACTTTTACTGGATCCACGCAAGAGACGATGTCGAAAACTGGTGCCGAAAATGCGCCGCTTGCGCAGCCAGTAAAGGCCCGAGAGTAAAAATGCAAGGCAAGATGCATCAATACAACGTTGGAGCGCCCTTTGAAAGGATTGCAGTTGACATCGCAGGACCGTTTCCAGAAACCAACAGTGGAAACCGCTATATCCTCGTAGTGATGGACTACTTCACTAAATGGCCTGAAGCCTTTGCTATACCTAACCAAGAAGCTAAAACCGTGGTAGAGCAGATTGTCCACAACTGGGTAAGCAGATTTGGCGTACCAATGGAATTGCACTCGGACCAAAGTCGCAACTTCGAGTCGAAGATCTTTCAAGGAGTATGCCAGCTACTAGGGATTAAGAAGACAAGAACAACCCCGCTTCATCCACAATCGGACGGAATGGTGGAACGCTTCAATAGAACCTTAAACGAACACCTTTCTAAGGTTGTTGGCGACTGCCAGCGGGACTGGGACAAGCACATCCCCATGTTCCTATTAGCTCATCGAAGCGCAGTTCATAACACAACAGGACATACTCCATCCGAAATCCTTTTTGGTCAAACCATCCGGTTACCTAGTGAATTGATGTTTGGATCTCCGACTGATGAAGCAACGAATGAAGATGATTATGTGGCGGATCTCAGAGAAATCATCAGAAACATTCATCGGAAAACTAGAGATAAGATTCGGATATCCAGCGACCGCATGAAGACGAGGTACGATACAAAAGCGACCACCACAGGATTCCAGGAAGGAGATCTGGTATGGCTTTACAACCCTCATCGCCGAAAAGGTATGTCACCTAAACTACAGCAGGATTGGGAAGGACCCTATAAGATAGTGAAGCGCATCAACGATGTTGTCTACCGGATCCAGCGAGGAAGAGGCAAGCTAAAAGTTGTCCATGTGGATCGTCTCCATCGCTACCATGGGGAAAATATTGACGTGCTTGTTCGGGACGAACAAGTTTAAGAGGGGGATATTGTTGCATGTTTGCTTGAACTGTGTCATTAATTAGTCAACTACGCCATCTAGTAGAAAGTGGCCATATTACCGATTTTGGCAGCATTGGAATAGCAGTTTGAGTAGCTGTGGTATAACTTGTTATGTTGTTCTCGAACCTTCTCAACGAATCTGGAAATTTCGAGAGGTGTCACTAGGAGATATAAATAGATGTCGCAGGAGCACCCAAGACATTCTAGTTGTGAACAGCGATAAAGAAGGGCGATGGATGACAGTAGTGAAAAGTATAGAGAATATTGAATAAGAGAAGTGATTGTTTATTTAAAGTGATAATTGTGAAAGTGAATTGTTGGATTAAATAAGTGAATTATTAGAATAATAATCAAGAAGTAAAAGACATTGAAAGAGAACTAATAAAGATTAATTAAATAGAATTACGTTTTATCTTTTCGAATCCTAGCCTGGATGTAACAATATGCTTTCATAAGTTGATAAGGAGATGTTCTATTTCTATCCGAAGTGCTTGGGTTTTTGGCAAAATCGGCCAGAGTGATAATCAGCCCTATTCTGCTATTCATCGGGGGGATTTTTCTTCAATTTTCACTGAACACTATTCTACTATTCATTCGAATTGAATCTGGATTCCCCTCGCTAATGTCGGTAATGTCGGTAATACTCCGCGGTATTCTCTTATTCACGTGAACGCATTCGTTCTATACAATTCAAATCCGCATATCAAATGTTGCGGGTTTTTCATTTAGTGCATCGTCTGTCTGGTTGGTGGTCAATAAAATGTAAGTAGAAACTAATTTATTGCTTGATTATTTGTATAAATAAAGATTATTAACATTTTTAGGGGCAGAACAACAAACCAAGACCAATTTAAAACAATAATTTCCGCAATGAAATTAAATTCAGTCATTGCCAAAAATAATGCCAAAAGGCAACCCGAGGACTTACGCGAGTTTTGGAACAACTTGAAAGATAGGCTAAACCTTCTGGGTCCACCAATAAAAGATGTGACTGAGTGGAAGAAGGTAGATTCTTAAATATTTCAGACTTTTTTTTCTACAGAATTTTCCAGGTATGGAGCCACTACAAATCGCATTTGAAGAAAAAACTCTCCCATGACAGAAAAGAACAACGAGCCACAGGGGGAGGCCCAAACAAAATTTATAAATTTTCAGAGGAAGAAGAGGAAGTTATTGCTTTGGTTGGTCTGCAGGAGGCAGTGGAGGGCATCTCTAATGTTCAGGTATTTGGATGTCCACAAAGTGCAATCAGAACCGAAGCAAAAGAAACTTCAAAACGTCCACGAAGTGCTGTTGATGTACTGCAACTCGATGAGAATGATGATGCTCATAACTATGACAGTCATGAGAATGATTTTGGTAAGACCAAACGTATTTCTTGTTTTATTTAAAATAATTACCCAAATGATATATCCAACTTACCAAAGATTTTCGTAAAAAGAGATCAAATTGATTACATTAATTTCAATTTGCAAGAAACAAACTTCTTATGCCTTTCACATGAACAGCTGTTAACTTGAATGTCAAATTGGTTTGGATAATGTAGTTCACCCGATGGATAGCAGAATGGTAAGCCAGAGTGAAAGAGAATCGAATGGGTGAATCGAATCTACGATTCACGTGAATAGCAGCATAGGCCTGTATATTCGGTAGATGGTTGAATTATCGTCATACCTTTTTTTAATGAAAATGCACTCCTCATATATAGTTCAAAAACGTTTTTAATTACATTTATTTGAGTTTAACATAAATGTTAATTATTATAATCGTTTGATTTTTTTGGAAAACATCCACATATTAAATTGAACATCGATTCGGATTTTGTATTAATTTTTTGTTTTAATTTTTCAATTTCATAACATTTGCTCATTTAAATGCTATGAAAACCACGATACAGTAAACAATATGAATAATCAGTAGTTATAGTTTGTTAATCTACAATTTTTTTTATTAAAATATTAAATCAGCAATAGCACTATTATAGTTTTTCATTTTTTATAATGTTATTTCTATGTGGTTGTGTATTCGAGATTATAATCTATTTATATTTAAATGGAATTTTCATTTCTATTGAACTGTTTCTGTCTAAGATTGCATTTGTTTATGGCAAGATGGTAATTATAAAAAAAAATTAGCGAACATACATGAAGTTAGTTTCATTCGAGCTAAATTATAGTCAATTTAACTCGAAACTGAAATAAATGTCATCCTATTTTACGGTTAACTAAGGCGTGTTGTCTCAAGCAATCGAATCCAGTATGTTCAGTGATATGACAGACGTCATTGGTGGCAGAAAACTGTTTCTGTTTTCGTTCTTTGTCATTTGGAGCAACGCTTAATTAGTTTTAGTATCGAGTTAAATTGCCTCTACTTTGGCCATAACTATTAAGTGTTTTCTTTTTTTTTCAATTATTGAGCGGAACAAATTCTGTTGTAAAAAAGTAAATAAAACAATTAAAATAATTTATAACTTTTGTATTTGTTTCGCTTTTATATTTTTATACAAAATAATGTTAACGATGAAATAATATTGTACGCTTATTATGATATATTGATTCTTTTTACAGTTACTATTTAAAAGTTTATATAAATCATTGATATAATTTTTTTTTGTATAAGTATTTATTATTTAGTATATTTATTGGTTTTAATAAAGGTTTTTGTTTTTTACTTTTAGCTTTTTTTTATTACGAAAAATTATTAGAACATTTTTTTAAGACAATATAGATATATATAACATATACATTTATATTGATCTAGGTAGTATGTAGTATTTGTATTCTGTCTATCAAGATTAAACCCTAAAATTAAGCGTAGTTAATGAATTAATTGTGTTTAATTAATAATTTTTGGTTGTTAGTGTAAGTTCATTTTATTTCATTAACATGAAATAAGATTTATTTAGTTCATTTGCTTATAATTGTGAGAAAAGTTTGATATTTCTGTTTTTGATTCCTGTTTTTGATTTCTTTTTTTTTTAAGGTTGTTTTTTTACGTATTAAGGTGGCAGAACAATTTTTATTTTAAGTAATGATTTGCTGTCAATAATTGTGTACATTTTAAAAAAGATTCAAATGATTTTAAGTGAACAATAAAAAATATTAGGCATACAGGGCCTAAAAATTATCTTTTCCAACTATTTTCTTGTGCATTTGAAGACAACTACAATTTGAAGCCGACTCTGAACGTCAAATTCGAGCAGCTTCACATGAAAATTGATATTCTTGGATGGTTGCAAAACTTTTACAGTGGAAAAAAACCTTTAAGCGTTACTGGGCCCGGCGTGATTTGAAACTGAAGGTTAGATTAGACTGTATGCCAAGTTGGCATTTAATGACCATTTTTGACAGTTTTCGCTGTCAAAATAGGGTCATGCAGTGTAATCGGCATATCTCAAATGACCTAATGACCAAATGACTACAAATGAACATGCTGATTTTGACAGATAAAAATGACCAAATTGCAAGCAGTGTAATCGGACAATAAGCACGAATGCCAGTATAATGACCTAATGACCATATGCAATTTATTACAATTTGGTTGTGGCGAATTGCTGTCATTTTTGTCATCTTTTCCAAGCGTGCAGTCATTTAATACTACAATAATAAAATGTTTGCATGATATACAACAATATTTTTGGATAATATTGCAGTAAATTGTTTTAATATAATTATGCGAAAATTAGTTTCAAGCAATTAAAAAACAAATCAAATGAAATTATACCTAGGTAGATACTACTTTCCTGTTTCCGATTATCTGTTTTATTTATTTTTTATGAAAAATTAAATTTCGCTTTAACATGTACAGCGTTACCATAACTCACTCTTAAAATATAATAACAAATGCCTTTAATGACCAGCAGGGCAAAAATGACCAAAACGGTCATTGTGGTCACGTAGTCTAATAACTACCTTGACAGCGTTGAACTTTTGGTCATTTGGCTGTGTTCATTTGAATGCACAGTCTAATCTTGCCTTGAGAACCCTCGATTAGTATTCCAACGCAATTACCCCTGCGCCCAATGATTGTAAGTATAAACATTAACAGCCGTATTTATTTGATAACCTATATCTCAGATGTTGTTTAGTTAAACTTGCTTGAATATTTAAATTGTCTCAAAACAATGTTGCTGAAAGTCTTATTTTTAAACATTTTTTTGCTGTGTGTTAACTAAGCCAGGATTGTGCCTCGATAAGTAAAGAAATAAAAAACTCGAGTATCAAAAACACAAGATACTACTAAAATTTTTTAAAAGGAAGTACAAATTCAGTCCCTTTCACAGATTGCTTTTGAAATAACGTTTTTGTCAGTTAAGCGTTTTCAGACATTCCTGCATTGACGTCCCACACTCTCATATTACAAAATTAAAATTTGTTTGTGAAAACGGCAAAAGAATGGGGGAAAAAACAGCCATAGGCCATTTTTAAAAACACCTTTAGCAACCTCTAAAGGCGTTCAGTGGCGTTTGAGTTTAGAGTCCCTTAAGGTGTTTAAGGGTTAGGCACCCTTTAAATCATCTTTATAAATACGGCTGAAAGTGAATACTAATTCAATTGAATGGCAGCTTTAACAGAGAGTTGATTGTTTATTATTTGTTTTTTTTTCTGTTTTTTGTCGGGCAAATGGAGAGACAAGTGGATAGAACGAAAGGTTTAACCAGCAATTAGAAATACAATATGAAAAATGAGGAGGAAGGAAGGATAAAGACGCAAATGTGGCTCAACAAGATAAAGTATATCATGGCATGTATTTTTTGAGTCGATGATTTGGTCACATACAGTAGTCATCCATAATAGCTCCGCTGAGTAAGCTTGGACAGAAGATGAACGAAAGAACTGGTATTTTGAAAGGAACAAAAGTTCAAAACCGATCATAGGATCAGCTTTGCTGACAAACACGCAAATGGGCGGCCTTATGATATCAGCGCGTATGTTAGGGCTGACTTCATTTCACTTACTTGACCCATTTCTCTGCTGGCTGTGTTCATAACACATGCTAATTACACTGGCAATGTGAAAGCACGTGCAAAGTTGCATTTTTTTTCTGCTTTTTAAGAATTTTGGCTTCGTGGCAATGGCAAGTGGTGTGAAGTTGGTTCTTAGCAGTTGAAATTGACAGTGATCGTTGCATTGATTCGTTTTATTTCTTTTTTCAATAATAATACGAAATAATTTCTACGAACTGGATGACAATGCACATGTGCGGGTCGGGACTGGGGATGCAAATTCCATTTCCACTGCCCCTAACAACCCAAAAGCCAAATAGTATGAAAATCAAAAGTGACATCTTCCACTCCACCAGCATTTTCTACGGGAGTGACCCTGTTATGCATGAAACACAATTACGCTCTGACGCCTGCGTTGCTTCAGCTACACCCTAAGACTTTGAGTGCGCTTTGACCATTGACTCAAACCAACCATTTAAATGAAACCTTTTCTCATTGATCAAATAACTCACGTGACCATCGTTTGGCAAGTGATAGACATTTAATTAGTAGTGAACTTGCAGTTGTCTTGCAAATTGAACGCGCCAAATGAAAGAAATCTACCCTAATTCTAAAGTGAGGTACAGATATCGAAAACATCTGATTCATTTAGCTTCAGTGTTCGTAGTATTCTAAGGTCTCCTGCACACGAGCGTCTCGTCGTCGTTGACACTCATTGGATGCATTTGCGGAATGGATACGATTGTATTAAAACAATTCAACAGATATGTGTGAATACATTACAAGAATATACTTAAAAAAAATCGTTTGTGTATTATTAGATGTAGAGGAATCTTCGATGTAGAACGAATGTTGTATGCGTCTGATGAGCTGCTCTGTGTGCAGAAGGCATACGTTTTCACTACATCCGTGAAGTCGACAGCAGATGCTGGGCAACGCGTTCAAATAACTATGTACATAGTTGTAATTAGGTTTTTCTCCAATTGAAGTTTTTTTTCAAGTGGTTCCCTAGGGATCGCGATGGGCCCTTCTGGTGCCTAGTGCTGTATGCAAATTGCATACCCCTTTTTAACCTATGACCTAGTTGTAATTTAACTTGCAAGAGACTTGTGTTACCTTGGAACTTGAACTTGCCCAATGTCATCTTAGCTCCCTAACCGAAATGTCAAAAACAGCCCTATGGTTTTAGCCATATCAACCAAGCAGCGGTTGAGCTGCAGTTAGGCTGTGACTTATGTCGTTTTAAATTGACCTCACTCAATTATCCAAATCGTCTTCTGCTCTATTGACTGTGTGTTGGTGAAATTTGAACAGGGAAAACCAAAATTGACCCTTTTTTCGTATGGCTTTGACAAGAAGTTTGATGAACGAGCTTATGTGTGTTAGTGTATTTGGGTGGATTTCAAAATGAAATCGGGAGGCAAAAATCTGTTCAAAAAAGTACTCCGATTGGTTCAATGGACTAATTCGGGAGTGATTTTTTCTGTCCGGAAGAAAAAAAACCCCTCGGAGTGGACCAATGTAAAACGACATTACTGAACGGTTTGCCAATCGCCAACGCCAGTTTCTCATGTTTTCAATGTTTCAATCAATCAATTTTGTAATGCGTGAATATCAATGCGAGAGGGTGTGAACTTCAATGTGTGAATTATGATGACTTCAACGGACAGTGAAGTAGAAAGTAAAGCAACTTTATCCGCCGACGTTTATATATCCGTTGGTTACTTCATGAGCCACCTTCAAAAAAAGGATGCGTATATTGTATCCACTATCCGCCGTCAATGACGCAGCAACGGATCGACGGATTTTATGGGCCTTTTTGGTTGATTTCGTTCACTTGCTCGATGGGAACATTTTAAGATAAGAGCTGTTATTCACTTGAAGTATTCCGCCAATCACAGAGGGTTAACTAAATATTAGGGTAGGGAGTCGTAGATCATACCTGACACTCAAACTGAACGCGCTCATTATTTTTTTTGAAATTTCGCTGCTTATTGAACATAAGAGATAACGGGCCCAGCCGTTGATGCGTCGATTCCAACGGACAGAATACAATAATTATTCTGTATTAAGGTGGCCCTTAACCAACGGAACCGTCAATGTCGGCGAATAAAGTCGGTTTACTTTTACTTTTCTGTCCGTCGACGTATGCACGCATACTCACATTGAAGTTCATACATTCTAGAACTGAAGTTCGCGCATAACAAAATTATGAGCGGCATAGTTATTTAAAAATTAAGAGAAGTCTGTCACTTCCGATTGACAGACAGTTCAGTATACGGTATACCACAGCGAAACCGCAGCTTGATCGCTGATTGGTTTGAAATGGCTTAAAGTTGCAAGAATTTTTTTTAATTCTGGTGGCGAGAAATGAACAATTGTACTGACTTAGGCAGTGGGATCATTGAGTGGTATTTAGGTAACTATAGGTTAGGCAGAAGGCATATTAAATGCGGCCAATGCGTTTCCGTCCGAGAATGTTGGCGACTTTTTCTATGGGATGGAATTTTTTTTAACATTCCGCACTGAACGAATGAGCGGCACCCAATTTAAGAACATTTAAACTTGATTTTTGAAGACACATTTTCTTTGCGTTCGTTTATTCGAGTGACGTTGTGCGCAACTTTCATGAGAGACAAACTAGCTCCAATCAAGCGCCTAACCATCTGAGTGAAAATAAAGGAATACATACTCAAATCAAATACATCATTATACCCACCACTTAAAAATTAACACAATTATCGACTGCTGCAGAACCTAATTCAATCTTAACGATATTTCCCGTACTAGAACACATCCACCTGTTACCAACATGTGGCACCATCTAATCTTCTTTTCTACAACTACACAAAATTAGAACTGAAAGTCTTAACAACATTTACTCACTTAGCGCTTATTTAACTATTTTTGTTTTTTAAAGAGAACACATTCTACTTGCACATGCACATCAAAGATACAATACAGATACAAAAAATATTATCATCTCACGAGGAGTTTCTGGTCCGCAGAACCAACTCTCTCTTTGCACATCTGCGTCTTTCAGTGAGGCCGCCATCATCTTACGGCGGCACCCAAACAAAATTATGTCAGCTGTAGCTTTCGACAGTTGCACAGCCACTTGATGATCCGGGCGTTGCGTTCGACTATAGATGGCGGTTCAGTCGGTCGATATGGTTGAGTCGTTTGCGGTTGTGTCTCAGTGCTGTCGGGCAGGCGTGTTGAATCCTGTGTGCTAACGTCTGAGAAGAATACCGTGCCTGATTCATCGGACTCGTTGTCCGAGCTAAAGCGTCTTAATGGCGGACTGTAGATTTCTTCGAATTTTTCGTCGTTGAGCCCTAGGCGGTCGAAAAAATTTTCCAGTTGGGACATGCTTTCTGCTCGTCGGATTTTCTCCATTCCGGAATTCTTTCCGCCACCCATTGGCTGCTCGGTCATTGGAGATCCTCGATAGTAGCGGTCACTGATATCACTCTTGGAGCGAAGGATGGGTTTCCGTTCATCGTCAGACTCTCTATCTGGCTCCGCGTAGACGCCTGTCCCGCATCCTCCGCTGCTGCCGCATCCGCTGCGCTGGGAAGTGCGATCATTAGAGTTTGAGTATCGGTTGCGGTGCTTGAAGCGAAGACACTTCTGTCGCTTGAACGTGGTCGGTGGAGGGCTGACCTCGGGCTCCTTTTTGCAATCGTCCGTTGGGGTGCGTGCCGTGGGGCTATGAGTCTGTTTATGAGGTGGATGTGGTAAGTGGTGGAGTTGTGGTGACGGATAAACCTTCCGTTGAGATGTAAACCTAGCATCTTCATAGTAACGGGTGATGGGTCGAGTCTGTTCGGGTGTATAGTCGTCTTGGAATGCCTCCGGCACCTCGGGAGTGGTGAAGTTCAATAAGCACTCCGAGTCTTTCTGATACTTGAGGCGACACTCGGGGCAGTCGGTGTATCTAGAAGAACCCATGCCATAGGTGTAATATGAGTTTCCGCTGTGCTGCGTGGAGGAGCCACTGTCACGTCGAAAGTCGGTCTGCCCCACGCAAGGGGCCATCTTAATTGGTTCCCGTTCCCCGCGCTGCTTGCAACATGGATCGCTTCGGTGTGTATAGTGCCCGGAGGAGCCTCCAGAATCTCTATTGACGGAGCTCCCGCCGGATTTATTCGAACGATTTCCACGGCTACAGCAGCTCAACACCTCACTATGCGGGGAGTGCCGGCTTATTTGGGAGTGTAGGTCAGGCAGGGATTTGTGGCTGTTGATGTTATACGATGGTGAGGAGTAGTCGTGCTCATCCGATGTCGTGTCGTGTGAGTGCGAGTACGATCTTTGGTAGTTGCATCTGAAAAGTGGAAATCCATTTAAGTGAGAGATTAGTTGGAGAATTGCCTAATTACCTTGAACCTTGCTCCTTGTCTGGTGAACTTTCCACCGCTGCATACTCAGCAGGAGGGCTGATGGCCCTGTAGTCTTCGGTTAGGACAAGCGGCTCGCTGATCCCGGCACCGTAGGTGAAAATATCGTCATCTGAAGCAGGGTGTGGTGGCAGAGATTGTGGTGAAAGAAAAGCACTGGGAAACATCACCGACAGATCACTCTGGCCATTCGATGCGTGCACCGATAGCTGCTGGACGAAAAATAGTTTGGAGAGAGAGATGGATGGCATAATAGTTAACTTACCTCCTGGTTGTATTTAGCACTCTGAAACTTGCTGAACGTGTCATACCTCTGCGGGTCACTGCCCTTATACCGGTCCGGCATAGGCATGGGTCCCTCCTTCGAGTCCGCATTCAGCAACTTCCTCAACTTGGTCTGAAGCAAATCTGAGCTAGATGACGCGCTCCTTCGATTCGCCGGCCGATGATGAGTTGGATGTTGTTGGTGCAACTGTTGCAATGCGTCCTGTCGCTGTTGTGAATGATGATGATGAAGATGTATGCCTCCGCTGGAGTGTGTCCGCGAAGGTGACATAATGCAACTAGGAGCGCCCATATTCGAAATTCGGTCACCAGCTCCACCCACAACAGCTACGGGAACATTGCCACTAGCACCAACGCCACCCACAATAACTCCTCCACTGCCAGCACCAGCAACACCTCCACCGCTTCCCACCGAAGCGACCACGCCTCGAAAATTCAATTGCTGGTGTCGGTCCAGGACTGTTTCGGATTTAACATAGAAAGGCTTGCTTTCGGCCAGCATCTCCACTGCAGACTTCCGCTTGTGATGACGCCCCACTGAGTACATGACGGATGTGTGCTGATAGTGATGATGAGTGGTCTGCTGGGACAAGCCTAACGGTGATCCACCGCCATACTGCGGTGGAGGCAGGGGTGTTGCATGAGCGACCCCACCACCACCTGAGAGATATGATGCCGGCGGTAGAATAATGGGACTATTTCCCGCCTGATGATGGGTGTAGGCGGAGGGTGAGGTTATGTTTGCCGGCCCACTGTAGTGATGGGTAGTTGACGAGGAATGATGGTGATGAGCACTTGTCATGCGGCCACCATGATGACGCGGACTCCCGCCGTACACAATTGCTGCCATAATTGATTCAACGTTGCGCCACGGAGGATGGTACTTTTATTTGATTTTGCTTCGTCCTAGTCCTTGGCGCTTAAATGCAGCTTTTGAAGTCGACAATGGTTTCGCTCGTGCACTGTCTGCCGTTAGCTGAAAGACAAAATAAAGAGATGAGTACAGACGTACAAACGAGTTTTAATTAGAGCAGTGGAGTCTACACGTATGTATGCAAAATAAATTAAATCACAGGATAATGGATGGGGAAATGAGACGGCTTTTAAATGAGGGTTCCTTTAAAGTTTTGCGGAAATGAGAAAAGGAATTTGTCAGAGCTTTATCCAAAGGAATATGAATTTTAATTTGGAAGACGATGCATTCTTTTTATTTTGCAAAGTTTAATGACGTTGCTGGGTCTGACGAGGACTCAGTGTTATTTGAAAAGGAACTAATTCACTACAGACACCCACAATCGATGTCTCCCCAGTGGGCTTCTTAATAGTACGTGTGACTCAGTATAATAAATCTGTTCCCTTGATCAATTCGCGATACCACTACATGGTGCCACAGTGCCATGGCACATTCACACGACTAGAAATGATTTTGCGGCAAGTTCCTCTATCATCGCGGTTTGCATTTCTGATTGAGTTCCCTCCGGTACACTAGTACGGTGGTAAGGTGTGACCGTTGAATGTGTGTGGAACGTGTTCAGCCAGCCAACTATAAACATATCAGAGCAGAAGTGTGCATTGAAACATGCGTTTCAGCGCCGCTTATGTCTCTGGCTCACCGGAAGGTTTCCATTTTCGTATCCCGCGCGCCCCGGCTTTAAATGGCGCACAGAGCAGAATGTACGCCTGTCTACACACGAACTATGGCACGGGGTCTGTTGACGAACGGAAATGATAATTTGCATTACTAGTTAACTATGCAGTTGCTGCTGCTGCATGCCACTTGGTCACAATATGGATGTAATCGGAGGAGGATAACAAGAAAGATGTAGGAATACTGGATATGTGCAAAGAACACCGCTCACGAAATGATGGCGTAACAGATTTTGAAAATCATTGATTGAGGATGACAGGATAAAGAGAGCTTGCAGGTGATGAAGTAGGTTGATTAAATTACTGAGAGTATTGGGTTACAATGCTGTGCAGAATATGCGGAATTACCTTAAATGACTGTATGTAAAATAATAAAGACTTTTCGTATTATAGGTGCATCTAAGAAAGACTTGGCTCAATGAACCGGACCAGCTTTAAGACCTTTTTCAGTTAGGGGGGGGGGGGGGGGGGGGGGGGTTATATTTATTCCATACATCAATCAGTGTGTACCTTTCTGAATGGTAGATGTAATTAATTAAATTAATACAGCCCATTTTAGCCGAAAATCGACCAAACACGATTTTTAATTGGGATTATGGTACTATACTACAAACCAACGACCATACCACGTCGAGTTAATCGGTTCTCGTCAGATCACCCCAATTAAACGACGTTGGGCGCGGTTAGTACGTAGATGGGGGACCGTTTGAGAACAACCGCGTGTCGTTGGCCAGTCCCATCTACAGAGTTGAGGTAGATAATACATACGTGGTATCACAATGGACCTAATTGGTCTAAGTGTGTCTGCCGACAGCCACATAAACCTAAACCTAACCTAACCTATGGTACTATACTATGTACATATAAGGCACTTTATGGATTGGTTAAAAAAAAAAAAAATGTAAATAACAATTAAACATGACATTACGATGATAGGGAAGTAAAAAAAAATGTGTTCGAAAATTCTGTTCGTCCGTCTGCCTGTTTGCAGATCTGCAGCCTAAGCGGATGTCCGATTTTCAAACTTGGTTCATACGCAGTGATGGAAATCGACTTTTTTCGATTGTACTGAACGCTGAAACAAAATTGTACTGAAAAAGACCAAATTGTACTGGGCTCTTATGGATTAATGTAAACAAACACACAAATTCAAAAATAAAATTTATTTATTAGAACAAAAACAAAAAAAAATTAATTTATTATAAATATTGAGGTAAAAAAAAGCTTAATAAATAACGGAAGGATCTCCGTAACACAGTTAGGTAGGATCATTAATCAACATTATATGAGTTTTACTCTAATCTAAGAGTTCTTCTTTTTGAAGAGGGTTGTTTGTAACATTTTTATTTAAAAGATCTTTATTAATTTTAAAACTGTGACAACATTCATTCTTTATAAGATTTTTGGTTTCTATAAGTGCAAAACACGTTGGAACTTGTAACCGATTTCTTAATTTAGATTTAATTATATTTTGATACGAAAAAATTCTTTCAACGTTTGCTGACGAATGAGGAACACAAAAGGCACTCTGAACAATTCGATGAATATTTTGAAACATAAACTCATTGCATTCATTTTTTAAAAGGCCAATTTTTTACCAAAATTCTGATATGGAAAGATTTCTCTGTTGTTTTATATATTCACAGTCAGCTAGAGCTCTATATTCGTTGTTTACAACTTCAATGTTTTTGTGTTCATTAGGAAAAAACTTTAATACAAATTGAACAATAGAGTTAACTTGACCATCCAGCACTGCACTTTGTGAGAAATTTTGAAGTGCGTTTAAGAAAACGTCATCGAAATCCAATCTTCTTCTTTTGTTTTTAACTAAAATATGTAATATGTATCTCTTAGTAATGTAAGATTATGTAAACTACCTTTCCATTATTGTACAGAATTATCCTCGACTCGACACCAAAACAAAACACCAGAACCACGGCAGACGAACGCAACAACCGACAAGTTTCCGTCTTTCGTTTTCAAATTTAAGGGAAAAAACAAATGTCATCGAATGACGTTCAGATGTCAGTATTTAATATCAAATGGGCGCATTCATTTCATGTAGGGTAGATTTTGATATTGGGTAATTGGGCTTTGGGAATGTTCGCATCGCACATACATTTTTTTAGTCAAGGGAGATAAGAGAAAATCAACTGAAGGAATAATATATATCAATTTTAACAGACAATTCAAAATTGTACTGAGATATTCAAAGATGTACTTGTGTACTGAGAAAATCAAATTGTACTGAATTCAGTACAATAGTAAGCCTTTTTCCAACACTGGTTCATAGTGTTTATTTAGTAGTCTCTCGTCTAGGCGTTCTTGAAATTGGAATTTTAGCTCTAAAACAATGTTATATGTGATATAACGGTTTGTTAAAACTTGATTTTTCTAAAATCGGCCGTAACGATTTAGATAAAACAGTCTATCTTTTGGTAAGAATGGATTTTGCAAGATATATCTTAAAACGGTACCTCCTATAGAACAGATTTTTTAACATCACAATTTCTCGCTAACAACAAAACCGATTTCAATTAAATTTAAAATTTAGGAAGGCTTTTATGATCGAATTCATACATAACTTTTTTGCTTTCTTGAATATGCTGGAAACGGGTATATTGAATTTTTCCAGATGAAAACTACAGATTTCCTTGTATTGAAATACTCAAAAAATAGCAAAATATTTTTCAAAAATTAAAAAAAAAAACAGCTTTAACGATTTTCAATATTTTTTTTCCTAGGTAGACTATTGCTATTAAAATACTATTGCATACTTAGTTTTTCCAAGAAAACTCTCAAACAAATTTGAAAAACTAAAAGATTTTTCTAATATTTTTTTAAAATAATTTTAAGTTATTATTCACTAGGTACATACGGGCGTTCAATATATTCTCGGTATCGATATGAAGGAAAATGCGAATTCAATTAAAATTGTATTGTCTTTATTTTTCAATATAATTTCCCCTAACATCAATGCATTTGTTACATCTTGAGTTAAGCTTTTTTAAACCCTCAAAAAAATAAATTTCCTCTTTCTCTGCAAAATACCCATTTATTGTCGACTTGAGTTCTTCATCATCCGAAAATATTTTTCCACGAAGACATTTTTTCAAATCCGGAAACAGGAAATAATCACTAGGGGCAAGGTCTGGACTATAGGGTGGGTGTTGGATTTCTTTGAAACCACAATCTCGCGCAGCAGCCTTGGAAACTCGCGCCGTGTGAACAGGAGCGTTGTCATGAAGAAGCAACACATCCGCTGCGAGTTTACCCCGTCTTTTCTTTTTAATTTCCTCCCGCAAATTATGCAAAGTGGAAGCGTAGGATGTGGCGTTGATGGTTTCACCTTTTTTTTTGTACTCAATGAGCAAGATTCCCTTTGAGTCCCAAAAAACTGTGGCCATGAGCTTCCCGGCAGACGGAGTGACTTTGAACTTCTTCGGGTGGTCTGTTCCTTTTTTATGCCACTGCATGGACTCTTGTTTGCTTTCAGGGTCATAGTGGTGGACCCATGTTTCGTCCCCAGTAACAATTCGATCCATAACACCGTCCGCGTTCTCACTACACATCTCCAAAAGCTCTCTACAGCATGCGATTCTCACTTTTTTCTGAGGCGCTGTGAGCATTCGTGGCACCCACCTTGCACTGACCTTTGAAAGGTTAAGATGGTCATGAGGAATGGTGTGAATGGTACCAATTGAAAGCTTGGTGATCTCTGCCATCATTTTAACCTTTATTCGGGCATCCTCAAGAATAAGTTTTTCGACTTCTTTGATGCTTTCTCCCGTACAAGCAGTAGCCGGGGCGCCGGAGCGAGGGTCGTCTTCAATGCTCTCTCTGCCTCTCTTGAACTCACTTGACCACTTTTGCACAGTTGATAATGAAGGTGCGGAACCCTGGTAAACAGCCACAATCTCTTCATGAATAGTTTTTTGACTTTTTCCTTGCTTAGTGAGAAATTTAATTACAGCGCGATGCTCAATTTTCCCCATCATCGTCTCAGTTGTCATTATGATTCTGTTTAACTAGAGATAAAACGCGAATTAATAATCACATTTATATGAAATTTTACATGAATGTACTAAAATAACAGTACTACTTGATAAATAAGTCAATTTATATATACAACCACAGCTTCACCCCGATACCGAGAATATATTCCTCGTATCATCATTATTTAAGATTTTATTAGCTATTACAAAAAGTATTACATAACATGTAGGTAGGAATCATTTTTATAAAATTAAATTTAATCTTCTGGCCTTCTGCGCTGCAAATATATCTAAAACTTCCTCAGTGTCAATCTCAATTTGTCGATGAATTGACATTAACGCCAATCTTGTTAATCTTTCTTCACCGGTAGAATTTCATAGATAAGTTTTTAGACGTTTCATTGTCGAAAATGTTCTTTCCGGTGTACATGTTGAAACCGGTAGGAAACAGATTCTCATTGCATTCCCCAAGAGCTGTTATTGCACTCTTTGAACGCTCTGTATCTTTTTGTGTATCGCATTTTGTCTTCCATAGCGTAAATTCAGCTTTTAAAGCTAGGTAATAGTGGCCGACACACTGTGCTGCTGCCTTGACACAATTCGTGGAATTTTAATTTTTTCATCCACAACATTTAGGAAGTTTTGTGCAGTCTCAAAAATTGTTTTGAATTCCGGAATGATATTTTCGCGTATTCATTGGAATGTGTTTGTTATTAATCCAGATAGTTAGTCGCATGAAGGGGATTGTAAGATCTTACAAAGTGGCTAGGCAATGTATATGTAAACAAAACACTCAAATAACACAAACTTACTACAAAATCATTAGCTGAAACAGATCTTAAAAAGCAGACTTCGATGACGTATCAGAGTCCTTACCACTACACAACTCTTCCAAAGCATCAATTATCGCTTTAAAAATTTCCTTAAGCCTCATCAACCCATCATGGTTTTCCACCCAGCGTGTTTCACACATTGCTGTTACATTTTTTATTTTGAGGATAATTTTGTTTAATCATTTCCTGCAACAAATGTGTGCGTGTTTTCCGATAATTTAAAAAAAAAATTCCAACGGATTTTATGGTACCAATAGTGTTTCGAATGTGCTCAATTTGTCCAGAATTCCCTAAAGCCAGGTTTAGAGACTGTGCGCTACAATGCACGTATAAGGCTTCTGGATGGGACTACAGCTTGAACTCCGTTAAAACTGCCTTTTATAGCAGAAGCAACATCGTACCCTTGCCCAATCAAGTTTCTGCAATTTATGGCCATGTTTTGAAGTGCAGAGAGAATTGTTCTGGCTAAATATTTTCCAGTATAGTGTTTTCTACATGAATACCTAAATGTCAAAAAATCTTGACAAAATCTATGTGTCGTTTGGGGTTGTATTTACAAATTGTCAGAGTTACCTTACTAAATTCATCGAAAATTATGTTGGTACTACTTCGGCTTAAAACTAAAATCAGAAATTTGGAATAATTATTTGAGTACAAATTTCATACTTATGCGGAAAAGTATATGGGGATCAAACCCCTGTGACCCCCCCCCCCCCCCCTCTGGCTACGGCCTTGGCGATAGGTATACCTAGAGAACCTTTAACAGGTAAAAGAGGTAATACGGTTCCTTTTTTGGAGCATCTGCCCTACAGTTCCCTGGAATGTCTCTATGCCACGGCACCTAACAGATGTGCATGTTGAGCTGGTCTGTCACATCCTCACCTCCTCAAGAGAAGAACGGCAGAGCGATTTTGTATTTCCTGGAGAAGAGGACAAGTTCGGTCTTGTACGGATTAGCACCCAGGCCACAACGATTTGCTCAACTTGTTAGCTTGGTAAGAGCGTTTTGCAGGAGTTCCTTTAAAGTGTTGAGGTGTTTTCCAGAGACGGCAACAGCAACGTCATCCTCCCCTTCCAGTCATATCAGTAGTTTATTTACCACCAAGTTCCACAGAAAGCGGGAAAGGATGCCGCCTTGGGGCTTGCCTCTACTGACAGATCTCCTGCAGATGTTTCGCCCAATTTTGAGCTGCTAATCCGACTTGAGAGCGGTAGATTGATCAATTCACCAAGGGAGTCAGGCACACTCAGTTCTGTTAGTGCAATTGCGATTGCAGATGTGTTGACGTTGTTGAAAGCGCCTTCTATATCTAGGAAAGCAACCACAGGGTACTCCTTGCGATGAAGGGAATATTCGATGGTGCATATCAAAGAGTGAAGGGCGGTTTCCACCGATTTACGCTTGCAGTAAGCATGTTGGGCCGCATACCGAAGTTGCGAGCTTATATTCATACGAAGATGGATATCAATCAGTCGCTCCAGCGTTTTAAGGAGGAATGGTGATACACTAATAGGTCTGAGGTCTTTTGGGCTAACATCGGAGTATTTGCCACATTTGGCTATGAAAACCACAAATTCGACTGAATTAATTAAATTATATCGAAAATACTACAAATTTTTTTTTTATTACTTAAGACAACAAATTATCAAAACTGAAATTAGACCAGAATATCAGAAAGTATAGATTCCAAATTATTATAGGTCAAACTTAGAAGCCAGTGTTTTACATGTTTTAAAAGCATTCCAGGCATTGTTATTGTTTTGATGGGGTAAGGAAGCTTATTAAATAAACGACAAGATAGAACTGAATACAAATTACGCAATGCAGTAGTACGGAAGTTTGGTACAGATACCATATTCGAAAAGTTTCCCCGTTAATTATAATTTGAGATTAAACAATAATTGCGGTTTCCAGACTTCATAAAGAAAGTCTTCAACACCTTAAAGCAGTACAAATGTCGGACTGGGAGAATTTTGAGGTCGTAGAACAAAGGAAGACTAGGATGTCTGCTAGGTTTGCGGCATATTTTCCGTAAAATATATTTCTGCAGAAATAATAATAATTATTCGAATAAACACCTCCCCAACAAACAATTCCATATTACAGTTTGGAATGGAAAATTGCATAATAAATCGTTTTTAGGAGCATTGTTGAGCAGATATTTCGCAAATAAAAAAAATATCTAAGAGTGCAGCGAAAGTACTTCCTCAGCCCTAAGTATTTAAATTCAATCACCGTCTCAATTAAAAAACACTTATCAACTGCAGCTTGAATTATCACAAAGGCGTACACTTGCAATTAGAAAGCTTGTATATTTTCGACACTCAGGTGCGTGCAAAATATTATTTTTGTTTTAGAGCTTATAATCAAATTATGTTCGGCAAACCAGCGTCTTAGTAAACTTAGATCCCAATTAATTTCAGAAACTAAATCCAAAGGACTGTTTAAACCATAAAAAAGCCTATATCATCCGCAAAAGCAGTAGGTGACCCTTTAAAATTAAGTGCAAGGAGTGAATTAATGTAAACGAGAAACAAAATTGGTCCCATAACAGAACCTTGTGGTACACCCAAATTGAAAAACTTTATTTCGCTTCTAATCTCATTTAACTTCACTCTTTGCGACCGATCTTTTAAGTATGATCTGAACCAATCTAATATGAAACCGCGAAAACCAAGTGCTGGTAGGATGATATCCGAAGACATCTGTAGTTCGGCAGGTGTTTTGCCGTCTGGTCGAAGTTAGTACTGTACTGTATTAAAAAAACATAGGGACGGGCAACAGTCCGCTTGGGCGAACTGTTGGATACCCTATTCTTATTCCTATCCCTCATAAGTGGGCGTGACAAAAGTCTAAGTATGGTTGAATTGTTAAGAACGCTCTACATATTTTGTTATATAACATTTAAAAGATGTTATCTAAAAAAGCGAAGCTTTTGTAAGAAAAAACGCTCCCTAGCTCAAACTTGGGGTTTTCAATAAAATTGTTTTATTTCATTGTGGGCGTGTCAGTAGGCGGATTTAAAAAAAATACGCATGAGCATTAAGGGCCCCTAAAAAGAATATATTATAAATTTCAGCTCCCTAGTTCAAACTTTGGATTTTCAAAAAAAATAAAATAAAAATTTAAATGTGGGCGTGTCAGTAGGCGGATTTTGAAAATATTTACACATGAGCATAAAGGGCCCCTAGAGAGTATATATTATAAATTTCAGCTCCCTAGCTCAAACTTTGGATTTTCAAAAAAAATATTTTAATTGTGGGCGTGTCAGTGGGCGGATTTTGAAAATTTTTTCTCCCGAGCAGTTTTAGGAATATATAAAAAATTTCAGCTTTCTAGCTCAAAATTCTATTTTTTCCAAAATTTAGTTTTTTTGAGTTTGTGGGCGTGTCTGTGGGCGGATTTCAAAAATTCGTAAACTTGATTATTTCGGGACCCTAGAGAGTATATGGTTAAAATTTCAGCTCTCTAGGCCCAGTTTAAAGGCCTAATTTTTGACAACAGACGGACGGACGGACGGACATGGCTAGATCGACATTACTATCGATGCTGATCATAAATATAGTAACGTTTAGGGGTCTACGTTCAATATTAAGGTATGTTACAAACTATGCGTCAAAATTAATATACCCTTAGAATAGGGTATAAAAAAGCGGCCAAGTGCGAGTCGGACTATGAAGGGTTCCGCGCGAATTATAATTATTATTTACTTAGGCACCTATTACAGATTTATTATTAGAAAATAATGGTTCACGGCTAACGCATAAGGTTTATGTTTATGAAATTAAATGTTTTTTTTTGTATGTGAGTTGATTGAATGAAAGGTAGATTGCGGTTTACGATGTAAAAAAAACTACTCACTAGATCTGGTTCAAACCAATTTTCGGTGGAAGTTTGCATGGTAATGTACATCATATATTTTTTTTAGTTTTATCATTCCCTTATTTTAGAAGTTACAGGGGGGAGTGTCCTCCCCATTTTACCAATTTGGAAGTGTCTCTCGCGCAGACTATTCAGTTTAGAAAAAAATGATATTAGAAACCTCAATATCATTTTTGAAGACCTATCCTTAGATACCCCACACGTATGGGTTTTTTAAGTTTCAGTTCTAAGTATGGGGAACCCCCAAAATTTATTGTTTTTTTTTCTATTTTTGTGCGAAAATCTTAATGCGGTTCACAGAATACATCTACTTACCAAGTTTCAACAGTATATAGCTTTTATAGTTTCGGAAAAAAGTGGCTGTGACATTCCCGGACAGACAAACAGACAGACAGACATGAGGTCACACAAAAAAAGGAAAGTGTCCTTGTGAAAGTTCAAAAACCCATCGTCATGCTCTAATTTCCTCTTCTCCCTTATTGACAGAGAGGCTATGATCAGGATTAAAGAGATCATAACCCTCCCACTTAACTGCATCTATTGGTCCGCCTGTCGGATTCATAATGCTCCAGTTTAATAATAAAAAAAAAAACGCCAATATATGGTTATATTTTTTTGTCAGCCTTGATGTTTTGTAATAGTGTTCTCGCAATGGATTTTGAAAGGTCGTACACACCTAGAGGCAACTAAGGAAACAACTGACTTCCATATAGGGCTTTAAGCTACGAGTATATTCGTGTCCGCAGAGATTTATTGAACAATATAAATCGCGCGAATTGAAGGTATCCACGGATCGATTCCGTATCCGATTAACAATTCATACATGCTTCTTTCAGTCAAGCTTAAAATCCAAAGCTAAACATCAATCAACATAACATGCCATCGAACACATACTCTTAGTTAGATGTAGGTTTCTCTAATCAGCCTTTGTCCTCAACGGTGATATATCAAAACCCAAAACATGTTCAACACCTACTCGATAGGCAGATACAAATGCATGTATATTTCCAAACCTGTCTCACATGAGAAAAATCTTAGCTGAACCTCCAGGTTTCGGGTTGTTGCATGTAACGTCAAAACCAGCTTCGCAAGACAGATATATGGATGATCGTGGGATGCGAATTGCGAATATGTCGTGCAATTTTCCAGTCTATTCATTGTGGTGGTATTCTTCTTTGTGCACTGCATATTTGTATCTATGTATCTGTATCTTTAACTATGCGTGTTCAACGTGTGTTGCCCAAATGCTTCAGCATAGCTCTGTAAATCACCTGAATTTTTAGTCAATGAAACTTGTTTGCTTGTCGACTTTTTACATCTATCTCTGACAGCGCGGTGGCGCCCGTCTCTTTTAATACAGGCTTTCGTTTCATTTCGATAAAGACAGCCCAAAGCGAGGTACTAGGTTTTCGACTACCTGACGAGAATTTGGGTAAAATATTAAATTCCATTTCATAATCAAAGATGCATTCTCGCGTTCGGGAAGAATGAATGGAAAAACGATTGACAAATCAAGTTTTTCATTTCACTGCCGCTTCTGCACACGCGCAGAGAAAGTAAAATTCGGAGTTCTTTTCTCAGGCCGTATAGGTCACACTCACGTTCTTTTGTCTTGTTTTCGGTGGTAATTTGTAATAAAACTTTTTCTTTTTTTTCATCCCGAAAATAGGTCGAACACAGAGCTGATGATGAGATTCTAAATCGGGGGCTTCAATGAATCGTGATTTGGTACTTGGTTTATCTGAGTACAGCGAGAGAGGGCGTTTATTGCAGTCCATAGCGTTGCTGGATGCAGACAAGTTTATCTTCTGCTTATTCAATGTCCGAGAACAATCCGTTGGGTAAACAACTAAAATTGATTTGCCATCAAGTGAGAGTTTGGATAAAAAATTGACATAAAATTGAGACAAGCAAGCTGTTTAATAAGGTCAGTGGCACAGATCTCTGCTGTTCTAGATTTTGTGGTATGTTTCATTAACTGAATGCAAATGATCAGATGGATATTTATGGTCTGCTTATTGGAATGCCATTTATTTTGATATTCATTAAATTTGCATCTCCAGCCGAAATTTAAGTTGTAGATAATAATATTATTTATGTATGTAAAGTGTACTTTCACACAATAATTTAATTGTAAAGGGTGTACCTAATATATAAATAAGTTGTTCAGGGGGAAGGATCACAATGTCCGAAACGCCCAGACAACAGAGACAGTACGGAATGTTGGAATAACTCCGAAAAGTTTCGATTCAAACGGTGGTTTTTTTGTGGTCGAGGACCCACGGGAGAAAGTGGATTTGTGGGCGTTTGTTTCGAGGCCGTGTATACGGTGAACCACGACATTGAGAATAGGGCTCTGGGCACCGAACTTGAGAATTGGCGATCTGAGAATAACGGATTCACCGTATTTAACGATTAAAATCATACTACTGCAGTTATATCCAATGGAAGAGATGCATCGCACTTGTTCGTGTCGAAGGATGATCTTCGAGTCACTAAAAAATAAAAAGTCGGCGGGTGTGGATGGAGTCCCAAACGTCGTATTGAGACACCTGCCTCTGCAGTACACCATATCCCGAAAAAGGGTAAAGATAGGACGAACCCTGCCAATATCCGGTCGATTAGTTTGCTTCCGAATATGAGCCCGGAGTTGGAAAAATTTGTAATGCCCTGTTGAAGTGGGTCGGGGACAATAACATAATTTCGGACAACAAGTTAGGTTTCAGGGCGGGGCATGACACTATTCATGCCACGTCAAAATTGGTTTCCGACATTCAGTGGAATAAATGCAGGAACATTTGCACGGGTGCTTGTCTGGTTGATTTTGAGGAGGCCGTCGACAGCGTATGGTTAGAGAGACTTTTCTACAATTTGGTCAGGCGGGGGATGCACAAACCTTTGCTACATGTAATTTAGAATATGCTTATGGGAATGAAGTTCGTTGTCAAATGTGGCAACGTGACTTCGAGCAGTCTCTGAAATTAAAAACGGTTCACAGCAGGGGGCGGTCAATTCTCCGATCCTGTTTAACATTGGTTACACGAATGATCTGGTGAGTTCATTCAGACATGGTGGCATACAGACAAGTTCCTAAAATTGAGGTCATTAAGGCTGAATTCCAAAACGCAGTACTTCTGCATTACAGCTTAATCAAGCGTACCAAAACGCAAACGGATTACTATGATGCAATGCATACTTTTCTAAAACGCATTGTGAACGCATCAACTGCGCAAGCAAAAGCAAACAGAGCATCGTGAATGATTATTATGCAAATGACATTTGACATTTCAGTTTAAACCGCCAAATAAAATGGATTCATCGCCGGAATCGAAAGTAAAATAATATATTTTGTAATAATTTTCCAAATTTACTCCGATTTGCAGTGGACGAATGAGTTCATTACATTATTGGTGAATAACAGAATGCAATTTGATCCCGATTTTTTCAACAAAAGAAGGAAGAAAAGGTGTTGTGGAGAGTCGTTCTGGAGGAAATCAAAAAAATTAAGCCAGAACTCTTTTTTTCCGTGGATGAAATCACCCGAAAACCGGTTTTTCTAGACTTGCTTATGGGTTTTACAATTATTCTTTCAAGCGCTTTAACAGATGAGGAAAACAAAGTACATAAATTTGGTTTAAATTAAAGAGTACATTTAAACTTACCAGAAAACGGGCTTCTATTCATGCGAAAATGACTAAAAAACACATCGTTTGGATAGGATTCTATAACTTTTAAATAATTTCTACACCTCGGTACATTTCTTTTCATTTGTTTAATTGAAGAAAGCATTCTCCGAGTAAACTTTGACCGAAAGGTCAAAATTGGCAAAGCATAACAAATACAAATCAGCGCAAAAGCATTCATAACCTGGCATCAGAAAAGCAGTGTGCATTCACAATGTGCATTTTTTTGACATTTTGGAATTCAGCCTAACATTCTTTTGCAGGCTACCTTCGATCGAATTAGGGGATATTGCGACGACTGGAAGTTGAAAATCAACTTTCAGAAGACGGAAACAATCTTGTTCAGAACAAGATTGGCTGGTGCCTCTAGGGATACCAGAACAAAACCAAGAAGGCTGATGCTCTGACTAGGAGACTTTTTCATTGCAGTGAATGCCATATGCTACGTTGCTCTTATAATGCCAATCATTTTTTTTTTTTTTGTATAATTTGCTTACGCTAAAGGGATTTTTTTTTCTGTTGTTACAGTACCCTTATAATGCTAAGAACACAGTGTAAGCTACTTGGTATTAGAAAGAATAGAGAGATAGGAAAGAAGTGTTTTGGGTGCAGTTGTAGGGTTTTTATCCACGGGTGGTGTGTGTCTAAGTTACTTAGGGAGATTACGATTTCATGTATTCGTTATAAAGTAATGGGCTTGGCCGGGATTCGAACGCACGACCTTCCATTCCGTAAGCGAATACACTACTACTGCACCATTGCCACCCGCATGTTGCCCATTATGGTTTAATATAGCGCCTAGATAAATGGAAATGATTCGGGTTTCAGAGAGACAATGTCTTAGGGCCTGTCCCGATACGATGGGGCTCAGGTGAATTGGATTGACAGGTTGACATTGTGTTCAACAATAGGCGCGTTCAATTTACAAGTCAACTACTAGTGACTACTATTTTACCTTTTCTCATTGAACAAATAACTCACGTGACCATCGTTTGGCAAGTGATAGACATTTAATTAGTAGTGAACTTGCAGTTGACTTGCAAATTGAACGCGCCGAATATTATGGAAAGCGGCATTAACAAATGTCATTGCTACTGAATAGACAGTTATAAAAACGAAGCAAATAACTCACCTATACCACTAGCCTTAGAACAAACAATATTTCCCGATTGCATTGTCCAATGGAAATTACCCATATTGCGATTGTGGCCGACGAATTTATAAAAGTGACGTGGATTTTTCTAACCAGTAACCACATTGGTTAACGAACAAATTCCCAAAAGAATCGTATGGCAATACGAGGAAGCCAAATGGGAAGAACTAAACGGTTTCTTTAGGAGTTTTAACTGGTCGCTTTGCTTCCTCGATGGCGACGTGGATGCTGCTGTGGATATGATCATAAAATATAATTCACTTTGTTATCCCTAACACGACAAAAGGTATTAAACCGAAGGTAAAAGCGTGGTTTGACTCGACCTGTAAAGAAGCCATAAGGTCAAAAGAGGTTAGCTTTCCATTATAAAAGGCCAATCCATCTGAGGATAAGTGAAAAAGGTTCAAACCAGCCAGAAATGACTGTAATGCCCAATAAAAACTTGTGGTCGTTTGCTTAAAACATGACAACATTTTGCAGATAGTTCAATGCTCCTAGATTGTGTTTTATCTGCCCCTGTACCCGAGCGTGTAGAATATTCCATGGGCACTATCCACTTTTGCACTCGTACAGTGTCTAGAACACTTCAAGACCGTGATGTGTACACAAATCCGCTGCTCCAGATGGTATTTCCCCTATCATTCTGAAGAGGTGTTCTTTCACGCTGGCAAAACCACTGCTTAAGCTTTTCTGTCGATCCTATTCTTCAGGGCTCTTTCCGAGACGATGGAAAACTGCATTTGTCCAGCCCGTGCCCAGAAAGGCGAATCTTCTTCTCCCTCCTCCGATCGACGAATTTTACTAACGTCACTTCTTTACAAAGTCATGGGAACGCTGATAAACTCATGAAATATCCTGAATCCTTCTTCTTTATGACCGGCAGTACAGTTTTCGCAGCAACAGGTCCACTGGCGATTTGATGACTTATCTAACCAAAAAGTGGGAACAATCTGTTCACAATGTTGGTGAAAGTAAGACCGTTCCGCTTGATATTTCAAAGGCATCAAGACCTCTTATCGCAAATGCGTGCATTTCGCATCGATGATCCTCTTCTTCAATTAATTAAAAACTACCTTTCGGACCATTCAGTTCAAGTTGTCTGCAACTAATTCAATAAATGTTGGTGTTCCCCAAGGGTCTGTTTTGTCTCCGATTCTTTTTCTCGTTTACATAAATGATCTTCTGTCTGTTACTCAGCTTCTTATATTCGTTTCTTGGGTGACGCCCCTCATCTTCGGGTAGGGAACTGGTTAAGCTCATTTAGTTCCAATATCTCAGCGGCGTACAGCCAATAGAGTGGAATTTAATGCTTCCAAAACGCAATGCTGTCGTCTGTCATTAAAGCAAAATCTTATACTTTGTCATTATTCATGTAACTTGCATCACTGAAACCGAACGGCTTTCCATTCACGGTATGTGTGTTAATGACAACTTTCGTCGGAATGACCTCATATTCGATGTCGCCAAGAGCGCTGCAAAATGTCTAGGCTTCCTTAAGCGATGCAAGAAATATTTTAAACTTTCTGATCTGGCTACAATTTATAAGGGCGTTTATTCGCCCCAAACTTGAGTACAACGCTCATATCTGGGCTGGTGCCTCAATCACATATTTGGAGCTACTCTATAGAAAAAAAACGAGCGATAAAACTTATAGTCATCATCGTGTTGTCTCCTGGCTACCGCTGTTTTATCGATATTTTCACAAGAAGTGTTCAAATGAAATAGCCAACTGCATTCCAGCCTTAGAAAATTTTAACCTCGATACCCGCCATGTCAGCAATGCGCATCAGTTAACCCTTAAGCCTGTTTTTGGACGTACAGTAAAATATAAAGAATCCTTCCTTAGCCGTACAACACGAATGTGGAATGCTCTTCCATGTTATGCTTTTTCTACCCATTATAATTTACGAACGTTTAAAACCAACGTGCATCGGTTTCTCCTCTGTCATCCTGACTCCCATTTTCTTAATGCCGGCACTATGTAACTACAGACATATCTACTTACAAGGGTACTAAAAATCGCTCAAGTGCGCGTCAGTTATTAAAAAAGTTTTTTTTTATGATGCAGCCAGACGAGCTTTATTTTTGCCGTTTTTTTTAAATAAGTTACCGCTTGCTTTATGATACTAGGCAGGGCATTATTCGAGTCTCGACTTGAAATTCTTTTCCAGGGCTTTACTGGCGGGCCGGAAGCCACTGGTACGTGTCGATTAGTTAGTTTCAGAACGGCTTGAGACCTTTAAATAGTAAGTTCAACTTTGGATAGGATCTTTTATGAAACATTTAGCAAGGACATGCATCGATAGTTCTTGCAAGACATTAGATGGCATTTCTTGAAGATGGAGCATATGAAGCTAACAGTTCAGTCATCAGCGAACCCCACAGGCGGACCAGTAGGGATGCACTTAAGTGGAAGGGTTATGATCTCTTTAATCCTGATCATAGCCTCACCGTCATTAAGGAGAACTTCTCCTTCAGTCATCAGGCATGCTAATTTTTACCAATAATTGGTTGATGATTTCGTGTAGGTGCCCTTCTAACACATAACCTCCTTATTTCAAAAGCAGTGGCTCAGTGGTCAGTGCGTTGGACTACTACTCGGTCTCAAACCACGCCGGGGCCCAGTAACACCAAAGGTTTTATCAACCTCCCGGCTCCATCTATTGCGAAAGTCTGAGAAACAACCACGAGTCTCAATTGTCATGAGAAGCTTCTCAAATTTGCCATTCGGAGTCGACGTTAAATTGAAGTTTCCTTCCACTTCCAACACGCAAATGGTTGTAAAAGCTAGGTTTTAGACCCTATGGCTAATCCTTAGAACCGTGTATGGGGTGCAGGACTCCCCAAACACTTTTCAAGGATAAAAATAAACCACAATTTCTTGCACACCAACGTCATATCTCTACATTTTCAAAGTACATAGTATACCGTTAGCTTTTTAAACATAGTTTATCCTTGTTTAATTTTTTGATGTCTCGTATGAGAGAGATTTAAACGATACAACCTCTATACGTGTTTGGGGAGTTGGACTCCCCAGTATTTTGTTCAGTACATTTTGTATGGAAAACGGTTTCGATTCCTTTTTTTGAAATGCAGTAAGTTTCAGTTACGGTTTGAAGTAAAGTATTGTACGAATTTTTGCGATTTATTGTGCCAGCAAATGTAAGTTTTCATTGAATATTATACAAGGTGGCGCAAAAATAAACTTCCGATGTTTTTTGGCTGTAATTTAAAAAAAAAATGAAAAACTTTGATTCTTCTTGTGGATTATTTTTATTTGGTCTTTTAATTTTTTTTACATCAAGTCGAGAATATGATGTCATGTAAATGGCCGCCGCCACAGTTGATTGTCATTTGAGCCCTTTTTATGGCATTTTCCATCACTTTGGCCAAAACTTCCGGCGATAGGTCCTCACATTGTTGACGGATATTGTCTTTAAGAGCTGCCAGAGTCTGAGGCTTGTTGACATAAACCCGCGACTTCAAAAAGCCCCACAAAAAGAAGTCTGGAGCGGTCAAATCAGGCGATCTTGCTGGCCAGTGCAAATCGCCAAAACGGGAGATTAGGCACCCGGGAAATGCATCCTTCAGCATATCGGTTGTGGCACGTGCAGTGTGTGCCGTTGCACCGTCCTGTTGGAACCACATGTTTTCCAATCCCAATTCATCAAGTTGCGGCAAAAAGAACTCATTGATCATTGCTCTGTAGCGCTCATCATTGCGTGGCACGTCGTCTGGTCGATGTCGACGGCGCTTCCATGACATCTTCGGCTACAGCAGCAATATTCTCTGCAGAACGACTACTCCGGAGTCTGTCACGCCTGGCAGCATCTCGTGTTGTGCCAGTCTCTTCGAGGCAAGCGGCTAAACGTCGCAGTGTTTCACCAGTAGGCGATTATTGCTCAAATAAATAGTCACCAATATTCCGCGTTCTGGAGCAGTGTAGCGTAACATTGTTTATTAACGTGTATTTCGCATGTGTTTACTACACAAATGTCAAAACAGAACTGACATTAGGGGCCAATCGCAAAATTTATAGCATTTTCTGATAGGAGGATTACTTCTGCGCCACCTTGTACAACAATATTATTCATTATAATTTGACAATATATTTTGCGTATCTACTTAGTGTTAGTGTTATCAGTGATTCATTTTGATTTGGTTGCAGTTTATTATTTCGAAGTAAAACATAGATAGCAGAGTCGTTTATTTGGCAAATATTCAGCGTGAGTTGACCGATGAAGAACAGCAGGAGCTTTCTGATTATTTCGACAGGGATATTGGCGATGATGTGGGTGAAGCTAGCGTTGCGATTGGTGGACGCGATCATCCTGTAGCTTGATTATCTCTCAACGATGTTGACGCTGCTAATAATTCTTCCTCTGACGATGATCGATCAAATGAATTGGATAGCGACGATTCAAATATTGATGACCCAAATGCTCAATTTGAGCCGCTTCAGGATATCCATTTGGCAGAGCTTGTTCAAGATATGGAAGAAGGAGATATTGATTTAGTGCAAGTGACAGTGCCAGAAATAGCAGCTGAGGCAAATCGGTGACAGAAATATATCGGCCAAGGCAAAAATGACAAAACTATGGTGGTCGATTCCTACTGCTACAGAATAATGGGGGACTGAGGAAATGAAGAAGAATGAAATGGAGTATGCCTAACGTGACCATATTTTTTTTATGTCAAAGCGGGACGCTTGTGGAATTAAGTAAACATTTTTCCATTGCAGTAAAATAGAGATCACATTTACTCATTTAGTCTGTTGCGCACAGTTTAAGTTTTCTTAAATCCTCTCTCTGAGCTGGCGACCGTTGTTTTGAAATCGGCTATACACATGCACAATAGGTTTTCCACCAAATCCACATACAATCGTAAGATACAAATTTTTTTTTTCATAATGATTTTATAAAGGAGTCCGGACTCGAACAGTACAATTTTGTTGTAAAGCCGAATAACTTTTGTTGACCAGCTTTTCTTTTTCGTGATAATGACTTACTTTGTTACCTTTGATTCCATTTTTAATCGTATCGTATGTCATCGTATTCCGACTTTGATGGAATATGTAGGTAAGTCGAGTTTCGTCTCTAATAACATATTTTGGTCTATTTGCTAAAGCGGGAGATTTTGGCACGAGCCGGGGACAGTGGGACAGACTGCTTAAAAGCGGGACTGTCCCGCCGAAAGCGGGACGTATGGTCACCTTAAATGCCTCTTTTAGTACAGAGACTTTTGTCGACAAACAATTTGCATTCAAACGTCTTTTGCCAACTGCTATTATTGAATCAATTGTCTTAGAGACAAATAGAAAAGCTAAAATGGCAATAGCCGATAATCAGCGTCAAGATAATCCGAAAAGACTGCGAGCTTGGCATAGTACCAATGTCGATGAGATCTGTGCTTATATTGGCATTTTGCTGTACGCTGGCGCTGAGAAATCAAATTCAGTTCAAGCTAAAGATTTATTCGCTATAGACCAGTGATGTCCTTCGAGCGATTTGAGCAAATCTCTCGTTTTTTGGCTTTTGATGATTCAAGAACCCGTATAGCTCGATTGAGAGAAGATAAGGTGGCTCCATTCCGCCGTATATGGACTCTTCCAAATGAGTTTGAAGTTGGCTTTCGTTCCATCCAAAGAACTAACGATTGAATAGCAGTTGGTAACATCGAGAAACAGATGCAGCTTTCGTCAGTATATACCATCAAAGCCATGAAAGTACGGAATTAAAATATTTTGGCCGGTAGATTCCAAAATGAACTATCCGGTATCAGCTGAGATTTATTTGGGTACTCAACCAAACAAACAAAGATCAACTGAAATTTCACATGCCTTGGTTCTCCGCCTTGCCGAGCGCAGTTTGAATATTGGGGCAAACATTTCCATGGATAACTTTTTGGCAAATGATTTGTATTCCCACAATACAACTCTAGTGGGTACAGTTCAATCCAACGAACGCGAGCTGCCAAGGCTGTTTTCATCGATCGAATAATGTGAAAAAGGGGTCCGTTTGCTTCAATTTTCTGCTTCTCAGATCTCTTGTGAGCTACACGACTGACTCCAAAAAGAATGTTGTGCTAATGTCATGCTTCCGACCAGATACATGAAAATACAAGGAAACCAATCATAATTCATTATTATAACGAACACAAAGGTGGCGTCGACACATTCGACAAAATGGTACGTGGCTACACCTGCAACAGGAAAAGCCATCGTTGACCAATGGTGCTTTTTCACAACATGGTTGACGTGGCTGTACTTGCAACTTTTCGACTGTTTGAGCTATGCCATCCGGCTTGTAACAATAACAAATCTCTGAAGCGAAAAATGTTGCTCAAAGAGTTGGCACTTGAGTTGGTTCAAACACACCTAGACAACCTGTGCAGACCTCCACTGAAGCCATCCGTTAAAATTGCAACGGATTTGATGGGTTACAACAAAAGAAACGTTTACTCCTCCAAACAATTTCCGGAAAAAAGGTAAAAAACACTATCATTTTACATAATTTTCACTAACTAGTCGCCTTCCTACAGACTAAAAATCCATTGCGTAGATGTGAGCCATGTAAGTCCATGCGCTCGAAGAACAAAGACACGAAAACAACCGCCGTTTGTGATCTATTGTACAAACCTACTTGCAGCAAGCATTATATTCGAGCTTGCGAACACTGCTACCTCCTGAAAATCAACAGCCTTTCTGACGAAGAATGTTTGGACGAGGATGACATTTCGATCAGGCTAGGACACCGGGTCTGTCCACACCAGGTCAGATATCTGATTTCTAAACAAATTCATGTACATACATAATAAAATGTATCAACCAATAAGCAATTTACTGCCTTAATTGGTTAATTTGCATATCAAAGGCAGTGGGGAGTACAGCTCTCCAAACCACGGAAATATGTTGATCGGAGGATACAGGGTTCTAAGGGGAAATATGTTTATTTATTTATTTTTTATTTGAAGAGCTCCGCTGGTAAGCCATCAGAGCCGACGGACTTGTTGTTCTTAAGCTTTTTTATAGCTAAGCCAACCTCCTCTATACTGGCTGGTGGAATCGGTTCTTCATTGACAGGACGTGGGCTCTTTCCTTGCCCTATCTCTTTAAGTACGTTATCTTTGGTGTGCTTCATAGCTTATGTTAGCGGATCAATCATATCAACAACCATTATTGTACGATAATTTAGATAGATATCTGTGCGGATACAAATAGTGCTCACATTTAAATTTGTCTTTGCAAGGAAATGTTTAATCTCCAAGGTTATGAAAGATACATATGTAATAACAAGCAGACTGCTTTTTTTTAAGGAACCAAGTGTTGACTTCTGCTTTTGGTATATCGGTATAAGTAATTAATCAGTGAATTAAAAACCGAGTTTGGGTGGCTATTGCCATGTTAATTATGACAATTATGATCTTTGGACCACCAACCGTGTCGAATTGCCACTGTTAAATACCCAGTAGATAGCAACAAAATTAGTTCTTAATGAAACTTGAAGGTAGATATTATTTGTTCATTAATTTGACCATCATTCTCATAAATTGTTGTTGTATTTTGTCATTTTCATCGGCATGCCATCAAGTGCTCTTAGCATCACTATAAATGTAAATGTATTCTGTGAAAACCTGATTGTGGTTAAAGAAAGGCAACAAAATACACGCACACGTTTAAAATTAAAATTCGAACTTCAAAGATACGAAGCCGCATTGTTTGCAACAAAAAATACTCCACAGGTGAAGTACTTACAAGACTTGGCTCAGCATTTGATATCTTTTGGTTTGCTGATACATAAATATTTTTTTTGCGGTTTCGACTTCTTGCTGAGGCCAAACTAAAAGTTCATTTAATTTGAATTACGTTTATGATAAGATCATGCGATTCGAGATTGCAATTGCTCAGTAAAATGGAGAAAAGATTTATAGAAATGTACAAACAAAAAATTATTCACGTTTATATCTAGATTAATAGTTGTATTCGTAGCGAACACCACAGGCTATATGAGTATTTTTAATGTTGTTAAGTAGACTCGCAATTTAGGGATTTATTGTATAAAGACACATTTTCAATTCAATTGTTCTCGACTTACCTAGCTCGATAATGAATTTGTTAATCCCGTTGCGGGGCAACATCTGAAAGTAAAACAAACTATTGTTAACAATTTTAATATTTTTTTCGTAGAGAATCGTTACAAATGAACAAAGTTTTAAAAGAAATTAAACAGGAGGACCTAGGTGGAAAATTCTAAAGTTCCAGCAAACCAAAATTTGTGTCAAATCGTATTGGCAGTGGGAAACCTCCAGTTTGGATGTATAAATGCTTATGTTATGTTATATGTCATAACTTGGACATCCTTTTATTACATACGTGGAGAAAAAACCCTACCCAATGCACAAACCAATTTTTCCTATCATTCTACTCCTTCATAGTTCTACTACCTAAGGCAATGAAATACGTCCACAATGACATTGCATTTGTAGGTGTTGAATTGAAAAATGCACTATAAGGGTACTACTGTATCAATTTCAGAAAATAAACCCCTATTTATAAAAAAAAATATAAACCTCGGCAGCTATTCTGGACACAGAAAAGCCTTTCTAAAGCGAATGAAGATATCCTTGGCCATTTCAACAATCCTTTGCAAGATGTTTGGTCCTGCTTGCATCGATGGGTTTATTAGAAGACGATTCATCAATAAACTATAGGAGTTGTGCAGCGGGATGAGCAGAGTCTTCGACTCCAACGCAGGGGGACAGCACATTAGAGGAAGACGTCACACAAGTGGAAGGCGACCTCAAACCTCTGCGCAACTAGAAGCAGGTGAAGAGCATGACCGGCAGATACACAATATCCGCAGCAACCTGCATTGGGTGGTACTGAGTTTATTAATCCTTTGCTCACGTTGGGATAATAGTTGGTACAGTAAGTGTCATATCCGCGTGTAGGGAAGGGAGATTGATACGTTCAATTCGAGCACTGTCATCGATACAGGAAGTGTAGAGTGGGTTGATCGATGGAAATGAACCCACCTTACCTCTAATCCATGGGAGAGGAGCAGAGTGAGATGACTGTCACAATCGTAGCAAAAAATCTCGAGATATTGGAGAGTGACAGAGGGCAGATAGAAGTGACTGATATCATCGAACATTAAACTTCCATACTCTTCTAGTCTCCCAACTGCCATCTATTCTCTGGCGGTAGAGCAGAGTAGGGCGACAAAAACAATCGAACAATTGAACCATTTGGACTAGATGAGCAATTTACTGAGGTTGTAAATATTTATTTTGCTATGACAACTTAGATCTCCGAAGGAGTAATAAACTAGAATTTCTTTCCTCGTTTTGGCAAGTGCGGCGCAGTGGCGAGGTGTTTGGTGGCGAACTCTGCCTCTGCAGCTTCTGCAGGAATCGTTCGAGAGTACTCCCATTCTAACGGTGGATCTACCTAAAATACAGTAATCAGTGACTGTTCCAACCACCGAGCTGATGTTGTTCCTACTTGTAGGGAGGAGTCTAGTTATTAGTTAAGATGCAGTTGATGCTATTTCACCTACCGTGTGTATGGGTGCGATCCGTACCTTCTGTTTTCAGGTCTTTTTTTCTGTCAGGGTGTGCGATTTTCTATACTGCGTACTCGGACACAATACTGGTCCATTGTACCACCAGGAAAAAACTCTTCTTTTAAAGAGGTTTTCTCTATGGTGGGTTCCGGGTCATGTCGGGGTGGAAGGTAACGAAAAGGCCGACGAACTGGGCAGAAAAGGTTCGGAAACACCCTTCATAGGTCCCGAACCCTTCTGCTGCACTCCTAGATCAGCAGCAACGGCAGCAATAAAAAGCTGGGAATACAGAAAATGTATCCATCTGTGGGAAAGCATCCCAGGTTTAAGACAGACCAAACAAGCCGTTCGGCCTTTCAATAAAAATGCCAGCAAATGCCTAAACCTAAGCAGGCATGATATCAAAAACTTAGTAAGTTACCTTACTGGCCACCATGGTTTAAGATATCATCTACACAAAATGAAAATAGTAAACTCTCCTGAGTGCCGACTCTGTCTTGAAGAGGACGAGTCAGCTGAACACATTTTATGTGAATGTCCGGCCCTAAACGGAATTAGAAAGAAGATCTTTTTCAGGGAACAAATGTGCCCCGAGGACATAAAGAATTCTTCTACTAGTAGAATTGTCCGCTTTACACGGAAAGTGGAAACTCTACTAGTCTAAATTTTTCTGGCCCACAAAAGATCTTTTTAGGTCGAAGTGCCCCATATTTAATCGCCTTGGCGAGCCAGAACTTTTTTAAAAAAAAAGAGGTTTTCTCGTCTTTCTGAGAAAGACTTAAATCGTCGGCAAATTTGTTCCATTTCGGCCTCGCTTTACCGTTCAGTTCGCGGAAAAAAAAAAAAAAAACGCACAGTGTCGAAAAGTTAAATCTACACAGTGCGAATGCCAAAAAAAAGGAAAAAAACCCATAGCGTCGGGTATCCATCGTTGCCCATCCCACTCCATTGCTGCTTTTGCTTGCCAATTGCAGGTGACGATTTTCGTGAGCGCACTTGTAAAGGTTGGGTAAACGCAGCATCTGGCGGATAGTGGGTCGTATTGGTGTTCATTTTCTTGGTTTACCAAAGTAAATTACCGTACGGGTATAACACCCGAGGTAAATTGGTTTTATAAATCCAATGCAGATCTTCAATGCACGGCTTTGCTTTTTATATATGTATTAGCTGCACCCGCCCGGCTTTGCCCGTGCCCGAGAATTCTATTGGCCAATATGTTCGAGTAGAATTCCTTATTATTGTCTATAGCGGGTATCTGGCGTACCTATGTTGCTGCCAATAAAAAAAGAAGACCGATTTTGGCCAAACTTCACAGAAACACTCTCAGGCCAATACCGAAGATTGCCTGATTTGAGCTCAACCTGTTCCGCTTAGGGTAGGTGCTTTTTGTCTGGCAGGCGCCTATGTCAGCTTACTTGTGCGAATCAAACAACAAAGCGAAAGTAAAAAACTTCGATAGAATCACTTTTCATTCACTTTCACACCGATTGTTATCAATGTGGGAAAAGCAACTTTCCGATGTCCGATTCACAAAAAAAAATGCAAAAAAATCAATAAGAGTTATTTGAATAAAACATTGAACACACGATATCTCAAGAATGAAAGTGCGCACAAACACCACAATAGGCTTGAAACGTTGGTCTGGTCTCCCTCTTTCATATGCGCGTTCAGATAACAAAATAGGTGACGACTGTACGATGGTTTTTTGTATGTGCGGTCTCTGTATCTGCATCAGAATTTACACGCATATGCACATATGCATGTGTACTCACTCAAATGCCCATAATTCACACACCGATGCAGAAATAGATATCGCACATACCAAACATCCTTTGTACAGACGTCACCTTTCATGGAAAAAAATTTCAATGGAATCGGTTACCGCGTTTGGCCAAACACCGGCAACAAACTCAAATATGGATTGATTTTTATATATATAGATAGATAGGAATTTTGTAGTAGATGTGAGCAACATCCGTGGGCTAAGAAAACATTTTTGTTCATTAAACGCCCATGTTTTCCACAACAAACCAGCTGTTTTGGCACTTAGTGAAACACAGGTAAGCGTTGGCTGCGATTTAATGGAGTTTAGTGTACCTGTGCCCGTGTTCTGTAACTATCGCATCGTTATATTTATCACATGAACGATGTGAATCGAAACAAAATTTCATTATATCACATTTCCGTGTTCTGTAACTATGCGATGCGAAAACTATACCACATGGAACATTGTGAAATGAAACTCCTGGAAATATGTGATAAATCGGTGTTCTGTAACTTTCGAATGCGATAAATTATTCACTTCAACTGTCAAAATTTATCACATTTCAATTGGCTTGCGAGAAAGGGATATTGAACAATTTTAAACGGATAGTGGACAGTGAACATTTTTGATTTTTTATTTAACAAAATATACAGTTCGTTGATCAAGTTCAACGTTTAAAAAAATGCAAAAGAAATAAAAAATAACTAATAAAAACAGTCAGAATTAGTGGAGAAGAATGTAGGTATAGGTACCTATGTATGTACATTCTGTCGAAAGAATTCAGCAAGCACTTAAATAAGATCCATTTTGAACATTCTTGGAACTGTGTTGCTATAAAAATAAACAGCTTGGTACATCCAACAAGAGAGACTAAAGGTTCTTGTTTTAAAAGAAAAAATATATTTCATTTATTTTTTTCATAGACAGACAAAATAAATGCAAAATTTTAACTTCATTAAATTCATCAACATAGAACATAGCGTTAGGATCAGATTAATTTCAAAAAAATTTGTCTGAGTCTAGCAGAACGAGCGATCATCGTATTTTTGAAAATTCAACAGAAACACGTAATTTTCCGATAATCCGCTAAAAAGTCGCGCTACACCGCTCCTATCCCAACGACATGTAAATACACACTGAATTTCCTCGCCAAACTACCCTTCGATTTCCAGTATTTTGACAATCCTTCCAATTTCCCATGATAATAAAAGTAACCAAGGTATATTTTATCGCATAAAGTTACAGAACACAACTTCTTTCCACATGCGATAAACGGTGGAATTTTGTGTTCCAAAGTTTTCGATGCGAAGAGTTATCGCATGAGTTACAGAACATGGGCACTGGTTACGAATAAGTGCCATTATTCTTTCCCCATCGCAGTCTCGTAGATTGTATACGTAGCGACGTAGCCTCAATATGGTCAATGTGCCAATCCGGAATTTAATTTCATTTGGCTTTTATGTCCATAAGCAATTAATTCACTAGATACTCTTTTATTTACAGAAGCCCAAATTTGGACGGACATCATCAAATAAATCCTGGTGTTCCCCAAGGCTCTATTTTGTCTCCGACTCTCTTCCTCATTTTTATAAATGATCTCCTGTCCGTTACCCCTTATCTTCTCATATTCGTTTCTTAGTTCACGCCCCTCATCTTCGGGTATGGAACTGGAACGGCAACGTATGTTGTGGGGTATAACTAAACGAGTGGAATTCAATGCTTCCTGTCTGTCTGCATGCTGTCTTCGGTCGTTAAAGCAAAACCCAATCACTCTGCCATTGTCTATGAATGGCACTTGCATAGCTAAAACCGAACGGCTGTCGATTCTCAGTTTGTGTGTTAATGACAACCTTCGTTGGAATGCCATCATATTCGATATCTCCAAGACCGCTGCGCAATGTCTAGGCTTCCTTAAGCGGTGCAAGATATACTTAATCCGCTCTGATCTGGCTACAATTTATAAGGCGTTTATTCGCCCAAAACTTGAGTACAAAGCTCATATCTGGACCGGTGCCCCAATCACATATTTGGCGCTACTTAACAGAATACAAAAACGCGCGATAAAACTTATTGGCGATCGGGATATCACGTTAACGTTTGACTGTCTTAGTCATCGTCGTGTTGTCTCCTGTCTATCGCTGTTTTATCGATATTTCCACCATAAGTGCTCAAACGAAATTGCCAGCTGCATTCTTAGAACATTTCAACCGCAATACCCGCCATGCCAGGAATACACTTCAGTTCACCCTTAGCCTGTATTCGGCCGTACAGTGAAATACATAGAAACTTTTCTTAGCCGTACAACTCGATTGTGGAATGCTCTTGCTCACTCCATTTGTCCTTCACATTATAATCTACAGACATTCAAAACCAACGTGCATCGGCAACTCGCCCTATCTTCCAATCCTTATTCTCTGAACGCCGGCGCTGTACAGCTATTACTTTATAAGGGCTCAAAAAAATCTTGTGTGTGTGTGTTATCCTGAAGTTAATCGATGTGACTAGATAATCCGTACTATTGCTGTAGCGCAGCATCCGCAGGATCCGATATATGAGCAGTATCACATATAAGACTCTCTTAGTCTGAAGGCTATCCCAACGTAAGCTGACCACCAGTTTCCCAAAGACGCTATGGCATTTATTTTGATAACGCAGGTCATCATGCCACGATACCGCATAGTAGAATAGGTCTGACGACATCCGGGTACAACCAAAAGACTATCTTAGGCTGCAGACACAATCTGAAACATAAAGCTTTCTTGCAATACACTCTGGGACATTAATTATTATACAAGTTAGTTTGGTATCTAGGATTATTCTTAGGTATCTTGAGAGACTCTCCGCTGTGCACTCGTCACTCATAAGCGCCGAAAATATGTGGCACAGGCGTCGCGAAATGAATCAAAAGAGTAGCCGCAACAGCCATAGTTTCTCAGCCAACCCTGAGAAAACAGGTGACAGTAGATGCACGCTGCACAACAAAACAAGAGCAGAAGAGGAAGAATATGGAACCAGGAGAAAGTAGAAGAAGCGCGCCTGTATAGAAAGAACAGGGCGTCCGCAGTCGGATAGCTTAAGGTAATCGAAGAGTCGCACGATCCAAACAAGATTTTATTACAAAATTAAGTGACTGGCTGCAGACGTTAAGACCGTTACGCAAAAGGGGATAGTAAATGTGAATTTCTCTTACGAAAGTTCAGAGACTAGCGTGCATCGGCACAACCAGTGCGATGAGGACAGCTCCAACCGCAGGACTGGATGCTATCCTTAAACTGCTTCCGCTAGACATCTTTGTTCAATCAACAGCCGCCATTAGTGCCATGAGAATTCGCCAAACAGTGAACTGAAAATCAAACGAAATTCGCCATTCGACGATCCTGCAGAAATATTTTGGCCATGTACCAACCACGGTCTACATCACACCATACTTAGATTTCGCAAGACCTTTCTCAAGTGCCTATCCCAGCAGGGAAGAATAGAGAAACGGACTCGTCCCGAGCCCCCAAGCCATAGCCGTATTTACGGACGGTTCAAAAATGGAAACGGGTGTGGGGTCAGGTGTTTTTTCCGCACCGCTGGTCATAACAAAATCAGTACGCCTCACCGAGCAGAGGTCCTGGCAGTGACAACAGCAGCCCGTGAGCCTGTGGTAAGGGCAATACCACCCGATGGCATTACCTTCTTTATCGACAGCCAGGCAGCAATAAAAGTCTTAACCGCAACAGTAAAAAAATCCAAGCTTGTGAAATGCTGTCGCGAAGAACTCAAGGTTCTTGGTACTCAGCATAACTTATCGTTCTGATGGGTTCCGGGACATGAAGACATTCTAGGCAACGAGAAAGCGGATGAATTAGTAAGACAAGGTTCGGCAGCTGTGTCAGAACAAGCTGATCCCTCTGTACTCATCCCGTCTTGCACACTCAGGCTTGAAACAAGGAAAAAGGCAATAAGAGAGGCGAACCTTAGATTGACGGCACTAGATACTTGCCACACCACAAGAATGTTATGGCCAGCCTTCAATGGAGCCAGAACCGAAAGTCTCATGAAAAAGGATAGGAAATCACTGTCCACCCTCGTAGGAATATTAACGGGGCACAATACTCTGCGGTACCATATAAAGAAATTGTGCTTGACGGAAGAAGAAGTCTGTAGAGGCTGTGGCGAAGAGGAAGCTCTGGAGAATACAACCCACTTCTTATGTCGCGTCCCGTGTCTTCAACACTTCAGGGTACAGATTCCTGGGGAGACATTTCTTCCATGACCTAGTCGAGCTCTCCAGCACACCGATAGACAGGATAATGAATCACCAAATCCACGAGATGGTTTGTACCTAACAACACATCTCAGTTTTTGTAGACAGGGTTAAAAAATGAGCAAGGGACACCCCTCGTCCATCGATGGGCATCACAATGGGTCAGTATTGACCTGAATGTGGCACTAAGCAAGCCCGCCTACCTAACCTTACCTAAATGTGCATTTCCAAGAGCTGTTCAATGCATATTATGTAGACTGAGTGATAGGGCATTAAGATCTCCTATGTTAAGTTACTGATGAACCAGTTCCACTACCCAGAATAGAAGAGGTTGGCTTTGCTATAAAAAAAAGCTCAAGAAAAACAAGGTCGCCGTCTCTAATAGCTTACAGCCGAAGTGCTTTGATACAGAGCTGATGTTTCGCTGTGGCGCATGCACCAAATATATGAATTTCAGTCTTTTCTCATACTCCTTCTGCACAAAAATAACCCCCATTTTCAGTGAACACTTCAAGAAGGCCTTATATTTTATATATATTGAAACCACCATCACAATGCAAAAGCAAATGACGACTTTTGAAGTCAATTACGATCCCTTTTGACCAAATAACATTTCGCCAACCTTCCTAATTCAAAGAGTGTTTCACCTTTTGCACACAATTCCCATAATTTGTGGCGTCACATTGTTTCAGGTTCACCTTCGACATTTACTCGGTTTCCCAAAGTAAGTAAAGTAATAGCAAACCTATTCAATCTACTTGAATTGGTCACGACAACGATGCCAATGCCGGCAATGCTGTCGAAAGTATCTCGGCTCTTGCTGTAACAAGCCCATGTAACTTGAACATAAACTTTGCAAGTTTTCCTTTCAATAGTGCCTTGCATTTATCCATTTAATAATGCTGTTTGTTTTCCATATCCTCAAACGCGGTCAACATTATTACAGATACAATATCTATCGCGAGTGGATGGGAAGTCGATTCATTTGTAAATCATTATGCAAGAGCACTTAGACTCTTGATGATGTCTTTTCAACATAATTTCTGAGTGTTCTACAGAGCATTCTAATTTAACCGAAGCTACAGTACGAACACATTTCATAAGAGTGCTTTCGAAAAGGAGACCCGCTTACAAGACGACGAAAGATTTATTGGTGTAATTACGAATGCGCGGGCGCATGCTTAAACCCCGAAAACCAAATAGATACTTTTTATTATTTTTGAAATTTTTTCATCTTCCCAACTCTCGGAGTATTATCACATGGGTTCGTGCACTTTAGCCAGCAAGTTGCAACTTCCATGTCCCAGATGAATATGTTTATTTGCAGTTTGTACTCGTAAATGTCAAAGTTGGGTTTATTTTTGGTTGCCATCGTGCAGTTCGTGGAGGGACAATATTTTAGGCCAAATGTAACGCGAAACACATGTTTATTTTTATTATATTCTGTCTCTGGATTGATGACGTTTGATAAACGGGAGTTTTTATTTTTGGGTAGCACATGTAGCAGATGTGGTGATGTATGCTACAGCAGTTTGTTTGATGTGTGCCCCAATTGGCAGAACGGACATGGCACTCGACTGGAAAATTGCCATGAGATATCAAAATTTAATTGACATGTCTCGGATAAAGTTGTCAAAAGGGGGGAAGTCAATTTTATTTATAGAGCGAAAGCGACTGCAGTTGCAGTAGATACGCGGTTATGGTCATTGCAAGTGGATGAATATTTAAAATAGGATTGAATTGGGTTTTGGTTAATTTATAAGCGCTTTGATTAAGAAAACTGAATTATATCTGGACTAGAGGCATCAAAACTATCCCACTTCACAGGAAACATACTGGGGTCTGTACCACAATTCAAAGAGTCCTGTTAAACAAGTTAAATTTAATACTGGAACTTCACTTGTTTAACAAACTTGTTGTATTGTGTATTGTGGTACGGGCCTCTGGCCAGCCTGTGGTCTTCGCCGGATTGGCCACAAAAAGTATAGACAATCCTCCCTGTTTCGAATTAATTTGTCACTGGGGCAAATCAAATGCTAGTTTGGTTGCATTTGTGTGATCTAGGAGTTTTTAGGCCTGCCGCTTGTTTTTACGATTTCGACAGGGGCATGCTCCCTATTTTGAGAGCCTTTCACTTTCACGTTTGTCGTCTTTTGAGGCGTTTCACTTTACAAGAGTTATTGCATAATTTTAAGGACAGGATACGACATTGTTGGTAAGTAGATCACATGCACCGAAGTGGTGACAGATAAGTGGGGGTATCAGTTTTTGTAATTTATCTTTTTCAAAAAAAAAAAAATTAAAATGCGCTTATTGGCAGGTGCGGTGCGTTCTCCAGTTGCTTCACACTCCATTTTGTTGTAAAAAACTTTTTTTTACTTAAAATTTATTATTAAATCCATGTGTTGCCACGGATTGAGATCACAGGTGTGGTAAGAGCAAGATCAATTAAGAAATAATAGGAGCATGTACGTGTCGAAGTCGTTTAAAGTAAAGCACTATGGAAATGTAAGCAAATAGAAAACGCAATACCGCGCCAAGCACTACTTATCATGGTACTAATCCTCGGGATCAGAGCTATTCGGTTTTCTGGGGAAAGCAAAGTAATGCTTAAGCTTAGGCGAAACCTAAGGGTCACGAGTTGGAGCGTTGGAGGTATGACTGGTCGTAGCTACGAGCTTGAAGAGATGATGAAGGCGAGTTGGCATATTATGAGTTAAAGAAAGAAAAGGGTGAAACTCCGGAAATCATGCGCGTTTCTTGGACGTTAGAACAAAAGCTTAAAAGATGTTCTATTACGGGACGGAACAGGATATGAGCGGAATCGGTATCATCCTTGCGGCGGAGCTACTTGGCAGCGTCTTGAACATTTCAAAGTCCACTGATCGTTTGATGTCTCTGAAATTGGTGATGCAAGATGAGGTGTGGAATACTGACAGTGCATTTGCTCCCCAAGTTGGATGCGAACAGAGAGAAAAAGATGCATTCTGGGTAGATTTTCACAACCTCATCAAGAAAATTCCAAAAGAAGAACTTTTGTTTGTTGGTGGAGATTTGAACAGACATGTCGAGAAGTCAAACGAAGACTATGAAGACCGTAATGGAGGACTGGGATACGGTGCAAGCCATACGGTCTTATCGTTCTAAATACCATGTTCGTCAGCCGGCACCTGGTCATTTATAGCAGTGGCGAAAACAAAACCCAGATTAATTACCATTTAATAACACGTTTCATGAAGCCTGGTGTTGAAGATTGCAATATTATATATATTTTTTTTTTTTTTTTTTTTTTAAATAAAGAAAGGAGACGAACGGCGGGGACGAACGGAGCAAAACAAAAAAAGTGTCTGCCAGAATCAAATGATACAATCTGGACAAATAGAAAGGCGAAGCATTTATTGCAAATATGCAAAATTATCTGCATCACATCATCAACGAAGTTGAACTACAAAAGAAAGCTGTCCATACAATTATGTTGTCATATTTTTCTACAATATAAGTAAAAAGGAAACAATCGCATATAATCATTTAATTTAATAAAAACAACAATATTGTTATAATAAAAGAGCTCAGGGAAGGCCTAGTGTTCAACTTGACCTCTTTGACTTGACCGGTACTACGATTTCTTAGACGCCTTTTATGACAAGCGCTTTGTATCTGGGTGCGCTGCAGTAATGTTCTTATTGTGTGTAACACGTTTATTTACAAATAAAATTGTACCAAAATAAAGGCTTGCGGTTTTCAACTTAAAAAGTGTTCATCTGTTGAAAAGAGTTTAGCCCGGTTCTTAAAAAGAGAAATGTAGATGTTATGATCATAAAACTTTTTTATACCCTATTCTAAGGTTATATTAATTTTGACGCATAGTTTTTAACATGCCTTAATATTGCCCGTAGACCCCTAAAAGTTACTATATTTATGATCAGCATCGATAGTAATGTCGATCTAGCCATGTCCGTCCGTCCGTCCGTCGGCAAAAATTAGGCCTTTAAACTGGGCCTAGAGAGCTGAAATTTTAACCATATACTCTCTAGGGTCCCGAAATAATCAAGTTTACGAATTTCTGAAATCCGCCCACAGACACGCCCACAAACTCAAAAAAACAAAATTTTGGAAAAAATCGAATTTTGAGCTAGGAAGCTGAAATTTTTTATATATGATCTATGACTCGTAAAACTGCTCGGAAGATAAAATTTTCAAAATCCGCCCACTCACACGCCCACAATTAAATAAAACAATTTTTTTTGAAAATCCAAAGTTTGAGCTAGGGAGCTGAAATTTATAATATATACTCTCTAGGGGCCCTTTATGCTGATGTGTAAATATTTTCAAAACCCGCCTACTGACACGCCCACAATTATTTTTTTTTTTTTTGAAAATCCAAAGTTTGAGCTAGGGAGCTGAAATTTATAATATGTATATACTTTTTAGGGGCCCTTAATGCTCATGCGTATTTTTTTTAAATCCACCTACTGACACGCCCACAATGAAATAAAACAATTTTATTGAAAAACCCAAGTTTGAGCTAGGGAGCGTTTTTTCTTACAAAAGCTTCGTTTTTTTTAGATAAAATCTTTTAAATGTTATATAACAAAATATGTAGAGCGTTCTTAACTTATGAGGGATAGGAATAAGAATAGGGTATCCAACAGTTCGCCCAAGCGGACTGTAGCCCGTCCCTATGTTTTTAAATTGGTATCCAGAACCCCTTACCAAAGTGAGGGCTTGTGGTGTTTCGCAAATTGACAGCATAAGCTTAAATATCCTACCTTACAAATGCAGTAAATGGGATATGGTCGATTTGGTCTTTTTGTGAAAATACGTACGTTATTCCTGATTAGGTACATTATATTGCCAAATGCCAAACTTATCTGTCAAAATTGGTCTGATGATTTATTATCACATTCATCAACTGGTCATACTAGATATGCTAATTAGATTGTATGACAGCTTACATGAACATATTTGAGAGATTTCTGTCAACTATAATCGAAGATATGGCCGCTTGGCTTACAATCTAATCAACGCTTTAGTATATCAAGCCATTTAATGTGCCTAATTAGGTTAATTCTATCATTGTTGCACATTCTAAATTATACTTCAATAACAGCAAAGTCGCAAATATGTCTGTCAAAGCCAGAATTCAATTCTTTTATTTTATTTTTAAATCAAATTATTTTTTATAAAAAGTTTGGAAAAATTTTCTTTTCAATTTTTAACAAAATAAATGTCCGGCAGACAAACGTATATGTCAACAGTAATTTCCAAATCCAAGAGTACCTCTGTGGACCGCTTGGTGGGATGAAATAATGTCGACTCCCTCTTCGGAGTCAACTGTTGCTCCGCTTATGATTAACGGCGTCAATGTTAACGTACTCTCCCCGTGAACTATTGCTACATTTACATGACGGAATCGAAAGATCGAATTGAAACTGAATTGGTTTTCGAGGCGCGTTTCCGTTCTCATCGAATTGAGAGATTGAATTGAAGTAGAATTGAGTTTCAAACTTCGTGTTTTGTATAGCCTTGTGTTAAGCCTGAACTACATCAAAACAAAAGTGAAGAAAAGTACAAAAAAGTGAAAACATCGAAACTCATCGAAAACACACGCATATATTAAAATCTGAACTAAAAAAGCTCAGAAGCTTTTCGTTGGACATTTTAAAATTTCCATATTGAATCGTATTCTCCATCGTTTATTAATTGTCGCTTGCTTGTAAGAAGCGCTTTTCCTTGCGAAACTGACAGGAATTATGTTATGGATGCGTCATCTATTGGAAAGTCTCGTAAGGTATTCTTTGATTGTGTTTGTTTCTAGAGAGACATGTTCGAGCTTTGAACCCCAGTAAAATTTTAAAATGAGAAGAAATATACAGAGCGCACTATGCGATGAAGCAGTATATCCGATTTTTTTCCACTTTTTTGTATTTTTTCCAACCTTTGTTTCGATGTAGTTCAGGCTTTAGTGGCGACAAAAATCCCAGTCAAATGAACACAACATATTTTTTCATGCTGATTTTCAATCCAATCAGAGAACATTTTGTAATCGGATTGAGTGAATCTTTCAATCCTTCAATCTGAGTTCACATGGAATTCAAATCGGATTGAATCTCGCATGTAAACGGGATACATACACTCCGCTTCAACTGAATAAGCACACACATTTTCTAAGCTACGTTGTCCATTTTTTTAAAACCTTGTGCCATAATATATCATTTGATGATGCAAACTGTTTGCGTATGATGTTGACAAAATAAATCGGAAGGAATAATTCAAAAAGTAACGCTATATTTTCTCTGGTTCTCTTGCAAAGCATTAAATATGGAAAAATGCAGTTTTATTTTGCGTCAACTGAATAGACACAAAGTCATTATTTTCGCTGGTTATAAGTTTTCTGTGGGGATTGACACATTAGATCAACAGTTGAAGTGCTTTTAGTGAATTTTGTTTGATTAATTGTATTTCAAAGAAAAATGGGTAGATCAAAATCTCTAAATAGTGTTGAAAGAGCTCAAATCGATTTACTAAAAGACCAAGGACTAACCGGGCGTTCTATCGCTGACAAAATTGGACGAAGTTCTAGTGTGGTCTATTCTTATTTAAGAAGCAAAGATTCACGGAAAAAAACATGAAAGGAGGTCAAAAAACGGCAACAACAGCGGTTGATCGAAGAGCAATTTTAAGATGTGCTTCCAATTCCTGCGACTCTGCGGCAAAAATAAAGCAGAAAGCCGGTGTTACTGCAAGCGTTTCAACAGTGCGAAGGGTAATCAATAGTGCCAAACATCTGAAACGGATGAAAATTCAAAAGAAACCACCACTTAACGAGAAACGAAATTGTAGGCGCTTAGAATTCTCTAGACTCCATATGAGTTTTAAAAATGAATGGCGCCACGTAGCTTTTTCGGATGAAAAGAAGTTTAATTTTGATGGCCCTGATGGGTTTAATTATTACTTCCATGATGTGAGGAAAGAAGAATGATTTTTAGCGCGGCATCATAGTCGAGAAGGTGGTGTTATGGGTATGGGGAGCAGTTAGCTACTATGGCACTGTTGAGCTTGAGTTAAAAACCTCAAAAATTACTGCATTAAGTTATAAAGGAAATTTGAAAAGAAATTTTCCTAAATTTTCAGGCATTTTTATACCCATAAACTGAACTTTTCAGTAGGACAACGCCCCCATCCACACGGAGCGCATAGTAAAATATTGGATAGAGCAGCCGAATGTGAAATTGCTTCAATGGCCGCCGTACTCACCGGACCTGAACCTTATAGAAAACGTTTGGGGATGGTTAGTACGAAAAGTTTATGAGTCTGGCCGTCAGTTAGAGGACAGAGAATCCCTTATTGCAGCCATTAAATTGGCCTGGAGGGAAATTTCGCTGGACTACATAAAGAGGCTGTACGATTCCATGATGGATCGAATTTACAAAGCTATTACGAAAAAAGGCGGCAGTACCCACTACTAAATTTAACCAATAAAAAACTATTTTAAGAAAAACTTGTTTCATTTCATCCCAATAACTTTTATTTCTAATTTCAATATTTGTGTCTATTCAGTTGACGCAATATAAAACTGCATTTTTCCATATTGAATGCTTTGCAAGGGAACCAGGAAAAAAATAGCGGTACTTTTTGAAATATTCTTTCCGATTTATGTTGTCAACATCATACGCAGAACAGTTTGCATCATCAAATGATATATTACGGCACAAGGTTTTGAAAAAATGGACAACGTAGCTTAGAATATGTTTGTGCTTATTCAGTTGAAGCGAAGTGTGAATGCTGTATTTTCTCCTCTTCCCTCTTAACGAATAAAACAATTTTTTGTTGTGCTGCTCAATGTCTATCATAACACTTCTTACACAGTGCGTTGCCATTATGAGCATCTAAATAAAAGAAATACAAACCTATAAAAATAATCAGTGCTTTTGTATTTTAATGGCTTTACAAAAAAAAAAACAATAAATATTGTAAACGCAACAGAATTATTGGGTCGATAACTCTTAAGCGTGCCCGTAATCAATGCAATAACACGCTAGTTATCTCTCGGATCAGGGATCATGTACGAGTACAGTACGCGTAGCATCCAAGTCAATCAGTTGCATATCAAGATTGTTAGTCGGTAGACTTATACGAGCAGATGAATTATATTTCATATTAACACAAGCCACCTTTGGAGTTCGTTGTGCTCGAATTGCAAGAAGGAGATGGTAAAATTAGTTCAAAGGGTGGTGCCGTGGTTAGGTATAATCCTTCGAGAATCTTTTGACAAAAATGTTGCTTTTTGATAAGCTCCTTAAGAAACAGTAGTTACAAAATATGAATATAATTTCCTTATTAATAATAATTTCCTTATTAACTCGCCTAAACAACGTTTTTTGCTTCGGAATTTTACCAGCAGTTTATCAAAAGCGTGTGCAGTTTTGCTCTTCCGAACTATTCCAAAGTGCTCTTGCCAGGTGTTAACACAGAAGGCACTATCTTCATCAGATCCGTTCAACTACTGGGGTACGCGGACGATATCGACACAATCGAACGAACTTAGCGTGCCGTGGTAAAAGTTATTATGGCAACTGAAGAACAGGCGAATTAAGTTGGCCTTGAAGTCAACGAGCAAAACCATGTACATGCTTTCAACAAAGAATCAAACATCTGTCCAGCGATTAGGTCAAACCTTACTCTATCAACAGTACTTCGAGGTAGTTTGGGAGTAAACCTACCTCGGGGTAAAAATCAACTCAGTGGAGAATCGACGAAAAATTACCCTAAGAAAATGTTGCTACTTCGGTTTGGCAAAACTAATGGGTTTAACACTCCTCACCCAAAACACTAAGTATAAGCTCTATAAGACACTAATAGTGTCAGTTCTGCCTTATGCCGCCGAGAAAAGGGGAGCTAATATTGTGTTCATTCGAAGGAAAATTAGTCACTCGGTGTTTAATTCTGTGTGCGAGGAGGGCGAATGGAGGAAAAGATACAAATAATAAAATAATTACCTTTTTTTTTTTAAATTTCAATCTTTTTCAAGGACTCCTTTTAGGGTTCCGTAGATAAATGGCAAAACACGGAACCCTTATAGATTCGTCATGTCTGTCTGTCTGTCTGTCTGTCTCTCTGTCTGTCCGGGAATGTCACAGCCACTTTTTTTCCGAAACTATAAGAGCTATACTGTTGAAACTTGGTAAGTAGATGTATTCTGTGAACCGCATTAAGATTTTCACACAAAAATAGAAAAAAAACAATACATTTTGGGGGTTCCCCATACTTAGAACTGAAACTGAAACAATTTGTTTCATCAAACTCATGCATGTGGGATATCTATGGATAGGTCTTCAAAAATCATATTGAGGTTTCTAATATCATTTTTTTCTAAACTGAATAGTTTGCGCGAGAGACACTTCCAAAGTGGTAAAATGTGTGTCCTCCCCCCTGTAACTTCTAAAATAAGGGAATGATAAAACTAAAAAAATATACCATGCAAACTTCCACCGAAAATTGGTTTGAACGAGATCTAGTGAGTAGTTTTTTTTAATACGTCATAAATCGTAAACCTCAATTTACCTTTCATTCAATCAATTCAAATACAAAAAAAAAAACATAGGGACGGGCTACAGTCCGCTTGGGCGAACTGTTGGATACCCTATTCTTATTCCTATCCCTCATAAGTGGGCGTGACAAAAGTCTAAGTATGGTTGAATTGTTAATAACGCTCTACATATTTTGTTATATAACATTTAAAGGATTTTATCAAAAAAAAAAACGCTCCCTAGCTCAAACTTGGGTGTTTCAATAAAATTGTTTTATTTAATTGTGGACGTGTCAGTAGGCGGATTTTGAAAATTTTTTATCCCGAGCAGTTTTAGGAGTCATAGATCATATATAAAACATTTCAGCTTTCTAGCTCAAAAATTTTTTTTTTTTGAGTTTGTGGGCGTGTCTGTGGGCGGATTTCAAAAATTCGTAAACTTGATTATTTCGGGACCCTAGAGAGTATATGGTTAAAATTTCAGCTCTCTAGGTCCAGTTTAAAGGCCTAATTTTTGCCGACAGACGGACGGACGGAGGGACATGGCTAGATCGACATTACTATCGATGCTGGTCATAAATATAGTAACTTTTAGGGGTCTACGGGCAATATTAAGGTATGTTACAAACTATGCGTCAAAATTAATATACCCTTAGAATAGGGTATACAAACATTTAATTTCATAAACCTTATGCGTAAACCGTGAACGATTATTTTCTAATAATAAATCTGTAATAGGTGCCTAAGTAAATAATAATTATAATTCGCGCGGAACCCTTCATGGGCGAGTCCGACTCGCACTTGGCCGCTTTTTTCTTTCTTCACGACACAAATTTCCTATACTAGATAGTCCACTTCCACCTCCCCCGTCCCACAATGGGCGCCGCCTAATCCTCTCCCAAAATATTCCGCAAAAAGTCACTGTTTGGTGCGGTTTTCATGCCGGTGGATTGGGAAGGGTCTTTCACTAAGGACTTGATAACTTCTTTTTAAAATGAAATTCAATTTACTTGTGATATATCAAAAAAAATGTATTGGCTTGGATTACTATCAAAACATTTATGAATGGAATTCGACGTCGTTCATATGTCTTACTGGGAGTGCGAGCAGCGAAAGGAAACATTGTGCAAATCGCGCCTGACCACAATAGTTAAGAACAATTCGCACAATATTACAAAATTCCCCACAGACCATTGCCACGAGGCGTTATCGTACTCGAAAGCGATATACTCGTATGTAACAAATGAGTACGTGAAGGAGAAAGCAAAAACAACATTTCAGCCACCAGCGAAAATTGTTGCTTCGTCTGAAGCCGAGTATTAACAAAACAAGCGAGTGCATTAGCCAAGCTTATCAACACAGAAAAAGAAGATAAGACAAGTTCGTAACAGATTTCGTCAGCTCCAACGACATTGGACGGCATAGAAATTCCAAATGATATGGTGATGGCGAAGTTTTCGTACTTGCTGAAAACGAAAAGTCATTCGACAATGCGAAAATTATTATTTTGGGAACTTTGGCCTATATTCGTCAGATAGCTGGTTGTGTATAATGGGCTCATGGATGGTACGTTTGAAGTAGTATGAACTATTTTTCGTCAACTGTTTTCAATTCATGGACAAGTTGACGGTCAAATAGTTCCATTGTTGTACTGCATCATGTCCATGTCCAATGTTCCACGGAATTTTTCTCCGATATTAAAGCCATAGCTTCCGAGAATGATGTTGCACTTAGACCAAAATACATACTCGTACTTTACGACTTTAAAAAAAGGCAAGTGTGAAGGCAGCCATTACCGCATTTCCTAAGGCTGAAAGCAGGGGTTGTTTGTTTCATTTTGGGCAAATTATTTGGCGAAATCGTCTGGTCTCCAAACGGAGTACAAAAACAATGAAAGTAGTACTCATATTTTATTAACTATTTTGTTGTGTAATAATATACAAATTTTCTACAATTTCTTAGTTTTCAGTTTACAAATGAGGATGCTGAAGAGCCTAGGAGGTTGCAGATTATTTTGATGTTTTGAAGCACAATTTTGTTCTGATATGTCAAGTGGTTTGGAGAAAATTATGTGAATGGCAATGATAAAGGCTACAATTTAATTGGAAAATACTAATAATAAACAAGATTTCTTTGCAGGTAAGAAGAGTAGAAAAAGAAAACGGTTTTGCAGGTAGTCCTGCATACTCCCCTAATTTTTGGTCGGTTTCTAACTTTTTAGAACAAAGTCTCTTTGCGGTGGCAATGGTGCGATGGTAGTGTATTCACAAAGTGATTGGCAGGTCGTTTGTTCGAATCCCGACCAGGGCCATGCTTTGTAAAATTGAATACACACAAAAATTCGGCAATTAAGGCGCCACATGTGGAGAAACATACTCTATCGCACCAAAAACTTCTTTCCTATCCTCCTAAGCAGCACCTAAAAACAGGCAATGCATTTGCTGGGTGCTGCTCGCAGCAACAAAAAGTGCCTGCGCTGTGGTAACATTGTAAGGGTACTTACTGTATCAGTTACAGAAAAATAAAAAAATCCCTTTAGCGCACGCCAATTATAAAAAAAAGTCTCCCGCGGACACAGAACAACGTAGAGGCGTGGAACCGACAGCTGAAAGTTCTCGCAGGGCATTCACACATTGGTGTATATTCACTGATTGCTCTTTTATGTGAAGAGCAAATCCATGTGAAAACATGTTTGGCTAAAATAATTGACGGTGAGACGCAACAGTTAAGAAAACGTTTACGTGACGAAGGAAACAAAATTAAAAAAATTTACGCGGAACGTAACGAGCGTTCTGAAATAAGTTTTCTCACAGGAATTGCGAACAATATGAACTTGTATTATGTAGATATTGTTTTGTCATGGATCGTTTTTGATATGTTTTTGTTAATAAGACTTGAACGGTTTTTGTTATGTTTTATTTATTTGAAGTTTGTTATTTTTTTTTATTTTGTTAAATAAGTTTGCCTAATTTTTTTTTTGCTACAATAAAATTTTTAGTTTCACTTTCGGGATTTTGGCCTTTCGGAATTTTGGATTTTCGGGATCCTGTCCGACTCTAAAAAAACATATATTTCTTTTTGCGACTTCTTCAATCTTGTTCTGGAGAAAATAATGCGAAGAGCCAGTGTCAACACGGAAGGCACTATCTTCAATAGATCCATCCAGCTACTGGGGTATGCGGATGATATCGACATTATCGGCCGTTCCCAGTGTGCCGTGTTAAACAGGCGAAATTGGTTGGTCTTGAAGTTAATGAGGACAAGACCAAGTACATGCTATCAACAAACATCTGTCCACCGCCTAGGACAAAACGTCACTGTTGATAGCAATAACTTCAAGGTAGTTAAGGAGTTCATCTACCTAGGAGTAAACATCAACTCCACGACTGACGCCTTTGGAGATCCAGCGGAGAATTACCTTAGGAAACTGCTGCTACTTCGGTTTAGCGAAACAAATGTGTTCAAAGCTTCCCACTCGAAGGACAAAATGCATGCTCTATCGAACCTTAATCCTACCAGTCCTGATTTATGGTGCCGAGTGCTGCACGATAAGTAGGAAAGGGAAGCTGATATTGGCTTCTTTTGAAAGAAAGATAGTCCGTCGGATATTTGATTATGTCTGCGAGGAGGGCGAATGGACGAGAAGATACAGCCGCGAACTCTCTGAGCTGTTCCAAGATATGGATGTAGTCCAAAAAGCTAATTCACGACGACTACATTGGCTCGGCCACATTCAGCGAATGGACAATAATGCTCCAGCCAATAGAATCTTCGACTCCCAGCACCCAGAAGGCAAGGAAGACCAAAACTCCGTTTTAAAGTCCAAGCCATCGCGGATGCCAGAGCGCTTGGTCTGGAGAATTGGAAACAGCGTGCCCGCGATCGCAGAGGAGGGAAAGCTGCGTGTCTCAGGCAGAGATTCTTTACGAGTCGGGAGCACGTTAAGTAAGTAAGTCGATATCTTTTTGTTTGCAACGTACGACAGGTACGCGCTATAGACAATTATTATGTATGTAGTCTTCCAATATATTGACCAAAACAATTCTTTGCCACGTGCAAAGCCGGAAAAAAAACAAAATTTTCGAAAAAATCGAATTTTGAGCTAGAAAGCTGTAATTTTTTATATATGATCTATGACTCCTAGAACTGCCCGGGAGATACAATTTTCAAAATCCGCCCACTGACACGCCCACATTAAATAAAACAATTTTATTGAAAAAACAAAATTTGAGCTAGGGAGCTGAAATTTATAATTTATACTCTCTATGGGCCCTTTAAGCTCATATGTAAATATTTTCAAAATCCTCATACTGACACGCCCACAATTTACAAAAAAAAACTTTTTTTGAAAATCCTAAGCTAGGGAGCTGAAATTTATAATATATACTATCTAGGGGCCCCCTATGCTCATGTGTTATTTTTTTTTAAATCCGCTTACTGTGGGCGTGTCCACAATTAAATAAAATAATTTTATTGAAAAACCAAAGTTTGAGCTAGGGAGCGTTTTTTTACAAAAGCTACGTTTTTGTTTGATAAAATCCTTTAAATGTTATATAACAAAATATGTAGAGCGTTCTTAACAATTCAACCATACTAAGACTTTTGTCACGCCCACTTATGAGGAATAGGAATAAGAATAGGGTATCCAACAGTTCGCCCAAGCGGACTGTAGCCCGTCCCTATGTTTGTTTCTTTTTAGTAGTTAGGATTTTCATTGAACATTTCTTATATTTGTGTTCTTAAATTTTCCCTTGTGTTTTAGTTTTAATTTCTTGGCTTTTACCTGCATTCTTTCATTTTAGAAGTTTGTTCACCACACAATGAATAATTGTTGCTATGAACCGGCATTATCTCTATTTTTTCATAAAATAAAAATGGCACTAACTATTATCTTATTTATCCGCTATTGTAAATTTAGTTTATTTTTTTTCCAACTTCTGGCTCGCCAAAGCGGTTTAAAAGGGGGGCACTTCGACCTAAAAGATCTTTTGTACCGTATGGACCAGAAAAAGTTTAAACTCGTAGAATTTCTTCTTTCCGTGTAAAGCGGACAATTTTACCAATAGAAGAATTCTCTATGACCTCCGGGCTCATATGTTGCCTGAAAAAGGATTAATTCCATTAAGGGCTGGACATTCACATAAAGTCTGTTCAGCTGACTCGTCCTCTTCAAGACAAAGTCGGCACTCAGGAGAGTCTGCTATTCTCATTTTGTTTAGATGATATCTTAAACCATGGTGACAAGTAAGGTACCCTACTTAGTTTTCGATATCATGCCTGCTTAGGTTTAGGTATTTGCTGGCATTTTTATTGAAGGGTCGAACGGCTTGTTTGGACTTTCTGGAATGCTTTCCCAAAGATAGATACATTGTATATGTTACCAGCTTTTTATTGCTGCCGTTGCTGCTGATCTAGGAGTGCAGGAGAAGGGTTCGGTACCTATGAAAGGTGTTTCTGAACCTTTTCTGACCAGTTCTTCGGCCTTTTCGTTACCTTGACATGACCCGGAACCCACCATAATTTGGTCTTATTTCTTAATCCGAGTGTTTGACGCAGCACATGACTGATTTGGAGTCAATGGTATGCGAGTTAGGAGCGTTTATAGCTGCTTGACTATCCGTGAATATATGGATGATTGCACATTTCATGCCAGATAAATTATTGTGGCTGGCCCATTCTTGCATAGCGTGGAGCTCTGCTTGAAATACGCTTTGACTTCTTCCCATGTGTATCGTAAGGCGTTTATTTGGTCCGTATATTCCCACTCCTACCCCCGTTTCCATTTTAGAACCGTCCGTATACCACTTTATGCTATTGTGGCTGTTTGGTGAGTTATTAGGTACTAACCCATGCTTTTCTCTTGGGGATCTCCGTGGAGAACCGTTTATTGAAGCATAGTGTTTTTTGAATGCGGTTTGTGACCGCGCAGTTCATGTTAAGTTCTGGCAGTTCATCGAGAAGGGTCTTAAGTTCCGGATGGTCGTTAAGTCTTATCTCGTTTAACTGTATTAGACTTATTACACGGCGGATCGCCACTTTTTGAATGTATATGTGGAGAGGTGTAATTTCTGTTATTGCCTCTATGGCAGCCGTTTGTACAGGTTCGCATGGCTCCGGAGTTACCTAGGCAAGCAAGCCGTTGTACCTTATTGAGCTTCTTTATTGCGATCCTTTGTGTGGATTTTGTTTACCATACTATTGAAGCGTATGTTATAATGGGTCTTATCATCACTGTAGATCCAGTGGACGATCTTTCGAGTGATTCCCCAGGTTCTGCAATATGTGCGGCGACAGGCCCATAAAGCTCTATTTGCTTTATTGATTTTGTTGTTAATGCGAGAGTTCCAGTTAAGTCTTTTGTCTAGGATTACTCCAAGATACTTGACTAGGATTACTCCAAGATACTTGACTTCTTCGGAATACTCTACGACCGTGTCGTTAATTGTGATTAGATCTAGGTCTAATTTCCTTCTTTTGGTGAAAGGAACAATGACGGCTTTACTGGGATTTATGGAAAGTTTTTGCTTGATGCACCAGTCTATGGCTTTAAATGTGACTTTAATTAAGTCTTTGGACTACAAGAGGGGTGAAAGTACTCCCTCTTGTGGGCAGCCCCTTACGGTTGTAATTGATACTAAGGTCGTTCCTGACGAGGCAGTAATTTTGCGACTTCCCAGCATCGCTTTGATCCATTTTATAGATAGTTTAAATTTAGTTTAACAAAGAAAATAAAATATGCTAATGTCTATATAGCTTGTATGTTGAAAATAATGAATAAAAAAATTGCGTGATACATCCCTATCAATTAATCGGATAAATCGTACAAAATGGTGAATATAATTAAGCAAAGAATATTGAGCACTTAAGCATTTTTTTCTCTGCTTTTATGCGGCCTCCTATGACCTCTCTTTTTATAGATAAGAAGTAAAAGGATAAGAGCTTACCATCATTAGGATAGATTACGCCCTAAAATACAACTCACCAACAAGACCCCCAGACTAAGTACACATGCATTAAATTGCTCTCCAATTAAGACGTCTTTACAAAAGCGAATTATTTCATAATTACAAATGCTTAATCGATCCAATTAAAGTCAACATCATAATCTTTGGTTTCTTTCCCATCCCATAGACGAGGATGAGTCCATGGAATTGCTCTTTCCCATTGCCCTTTAAAAAACCTTTTATTTTTTCTCGAATTGGACTGGTGTACTTTTCGTCATTATTTTCTATTTTTATACATTTTTGCCATGTTTTCTCTTTATCTGCGATTGTCTTTATTGTGGAAATAACAAAGTTGATCTTGTATTAAGGAAACCATTGTTTTCAAATAACCACGCAAGCGAAAAATAAAATTGCAACATTGCGTGAAAAAGTTCAATGAACAAGTTTAATTTATATTTTCCACTCTCGCTATTGTTTTACCAAAAACAATTAATAGTAATATTGAATTCGTTTATTTGTTAAAAAGCAGTTGCGTGCGCGAAATGCTCGGCAGTTCATCGGTACCTGCCTATATACACATCCTGTTCATAAGTGCATCGTCAACAACACCCAGATGTGCCTTAAAAAATGTGCACTGGTTCAAGTGTCAAATGACATCACGTCATGTGTTTTATGCGCACAGTTGGCGAATGGCGAATATGACCGAGGCCTAACGAGCAAGTGCTGAGATAAGGGCAAAAACTTGCGTGTTAATACGAATATCGCCGATTAAATAAAGGCCTGATCGTCGTCTATACATTTGTCTGGAAACGAGAGTTTTGTACATGGTGGCATTTATCGTAAAGGATGGATGGAATTGATCTCAGTACCAGCAGATTAAAGATGCGATTAAATTGGTTTGATTATAATTAAGAAGAGACGATCCAGTGGCTTTTTGCTTGTATTTCCTGGTGCAGAAAGAGTCTTCTCTTCGTTTCAATTTAACCGGAAAATGATTTGTTTATAATGGCACGCGTCACACCGGAAGTTTTCAATTTGTAAAGCGTCATCAAAAAGCAATTACACTAGTCAACAAAAAAACACTTTTTCGGTGTAACATGAAAACTTTTGTCTAATTATGTTTAGGACAGTTATAAGAATAATAAAAATAAAGTTAGAATTATTCCAATACGAACAGATTTTTTGTAATTTGACTTTATTGAATTTTAGAAATGTTCAGTTTTTAGCAACAAAACGACGTTATTCCCTTATACTGCAACATAAATATAAATGTAGCTTTATGATTTTCTACTATATTTTGCTTCAGGGATATCTCGTTTTAATGTCTAACAGTAATCCGCTAGCATACGTTGACTCCACTTGCCCTGGTATCGTCTTTCTATGGTAGAAATGTCTTGGTGAAATCTTTCACCGTGTTCATCGCTGACGGCGCCCACATTTTCAGGAAAGAAGTTTAAATGTGAATGAAGAAAATGTATTTTCAATGACATATTGCAGCCCAAAGCCTTACGTAGATAACAGCTCCGCGACGATATTTTTATAGTCACTTGATTGGTGATTTCCTAAAAATGCCTCGTTTTCGGTTGTTTCTGGCGTAGCGGCCAGATCGGGACTTTGAGGTAGTTCTGGTACATGCAGTTCTTCACTATGAAGGATCGGTCTTTTAGCCGATGGTAGGTTAGGTTACTTAATTTTACTTTTTGTTTTAATTGTAATACCTTTTGTATCAGTAAACAGTAAACAAAAATAGAAATCAGATAAGTGGTTCGTTGGTTCAGTTCATATCATAGGTATTGCAAAACGCATATATCGAGATTTTCTCGCCCATCCAGTAAGAAGGTCTATACATATAGTACAACAGATGAGTGGAACCCACGCTTTGTCTTGTTGTCCGATTGCAAAGCCAAAATACTGTCCATATAGCTTAGTTACCAATGGTGTCAAATTCCTTCGCTGAGTTTTAAAAGTAATGCCGCCACAAACGTAGCAAAACTTGTCGGGATCATTTTGACACTTTCTTGGCATTATTTAAGAATCACTTAACACAAAAAACAGAAAAACACACAACGCTCTTTAAATAAAAAAAAAAACTTTAGAATGCGACAATGAAACAAAAACGATTTTTTTGAGTTTTGTAGAGAGTAGCTGTAACATAAAAACGAGACCTGATGGAATCAAAATAAATATGGCGATTAACTATGGGTAGGCGGGTAATTCAAAATTAGGAAGCACCTTTCTTGTTACAAAATTTTGTTGACTAGTGTTACTATTGTCTTCTGGAGTTCATTTAATAATATACACTTTATCTGTCTGCTGATAAGAAATTTAGACGAATTCATAGAAACATCTGTAGGAAACATACTAAGTGACATTCATCGTTTGGTGGCAAGCTGTTTGCCTCCAGTTTTTTGAGTCAATCCGGGAAACCTCACAGGTGTAGAAATGCAGTAAAGTGGGAGGGTTATGATTTATGTAATCCAGTTCATAACCTAGCGGTTAAAGACGAACAAGATATTAACTCATCCTACCAGGCTCGGCGGTGCCACTTGGCAACGTCATGCATATTTAAAAGTCCAGCGACCGTTTGATGTCTCTCAAACTGGTGATACAATATACGGTTTGGAATATTGTCAGTACATATGCGAGCAGACGGAAAAGAATCCAAAGAATGAGATTTTCTATGATATTCACTCCGACCTATTCCAGAGGATTATGAAAGAGCAGATGCTCTTGGCAGGAAAGGATCATTGTCAGCCTTCAATGGCCAACAACCCTTCCATAGGATTCTGCTCGTCCGTACACAAAAGTGATATGACTGAGGCTCTACGTCAGCAGCATACCGAATATTGGCATGATCTTGCCTTGTCGGGCACAGTTGCTCAGTGGTTAGTGTGCCGAACTACTTCAGATAGAAAAGTACAGAAACCCTACAATTGATGCACTATACCGACAGAAAAGTAGACTGCACTCGAGGCTTAAACGGCTGTACAGGCAATTTATTGACCGCAACGACCCGGAGGTAAGGATGGTGAAGTCAGAGATCCAAATCTTGAAACAGCTGATTCTGATTAAAACCTGTAGTCCGAATATGTTCCCACAGATAAATAAGTTGTTCAGGAGTAAGGATCACAAAGACATTCCTTGTGTTCGAATCTTTCAGACAGCAGAGAACAGACAGACAGTACTGACTGCTGGAATAAGTCCAGAAAGTGTTGCTTCAAACGACGATATTTTCGTCGTCGAAGACCTACAGGAGAAAGTTTATTTGCTGGGTTTTGGAGAGACAATGTCTTAGGGCATGTCTCCGGTTGTTTCGAACGCCTGAATCCAATTATATAAAATACTATCCCAACAAAGTCATTTGCGATGGGGCTCAGTTGAATAGGATTGATAATTTCCTCATTAAGGTGACTCGAAGGCACGTTGCAAGGGCGATGGCCAGCGACAATAGCCTGATCTTTTGGGCTTACTACCGAAATGAAATGTACATAGAGAGTACGCTCCGGTCTGGCTTTATCCCGCCGGCGGCATTTATCCATATTTATGCCAAAGGTCTGGTACAGACGAGGTACGGTATTCCGGTTTTGTACCATCGCTACCGCAGCCGAATTTTGGTGGCTTGTTGAGCGGGGAGGGGTCAACATGCCCTCCCAGGACGGTGCGTTACTCTAGGTAACATCATCTTAGTTTATAGTTAGACTAAGTTAGCTAAGCCGTTTCTGGGACAGGCCGGGCTCGACAATTTGTGGTAGGGCTACAGGGAGAGGATTGACGCTGTAAGGCTTCAGTCAGGTCATGGCAAGCAATTGGGATTTTGACCACTTGTTGCGCAAGGCAACGTTATATTAGGAATACGTAAATAGTTTAAATAAAGTAGAATAGGTAGTTTTTAATTTTTATTTTAATTTATTTTTAATTTATTTTATATAGTTTTAAAAATTTGCTCGATGAATATATACATATGTAAGATTAGTTCGTAAAATAGTTTTTATGCCGAAAGGCAATAAGTATAAGGTGATAGTTAAGTTTACAGCGTCCGCATAAGGACCGATAATTAAAAATAAGTAATTTTAAGTTAGATTTAATAATTTTTGTAAAATGAATTTAAAAGTCAAAAGTCAAAAAAAGTGTGCCGGACTACTAATCGAAAGGCCGCTGGTTAAATTCCTACCGGGGCCAAGTAACATCCAGACTTTTTTTTTTTTTATTTTTTATTTTTTTTTTTTTTTTTTTTTTTATTTTATTATTTATTCATCAAATGAGTAAACATTCACTGTTCTCTTTAGATTACATAATACAAAAATAAATACCTATTAACTACCACCAGAGTTGCTTAATGCTAATATTAAACAGCTTTTAAATGAATACCTACTAAGATGAAATTCTAATAAATCACAGTAATTATTAGCCTCTCGTAGACATCTAGATATAGGTTCATTATAACCATAGTTAGCCCTATGAAAGGGTACATAAAATACATGACGATATCTGAGTGCTCTTGACGGAGCATAAAAACCAATTTGAGATAACAGAAAGGGGCAATCGATATGACAGGTAATTAAATCCCTCACAAACATTATAGATAAGTATTTCCTACGAGTCGATAGAGGTAAAATTCCCAGTAGTTTACACCTAGTATCATAGGAAGGCATTTCAATATTCCAACGAAGCCGTCTTACTGCAACTCTAGTCAAACACTTTTGGATCCTCTCAATTCTGATGGAATGAACTTCATAAAATGGATTCCAGACAATGCTGCAGTACTCGAGGTGAGATCTAACAAATGCAAAAAAGAGGCATTTGAGACTATAAGGATCCTGAAATTCCTTTGAATTTCTCAATATAAATCCTAGCATTGAGTTGGCTTTAGCAGCTAGAAACTCAATATGTTCAATAAAATTCAGTTTTTGATCAAACATAATCCCAAGATCTTTTTTTGATCGTATAATGGATAACGGAACATCACCAATCGTATACGAGACAGGAATTGGGGACAGATTACGACAAAAAGTAAGGCTCTGACATTTAGATACATTTAAGTGCAGGTCATTGTTATGGCACCAATTCGAGAGTCTATCAAGATCATCTTGTAAAAGTCTGCAATCTAACACCGATGTTATTTGACGAAAAATTTTCAAATCATCGGCAAACATCAAACATTGAGAATTCTGAAACATTTCCGGAATATCGTTAATAAATAACAGGAAGAGTAAGGGGCCAAGATGACTACCTTGAGGTACACCTGAAGTAACTTGAACCGGTGTTGACCGAATGTCGTTTAAGCATACAAACTGAATACGCTCCGTAAGATATGAGCTAACCCACTTCAACAGATTGGAATGAAATCCGAATCTTGCCAGTTTCTGCAGTAAGATGGCGTGATTTACACGATCAAAGGCCTTGGAAAAGTCAGTATATATGACATCAAACTGAAAACCTTTCTCCAAACCGTTTAAAACGTGATTACAGAATATTGAGAGATTAGTTGAAGTTGATCTACCAGCCACAAAACCGTGCTGGAATGGAGAGATGTAATTCTTGAGGATAGGTGCAAGTTTATCAGACACTAATTTTTCGAAGAGCTTGGGTATACTTGGAATTTTGCAGATTGGGCGATAATTTGAGATATCATGTCTGGAGCCAGATTTAAAAATTGGTGTAATTAAAGAATTTTTCCAGACCTTGAGAAAGTCCCCATTTTCAATGGATTGATTAAATACTAAACAGAGGGGTACAGCAAACGCGTAAGAACAGTTACGAAGAATAATTGGCGGAATTCCATCAACACCAGGATTTGTATCAGTCTTTAAAAAAGAAAGTGCTAATTCCACTTCAGAAGACGAAAATTCGAATTTGCCAAGATTTAATGAATTACTTGACAGTGAACTATCGTTAAAAGAAGAAGATCCAGAGGAAGTGTAGACCGATTGGAAGTGCTTAGCAAACATATTGCAAATTGTTAATAGGTCTGAAGAAGTTTCGTCATCTTGGCGCATAATTCTTGGAATACCAATTGATTGTTTTTTATTTTTTATGTACTTCCAAAAACATTTGCTATTATTCCTTAACTTTGACTCGACTGATAGAACATACTGTCTATACAGGAACTTATTTAAAACATTAAATTGCTCCTGGAGTCGGCGGTATTGGATATAAAGCTCAGGATCATTATTGTTTTTCCGAAACTGTTTGTAGATCTTATTTTTCCTATTATTAAGATTTATAACCCTTTTATTAAACCAAACAGGTTTGGTGCCAGTTTTGGCTTTTACTTTCGGCGTAAACATATCGATTGCTACTTTCACGATTTCTATAAAAAGGTTGTAGGAATCATTTAAATTATGGTTACTAAAAACATTTAACCATTCAATGCTATTTAGATAATTTGAAATGCTATTAAAATTAGCTTTGGAGTAGTTATACTTAAAATTACATCCAGATGAAGACGGTTTAATAAATTCACAAAATTGTAATCTTATCACTGCCACACTTCTTGCAAATGTCTGACAAACATCCAAGAGTATCAATTGTCATGTGAAGCTTCTCGAATTTGCCGTTCGGATCCGGCCTAAAATTGTAGGTCCCTTCCACTTCGCACAAGAAAGTGGTTGGAGAAGCTAGGTTTTAGGCCCTATATGGGCCGTTAATGCCTAATATTTATTTATTTTTTTGCCTCATGCAGGAGTTCGAAGAAGCTGGTCGACGGTCGCAAAACACGCAGAGCAAAGTTTGTTTCTCGGATTGAGTAGGAAAGACTTGATATCCTTAGTTAATCTAGTCACTGGTTTCAACGAGCATCTTAAAACTATCAGGGTTGTAAGCACGTACAAATACCTCGGAGTCATCATAGACTCTCATTTTCTGTGGTATCAATGCCTTACGGAACAAGCTGAGGGGATCATTTTTTGCGCTGCCATGTCTACAGAACAAATCATCTACTTGTGTACAAAAACAAGTTTACTAGGGTCTTATACAAGGTGGCGCAAAAGTCATCTTCCTATCGGAAGAAGCATAATTTTTGCAAATGGCGGCAAATGTAAATTCTACTTTGATATTTGTGAAGTTAACTGATACAGAAAAAACTTAAGACACCAATTAACATAATCCGAAAACAGAACCAAAGTTTTTCATTCATAAAAAAAATTACAGCGAAAGAACATCGGGTGACAACTTTTGCGCCACCAGACAACTTTTGCGCCACCAGACAACTTTTGCGCCACCTTGTAGAATCGAGACTGAGATATAGCATATTAGCGTTGGGAGGAGATTCGAAAACGCATATCAAAAAGCTACAAGGCATCCAAGACAGGACAGTCAGGCTACTCGCCGGAAGAAATGGCCCAAGGGAAGTGAAAGTCCTTAAGGTGAAGCAGATATTCAAGATGAGTGCTGTGCTAGAATATTACGACGATCAAAACTTGCGAACATAAATAAGTCATCGGTTTGAAAGGCGTAGAAGAGCAGAGGGGACTCTATCAATTACCACCTATTATCAATGAGTACGGCAGAAGACAGTTGATGTATACAATCCCCAACATTTTCAACGCTCTACCCCATCAATTAAGAAATATTGAACAACCTAACATTAGAAAAAGGAAATTAAAAATACACTTTTTAAAGTTGATAACGTAGTAAAAATAGATGATGGAATTTAACCTTGATTCTTCAAACTTTGGTTTCTTTTTATTTTTTATTTTTGTATTTTCTCTATAGTTTTCTTTTTAATTTTTGCTGTAAATAATCTTAAGCACACATGATTGAAACATATTAATTATTCATTGTCTTAAACAACCTTCAACAGAAAAGCCATAAGGCTTCGCAGGTATAAACAATTGTAACTATCTAACAAAGATAAAAAAAAAAAAAAAAATCAAATCAATGTGAATGGAAGCGGAGGAAATGGCAGAACTACAATGTCCTGCTTCAGCCAGAACCAGGCTTAATATCCTTGGTAAGAACTTCTTCCATGAAGACGAGCGAAATGAGATAAATCTCGCTTGTTTCATTTCCTTTGCTTAGGTCACTTGCAGGTTTTCTGATACTGACTGTAATGCTGATTGCTAACTCAATCAAATACCTAAAATGTACACTGATAGAAAAGGTCTACACCGCAGCTGTCCATCCCTTGCTAACACACAATTCACAAAGTTCGTCATTGTACAAAAATGTGAAAGAGGGGGATGCCTTAAGAATCCTGGATGACACAAATCACAGTCCGAGAGGCCTGATTGTCAAAAAAGCCAATAGATTATTCTCTAAAATGAAGAATTGATTGCAGCACTCAGCTTTACCAGTCAATTTGTTTTTGCCACCATTTGCCTTCTGTCTCCATCCAACTTGCCCAATAGTTTGTTCAGTAAAATATGGCATCGATTGCCTAATAGAAGCTATCCCATAACACATTTCTTTCAAATGAACCAACAAACTACAGTGAACTCTAGAAATATGGGTCAACTAAACTTAAGCCAAGCGCACTAGTCTGACAACCATCCCGGAAGACTCAGCTTCCCATTTGTACAACGTACACCGATAAATCATGGGATTTGTCTCTTCGCCTCTATCTTTCTGTGTGTCACGGTGGTAATCTGGCGGCGGTAAAAGTGCAACGAATTTACAATCACTGAAGGGACAACCACTAGGCCACGGCGAAGGGAAGAGGAAATATTTTCAACTACGGTGAATCTGGCAAACACACCGAAGAAGCAGACACAGGGAAAATCTTGCAAAACAAATTTGATTGGTGGCAGTCTTCTGCTCTATAATATTTTGTTCTGTCATTCACTCATTGGCGCTTAAATTTGTGGTCTTCTTCTATGAAAATCTCCTTTTGCATACGAGACAAAGGAAATTAAACTTTCATACTTAATTTGATATAGGTAATATGTACGGGCCAATAAAAGGAGCTCCCGCTAAGCAAATGCAATGTTAAAAAGAGAGAGTATTAACTGACTCCACTTACACATATACTGAACAAATGAACACAGGGGTATCCCAACGAAGGTGCAGGAGGACAAAAGTATTCCGAGTTTTCGTTTAGCCACTCGTAGTCCCAAAGACTGGTCCAATTGATTTTGGACAGGAAAGAAAAAACAGTCGCCTGATTGCAGTCAACTGAAAGCAAGGGGAGTGCACATTGCCATAATTACTACACGAGTCGATTTTTTTTTATTTTTTATTGTAGAAAAAAAGAAAAGTATACCTACATTTAAGCCTATTGCACAGTTCAATTTCAATTTCAATTTCAATTTATTTAATTAATATGGTGTGTACATTAAGATAAAATCTTTTGTAGTACTTCGTAATTTAAATATGAAGATAGACAATGTTTAAAACTTAAAACTATGAACAATAATTTAGACTTAACCTAAGAGTTGGGCGAACATATGGAAGGGTAATAAGGATATAGGTAGTTGGAATAAACGAAAGTAGGTTAACAAGACAAGAATATGGTAACTGACAAGAAGAATAAGTAAGGATAGAGTATGGAGGATTATTTTTATGTTGTTGTAGTGAAATGACAAAAGATTGCCCTTTTAAAATGTGTGGCGTTAGTTATAGTTTTCATTTGCGAGGGCAATGAATTCCATAATCTTACAGCGTGAATGAAAAATAAACGTGATGAGTTTAAGTACCGATAATATGGTAAAACAATATTGAAAGTCCTTGTAGAACGAGCGAAATTGAGCCTGTCAAAAAGATAGGGAGGACACCGATTATTAATAATTTTATGCAAGAAGATACAGTTCCTGGCATTGATGAACTGTTGTAGTGTACAGCCAAGGAGTCCCCTGGAGTGGTCAGAGATGTGGTCGTATCTACGGAGGCCATATATGTACCGCACTGCGTCGTTAAAAGCTACCTGTAACTTTCGCTGAGACAATGAGTCGAGTTTACAATAAACCACCTCAGCATAGGTAATGAGGGGTAAAACTAGGGCAATAATTAGCTTTCTTCGAGTTTCAATGGGAGTAAAACTTGCAGTTTGCCACAGCTTGCGAAGGCAGCCGTAGATACGACTGATGATGACGTTGGTGTGATTATAGCCACTCAAATTGCGATTTATAATAAATCCAAGACTTGTGACCGATTCGACGGATGCAATTTTCTTGTCGGAGAGCCAAAGATCAGGAAGATGGTTGAGTTCCATAACTTTACTCGATATTGGGATGATCTTGGACTTGGATGGATTCAGCCGTAAGCCATTAGCAACCGACCAGTGATGAATTAGTGACAAGTCATCGTTCAGTCGAGACGCCAGTTCATTTATTTCGTTTAACGGACGAGACAAGTAAAGCTGAACATCGTCAGCATAAAGATGAACTGATGAATGTTTACAGATGGACGGCAGATCATTAATAAACATACAGAACAAAATCGGCCCCAAAATTGATCCCTGTGGTACGCCTCGTTTGACGGGCTTTAAAATCGAGCAACTGTTACCAGAAAAAACACGTTGTAGTCTACCGGAAAGAAAACTACGAACCAGTTTAATGGCTCTTTCGCTGAGGCCAAACATGTTTTTGAGTTTCCAGCAGAGGACTTCATGATTAACCATGTCAAAGGCCTTCGAGAAATCAAGCAAACAAAGAAACGTCATATATCCTCTGTCAAACTCACACCTTATTTCATCAATAATGCTAACCATTGCCGTAGAGCAACTGTGGTGGGCTCTAAAGCCGGATTGATAAGGACTTAATAGCTGATGACGCGATAAGTGTTTGTTAATCTGTTTAGCTATGAGTTTCTCGAAAGCCTTTGACAAACATGGTAAAATGCTGATGGGTCTAAAGTCTCCAACAGACACTGGATTGGACTTTTTTGCAATGGGTAGAACTCGGGCAACCTTCCAAGACTGGGGAAAGGTGGACGTAGTGATGCAATGGTTAATGACATGAGTCAAGTGGCAGACGATTAGGGGTAGAATTAATTTTATAAAACGAATTGGTACGCCATCATCCCCAGTAGCATTCGACTTGATTTCAGCTACGCTTTTAAGGACATCATCTTCCGTAACCACTTCAAAATCGTCCAGTCTTGGAACTGCGACGTCAGGATTTCTATCTAATGGAAAATGAATCGCCTCAGCAACACCACAAAGAAAATGTTCATTTAACTCGTCTGGATTGAAGTCACATTTTGAATCAGTTTAAGAGGTTAAAGAGGTACAGTGCGATTCATTTGATTAGACGCAGGCATTTTTGAGAAGTTAAATCGATATTTCTCCCGTTACATGATGGATTCGAAAAAACGACTATGGTAAATGAGAGACTGTTTTGTTAAAAACAAAATATTAAATTTGTGTATAGGTGAGATTTAGCTAACGGAACTTTGAAGACAAATTGTTAATTGAGTAAAGAATATTCGGAAATAAATCGGTTCATTAGATTAGACGCAGTGAACAAATCAACGTTTTTTGTGAAGTGAGTGCATTTTTTCGGTTTAAACGGTAAATATTATAAAGTAATTGTTCTTGATTGAGTGGGAACGAAAAAATGTTTAACAGTGGAGGAAAGGGCAAGAATAGATGTTTAAGGTCTTTCATGCCGTGCTATAGCCCGAAAAATTAAGCGATGTGATTATTGTGTCAGCAATTATTTAAAAACCCTTCGTATTACACAAAAAATTATAAAGGAAGCACTTCTTCTGCTTTAACACTTCGCGAAACGCGAAGAATTGTTAGAATAGCGTCATATTCAGCTTTATCGGCAGCTAAAAATAGAGAGAAAGCTAATGTTAAGGCCAGCTTATCCACTGTTACCCGCACCGTTCGCCGTGCTAAACACTTAAAGCGCCTGAAACTTAAGAAAAAAATCACTACTTAATGGCCCAAGAAAGAAACAACGCTTGTGTTGTGGGCGGATTTTAGAAATTTTATCTCCCGATCAGTTTTAGGATTCATATATAGAAAATTTCAGCTTTCTAGCTCAAAATTCGATTTTTTTGATAAATTTGTTTTTTTTTTGAGTTTGTGGGCGGATTTCAAAAATGTGTAAACTTGATTATTTCGGGAGAGTATATGGTTAAAGTTTCAGCTCTCTAGATCCAGTTTAAAGGCCTAATTTTTGCCGACAGACGGACGGACGGACATGGCTAGATCGACATTTAGATAGCAATCATATATATAGTAACTTCTAGGGGTCTACGGGCAATATTAAGGTATGTTACAAACTATGCGTCAAAATCAGTATACCCTTAGAATAGGGTATAAACAAAAGTTTAAGGATGGTGAAGGAGATCGAGTTTAAGGCATTGAATGCTGCGGTTAAAGTCGAAAGCGGTAAGGTTCAAGTTAACCTTCCGCAGCATGCGGGAAATTGGTACGGTAGATAGCAGGAATCGGAAATTGCTAGGGTTAGTATTGAAGAAAAGATTTATAAAGAGACGCGCAATCAACGGAGCCAGAGAGGAGTCGATGAATGAAAAGTATGTCTCTGCGTTCCTCAAGTCCATTCATTTTAATATACCAGTTACCTTGAAGGAGGTTAACGTAGTATTCTTACCTAAACCGGGAAATAAGCCGAGAGAATTACCTAAATCATATCGTCCGATAAGCTTGACATCGTTTTTTCTGAAAACAATGGAAAGGATCATTGACGTTCACATTAGAGAATGCATATCAAAAAGCATGTCTCTGCACCCTTACCAATATGCGTACCAAAAGGGCAAATCCACGGAAGTCGCTCTGTTAAAGCTAACAACAGAGATAAAAAATGCCTACCGATGCAAAGAGATTGCACTATGTGCCTTTCTTGACATAGAGGGTGCTTTTGACAACACTGGATATGAATCCATATCAAATGCTTTGTACCATAGAAAAATAGACAAACCAACTATAAAATGGATCAAAACGATGCTGGGAAGTCGACAAATTACTGCCTCGTCAGGAACGACCTCAGTATCAGTTACAGGCGTAAGGGGCTGCCCACAAGGGGGAGTACTTTCACCACTCTTCTAGTCCTTGGTCATCGATGAGCTCCTACACAAGTTGACCAATGTGGGCTACACCACAATTGGGTACGCCGATGATATTGTCATTAGTGTTAGGGGCAAAGACTCAATTGGAGTCACTTCAAAAATGAAAAATGCTCTAAAGACAGCCATAGACTGGTGCATCAAGGAAAATCTTTCATAAATCCTAGTAAAGTCGTCATCGTTACTTTTACCAAAAGGAGGAAATTAGACCTAGATCTAATCACAATGAACGACACGGTCGTAGAGTATTCCAAAGCAGTCAAGTATCTTGGAGTAATCCTAGACTTAACTGGAACTCTCACATTAACAACAAAATCACTAAAGCAAATAGAGCTTTATGGGCTTGTCGCCGCACATATGGCAGAACCTGGGAAATCTCTCCAAAGATCGTCCACTGGATCTACACAGTTATGATTAGACCCATTATAACATACGCTTCCATAGTATGGTGAACAAAATAAGGTACAACGGCTTGCGCGCCTAGGTATCTCCGGAGCCATGTGAACCTGTCCAACAGCTGCCATAGAGGCAATAACAGGAATTACACCTCTCCACATTTACATTCAAAAAGTAGCGATCCGTGGTGCAATAAGTCTAATACAGTTAAACGAGATAAGACTTAATGACCACCCGGAACCCTTCTCGATGAACTGCCAGAACTTAACATGAACTGCGCGGTCACAAACCGCATTCAAAAAACACTATGCTTCAATAAATGGTTCTCCACGGAGATCCGCAAGAGAAAAGCATGGGTTAGTACCTAATAACCCACCAAACAGCCACAACGGCATAAAGTGATATACGGATGGTTCTAAAATGGAAACAGGGGTAGGAGCGGGAATATTCGGACCAAATAAACGCTTTACGATACCCATGGGAAAAAGTCCCAGCGTTGCAAGAATGCGCCAGACACAATAATTTATCTGGCATGAAATGTGCAATCATCCATATATTCATGGATAGTCAAGCAGCTATAAACGCCCTTAGCTCGCATACCATTGACTCCAAATCAGTCATGCACTGCTTCAATACCCTTTAAACGCTCGGATTAAGAAATAAGACCGAATTATGGTGGGTTTCGCGTCATGTCGGGGTAGAAGGGAACGAAAAGGCCGACGAACTGGCCAGAAAAGGTTCAGAAACACCTTTCATAGGTCCCGAACCCTCTGCACTAGATCAGCAGCAACGACAGCAATAAAAAGCTGAGACCATAGAAAATGTATCTATCTTTGGGAAAGCATCCCATGTCTAAGACAGGCTAAACGAGCCGCCATTCAAAAATAATGCCAGCGAATGCCTAAATCTAAGCAAGCATGATATCATTAGTAGGTTACCTTACTGGTCACCATGGTTTAAGATAACACCTGAGTGCCGACTCTGTCTTCAAGAGGACGAGTCAGCTAAACGTATGTGAATGTCCAGCACTTAATGGAATTAGAAAGAAGATCTTTTTCAGGCAACATATGAGCCACGAAGACATAAACAAATCTTCTTCTGGTAAAATTATCCGCTTTACAAGGAAAGTAGAAATTCTAATAGTTTAAACTTTTTCTTTCAAATATAGTACAAAAGATCTTTTAGGTCGAAGTGTCCCCCTTTTAAATCGCCTTGGCGAGCCAGAATTTTATAAAAAAAAATATTTTAATGAGTTTAAGGCGGTCAAGATATGGGGGTTAGTTTAAGGGATCGTTCCAGGATAAACCACGGAAGGCAAATCGTAGGAAGCGACGTTGGATGCTCTCGATTCGACAGATGGACTTGATGAAATGGAGACCATGCTTGGCTAGCGTACTCAAGAAGCGGGCGAACGAAGGTGTTGTAAGGAGATCTGGTCACGTTGATGAATTCTTTAGACCACCGTTTAACCAAGCGAAGTAATAAATTGGATTTAAGAATTATCTCGACAATATGCGACCGGAAGTTGAGCTCCCTATCGCACAGTATGCCAAAGTTGCAAAGGAGGGATAAAGGTAAAGACGGGGAGGGGACTTGTTTAACTTGCGTGAGAAGGTAATGGACTCGAATTTGGCGATGGTGAGCTCTAAGCCGTTTTCGATACACCAAATGGAAAAAGTATCTAGATCCTGTTGGAGAAGGCAAGAGTCTTGTGGGGAAGACATGGACACACACAATTTTTTATCGTCAGCGTCGAGGGAAAGGACAGAATGTCCTGTTAAAAAAGGTGGTTAAAAAAGGCGCCCATAGGACGAACCTGAAGCAACGCTATAAAAATGGTTTTTCAGGTAGGAGGATATCCATTTTAACAATAAGGGTTCACAACCGAGTGAAGACAGTTTGAACAGCATCAATTTGTCAGAAATCTTATCAAAAGCCTTACTGAAATCGGTTGCAATAACGCCGAATTCTTTGCCACTTTCTAGGGCTGAGAGGGCGGAGGACACGAGTTCAACGAGGTTTGTGGTAGTTGATCTACCTTTAAGAAAACCGTGTTGGTAATTGGAAATAATATATCAGTGTATAAAAGTCTCGCACCCCAACAAAAAAAAGGCGATTACAACAACTTTGCGGATCAGACCGTCCATTTTCAAAAATTCTTCACTGTAATTTGATATCCTGTCTCAGGAAGGTAATACCTTCAAGCCCAAAACGATTAAAAAAAATCCAGAATATTTCTAATTTTGTCACGTTAATTGTCACTGTGCCCTTCGTCCTGCATTAATACCTAAGTGTGTTGCGCGTCTTTTAAAAGTGCCCTAAGATTAAATGACTTCACCCCTAATGATGTGATAAAGAACTGGCGCCATTGGGTATAAGTATGCCACTGATCAAATGGACGAAATTTTCAAAATACTTGCTTACCCAAATTCCAGCAACGATGTTCACATTGATTTAAATTGAATTGGAACCCGTCTGCATTTCTGAAAGGAGAAAAGAATTACTGTTTTGTTTAAGTATGAACCGCAAATGTGTCTCAATGAAGTAGGTACCATATACAGCTGATTTCTAATCAATTCACCAGACAATTTCCCAAATCACTTATGCGTAATCGACTCAATTAGGGAAAAATATAATTTCCTATTCAATCTACAATCGCGTCGAGCGGATGCAATTAGTAAACAAGAACAAGTGTGCGCTGCAAAGAACTTTATCATTAATTAATGAAGAGTAATATGGAGAAGCAGCTCATCGCTCTTAATCAAATATCACCTGTGACTGAGCTGCACTGAGCAGCAAGATGAGCTTTAATCAATCACCGCCGCACACACCAGTTCTGTGCTACTCACTTTGAATCCGTTGACTAGCGGAAATACAGATTCATGCAGCATGGATATGGACGCGGATGGATTCATGGATTTATCTTTAATTGCAGGGAACAAATAAGGTTAAGAAGGAGGAAGTCTGCCTTGACTATTGAGTTGATTGCATTACATCGCTGTCGGCAGACGAGAGTAGTTGAAGTTTCGTAACGAGTTATAAATGAGTTAAGGGGTTCTCCGTGAATGCCTGTGTGCGTACCGTTACCGTTTCGACGATTGATTTTCGGAAAACATAAAGAAAGTGAAAATAGCGTTGAAATGAAAGTGAAAATTATGTGATTTTCAGTTATATACAACGAGAAGCACTTTGAAGGCAGGCGCGAATAAGCGATTGAAAATGGTGTGTCGCCGGTGAGCAACGAGGCTACAATTGATTCTTTTCACTTATTCAGCGGAAAGTGTTGAAAATGAAATCCACTCGTAAACTAAAATGATATCCATAAACTATTGTAACAGGTTATTACAATAGATATTACATGTTCAATGCAAAACAATAGAAAGTAGGTCTTAGAATCGTTCATCAATGCCGGCCCCAATATGTGGAACAAGGTTTTAAACCAACTAAAAGTAGGTATCTAGATACATACTGCTACCCGGCCGATTCAATTTGATTTTCTTTGTTCCTTTGTGACTGTACATTTAATTGAATCTGTGTAGAATAGGAGTCGATGAACTGGGTTGGAATTGCAGTGGAATGTAGCAACGCGTGTTATCAATGAAAGATTTGTATTTAGAAGCATGCCCGATGATTGGACTATCGGGTCCATATAGCCCTTCTGGATGCCATTGGCTAGAAGAAAGGTGATTCTATGCTTTGCAAGGATTATCGAGGAATATCTCTGCTTACTGTCGCATATAAGATCCTATCCAAAGAACTGTGTTAACTTATAAAGCCGTTTATCGCTTTGTCCGGAGACGTGATTGCCTGCGGATGACGTTGCTATTGCCGTCTCTAGAAAACACCTCAACACTTTAAAGGAACTCCTGCCAAACGCTCTTTTACAAGCTCATGAGATGGGCAAATCGTTATGGCCTGGGTGTAAACCCACACAAAACCGAACTTCCCCTCTTTTCCAGGAAATACAAAATCCCACATATAGTGACCTACCCTCTATTAAGGGTACAGGCTTTACTTTTTTCGACGAAGCTAAATTCTTGGGTCTAATCTTAAGTTAAGCCAGTTGCATTCCTCCCCTTGAACATTTTAACCGCAATACCCGCCATGCAAGGAATGCTCATCAGTTAACCCTCAAGCCTGTGTTCGGACGTACAGTGAAGTTCAAAGAATCTTTCCTCAGCCGCACAACACGAATGTTTAATACTCTTCCACGCATTGTTTTTTCTTCACATTATAACCTACAAACATTTAAAAGCAACGTGCATCGGCATCTCTCCTTTTCTTCTCTCCCTAATTTCCTTAACGCCCGCGCTGTGTAGCAATAGGTCCGTTCGCGAACTAATATGCAAACGTAAATTTATATAAACTTTCGTGCAAAATTACACAAACGCGTTCGCGTACTGAGAAAATGGTAAAAAGATGAACGAAAGAAAAATGTACTTTCGTTCATTTTTCTTCACACAGAATTTCAGCTGGTAAGAAATTGAAAACTGTCAAATGATGAAATCCTATGAGTTTGCCAGCAAAAAAAAACAGCTGTTGCTTCTTTTCAAGCCAAACTAAGATGTTTTTTCAACTTTTTACACAAAAGCGTTCGCGTACTTTTCTTAGAAATGAGAGGATTCTCTCTCGATTTTGGGGATTTGACACTTTTCATTTTCCTACACATAAAGTACGCGAACGGACCTAATTACATTATAAGGGCCCTAACAAATCCCTTTAGTGCCTGTTTATTATATAAAAAAAAAGCTGCAAACCCAACATACAAGAAAGAGTCAGCTTATCACGATTTATCGTATTGGGCAAAGCGATTTCACAGTGGATCAATAAGAATATGGGCCACTCCATCATTCTGGACTCATTTGGGTCTCTACCAAGGAACATAGACTACATCACATTGGGATGTGTTTGGAAGTTTGGAAAGAACTTCCAAATCACTATGCCCATAAGAAGATAACTCGATCCTCTTCTACGCCGATGGATCGAAAACTAGAAGTGATGAGGTAGGTGGTGATGTTTTCTTAGTCCCTGGGCTCAGTCAGTCTCTTCAAACTCCATCGTAGCCCTAGACATATCTAAGGAGATGGCGGAGCGGTTCAACATTCACCTCTGTCGGGTACCGGGGCATAGAGATGCTCCAGGCAACTGTGTGGCCGATGACCTCGCCAAAAAAGGAACCACACTACCTCTTTTACTTGATAAAGGTTCTCTAGGTATACCTATCGCTACATGTAAACTTATGTTAAAGCTATACGCAATTGAAACAAACTTTAGGTGGACAAGATTAAAACATGTCTAGCGACCAAGCATATCTGGCCAAAGCTGGACTTGCGACGCTTTAAGAGTCTAATCTTACTAAACCGACTGCACATTAGCTTTACTATAGGTGTGATTAAAGGGCAATGTCTTATAGGCAAGCACGCATCAAGGCTGGACGTCTATTCAAATGACTTCTGTAAAAGCTGTTTGGACGAGGAGGAGGAGGACACTAGACTTCACCTTCTTTGTACATTTCCTGCAGTGTCGCATAAAAGAAATCTCTACCTATGAGCCTTCTTGCTTAATGATCCTAGCGACTTAGCTAACACAGACGTTAGAAGTCTATCGCACTTCATTAGAAACTCCCTAGATACACGCGGCAACCAAATGGACCTCACCCTGGTCTAAGTGTATTGGATGTAGCTGACAACCACCTCAACCAAACCTAACCTATCAAGCAGTTTTGCAACACATTTATCACCAAATATACCGACCAGTGTGGCTACCGGCCTGGCAAATCGAAATAGACCAAATCTTCACACTAAGGAATATCCTGAAAAATAAAAATGAATTTTAAGTCAAGTCTTTTTATTGACTGTAAGGCTGCGGCCTCATATACGGTTCAAAACATCGTTAGCTCGATATCCTTATCATATGGACAGAGATACTTGGAGACCGTTATCGTCGAAACGGACCCAGGAGTAATAAAGATTGGTCGAAAAAAAAGTTCCAAGATCCGTGGAAGCCTCACATGAAAGAACCTATCTCAAAGAAAATGGAGCGCGACCGTCTCAGTTGGTACTCTCCTGTTCAAAATAGAAATCCTAAGAACCCCGTCAAAAAAGCAATTTTAATCAAGAATCAATGATTCAATCGCGAAAGAGAGGCAGACCTTAAAACTCATGAATCACACAAATGCAACAACACCAGCATTTGATTGGTATTAGTGACGTGGTGATTCCAAATCTGGAGACCCGCCGATACCTTTTGAAGTCAAACCGGTAAATCCCACGGGTGAACCAGAAAGGATGCAGTCGAGTGGGAGGGTTAGGGTTATTTTAGTCCAGATCATGACCTCGTCCTTAAAAACAAAGAAGAAGAACAAAGCAACTGAGTCCGAAGTGAAATTTGAAACTAGATCAACTTTCAGCTATTCAAGCGTCCGATCACTGAACGCATGACGAAAAAGATGATGGTCTGGCTTCAATTCTTGACGCAATTGAGTCTTCAAATCATGTAAATCAAGACCCCTGTGCAAATTATCCACAAAGTCGATGAACACATTCCAAGTTCTTGAGCACGGTAATGAATCGCTGAATAAGGATCTTCCTCAACACTGCCCGCAACGGCCCACTGTCAGAGGGTTCGCGTCCAGTAGAGTTAATGCAGCACAAAACCTTTCAAGTTTGTTGCAAAAAGGCGACTCTGGGGGTTGGTTATTGTATTGTATTGTATGTGCAGTGGGGTCATCAGTAGATGACAAGCACTTAGACCTAGTGGTCTATTGTACTTCAGCATATCTGCCCGCTCGCTGCTTATTGGCGATTAGTGATAGAGTCAGTGAGAGAAAACCTGCCAGTGGCCTTGGCAAAGCGAAGGATATTAGCAAGTTCTAATCACATACCTCTATACCAAAAGGAGGATTTCTGCCTGGTAGTACAATGGACCGTTACCGAGTCTGAGTGCTCTGGGATTTGGATTTCCTTTAAAAAAAAAAAAAAAAAAAAAAAGTTCTAAATCCCCCATCTCATCTTCGTTGACGAATTGTTTAGTGTTGAACCTGGTTCTGGCGAAAGCAGGACATTCACATATGAAGTGAGATGCCGTTTCATCCGCCTCTAGGCAGCACTCACATAGGCGCGAGCTCCTAATGTGAATGGTCTTTAGGTGCTCGTTAAGAGGACTGAAACCAGTGACGAGACCAACCAAGGATCCCAAGCCTTTCCTATTTAGTCCAAGCAAAAATCTAGCTCTGCTGGTTTTTGGACCGTCCACTAGCTTTTTAGAATACCTGCATGAGACCAGGTCATGCCAGAATTCGGAATGTTGTTGGCGTAGAACATCAGTCATTTCACTTTTGTGGACGGATGAGCAGTATCCTATGGATGATTGTGGCCAGAGCATCCGCTCTTTCATTACACTGGATACCTGTGTGCCCTGGAACCCAGGCAAGTGATACCGAGTTAGATCTTCCCAGATGGTTAAGCTTATCCATGGTTTCCTCAACGATTTTTGAGTTGAGAGAGCCAGCCGAACAGGCTTTGATAGCGGCTTGGCTGTCTGAGTAGATGTATAAGGTTTTACCCTTAATCCTTCTCCTTAACAGGATATTGGCGGCAGTGGCAATCGCAAAGATTTCTGCCTGAAAAACAGTTGTTTGTCTACCCAAGGCTGCAGATAGAGACCCCGGCTCCGGAGATACCGTCAATGAGTGAGCCATCCGTATAGACAATGACATCACCCGGCCTAAAGACATTCCACCCCTCACTGTTCCATTCCTGCCGTTCAGGAAGGATGACCTGAAAACGGCACTCGAAGATTTGCTTCGTGCACACAGCGTCAAATGCTCCTCCCCGATGGCCAGGTAGGCTGTCATAGAGAGCTCTGTACCTAGCACCTCTGGTCCAATCGCCAAGGTTGACCTGCCGTCCAAGTATTACACACTTACGGTATAGAGATTTTCTGGCCTCACTCTCAGCAAGGAACTGCAAGGGAGGTAAAGAGAGCAACACTTCCATAGCAGCAGTGGGAGTTCCTCTCATCGCACCTGTAATGCATAAGCACGCAAGGTGCTGTAGCTTCGTCAGTTGACCTTTGAGGATGTGAGCTCTAGCCCACCATACATAAGGTGTGGCCTAACGATGCATGTGTAAATCCAGTGAACCAGCCTGGGACTAAGTCCGCAGGTTCTGGTGAACATCCTAAGTCACTTCCAGAGAAAGTTAGTTGCCTTCGAAATTCTAGTAACCAAATGCTTAGAAAGTTAAGCTTTGGGTCTAGAACAATACCCAGGTACTTAACCTTGCTTGAAGGCTTTAGTTAAGTGTCCTGGAAGTAAGGCCACCTCACTTGAGGTATTGCTATTCTATTCGTGAAAATTGACATTAAGTTGACATTAAAATTGATGCAGCCCTCTATAGACATTTTTTTTACTGAACAATGATTTTGGAAATAAATTTAAACAAATTGTAAACGCTGGTCTTGCGTAACTCATTGCATGATGATTTACCAAACAATATACCTAAGGTGTGTTTTTTACATAGGCGTTTTGCTTGTTAAATACAACAATATCGTAGCTTATATTCGCTAACTATGACGGGGATAATTCTCGCCGCTATGTCCTTAAGCGGGTATAGATCAGTGTTCACTGCTTCCAAACACCATTTTCTACGTATTCCGATAACTTTTGTTATCGAATGTCAAAACTTTGAAATTTCTCACTTAGTGAACTGACACATATCCTGAAATTTTACTTGCGTGCGACGTTTTATTTTTAACAAAAAAATATTGAACCGCTGCCATTTCCAAACCAATTGTCATATAGCGGTCAACTTTATACTTTTAAGTTGCAATTTTCTCGCCCTACACGGTGGTATCTGATTTTCAATTAGAGTAGTGTTTTAGAATTTAATTTGCAGGTTTAAAATACGCTAGTTTGGCTCGATAAAACAGCAGAAACGTCAAATGATTTTCTGATTTTCAATTAGAGTAGTGTTTTAGAATTTAATTTGCAGGTTTAAAATACGCTAGTTTGGCTCGATAAAACAGCAGAAACGTCAAATGACTGCCAGCATAGTGCTGCCAAATCACAGTAGAGTGTTGTGTTTACTCTTTTTATCTAACCCTATATACGCTTGAATAAAAAAATACAACTTTTGAATAAAAATATGGTATCAGCTGTCAGATTAACTATCAGTTGTCTGAGTAAAAATACATTCATGTGAGCCGAGCGACGCATTTAACAATCTTAAAGATGTCCCGCAAGTGCGCATGCGAACCGAATTCCTGGCTTGGCAAGGCAAACCAACATTTGATGTGCCCCAGTTTTTAAGGGTTACGAAGCTGGTAAGTTTTCCAATAGTCGCCATTAAAGTACATAGTAGAATTACCTAAGGATAGGGTATAATGAAATATTTTTTTTAATGTCGATAGTCCTATTTGGATACCAGAATTATTTGGAAAATCGAAAAATTTAAAGAAAAAAATCTAGTGTAATATGATAAAGCGAATCTAGTACATACACTGGCGATCACAAGGATGAGGCGATTCATTTTGCAATCGATTTTCAGTCATTATACTTATATATATATGGAAATATTATACCCAGAAACTTTTACTACCTGTGAACTGGTACATATTGTCCCAACAGTAAGTCATAAAATTATTAAAGGTAAAAAAGAAACGACCGCTGGAATTTCCCAAGATCAAACAATGAACTACTTGAAAAGCGTATAAAAAGATGCGCCACTAGGATGAGGCCACATGCAAAATCTTCGAAGGAAAGAAAAAAAATAAATAAAATGTTTACATTTTATGGTTTTAAAACATTTATTTATTATGTTTTTCTACATTAATAATACTCATTATTAATGCTATCTTTCGATATGACCTCTGTAGTACGGTTTCGAATAGAATCATAAAGTTTTTTTTTTTTAATAATTAAGAGAAATTTGGGTCCAGGCATCCCGAATAGCTTCGATTAAAGTGTCCTTGTCTTCACATTATCTGCCACCTTCATACACTTTACAAGATAACCATGCCCTAACATTTTCGATTATGTTTAAGTCCGGTGAATGGCATGGCGGCCATGGCAAAAGTTCCATGTCTTCTGATTGAATCCAACTTCTAACAATCCTCGAAGTGTGGATAGGGGCATTGTCTATTCGAATATCCAAGACAGGGGCAAGAAAGTGTTCTTCACTTTTGGATATGAACGTTCCAGCAAACATTTGTAGTATGGCTCAGTAAGTCTATTAGAGCTTGTTTCAGATATTAACTGGGACCTTCATTTATTAAGAGTATGGTTTGCTGAGCATAAACTTGTCATAAGCTCTAAGACCAAAATAATGTTTTTTAGCCTATCAAATAAAAATGCTCCTGATGTAGATATCTTTTATCATGCACCAGAGTGTCCAAAATTTAAGCTTACCTTATGTGCCTGTTACTCCTTGGAAATTTTCTCTAGCGGCCTTAACTGCAATGCCAATTGCTTCTTGATTGAAAAAGTTGATGAGTTCAAGTACTTGGGGTTAATCATTGACTCAAGTTTGTCCTTCTCAAAACATACTGAGGCTTTAAGAAAATATTTTCGTCTTGCGCTGAGATATTTTTTCTATTTAAGAAGTGTTCGCTCTTCAAAGTTACTAGAAACTGTATATTTTGGAATTTTTCATTCCAAACTTCAATATGGTATAAGCTGCTGGGGAGGAACACACTTTAACAAAATTCAACCAATATTAACTCTCCAAAAATATACAGTGAGAAAAGTATGCCTAAAAAATCGTCTGCATCACAGTTTTCCGCTATTCAAAAATTTGAACATTCTTCCAATCCGTCATCTTTATTGCTTTAAAGTGCTCAAAGCATTCTTTATCAAATCTGGCAATCGGAATTTTAGAATTCTAGACAGTTATAATCTTCGAGGCAACCTTCTGAATGTAGTATCTGTACCACCTTTTCGCACCACAGCGTTTAGAAACTTTTTCACTGTATCTTCTTGTCGTTTATTTAATAAACTTCCACTTTTGTTAAGAACTATGACCTCAGATGCTAAATTTCTAAAGGAATTGAAAACCTGGTTAATGAGCTTAGAATTCAGTGATGTCGAAACTCTCTGTCGGGACTAAATAATTAATTATTTTAATAAAAACCATATATTTCTCAAACTCCAGTAGGTTTCTTAGTCTAAGTAGTATTAGTATCTATCTTATATGCCTATCTCTTTTCTCTTTTAAAATTACATGTAATCTGCTTATTTGCTTATTCAATTTTGTTGTCCTTCTACGAGTACATTTTTTTTTCTCTTTTGTTTTGCTATTATTTTTTTTTTTTGTTTTTCCAAGGGTCACCCCACCACAGTTTGCTTAATTTAATTATTTATTTTTCATAATAGGCATTTAACACTATTTTATTTTAAAATATAAAATGTCTCATGTTTCTCTTTTTAATTTAAAATTTTGTATTAATATCATGTCTACGCAATATTGTAAATTTAACCGTAATTATTATTTGAACTGAGAAATAAACTGAACTAAACTAAAAAAAAAACTAAAAACTTGTTTCCGTTCATTCTTGTAGACAAGAACTCCAACTCGATTCTGCCATAGTGGGTAATAGCTCCCCACACCTGATGTACGGCTGTGATGTTTTGCCAAAATAAGCTCCTCCTTTCTTAGATCATGAAAATAAAAGTTGTAACCATCGGGGCCGTCAAAGTTAAATTTTTTCATCCGAAAAGACAACGCGTTTCCATTCACTACTCCAAACGACATGTTCTCTTCCAAAATTCATTCGATGCTATACTCTATCCAACAAAAATTGTCAGTACAGGCCTTATGGAGGAGCTTTTCTTCTACCAGTGGTGCCTGTAGATACTCTCACGGCACTCAAACGCAAGAATTGCCACTGAAATAAAAACCAAACCACTGTCATACCAAGGAATTGTTGTTTTAATTTTCCTAAAATTCGCATAAAACCCACCACAACCAGTCTCCCACATAGCCGAATACGAATGAGCATGATCGTGTTGTGTTCGCTTGCTATTATCATCCACCAAAATAAACAGTGTGTGTGACTGAAGCACATCAGAAGACTATTACCATCTCTACAATGAAGCATATCATTAAGGGGTTTTCTATGGATTTAATCGGAGAACTTTCGGTTTTGGTGCTTTTGAGAACGAATTATTACGGTTTTAATTTGATTGTATTTGTATTGTACAGCTGCACAAGTGCAGTTTTTTTTACCATCTGTCGTGGTTATATAATTTTGTATTCTAATTGCCTGATTGTGTCTACCTTTCACTATATACATATAGCGGAAAGGACTGGGAAATGTTTTTAGAAAATCTTGCTGATTGAGTTTATGTCGCAAACTGTTTAAATAAAAAAAACATAGGGGCGGGCTACAGTCCGCTTGGGTGAACTGTTGGATACCCTATTCTTATTCCTATATCTCATAAGTGGGCGTGACAAAAATTTAAAGGATTTTATCGAAAAAACTAAGCTTTTGTAAATAAAAACGCTCCCTAGCTCAAACTTTGGTTTTTCAATAAAATTGTTTTATTTAATTGTGGGCGTGTCAGTAGGCGGATTTAAAAAAAATTTAAGTATGAGCATAAAGGGCACCTAGAGAGTATATACTATAAATTTCAGCTCCCTAGCCCAAACTTTGGACTTTCAAAAATAAAAAAATAAAAAATTGTGGGCGTGTCAGTAGGCGGATTTTGAAAATATTTACACATGAGCATAAAGGGCTCCTAGAGAGAGTATATATTATAAATTTCAGCTCCCTAGCTCAAATTTTGGTTTTTCAAAAAAAATATTTTATTTAATTGTGGGCGTGTGAGCTTTCTAGCTCAAAATTCAATTTTTCCCAAAATTTGTTTTATTTAATTGTGGGCGTGTCAGTGGGCGGATTTTGAAAATTTTATGTCCCAATCAGTTTTATGGGCCATAGATCGTATATAAAAAATTTCAGCTCTCTAGCTCAAAATTCGATTTTTTCCAAAATTTTGTTTTTTTGAGTTTGTGGGCGTGTCTGTGGGCGGATTTCAAAAATTCTTAAACTTGATTATTTCAGGACCCTAGAGAGTATATGGTTAAAATTTCAGCTCTCTAGGTCCAATTTAAAGGCCTAATTTTTGCCGACGGACGGACGGACGGACATGGCTAGATCGACATTACTATCAATGCTGATCATAAATATAGTAACTTTTAGGGGTCTACGGGCGATATTAAGGTATGTTACAAACTATGCGTCAAAATTAATATACCCTTAGAATAGGGTATAAAAACATAAATACATCCTTTCATCTCATTATGTACCTGTTTGTATGATGTCTTTGTTTTTCGATGAATGACGCCTGTTTTGCCAATGAATGCGGGAATTCCCAAAAGGAAGATCTCAAGCTAGGTAGGGATGCAATCATACAATGGGTTGCTTGAAATCGTTAAACTTTAAAGTATAAAACATACGTCGTGGATGAAATCGCTCAAAATGCGGGACATAAAGTGCTTCTCTTGCCGCCTTATCACTGTGACTATCCAATAGAATTGGTTTGGGTTCAAGTGAAAGGGTTTGTAGCAAGCCAAAACAAGTCATTTAAAATTGATGAAATAAGAGACTTACTAACGACAGCACTTACAAGGGTTTACAAGGAAAAATGGCATCGATGTGTCCAACACGTTGAACAGGTTGTTGAGCCAAATATATAAGAAATGGACGTTTTTGCCGAGGAATTAGTTGAAAGGTTAATAATAGACCTAAATAACGAGAGCAGTAGCAGTAATTACTCATTGGATTAGTTGAGTAGTGATATTAGAAATAAGTATTTTATGTTTTCCAATATTTATAATGCAAAAATTGGATTACAGTGATATATTTTTCGTTTTGATTTTTTTTTTGTGTTAAGAAATTTATATATTTTGTTGGTCTACTGGAGATACCCTTAAAAAAACGCGCCTATTATTATCTTACCAGAAAAGGAAAAAGATAAACGGAATTTATTTCGTTTCGCAATATTTTTATTTTAAATTGGAAGATGGTAACCCTAATAGATTTGCTCTCTGAGTTATAGCGAATTATCATACACACTACGTTAACCCTGTGAGAGCTTTAAAGAGGGACCGATTTATGTAAGTCATTGCAACCAGAGACAAGCACCCTATCTCCCCTGTACTGACAATTTTTGTTGGATAGAGTATAGTTTCGTACTTGCCTCAAAACAGGTTTCTTTTTAAGTTGTCTTCTCTGTATAGTACCTACCACTTTTTCGTATTATCCTTCGGACCGTTGCTGTGCTGGGGGATACTCTGCTGTTGGCCCTTATTGAAGTCACTGGTAGAGTAGAATTTGAGGCAAGTCAAATGCCGTGCGTCCTTTTTCATTTTAGCCTCGGTCTGAGAGTCCTAACTCCTTGAAAGTATCTATTTTTCCTCTTTCTATCGCTGTCAAAGTCTTTCCGGAACCCATTTTTTTAACTAAATAAAAACAATACTATTCAACGGTTTTTTTTTAAAATATTCTTAACAAAACTTTGAAAAAAATCGCTGATGTGAACTCCTGCAACGAAATATTCACAATGGCCTCATCCTTGTGGCGGATCTTTTTATACGCTTTTCAAGTAGTTCATTGTTTGATCTTGGGAACTTCCAGCGGTCGTTTCTAATTTACCCTTAATTTTATGACTTACTGTTGGGAAAATATGTACCTGGTCACAGGTAGCAAAAGTTTCTGGGTATAAAATTTCCAACATATATAAAGACTGAAAATCGAATGCACAATGTATGGCCTCATACTTGTGATCGCCATTGTATGTTATTTTTTGCAGAAACTACTCATATGTAGGTTTATGTAAAAACCCATTGTGATTAGTCTTGTTCTCAGTGCCATGAAATATTTGGCATGTTGTACAACTACTAAACTAAAGAAGTAAATCATTATGCATAAGACTAATTACCTTATCCCACTCTAGTTGCAAGAATCTCAACCAGCCTATGTAAAATGGTATCTTTAACGTTTAAGTAAATGGGATTCAAACACAAGTTTCCCGATACATAGCAATAAAAAAAATATATTTTTCCCACTGGAATAAGCGGTTTTAACCAACACATCTTCCCTACCCACACCAAATGAAACAACAAGTTGCTAATTAGTTTCACTTGTATTGCCAGTTTGCTCGCCTGCTTCACGCCACTTCATTTAAAGAATGATGCAAAAGTATCAGGAGGTTTGGTATCCCAATAATTAGTCGATTATATGTATAAATTTGTTGTTATTGTAATCCAGTTTGATAGCTTGCACGATATACCTTCCACAAAGTGAGTTCTACTCGTAGTCACTAGTTTTATATACAAAGACAACTTACTGCACGATATCATACATATCGCGGAATTGTATTTCTTCAGTAACTTCCATGAAATTGTTTATAGTTTCCACTTACTCTGGTTAAGGGCTGAATTCTTCACAATTTCCACAAACGGATAACGAGAGAGAAGTGAGTGCGCTTTAATTGGTAGTGATAGGCTTTGAGACCGTGCTTTGTGCATAATTAGAGCATCGACAACCGCCACTTTATCCGGCTCTGTCTGAATGACGCAAAAACTACCGCAAAAATTGTGCACCGCTGCTGCTGCTGCCTGCAATAATTGCATCATATTGTAAAGTTCATTCAAGTGGCAAAAGTAGGTTACCACTATACGTAAGATATAAACAACAAATTTACGGGCGGCCGACAACCGTCATAACAAAAGGGAAACCACGCAGCAGCTGAGTTTCCTATTTGCATGCAATGAGGCATCCGATTGAATGAGGTGAGTGGCTTTCAAGGCCCTTACCTGGTCAACGCAACACAAAGTTTTGGTTTCGATTTCAATCGATTTGAGTAGTGGAGGTGGGTTCCGCGTAGTGCTGCCACCCTACAGGTGAATGCGTGCAATATATGTGCAAAAAAGCTCAGTAGGTTGCAATATCGTGCAGTAGATCTTGACTGATTTTAGTCCATTTTTAAGAGATTTTATTGACCGATTCTTAGGAAAAAAACAATTCATACAAAACCAGGTTCTGGAGAATGAAAAATTTTGGGCGGATGCGTTTAGAGCAAACTTTGGATAGCAGACTTGTCAAGATGTGAAGAAATAAGCTTCAAAATTCTAAAAAGAGGAGTAGATTCGTTTGGCTGCGCAGTAGATGTTCGTGTTGGCTAAAACTCAGTAGATGTATAGGGGTAGGGTGGTAACCCTGGATCCGAGTTCGCAGTTAACTAGTTTCTCAAGTGATTTCGTTTGTTTGAATTTGAATTTTGAAGACGGAGTAGTGGCTTTCAATTTTTTTTTGAAGAACATGAAAAGAATCTGAGTACATACGGAGTGGACTGTGTTGCAATGCATTACAGGTATTACGATCGAATGAAAACCTTCTTAGGAGTTATTTATTCAGGAACTTTTATTTACAGAAGAAGAAAAGATTTTATTCTGGATCATAAATGTTTGAAGATAGCAGTGGAAGACGGGCTAAAAAATGAATATAGCGCCACCCAAAGAAACAGCACTTCTGGTAGAAAGCGAGTTCTTACTATTCCTAAATAGCGAAGTTATGATCAGGACGAGGGTGGCGACGGTGTAGAGGTTAGTGTGTTGGCTTGCGACCCGTGCGGTGCAGATTCAATCCCCATGGGGAACAACAACATACGCCACCCATTCACATGCCTCCACACCAAAAGGAGGATTTCTGTCTGGTATTACAATGGACCATTACCGAGTCTGAGTGCTCTGGGATTTGAATTTCCTTTTTTTATAAAATTAAAAAAAAAAAAATGATCAGGACGAAAGGGATCATAAACTTCCCATATTATTGCGTCCCTAATGCTCCGCCTTTGGTGTTCGCCGGGTCCCGATCACTTCTTTAATGAGGCCAATCAAATGGCAACGAATTTCAAGTCGAGACTCACCATCTTTCATTGACTTTAAAGCGGTATATGATGGCATTCATCGTTAGGAGCTCCATATGGCGATGGCAGAATATGGGATCCCGACAAAACTGATCCAGCTGTAGCGCATGACACTTGAAAACACACGATGTACTGAGTAGATTGGAAGCAGCTCTTCCCAGTTATTCCAAACTTCCATCGGATTTGGGCAAGGAGATGGGCTTTCATGTGACTTCTTCAATATTGTTCAGGAGAAATAAGTGCGCAGGGCAGGTGTTAACACTGAAGGGTCCATCAAAAGCTCCATCCAGCTGCTGGGGTATGTGGACGATATCGACATCATCGGCCGTTCCCAGGGTACAGGTTAGGTTAGGTTTCCGGGTTGATAGAACAGAGCGAATCTGTTACACCACACTTAGGTCCATGTGGTCCCATTGTGATACCTTTTGTTGGGAGTGTTGGCCTCGCTGTTCTGGCCTTGGTCCTTCGCCCTTGGTTTTCTTCCTACTCCAGGTTGTCCAGCCATTTGGATATCCTTATAAACCTGTAAAGATTCAAGAGTGAGACATCAGAAAGTTCTTGAATGTCTTGGAAGAAGTATCTTCCAAGTGTTCTGTTCCTCAGGTGACACAGGCTTGGACAGTGACAGAGAAAGTGAGGTGTATCCTCATGGGTATCCTCATCACCGCAGCCTCTACAGATGCCGTCATCCTTGAGATTCAGTTTCATTGAGTGGTTCCTTAGCAGGTTGTGGCCAGTAGACCACCGTTTGACGAAACCAAGGGCAGAGTTAGCTTTATTGATTATATCGTCAATATGTTGAAGTTAAACTCTCTGTCACGCAGAACACCTAGGTCGCGGATGGTTGTAAGGTAACAATGGGTTGGTTGTTCAAAAAGTATAGTCTGTGGGGAGACTGAGTCCGCTTACGTGAAAAAGTAAGAAATTCAAAATTAGCCATATTCAGCATCATAAAGTTTTCTTGACACAAGATCGAAAAACTTTTGATGTCTTGTTGAAGAAGATCAGAGTGGTGTGGAGAAGAAATGATTTTAAAGAATTTATATATTTATGGAGGAGAACTTAACGACGTTGTCAATATCATGTATTGCCAGAATAAAAATCAGAGGTCCAAGGAGGCTACCTTGGGGAACACCAAAGGTGGGCTTAAAAGGCAAAGAGAGAACAGAGCGAAAACGAACGTTATAAGATCGGTTCTCAATGTAAGATGAAAACCAATTCAATATTAGGGGATCGAAACCAATGAAGGAGAGTTTAAAAAGAATCAAACGTCGGTTGTGGATCTACCTTTGAGGCAACCATGCTGAAGGGGGGAGATAGGGGGAGATAATAGGCTTGCACTGGAAGGATAATGAGTCGTATATGATACTTTCAAAAACCTTGGGTAAATGCGAGAGCTTGGCAAATCCGAACGGCAATTTGAGAAGCATCTCATGACAAAACTTGAAGTATTACTTTGCCCCGACGAGATTTGAGTCAGAGATCTTGAGATTAGTAAGTAGTCCAACACATTAACCACTAGGAAAGGGGGCTTAAATAGGGTTCTTTCGATAAAAAAATATTTCGTCCGATATTTGGTCCAAAAGCAGGGAGGGCAAATGGAGAAGAGGATACAACTGCGAACTCTATGCGCTGTACCAAGATGTAGTACAAAAAGCTAAATTACGCTGAAAGAATTGATTCCGCCACATCGAGAGAATGGACAAAACCGTTCTACCCAAGAGCATCTTCGATTCCCAGCCCCCAAGTTCGAGACAGCAAAGAAGACCTAAACTCAGTTTTAAAGACCAATGCATCGCAGATGCAAATAGAAGAGAAGATACAAACGCGAACTATATGAGCTGTACCAAGATGTTGATGTAGTCCAAAAAAAAGCTAATCACGTCGACAATATTGACTCGGCCACATCGAGAGTATGGATAATATTGCTCCAGCTAAAAGGATCTTCGACTCCCAGTTCGAGAACGCAGAGAAGATCAAAATACCATTTTGAAGACCGAGGCATCGGGGATGACAGAGCGCTTGGTCTGAACAACTGGAAGCAGCATGCCCGGACCGTAAGGGATTTTTCAAGAAAGAGACTCGAATTTCGTCACTTAATCTCAGAAGGGAACTGTTCAAATCCAACAGGAAAAAACGAGAATCATGATACTGCACTCCACAAATTAGTATAGGAGTCCAAGGTTTCCACTTATCTCCAGATTTAGTACATCGAAGCTTAATCCTATTCCAGTGTTTGAATTTCTAAGCGTCTAATGACCAAATGCACGATACGGAGAAACAGAAAAGCATTATTTTCAGAACATCCCACACATATAACTATACATAGGAAAATAAAATAAACTTTACCGCTCCCATAATCGTACACTCTTAACAGATTAACCTGTGCTTGAGGAGCTGTCTTTGGTTTTTACATGTCCACATAACTCTATAAGAAGCCACACTTGAAATTCCCAATAAAGCATAAAGTCTTCGCTTCAATCCATTTCAAGACATTTTCATTTCTCGGAAATCTAAAACCCCCGGAAGTAGAAAATCCAGGAGATTACGATTTCCATGAAGCACTTTCATTCACTGGATGGTGTACCACCCTCATCTATCGTTTGTGCATTTCTTTGTTCATCTTTCTTTCTGGCTGGGTCATAGTAAGTGTCTGTCGTCTACCTATTTTTCGATACCTCCTCCATGAAACTCTCGTGGTTATTCTTCAGCTTTCAACTTTAAAGCGAATCTCATATTTCACTGGATTGCTTCGTGTTGAGCTTGCATGTTGCCTCCAGATGGTGACGACAGTGGCAGAGGCAGTGCTGCGAAGAAATACCTGCTTTGTTGGGTGAACGATAGTGGATATTGGATTGCTTTCGTTGTGATTAAGTACATAGCATTGTGCTCATCATGTGTTCACATATTGCAATGTGCGCCTTGCAAGGCAAATGGTATTGAATAACTTTCGCGAAAGTTACGGTCATGTGCAATAATATATTCTGCCATTCGTCAGGTATCTTTAGTCGGCTACTGTTTTTGAAAAGAAGATTGAAAATTTAAATATTTAAATCTTTATCTCTTCGGTGAAACATGGAAATGAATAGAAAGGATTACCGAGGCAATAGCTTGGTAATTGAATTATGCCAGTTGGAGATATGAAAAACAAAAGTAATACACTTACGATGGAAAGAAAATGGCTACTAAGAATCGATTTGTAACTTACTTGGAAAAGAAATGCACAAAAACTGCCCACGTACGAGTACACACATACATTTGTAACGTTTTCGAAGAATTGATTGGTGTTGAGGTATCACAGTTGCTTTATAAGAATGTTTTCGTTGTGAAAAATACAGCATTTGAACGGTAAGGTAGTAGGTTAGGTTAGGTGGGCAGGATTATGGCAGCTGCTTTCATAAAAATACTGGCCAATATGATGAACCCCTTCGTCAAAGAATTTTTTCCCTACAGAATAAAAATAGTTTGATATAAATAAATAAATACCTCTTGTGCAGCTATTTACAAAGTTCGGCTTGATTCCCTCCTGCACTCGGAAATATATTTTGATTTTGTTAAAATCGTTGAAATTATGAAGGCGAACCAATTTCGGGAAATGGTAATACAAACAATTTTAGTTCAGCGGAACCATCGATTGACAAGGCATGACGAGCGAGACAGATATTCGTATTTTGACTCAAAGCATTAAGGCGATCCAGTGAAGTATCTTTAAGAACTCCCACATTTAAGCCAATTGAAGTTTGAAGATACTTTGTAAATAGAAAAAGAAAAGTTATAACCAAATAGAAGCTTATAAGCTGGCATTGTCACAGTACTGCACAGCTTTGGAAACTGTCCCCTTGGGCGAACTGTTTTATACCCTATTCTTATTCATATCCCTCATAAGTGGGCGTGACAAAAGTCTAAGTATGGTTGAATTGTTAAGAACGCTCTACATATTTTGTTATATACTCGTAACATTTAAAGGATTTTATCAAAAAAACGCTACCTAGCTCAAACTTGGGTGTTTCAATAAAATTGTTTTATTTAATTGTGGGCGTGTCAGTAGGCGGATTTAAAAAATATTAACACATGAGAATAAAGGGCCCCTAGAGAGTATATATTATAAATTTCAGCTCCCTAGCTCAAACTTTGGATTTTCAAAAATTAATATACCCTTAGAATAGGATATAAAAAAATTATTTTATTTATTTGTGGGCGTGTCAGTGGGCGGATTTTGAAAATGTTTTATCCTGAGCAGTTTTAGGAGTCATAGATCATGTATAAAAAATTTCAGCTTTGTAGCTCAAAATTCGATTTTTTCCAAAATTTTGTTTTTTTGAGTTTGTGGGCGTGTCTGTGGGCGGATTTCAAAAATTCGTAAACTTGATTATTTCGGGACCCTAGAGAGTATATGGTTAAAATTTCAGCTCTCTAGGTCCAGTTTAAAGGCCTAATTTTTGCCGACAAACGGACGGACGGACGGACGGACATGGCTAGATCGACATTACTATCGATGCTGATCATAAATAGAGTAAAATAATAGGGGTCTACGGGCAATATTAAGGTATGTTACAAACTATGCGTCAAAATTAATATACCCTTAGAATAGGGTATAAAAAGAAGAAAACACACAAAATCGAGAACTCGAGAAGTTGGTTATTTGTGTATCGCGTGTGTGTATTCACGACTTTGGGTTTATTTTAAATTCATTTCGCAATCGATGCATCGTTGATGGTTGAAGTTGAATATTGAATTGTAAACGAAAAGTGAGAAGAAAGAACCGTAATGTTATGATTTTCTTTGTGTAGGGTTTTTGTTCATTTATTTTTGTTAACTGTTCTGTTCTGTGCTGAAGTCTGAAGAAGAAGGCACGAATAATTTATGAATGTTTTATCTATGTTTTTTTTTAGAAAGCAATAAAGGTAGGTAACTTAAATTCAAATCAGTAGTTTACTGTGATTTATATTAGATATTTTGTGTAATCGGCAGTGATTTAAAATGAAACCTGGTGGAAAAAAGTCAGTTTGGAAATTTTACCAAAAGCACGAAGATGGAAAAATTGTTATTTGCAATATCTGCAAAAAACATATAAAATACTTGGGGAAAACGACGAGTTTGAAGCAAAATCTTGAACGAATTCATCCGACTAAATTAAGAGATGGAACAGGTTTGGTGGTTTCGGAATCTGATCATAGTGTAAGTGCACATCCAAACCAAATATCTCCCTCAACTTCAACGGGAATACCTATGTCTGCAACCATTCCATCGAAAAGTGCTGCCCAAGATTCAACGGTGGTAAGTAAAAACCTTACTAAACAAATGCGGTTGTTTGGAGTAAAAGATAAAGAATTCACCCAAAACGAGAAGGAGTAAATAGTAAAAAATTCTGATTTTGTTGGATATTCTTTTAAACTTCAACTATACAAGACGCCGAGTCGAAAAACGTTATCAACATAATTACTTCCAAATAACTTTTTTGTTCAGAAAAAATAAAAACAATGCTGTCAGCTGTAGAGTTTGTTGCGGTCCACAAGGTGGAACTCCTCATTAATTATGTTGGAAGGCTATGAGAGATTAAAGCGCCCCTCTCTGCAGCAATTACAGATCTACCAAGAGTTCCCGAATTTCTATTGGCATCCGAATGGGAATCCATACAGGATTGTATTCCATTGCTGAAGTCTTTGAGAAACTTACTAAAGAACTTTCTGGAGAAAAATTTCCAACCACGTCCCTTGTCATACCATTAATAAGAGGTCTCCAAATAAGAGTAAAGGCAACCAAGCCCAATACACAAATTGACATTAAACTCCAATCTGATTTATTGCTAACAATTTTAAAACGTTTCGGTGCATTCGAAACAAAAAAATAGCTGCAAAGTGTACACTATTGGATCCAAGACTAAAAAAGACGGCGTTTGGATCTGAAGAAAATTCCAAAAAACCTGATAAGTTGCTCAAAGAAGAACTAATAAACATTCTTTCTCGTCAGAGTACTATCATATCTGAGGCTTCTTCGGAAACAGCAATTTCAACAAGAACAGTTGAACGACTCATTATTAGCTCACTTAGAAGAAAAAGTGGCTAAAATAAAAACAGTTCTTACTCCAAAAACTAGGGCAACTTTGATGTTAAGGCAATATAGCGAACTACCCCATCTATTGATTTTAGGAAACCCTCTAAATTTTTGGAAACTTAAAAAAAAACACTTTTCCGGAGTTGTACCAGCTGCATGTAAAATATTCATGTATTTCTGCCACATCTGTATCATCAGGAAGAGTTTTCTCCAAAGCAGGTCAGCTGACAAATGACCGACGAAACCGATTAATGGGCAAAGCTCTCGACAAAATAATTTTCCTGAACAGCTATTTTTCACAAAGTGAACAGTTTTAATTGAAGTTAATCTGAAAACCATATTTATTTAATTTATATGGAGTGTTTTTTAAAAACTTATTTTTATTAATGTTATATTTTTATTTACAAAAGGTATATATTATGTTTTTTTTTGTTGTTTCCTAAAATAAAAACTTATTTCAAAACAAAGTTTACGTTGATTCCTACTTTGTTTTACTATGATATTGTTTCCAAGATCATTCGAATGATCATTCGATCATTCGATTATGCCCATCACTTACTGCCTATCGTTGTTTTATCTGTATCTCAACCAAAAGTGCTTTAACGTGCATGCACCACTAAACCTGTTTTTTGATTACAAAGAATATTTCCCCAGCCGTACCACAGGAACTTGGACTGCCCCTGAGTATTATAATTTGCAATCATTCAAAACCAACCGTGCAGCGTTTACTTATCCTTTCTTTTTCGTATTCTCCATTTACTTAATTATAAAATTATAAGGATTCTAAAAAAATGATTTTGCCTGGGCAAATAATATATAGGTAATCAGCCTTATTGTGAGTTTCGCCCGGAAAATATTTCGCCTGGTGAAATTCTGTCCGCCCGGAATTTTAAAAGCTATTGTGAGTTTCGCCCGAATGATATTTCACTTCGAATCGACAGTGACATTTCGAACACAGACGAACACACCTAATTTGTGTTTTGACAGCTTTAAAATATAAAGTGCCAAATAAATTAAATGCAAAAAAGAAATAAGCAAGTTAAGAATATTTTGTATTAAATTGCATTGCGTAGTAGCCAAATGAAATAAAGCCAAAAATGTAAACATTTAACGGCGCAGGGACATCAGTCGCTTTGAGTTAAGTTCCAATTGTTTAGTGTTTTTTTTTTAATAAATACTGTGCATATTTTAAGAGTTTATAAAATAGCATTCCAATATTTGCTGGATATGCTTACCAGTCCAAACAAAAATAAGCGATTCCACCCATCGTGAAACTCGCAGCTTGTTTACGTTGTTTTTGCAGATGGTGGATATCAAAAAGGACCAACAAATTTCAAGTCGAGACTTAATCTTTTCATTGACTTTAAGGCCGCATATGAAAGCATTCATCGTCAAGAGCTCTACATGGATATGGCATTTTCGGCGATTGAATAACAGGAAAAAATGGTTGGTCTTAAAGTAAATGAGGACGAGACTAAATACATGCTATAAACAAACAAACAAATATCTGTCCATTTATTTTATTTGTAGCCGCCTTTTTTCGCACGTACCGTTTTTGGTCGGTCCAAACCTATTAATTAAAATCCTGTTCGCCCTAAAAAAATAAGTGAACATTTTAGCTCTGAATGACGTTTAATTCCGCCCGAATTGAGAGCTGCCAATAAGGAGAATCTTTCGAACATGAAATTTTTTTTCGCCCGAAATTCACAATAGGCGAAAAGAAAAAAGGGATTTTTTTCGGGTGGAATCTTGTTGACGCGAAACTCACAATAGGGCCCAATAACTTTTTAGCACAAATTGGCGACCCACAGACACAAGAATACAATAAAAATTCACGTACACGTGCTCCATGTTTTAATTATATTTTTTATTATCTGCGGAGCTCTTAGAAGCAACCGGCTAATAAATATTTCCACTGTGGCTTGTAACCATGAGAAACCTTTTATTTTGTAAACAAAAAAGCAATTGCAAATTTGAACTTACCGACTTCAAGCATATGGAGCCAAAGTGAGTCGCTTTCGGATCCACTTTCATCCGAAACTATCTACCTTCCACCACTAAACCACCGGGTACTCCATAAAATGACATAAATTACTTAATTGCTTTGCACAAACACATCTGCTCATCAATGTTTCATTTCTACACCAATCAGTCGCTATCCAGGCCCATTAATCTGAAGCTGCGTGTGTCGCAGCAGTGTACCGGTCTATGGGTCATTTCGCCCTTCTGACAAAGAGAGCATAGCATTTTTATCCTCATCACTGTCATATTTAATTGTAGAACCATTCTTAACAATATTAAGTGGGTCACCCACAAGTAGGTACTGTCGTTTTGTGGGAGTATCACGGAAAACACGCCGTTGTGTTGTACGCACAACATTGCAATTACAACATACTGGCAAAAGAATTATAGAAAAAAACTCGGATACGCTCATATTCGAACGTGTGCTTGGACGCGTGCAATTGGGGCAAACCAAGGGTGTATCTCTCATCTAGTGCCCTGAATATTTCCTAATCGACAGTCATGAACATGAACACAAGCGCTGAAAGTATGCAATTTTGTCGCGTTCATTTCATGTCATTGACCAGCAATTAACCACTTTGCATATTAATGTTACGCTTACGTTTTGTTATTGTTCTCCCGACAACAATTGTGCTACACTGAATTTGTTTACATAAATTGGGAGCGATTTCTTTTGTTTCAATTGAGATACTTACGCAGATAAATGACTTCAATTGGGGAGAATTGGATGTTGTGTAAGAAAACCTCGTAATAATGGTTCTGTTTTTGAATTATTACACTCTTAGTGCTTGGTCATGTGATGGAATGGAATAATTTCGAAAATTGTCTCAACAAGTAATCTGAGACCAATTGTGCTTTAAATTGATTAATGAATGAATTTGAAATTTATAGAATGCTGGGATGGGAATAGATTTACAATTATTTGAACGAGCATCTGGCAAAACGAATAAAATATTATGTTTTTAATTACCATTAATAAATTATAAAATTCACAACAACAAGTGTCTCATAATTTATACAATTTCAGGTTATTATCAACACCGTTTGAACGTAACCTTAAACTTGGACAATGCCGAAAAGTTGCTGTAGATAGATAGATATTTATGTTTCGCTTTATAGTTAAATATTTACATTTGTTGGTTGGCACAGCTTGCACAGAGATATAATACTTGATATTTTACTACTGAAAGATACAATTTATTTTTAAATGCTGTAAGTATTAGGAATTAAATTTGGAGGAAAAACTTTAGAAAAAAAGATTCCATGTGAAGAAAGAAAAAATTAATTAGCAAGTAAATCTATACTTTATTATTTATTATTATTATTATTATTTTTTTTTTTTGTAAGGCTTTAAGGTACGATTACACTGCCATTTTTTCAAGTCATTTAAATGACGCTGTGGCGTAGAAATCACGTCACAAAGCCGTTATTTTAATGTCGTTCTGAGTGATCGGCAATTTCGGGATAACATTTCAGCCGTCATTTAAATGACTAAAAAAATGGTGGAGAAAATGACGGAAAAATGGCCATGTGATCGCTCTTTAATGACGCCTAGTACAAATGACTAATTTTTTTGGCAGTTGCGTCATTTAAATGGCAGCCTCCAAAAAATGACAAGGCACGCAATTCATGCCATGCTATTTTTCTACGCAAATGACAAATGACGCAGCATTTAATATGATATCTGGGCTTTCATTTGATGTTTTTGTCGTGGGGAAAGGACGTGTTGGATGTGTGTGGCTGCTATTTCGGTACAAATTACTATGAGTGAAATGGAATACGAACTAATGGAAAGGGCTATTCTGTTAACTATCGTGTGAGTTTGAATACCCAAAGTACAACAAAGTCGAGCAAATTAGGCAAAACGCAGAAAACCGGAGTAAATAGGGATAGGTTAGGTTAAGGTAGCTATTAGCTGATAGCCAACACACTTAGACCAATGAGGTCCGTTGTGATGCCACATGGATCGGGAGTTTCGACCACTACTCGCTAAAACCATTTGGAGCTTCTAATGCCACTGGGTTCATTAAGGAAGAAGGCTCCTAAATAGAGATTTCTTTTATGGTAGAGTGCAGCACATGTACAGAGGAGATGAAGTGTAGTCTCCTCCTCCTCCTCATCAATGCAGCTTCTGCAGAAGGCATTTGAATAGACGTCAAGCCTTAATGCGTGCTTGCCTATTAGACAGTGTTCTATGATGACACCTATGGCAGCGCCAATGTGCAATCGGTTAAGTGGGATCAAACTAAAAGAGCATCGCAGATCCAGCTTTGGCCAGATATGCTTAGTCGCTAGACACGTATCACTACCTGTCCACCTGAGGTTTGTACTCTCGACTGCGGATATCTTGAACATAAGTTTACAAGTAGCGATAGGCATACCTAGAAAAACTTTCTCAGGTAGAAGAGGTAATGCGGTTCCATTTTTGGCGAGTTCGTCTGCCCTGCAATTCCCTGGGATGTCTCTGTGCCCTGGCACCCAAAATAGGTGAACATTGAACTGCTGTGCCATCTCCTCAAGAGATGAACGGCAGTCTATGCCTACGATGGAGTTTGAAGAGACTGAGTCCAGGGACTTTAGCGCGGCTTGACTATCCGAGAATATGCGGATGTCCTTAGCGGATATCACATTTCTCTTCAGACACGACAAGACTTCCTTAATCGCCATGATTTCCGCCTGGAACACGCTACAATGATCAGGAAGCCGGAAAGAGAGATTGATATTTAGTCTTTCTGAGAAAACACCCCCCACCTAGCCCATTACTAGTTTTTTATCCGTCGGTGTAAAAGTGGATCGATTTATCTTCCGTGTAATCAGCATCCTCCCAGAATGATCTGGTGGGGATAGTGATTTGGAAATTTTTTTCCAACTGTAGCTGGAGTATAGTGTAGTGGATGTTCCTTGGTAGGGACCCAAGTGATTCCAAAATGATAGAGTCGCCAATATTCGTATTGATCCACTGTGAGGTGGGTTTTAAGCGGACACCGTAACAGGCAGCTAATTGCGTGCTGGAAATATCCAGGGGTGTCAGATGCAGTAAGATGCCCAGTGCAGCGGAGGGGGTCGTTCGGAGTGCTCCGCTGATGCACAGACAAGTTGTACGTTGTACCTTGCTAAGCTTAACACGGTTTACCGCATTGTCTAGAGCAGTCGACCAGACAACCACCCCGTAAGTCAGAATCGGTCTCACTACTGATACATATAAGGGTTGGAAAATACAAAAAAAAAAAACATACATAATTGGTCGCATTTCAATCTTCACAAGCAAATAGCACAAAGCACACAACTTAATAAACTCACCGACAAGAACCTTGTAAATAGCGTCGAGAACTTCCGGAATGATGCACGTTATCGTTGGCTGCGATACGCGGAAAAGGAATCGCAGCATTCAAAAACTCTCACCAGTGGCCAGGTAGCGCAGCGTGATTACCAGTCGTGCTTCCGCTGAAACGCTCTCTCGCATATTTGTGTTCTGTTTTTCGATGTGTGGCTTTACGAACCTCAATAAATAATCGAATTGATTGGCTGACATACGAAGGACATTGCGATATAGTTCAGGTTCTTCATTGCGCAATTCGAGCAGTAATCGAGCTCAAAATCCACTCTTCTCGCGACGGCTCAACCACTTCTTTTGCCAAATACTCCGCTTTCGTCGCGTTGGCTCATAATCAAGATTGTCTTCACTGCTTTCCAGCACACACGCTGCCAAATACGCTGTCTCCGCAATTTCCACCAACATCGCAAAAGTTCTTTGTGACATTTTTTATTTAGACGAGAGAAGAACACTAAATGACAGTAGCTATATTTTTCTCATTGGTCATTACAAAATCGAAATAATAGGAAAGGTGTCATTTGTCATTTTGATAAGGCAAGTCATTACCATGTAATCGTCATTTTTTCGCTCGTCATTTAATGACATCCCAAAGGAAAATTCGAAGTTACTCGCAGTGTCCGTCATTTAATTTTGGGACAAAAATGACGATGATAGTCTATTTGTGTGATCGCCATTTTTCACAAATGACCAATGACGAATCGTAGCTTGAATGTCTCTCTAATGCGACATTTTTTCCTGACGTCACAGCGTCATTTAAATGACTCGAAAAAATGACCGTGTAATCGTACCTTTAGGCTTTATAACAGCACGCTGTGGCTATTATTCCTTTTTGAGAGCTTCCGTTGCGTGCGTAAACGGTTTAAGTTACGACAAAAATCATGTATGATGGAATTGTTTCTCTTTAAAAGTTCTAAAAAAAAGTCCTCGACAGCATATGTCTATCTTTTAAGATTGACTCACTGTATCCTTTTTTTATGGTAATCAAATTTGTTCGAAATTATGCATTATTTGCGAAGGAGTTTTATCAACAAAATATTAATCCTTATCCAAATAAATATGTTATTAATAACAAGTATTTAATTGTGAACAAAATTGTCCTTGACATCACTTGATTTTGGATACGACGAGGTGATGAAATTTCAACTTGTACGTTACGTTACGTGAACATTAGAGGCCCTACATCTTTCGATTCCCTGTTGATGGCGTGCTGTGCGCCACTTTTCGAAAGCTTCCCAACGTTTAAATTTGCTCGAAAACGATACATATTGGGACTCAACGCTCGCTGATACAACTGTTTCTGCGCCAGCGAATTACATTCGTACAATGTTTGCGATCATCATAGCCACATGTCATTCGTCGAACAAGACCGCATTGTGGGACAAAAACAAGGACGAGATAGCTAACGACATTTTGCACACAGTTCGCACGACAAATTCGAATATCGATCTTGAAATTAACGATGACATCCGCAACGAAGCGTAAGTTCTGATCGAAGACATGTGCGTGCTCATCTGCGGCAGTCTGCTGTCGACATTGGGTATGCCATCGCCAAATCGTTCGATGCACGACGCATTCAATCGCAAATTGCAACGGGAGCGAGACTATCGAGATGAGCTGGCCGAAAGAGTCCGAAAAAATGTGCCACTGTTGAATGCCGAGCAGAAGAAGGTTGTTTACTTTACTTTCTCGATGCACCCGGTGGGACAGGCAAGACGTTCGTCATTTCGTTGATTCTGGCAACAATTCGGTCAAGATTTCAAATTGGGTTGGCTGTTGCATCCTCTGGCATTGCTGCCACATTGTCGACGGTCGAACAGAACATTCCGCTTTGAAGCTGCCGATGAATCTTCTCACGGTTGACAAGCCAACGTGGACAATGACCAATAAATGGGCGACAGCGAAATTGATGCGAGAATGCAAAATCATCATTTAGGATGAATGCGCGATGGCGCATAAACGAGCTTTGGAAAGGATTTACTAGGAGATTCGAGACGATTTGGTGGGGCTATCATATTGCTCTCCGGAGATTTTCGTCAAACGCTTCCCGTCATCCCGAAATCTACTGCTGCCGATGAACTTAATGCATGCCTGAAATCGTCGTCTTTGTGGCGGCATGTCAACAAGTTGAAATTGACCACGAACATGAGAGCTGCATTGCAGAACAACGCATCGGCTGCTGAATTCTCGAGACAATTGCTGTCGCTTGGTAATGGGTAAATTCGTGTTGATGTTTCGACTGAATTGGTATCATTCCCGGCAAATTTTTGCGAGTTCGCATCTCCGAAGGAGGAACTCATCACAAAAGTGTTACATGGCATTGCACAAAATTATAAAAATATCGATTGGATTAGTGAACCGGCAATAGGTAGAGTAAGTGTCCCAAATATGGCCCACCCTTAACTTTTTTGTAAATAAAACAGCCAGTGTTACGTAAATTCACTTTTTTTTTTTTAATAGATAAAGAAATTATTTCACTATCAGCCTTCATACACATAAAACATAAAAAACAGCTTCACAAAAAATAAATAATTAAAAAACTAAAGAAAGTCTTGTTAACACTTTTAAATAAAGTGCTGCTAATATGGACCACCTTGTGTTAAATATGGACCAGGGTTCATAATTGATACAACTTATTATGCAGAGCAAAATTCACAGATGAAATATTTTTTTTCGTTGCCTGAACAATCTTCATGTGCCCACATGGTACAGGCAACACATTGAACCCATTTTTCTCCTGCCTTCTTTTCAGAAAACAGACTAGAGCAATAAATGCATTTAGCATCTTCTTGATTTGTTCGATCAGGGCTTTCCTCAGATAAATCGTCCGGAATAAAATCGTTTTCACTTTCTGATGAAGTAGATTCTTCTGTACGTTGGTTTTTCTTTCTGTGGGGAATTTTGCTTCGCTTCATGTCCCCAAAATGTAAGTTCTTGAGTACCTTAAGAATTATAAATAGATAAAGTTTTAAAACATATCTTAAATTTGTATCTACCTTTTTTTCTACTTTGCTGATTTCTTTTCCATGTCCATGTCCAGTCGTTTGCTTCTTCAATTCTCGTTCGTGTTTATTTTTTAATGATTCTTCGAGAGCCTGTTTGTATGGTGATGATGAAATAAGTTCTGCCTTTCCTGGTTTTCTTCCTCGAGTTGAAATCTTTTTAACTCGGATAGGAACAGGAGAAATTTCATGAGGAAATGTATACGAAGATGATCTTATACCAGTAGAAGTAGAAGGTTCTGAGATGTGAGCTTCTGTTTCATACGATTTTCCCTCTATTTGGTTTGTCTCAGAAACCAAATTTATATTAGGAGAAGAGCAAGGTTCTGAGAAGCGCAGTTGAGGTTCAACTGGATTTGGTTGCAGTATCATAGTCTCATCAGTTGGAACAGTAACTGCATCAAGTGAACGTAGATCGCTTACTTTTGTTAGAGCTTCATCAACTTCCTCTGCTGCAAGGAAATCGTGGTACTTGAAGATATGCCCATCGAAAGGACAAATTCCAGTGGATGCAAACCCTTTAACTGCTATTTCTCCAGTCTGAGTTTTCAAATATGCTCTTCCAAATAACTCAATTATCTCAAAATGTGTCAAGGCTCTCGTGTTGTTTATGACCCATCGCCTGATTTCCTCTATCAGATATTTTTTTAATGGTCCCATGAATGTTTTGTCGAGAGGTTGGATTTTATGACTAGAGTGCGGGGGAATGGAAAGAATTCGAACATGATTATTTCTAGCCAATTCTATGAGTTCGATGTTCCTTGTGTGGCTGGCATGTACGTCCATTATAAGCAATACTGGAGACGACTCAGTAGGTTTTACCGTTGCAAGAAAGTGCTTGAACCATCTTGTAAACAAATTGGTTTGAACCCATCCAGAGGGATGATTGGCATGAATTGATCCAGGCGGTGCACCTTTCATAAGAAGAGGATTGCCCCTCTTCCTAGGGAAGATAAACATCGGTGCCACAAACGATCCTCCTGCGCTCATACATAAAATTGACGTTATTAAAGATCCTCTTTCAGTTGAAGTGAGTGCTCCTATCTGCTTTCGGCCTTTCATAGCTAAGACTTTTGGCATTTTAGCTGGGACAACCGAAAGTCCCGTTTCATCGACATTATATATGTTGTTTGGAGAAAAGTCGTACGTTTTCATTTCTGTTTCTAGAAGGTCGAAGAAAATAGCGACGTTTTCCTTGGAAAATCCTTTTGCTCGAGCTATAGACGTTCCAGTCGGCTGACGGAATGACAGTGATGGATGGCGTTTAAGGAATAGCCGAAGCCAAACTCTACCTGCAGCTTCTTGTTGCAATGAAAAAGGGTTCGGTATATTGTTTTTAATAGCTAGTTGAAATGCTAATAATCGTATGTCTTTTCTTGTTAGACCGAACAACTTTGCTTCCATCAACAGCCCATATTCCACTAAAGAGTCCTCGAGCTCTAGAGGGAAGATGGGTTTTCTGCCCAACTTAGTAGACACAAAATCTTCCACTGGTTTTTGTGTTTGCGAAACCAAACGCCTCAAGGTAGTTTTAGGCACCTTAAATTGTTTCGATGCCTTCAGGAACCCCATCCTCTTCTCTTTAATGGCAACTAATGCTGCTTTCATGTCGTCTTTGTTCCACGCCTGCCGTTTTTTTGGCGGCTGTGTAGCTCTCGAAGCCATTAATTCTTTTAAAAAAAATAAAACAATTATGTTATTGTTATGCATAATAGTGTTTTAAATATGGCCCACTGTGCCATAATAGGAACACCTATGGTGGGCCATATTACCAACATCGGGCTTTTTCACTATTTTTTTGAATTATCACACACTTCATAAACTATTGAATCATAACGCAATGTTATAAAAACATTTAACTGTTTTCACAAAATTTTATACAAAACCGCTTAGCAAAACTTACCCAAAAATTATAATAAAATAACTAAAAATCTGCCACGTGCTTTACTGCACACATCTGTTGAGCCAGACTGAACACGTTTCAATGACCACCGACCGGTTTGAAAATGAATGAAATGAATTCATAGCGGTATGTGTATGCTTTTCCTGTTGTGAAATATTGTGGTGGGCCATATTGCAAACATGGGCCATATTTGGGACACTTACTCTACTCGGAGCGAAAATTAAGCACATCGATAACTTGAATTGAATTCAAAATCAAATCACTGGAGAACTGCATACGTACAAATCCGTTGACAGCGTGACCGACGAGGATGGAGCGGCCAACTATCCGACGGAATTTTTGAACTCGCTTGACGTGCCAAGAACTCCGCTGCATAATTTACAGCTGAAGGTGGGATCGATCATAATCATGTTGCAGAATCTGAATCATCCGAAATTGTGCAACGGTACGCGATTTTCCGTCAAGAAACTGATGAACAATTTGATTCAAGTGACGATCATCAAGAGCAAATTCAAAGGAGAAGAAGTCCTTAACTAATTCAAGCGGAGTCATTTCCCCAATGAAAGTCCATAAATCGCAAGGCCAATCGTTGGAAGTCTGTTTGATTAATCTCGAATTTCCCTGTTTTTCGTACAGTCAGCTGTACGTTGCCTGTTCGTTGTTTGTTTTTGCGCCGGAAAACAATTCGAAAAACATTGTTTATTATATCGCTCTCTACTGATTTCGATTCCACTCAAATAAATCACATTGAAATTTGAACTACATATCTGAGTTTTATTATCACTCTGGAGTTTATCTGCAGGCATTAAGTTGGGGCGAGACGAAGTTCGCCGTGTCCGCTAGTAAATAAATAAACAAGTAGATATGACTAATGAATAAGTTAACACGTAAAAAAAAAAAAAAAATAGGTATATTAAATGAATAAGTAAATTATAAACATTGGTGGAAAACAAAAATACAAATTAGTAAAACGAAAGGGCAAACAATTGTAATAATTCGAGTTCGCTGACTACGTTTCTTGCAATCAGGAGAGCTCCGGCTCTTTCATGTAAAACTAGTAGTAGTAGTAGTAGTTTTAAAGTCCCATGGTAGACCCAACATCATTTTTAAAATCTTATTTTGAGCAATTTGAAGCTTTTTAATGAATGTTCTAGAACAGTTTCCCCAAACAGGAGAGTCATACGTCATCAATGCTTGAAAAACTACTTTAAAGACGATTATTTTATTTTGCTTACTTAGTAGAGACCTGCCATTTATCAAGGGTTACAATGTTAATTTCTGGTCTAAGTACACCCCGAGGTACTTTGAAAAGAATCAACCCACGGTATATCACAATTAGGAAAGAAGCAATTCCGTTTTTTCTAGTGAAAAAGATAGCTTGACTTTTTTCAGCGTTTATTTTAATCCTCCAGTGCATGTAATATTCAAAAATTGTATTTAGACCGATTTGTAAATTGTTTTCTACTACTGAACCAAACTCGTCTGATGAGTATATACCTAGCGGAATCGCCGGTTTTTTGGTTTGGTATGCCTAGGTAAGTCAGCTGTAAAAATGTTGAATAAAATTGGGGCTAGGACGGCTCCCTGAGGGACACCAGCTGGTACAGTTCATGCAAAGGAAAAACTACCCTTCAATGCGACTACAAATGTTCGATCGTATAAAAAGCTTTGGCCGATTTTAATGACATGTTTGGGAAAATTTAATTTAATACGCTTGTAAAAAAGCCCGTTGTGCCAGATGGAATCGAAAGCTTTTTCTATATCAAGCAGACATAATCCGTTGATTTTGTTTAATTTAATTATTTTTTAATTTCCATACAAATCCTTAAAACTTGGTGAGAAGTGCTGTGGTGTTTTCTAAAACCGAATTTTTCCGGTGGTAATACAGTTCTTATCCTCATGAACGCATCTAGCTTTATTTTAATAACTTTCTCAAGAATTTAGCTACATCCATTTAAGAGGCTTATTGGTCTGTAGCTGGTTGGATTAGAAGGGTATAAATTTGGCTGTAAAGTTCTACAAGCATGAGTAGGTAGTGTTGTATAGGTACAGTTGGGAATATGTTGCAGAAGTGTACGTAGATTTTTCAAGTACATACCCACAGTTTCACTATTTTTATATCTGAGGATTTGTATCAGCATCGTATTTTGCCTAAAATGAAAGAGAACAAAACATAAAATAAATTAGAATTTTGTACAAAAAACATTTATTAAAATATTATGTCAAACTATTAATGTATTCAAAGTGAAAACAGGGAAGGATCTTATTTTGAATTATGTTGATTTTTTCTGAGAAATGTTTTTGTAGTAACCTTACATGGTAACGGAATGTGTCCCCTGAATTCGACAAGTATCGCCACACAAGGTGACTCGGTAATTCGAATCTTGCTTTACAAGAGTTAAAACTATGAAAACGACTGCCGGTTAAGGGAAAGTAGTCAGTTTTTCAAAAACATGGAACCAAGAATTGTAAGTTCCGAATAGGTAAGTTCATTTTGGACCCTTTATATGGGTGATTTTTGAAGCGTTTGGTCTTTAATTGTCAAAAAAACAGGAAAATTTCAAAAGGTTATTTAGGGTGTATACATCAATGCTTGCCATTTGTTTTTTAAACATTACTTCATGGAAATGTTGACAACGACTACGTTTTAAGTCGTCTATTTTGAGCTACATGCCACACAGCACGCAAATCGATGGACCAATAATTAAGAAATGAGTTTGGTGAGCAATTTATCGCTCGTGACGTCTTTAGACTATGGAGATACGTTTAAATCACTCGTCTATGCCGATAAGCCAGCGTCAATTACAGCCTTGGAAGACAAAATTAGACGTGTTATTAGCGAGCTATCAGCCAACATGGTTGAAAAAGTGACTCAAAATTGGACTCTCCGTATGGACAACTTAAAACGTAGTTATTCGTGCAGCTGTCCTTAAATTAAATAGAAAGCTATCCTGGAAAGCTGCTAACATTATCCAATCATTATAAAGAAAGCAACAAGTAAAGCCCCAGCAGAATATCGATCCATCGCAATACTACCATATCTATATTAAAACCTTGGAAAGATTGTCCGTCCGTGTTAAAAAACCAAGTAGGCTGTCCCTCTACTATCAAAATGTAAGGGGACTCCGCACAAAAACCGCTGAAGTATATTTAAACTCCCAAGCCCTCTCTCATGATATCTTCTCCTTGACGGAAACATGGCTTAATGCCGGAATTTTAGACACGGAACTCTTCAATCATGAGTTCTCCGTATTCAGAAACGACCGTCTAACTATGACCTGAAAGCGCTTGGAGGAGGTGTCCTGATCGCTGTTCGTTACAGCTTTGAGTCACGAAAGATTGACTTTCCATTTCAACTAAATGTCAGAAGTTATCTGTTTAAAAACTGCACTTAAGAAGAAACATTTATATGTTGTTAATGCGTACATTCCATCGTCTCGTCTATGGTCTTTGTATTCGGAACTTTCTATGGCACTAGACCATATTTTTGACATATCTTGTTGTGACAGCACTGTCCTACTTATAGCGGACTTTAATCTGCCACATATTGGATGGGTACCTTCTGAGGATGATTCTCATTTCATTCCATCCTTTGACTATGCCCAACAAGAGCTCGCTTTACTAGACAACATTTTGTCTTTTGACTTACAGCAAACAAGCTGTATAAAAAATTTCAAAAATCGAACTCTTGATCTTGTTTTCTCTTCTGACTCTGCTAGTACTGTGGTTCTGGAATCCCACTTCAGTATAACTAATATAGATAACAATCATCCACCCTTGGATGTATATTTATTGAACTAGGCGCACATTTGTACGAAAATAGTCAGCCTTATTGCGAAGATCAATCGACAATTGATAATTGACTATTTTCAATGTGTGCTATTGTGAACGAACGATTCATTTGATATTTTTGTCAATCGCATTTTTTTAATTGACTGCGATTGACAAAATCCTTTAGAATCGTTCGTTCACAATAGCACACATTGAAAATAGTCAATTATCAACTGTCGATTGATCTTCGCAATAAGGCTCAGTAATTCGTATGACCGTTCGCAATCTTTTGACTTTCGGAAAGCAAATTTTCAAAGGCTTTCTGATGAAATTAACAGCTTTAATTTCAATCTTACTGCGTTATCTCATATTGAGGTTCTTTTTATTCTTTGATGGATAACTGATGAAAAAAGTGATTCCTGTGAAATCCTCCAGAAATCTGAAAACGTCCCATCCCTGGTACACTAAAGAGCTCCAATCGATACGAAACAGACGTAATAGGGCTTGGAAGAACTATTTAAAAAGTCAGATATTGAACTCTATTTCACTTTTTTCAATGAATTCAAATCTTTATCCTGCAACTTATATATTGACTATGTATGTAAGTAAAATGGAATGCTCTTTAAAATTGAACCACAAACTTTTCTGGGGTTTTGTCAATTCTAAGAAAAAAACAGATGGTTATCCATCGAAGCTTACTTACAATAGTTCTACAACTGCTGATTCGCTAGACGCAAGCAATATGTTTGCAGATCATTTCAGTAAGTCATTTAGGGAGACCCCTCTTCACATTGATGACCAATATTTTAGTTATCTAACTAGCTGTTCCCAAATAAGTTTTAGTAGTATCTCATTCGATTTGGAAACAATTTTAAAATGTATTTCTTCTCTGAAGAATGACTATTCATCAGGTCCTGATGGCATTGCACCGATTGTTCTTAAAAAATGCAGTCATGCAATTGCTCCATATCTTAAGTACCTATCTGTTTGAATTGTCCATTAGTACAGGTAAATTCCCTAATCTATGGAAAAGTGCTTTTATCACACCTGTATTTAAAAAAGGCGAACGTGGTGATATCACTAATTATAGGCCCATTTCAAAGCTTTCGTGTATCCCTAAGCTTTTTGAATAAATTGTTTGTGAAAAGTTAATATTTCTTTGTCGCAATATAATTTGTAATGAACAGCATGGATTTGTAAGAAACAGATCCACTGTCACTAATCTATTAAGTTTCTTGCATGATTGTTCTAAAGCCTTAGAGAATAAGGACGAAATGGATTGCATATACACTGACTTCTCTAAGGCTTTCGACCAGCTGTCCCATGAAATAATCGAATTTAAGCTAAGGGGTTCTGGTTTCGCACCATGTTTCATAAAATGGGTAAATTCATACCTAAGATCAAGGGTTTATCAAGTGAAATTTAGAAGATTGCTATCTGTATCTTTCACAGCTCAGTCTGGAGTTCCCCAAGGAAGTCACCTCGGACCAATTCTATTTATACTTGCCATTAATGATGTTAAGGCATGTATATGAAAATATATAAATCCATCACTAGTCAGCAAGACAGAATTCTTCTTCAATCTGACATTAATAGCTTCGCCAATTGGTGTGACAAAAGGATCTTGTGGTTTATTATTTCGACCCCAAACTGGTTTTTGCCAAGCATATTAATTCTATTATTAATAAATCTAATTCTATGCTGGGCTTCGTAAAAAGGTGGGCCAAAGAATTTAATGACCCTTACGTTTCTATGTCATTGTAGTCGTACAATTGTTTCGTCCGTCCGATTCTAGAGTATGCCTCTCAAGTTTGGACACCGTTCTACAACATTCATTCAAATCGAATAGAGGCCATTCAACGTAAATTTATTTGATTTGCACTTAGAGGACTTCCATGGGATGATCCATTTAACCTTCCTAATTACAGTCAACGTATCAAGCTTCTTCAAATGTTACAAATTTCTCAACGACGGCTTAATAGCGATATCATTTTTTTACAGCAGCTTATATCCGGTCAAATAGATGCACCTGACTTGCTGTCGTCTATTGGCTTTAATTTTCGTGGTGGTGCCCATAATTTACGCAGTGTCGAATTATTGGTGAGGCCCCATCATAGAACGAATTATGGGAGGCATGAGCCTATTAGTCCCATGAGTAGAATCTATAATCTAAATGATCATGTGATTGACTTGCATGTTAGTAAAACTAAGTTGAAAAATATTTTGCGTAATAATGCTTTAATGTCTTAAATTGTTTGCATGATATTGTGTCTGTGTTAGTATTTTATAGGTACATAATTATTGTATTTTTAATTATTTGTCCTTACTAACACCTGCACTAAATGATGAGCCTGTGAGAGCACTTTTAGTGCCGGTAAATTTCTGCTCGTGTTAGTTGCTTGCTTTAAGCACTCCACGATACAGACCTGATAGTGTTTAAAAAAAAAGACAAAATGTGTTCTTTATCAGCTGTCCACCTAGCTTCGAGGAAACAATCTACTCTACTTATATCAATCGGGCTTTCGGTCACATCCCAGTTGCACTTTAGCACTGGTTAAAGTAACAAATAATAAAAAGGTAGCAATAGATAAAAACTTTATTTTTCCAAGGCATTTGACACTGTTCACCACGGTCTTCTTGTTGCACAATTTATGACGCTATTTTTTCTTCTATGTTTTCAGCAACAAATTTTATATAATTATATATTACTTGACGTAAGCAAACAGTTTTTATCAATGCCATCCTATCCGAATTTTAGTAACTTCAACCAAAGAATATATAATTACCAAGAAGACGCATCTCATACAAATGTTTGCACTGAAAATTTTTGTATGGCGGGTTCTAATATCACGACCCGCTCTCACAGCTTTTGCTATTTAATTTAATCTTGCGCTCAGAGAATTTCATAAAACAGTCCAACGACCAATGAGAAGATACAACCAAAGAATATATAATTACTATATTCTTTGATACAACACACACGGCACACATCGAAACAGTCATCCACAGTATAGTACGACTTACGATACCTCTTTATGCCTATAGCCAGGTACACCAGCGCTGCCAACTGGGGCATAATTATGCCTTTTGGGCATAATTTTGAAGCCTTGGGCACCTGGGCAACTTAATTTGAAAATATGCTAAAATGGGCACAATTATTACAGCAATTTTTTTACGTTTATTTCATGTCAAAAATTCGTAATTCAAACCTAAATACATAATCAGACATACAAAAAGGGATAATTCCAAAATGTTTCCACAGTTAGAAAAGTTTGTAACTACGAGTAGCATGTTCTGTCTCCCACATTGATCATCTACGGTTGAGCGAATTTTTTCAGCAATAAATCAAAACAAGACAAAAGTAAGAAATTCGTTAAATGTTGAAACCTTAATATAACACGCGCAAAGGCTTTTTAAAAATTAAGACTGCCCCGAAAGTGTTACATAAAAGCCTTTTCAAATTTTTCAACCAAACAATGTATGACTTTAAAGACTATGATGAAGATCAAGATTCTATATAATTTTGACTTTTGTCGCTTAGGGTTTTTAAATGAATTTTTTTCTGTGATTTAGTTTATTTAGTTTTATGTTATAATTTATTTGCTACGATTTTATGTTATTTTCACTTAAAATTACATGAAAGACTATGAATAATTTTGTTATCTGTGATTTGATGCTGTTTATGTTTAGAGGTTTTCTACTTATTTAAATACTAATGAATAGTCTTTCATTAGCGACTTGACAACTTCAAACTTTCAGTGTAAACGCACCCTTAAACCGATTACCGAACTGTTAATGTCAAAATATTCAGTAAAATCAACATTTTCATGATTGTGAAGTACAGGAACAACATTTACAAACAATTAAAACTTACTACCGGATTTCCGAGTTGATGGTCGCAATTTTAAGAGCGATAACGCTAATTTTCGGCCGTAATTCTCGTCCCAGTAGACAAGCAATTCATAGTCTAGTGAACAAATTTGAGTCAGAATATTCGCTGCTTGATGTTGCCGTGCCAGTGGAGAATATTGCTGCCGTAGAGGCGTCCGTCGCAAACCAGCCAAATCAGTCAATTTCACGGCATTCTCAAGAATTAGGCCTCTCCCATCCCTTAACGTGATGGAAGAAAATGAAGAATTTCATCGCAAAATCATCTTCGGCGATGAGGTGCATTTTGGTTAAACGGCTTCGTCAATAAGCGAAATATGCGTTACTGGACAGGTGACAACTCTCATGTGTTTCATAAAACAGCAATTCACCCGCAAAAAGTCACTGTTTGGTGCGGTTTTCATGCCGGTGCGGTGGCGTCATTGGAGCGTTTTTTGTTCGTCGATGAAAATTACCATCACGTAACGGTTAATGGTATTCGCTACAGAGACATTGGAACGTTATTTCTTTGAGCAATTGCATAAAGTGGACATCAGTGATATGTGGTTCCAACAAGACAGTGCCACAAGCCACACAGCGGGTGCAACAATCGAGTTATTGAAGTCTCAGTTCGGTGAACGTTTTATCTCCAGAAAAGGACCCGTCTATTGGCCGCCGAGATCGTGTAATTTAAAGCCCCTAGACTACATTAAATCAATGGTCTATGCCACGACTGTATCGGTCGAAAAGTGCGGCCGAGTCATCGAAAATTGGGTTCAAGGTATGGACCGCTGCAGATGTCCCCGTGGTAGACATATGAACGAAGTGGAGTTCCAGTCATAAATGTTTTGAGAGTAATTCAAGCCAATAAATTGTTTCTTGAGATATCTGAAGTAGTTTGCATTTTATTTAAAAAAGAAGTTGTCAAGTCCTTAATGATGTCTTTCATTTAAATGCCAAAAATGAATGCATATTCCATTTTCATTTTTGTTTTGAATTTTTTTTAAAAATGAGCATAATTTAATTGGGAAGGTCATAATTTTATGAAAAATTGGGCATATTTTTCATGACATCAGTTGGCAGCTCTGAGGTACACGCACATGTCCCAACAGAATAGTCTGCTTTCTGCATAACCGGTTCTTGATGAACGATGACGAGTATTGACGAAAGGCAAACGATCCCTCTGCACAGTGCCGATTTTTTCATTCGCTTCGGTGATGCACATGCAGATAGATTGGTGGTGACAAATTAATTTCTTGCGTTGCGAAAAAATGAATGGAAAGAATTCCTTACGATCTGGCATAAAATGCTGTATTACTGGTTGTAATATTTCACGAAGGCAGAATCCAGAAGCAAAAATATTTAAATTTCCGCTACTGGATTCTCCTATGTGTCAAATTTGGAGAGAAAAATGCGGAATCTCTGAAAATAACTTTAAAAAAAAATTATTTATATGTGACCGTCACTTTCATTCGGAGGACATAGGAAAAAAAATTGAAAAATGGAGCTGTGCCGACAATAAATCTAAACATCTATGTAGACGAGCACTTTGAAACAGAGCATCTTAATTTATTTAACCTTGCGGAATTACCTAGAAGAAGGAATTCTTCGGAAACTTCTATGTCTGTAGAAGTTGTATGCACAAATTGTGAGAAATACAATAAATTAACTGCGTTTTACAGGAAAAAAAATATTTTTCAGGAAAAACAAAATAAAAAATTAAAAAAAAATCTTAAGGTAGCTCTGAATGGGAACAAAAAGTTTGAAAAAAAGGGCCCTAATAAAAGAACAAATACAGTTAGCACAATCAAAACTTTTATCAACTCTCTGAATATAAGTGACCAATCTAAAATATTTTGCAAGTTACTCATAAGTACACGACCAAAAGAATACAGCCAAGAAGTCAAATGGCTTGCACAAAATATTTTTTATGTTTCCCAATCTACTTATTCATTTTTGAGAAATAAATTAAATTTGAACATGCCTCACATATCCACATTGCATCGATGGGCTCCTATTAAATTTCTTCAACCAGGATTCATAAATAACGCCTTTGAAGAATTGAAACTTTGAAGAAAGAACACTGATTTTGGAAACCTGAATGCACCTTCAGATGAATTTTTTGAAATAAGCAAGAAACACATTTTGTCATTTGATTCAATATATTCAGTTAGTACTGATATTAAAAACATTAAAGAAAAAATAATTCAAAAATGCAAGAACGAAACTCCTGAATGGGTTTCCAATGACTTCTGCCTTGAACACAAATTAAAAATAGTTGATTTTTTGATTTTAGTCCTCTTAAGGAAAAAATGTTCCTGGGCAATTGACGAAATAAAGTCAAAGAGCAGGGAAAAAACTAAGATTTTAGTCGCATAGTACCAAAAAGCCAATAAAAATCAATGAAGAACTAATTTGCGACGTTATAAATTTTTTAAATAAACTGCAATTTTTTTTTTGTTAGAAAGTGTTAAGTTTTTTTTTCCAACCGTTTGCATGAAATTAATTTGAAAATAGCAAAGAGGATCACACTTTATAATTAAGCTTCTTTTTTTTAATAGGCGCAAACTACATATTTATTATTTATTTTTTGTAATAACGTCTCAAATCTCAAATTCTGCTTAAGTTTAGTTAGAACATTTTTCAGAACGTTGGTACTTAAACTAGGTATTTTCTTTAACAAATAACAATTTTTTCTTTCAAAATAGTATTTTCAACTGCAGTTTTGTAGCAAACTAGCGGACCCCAGCTTGCTTTGCTAGGCGTTAACATTTTATTTTTTTCAAACTACTCGTACATACATATTTTGCTTCGTTGTGTCGAGGAGCTTCAATAAATGTTTTTCGACTAAGAATTTTCTATTTTTCCATTTGAAAAGCCATTCCGGAATAAGTGCACACGAAATTCCATACAAAAATCAATTTTCGATTTTTCCAATTTCCCGACATTTCCGGGGGGTTTTCCCAAAATTTTCTTTCGTTAAAAACTTCTCCTGACAATTACGAACAACTGAAACAAATCGCAGTACATTATGCAGAAGATAATATTAGAGATTTCCATGGTGTATGGAATTATGTATGTATACGTGTGGATCGAGCATCGAGGTTGTATGAGAAAGAGCTTTTCTCTCAATTATTTTTCATTCGGCTCTTTTTCATTATTTAAAAAAGACCTTTTTGTGTTCGATTTCATTTTCAAAGTCAGATAATACTCGTACTTCTTGGTAATTCTACGAGTATATTCTTTGCTTCAACTAATGTCCCCCAAGGATCCGTATCACGTCCACTACTCTTAACAATTTTTATTAAAGACCTTGCAACTGTTGTCAAAAACTCGTCAGTATATATGTATGCAGACGATGTGCAACTATACATACGCAGTAAGCGCGGTCTAATCACTGATTATGCCCATAAGCACAATCGGAATCTAAGGAATATCCTAACTTGGTTCGAGCACAATTGCTTGAGGCTAAATCCTGACAAATCCAAATGCCAATAGGTTAGATTAGGGTAATGAATGCCCTTGTAACGGAAGTCACGACTCACTGAGAATATCAATTTGGGTTAATTTTGCCATTTTGGGATTCTTTAAAATTTAGAGACCTGAAAAGAAAACAAAAGAAACCGCTGTTTAACAGCTCAATAATTCGCTTTACTAGAACCACCAGCATTTATATGTAAATCGTAGGAGTTTCTTGAGCTCAATATCAACAAGATCCCCGAGCTCTTCAAAGAAATTACTGGCAACGATCTTCAATCTATTAGTTCTAAGGGCAGGGAATGCGCATAGTAGTTGTATTCTTTTTCGTCAAGCAATAATTGTTGTGCAATATGACCAGCCGCGCCGCTTGTAGGCCGGCTCAGACTCAGTGTCCTGTGAGGACTCCCGTCAGTGTGCGAATATATTTGCAATTTAGCCCGATCATGGTCTTAGATCTCATTTTTTTTACCGCAGGCCAGAGCTCTTATACCCTGCATAGGGTAACCGCTCTGACGGTTAATATCTCGTCTAGGTGTTTTTCAAATCGTAGCACCGCCATTGACTTGACTACTACTGACTCCATGGCCATTAAAGCCGCTTGGCGGTCAGAGTTTTTGGTGATACGAGTATGTTTATCGGCTAGTTTAAGCCTCTTCGCCTCCCTAGCAGCGTGAGTGATCGCAGGTGTCTCTGCCTGGAACACGTTGCATTCATCGCTGATTATGAACAATCCACTCAAGCCCGGAGTCTGCACCCACGTCCATCTTGGATCCGTTGGTTTAGATACCTATCTCCTCTTCTTCCGTGAACGCTTTATTGGTCCATTTGCTTCTTTCGGGGAATATCCTTGTGAAGACGAATGTGGATGGTTAATAGTCAGTAGCTGTTTTCTTTTTCGAAGGACTACATCGTTTGGAAGACCACAGTCCTGACTCTCTGAGCTCGACTACCGTTTTAACCGCTTTGCTGCAGTAAATGTACAGGGGTGTGAGATTAAGTAGTACCTCAATAGCTGCAGTGGGTGTGATCCTCAAAGACGTGGCTGAGTCGCTCGCTGAAGACTGGGATAAGTTTTCCTGGGACCAAGTTGTTACATCGTCGGCATAGGCACTGACAATGAAGCCTTCCCTCTCCAGTATCTTTAAAAGCTCGTCTATTACCAGTAGCCATATGAGCGAAGAGAGGACGCCGCCTTGCGGTGTTCCCCTACTACCTTTCCGTTAAATGCACACCGTCTCCTAGGTAAGACTTTATCCGTCGTAGACATAAGACCAATCAAGTTGGATATACTGTCAATGAGATGGGCCCTTCTTAGGCTGCACAGGGTAGCGTCAGCTTCGATGTTGTTGCAGGCTCCCTCTATGTCTAGAAACGAACTCAAAGTGTACTCCTTGTGTTTTAAGGAATTTTGTAGACACGCCCGTTATGATTGTGACCCAGGCCCCTAAGGTCACTAATTTTTTTCTTGTGGGGTTGTTGCAAACAGGAAGTTTAAAGTTTTAAAATAAATTTAAAAAAAAGTTTGTTGAGTTTCCTAATGTAGCGAAATTTATCAGCCAAAACTCTCCTTTAGCAATAGGCGCTGTTTAAAGCCCGTTACTGTGACGCAATTAAGGACGCAGATTAATATCAATTTCTTAGAATGAAAATTGAAAAAAATAATGCTTGGGTGCACCTTAAGGACGCACACAGTCACATAAAATTTGACAAAATGTGCGGCAGCTATACAGTTGCGATATGCATTTTCATTCAAGACATTAAACCCCCTAACTACACAACCGATAGACCAACTAAAGGAACAAAATGTAAATTGTATGCATATAGGGCAGGTTTGGGTGAAGTATTTTTAAGGACTCTAGAAACCAGAAGAACCATCAAAAGGATAAAGGAATGGTATTCTCTATCTTCATAATCCAAATCAACATAACAATCATGCTCCAGAAAATAATCACACAAAAGAGAGGACTCCAAGTAAACACAGAAAAACGAACGACACGGTCCAAACGGAAGATGTCAACGGAAACCAGGAGACCTGAAACTGTTTCCACCTTTAAAGAAAAAAAAACTGTTCCCCGCCATTAAACGACTTGCCCTCCGGGTAGATGCTGGGCGCAGTTGCTCGGAGTATGTGGGTTGTAGATCAAGTGCTGATTCACCACTTATACCAGGACAACAAAGACACACAACTTCAAGCAATGTGCACAGACAGACGTGAGGCATAGTTGCATAAGGATACCAATGTATTATATTTATGCCATTTTTCAACAAAAATTAAAAGGTTGACACTTTTGTTGTGACTAACGTTCTTCCATCCTCCAAGTTGCCTTTTCATTCTAGCTCTTAGGACTGCTTTGTAGTGCCTTTCCTTGTGAGGCCAAACACAAAGAACTGAGAGAGAGAGGAGGCTTAAATAAAATAGGACAATTAGGACAATGAGTATTTTACTCCATTCGAATGGAACGTTGTCATATCCAGCATTCTCTTTCCTCTTTGGTAGTTGTTCTTCCTGCACGAAGAAGGAGCGATGATGTGCATTTTGTGGATGGATCTTGTTTGCTTGACAACAACACTGGGAACCCAAAGCTGAAGCAACCCAGAATGATTGAAATTCAAATATATGTTGCACGTACTTAATGGATGAATGAATTTATAGGATTCTTCTTTCCTCATTTTCCTTTTCCTGCAGAAGAGAAGAGCTTCTTCCTCAAAACAAAACCATAAGTTACTGGCGAACGGAACACAGAGCGGAACTTAGAAATGGCTTTTCTTCAGTGGTTGTCGGTTGCAGATGTGGTTGAACTTTAAGGACTTAGATTTCGAACACTGAAAACGTACTTTGAGTTTCAAAGACCATCTGATTTATAATATCCCGCACCAAAAAACAACCATCTCTTTCCGTAACCACAAAAGTTTAGTTGCACTACTGCACGCAGATTACATTTTGTTGCAGCGCATTGAATGTGCCATGACCTCCGATAAATTATGCTAATGCAGACGGCAACAACTATGAAAAAATGAAAACCCTTTCAATGTAGTCGTTGTGCATTACAAGACCGACATAAGCAGCCCTTACTTAACGAGGAATGACATTTTGTCGTGTGGAGCTGGTCCAATAAGTGGCACTGACATGGGAAATTTATTGGCGTGACAGATGTGTCAATCCGTAGTCGAAGCACGTTTCTTTGCGGTCTTGTTCTATAGGTTCACTCGAGTTCACATTTTGAAATGTATTTTATTCGAATAGTTTTTTTAGCTATCCAGGAAAAGTGTGATATGCCAATGAGTGCTTTTAAAAAGATGAGTTGGAATGATTGTGTACATAAATATCGTCATGCTGGGCTGGGCACGTTTTAGAAAAGTCTCCCTCCTCCGTCATGATTGATTACGTTAGTATCTGTCACTAAAACGTAAAATCTGTCACTTATATTTGATTCGATAAGAGATTTATAAGATAGGAAATGAAGGGGCCTCGTGTATAGCGAAAATACATTGCAAATTCTATCGAAAGCACCACCACACAACTTGGGAACTTAAAATGTTGAGTTGTGTGCCAATTTAATGCTGCCAAACTGACTGCACTCTTTCTTGGCAGCTGTCATGTCAGTTTATGATATTTTATTACCAGTTAATTCGTCATGAAACATAGCACGTGATTGTCTCCAAATCAATGCCTAGGTTATTCCCCAAATTTCGATTACTGCTGAAGACTTTATACTATCAATCGTAGCGGCTACACAGAAAGCCAGATAACCAAAGCTTATAAAAGGAGAAAGCTTCAATAAGCTTGCCAATTTGTAAGAGGTTTTTATTGCCCTTAAAATGTATACCGAGGCAGGGGAAAAAAATCATAATGCTATGCATTCTGATGCGAGTAAGCTAAAAATCATCGAAAATTAAGACGGGTCCGTTTCTCGAGATAACACGTTCACCGAACTGAGACTTCAATAACTCGATTGTTGCACCCGCTGGATGGCTTGTGGCACCGTCTTGTTGAAAACACATATAACTGATGTCCAACTCATGCATTTGCTCAAAGAAATAACGTTCCAACATGTCTCTGTAGCGAATACCATTTACCGTAACGTGACGGTCATTTTCCTTGTCGAAAAAAACCGGCCCAATGACGGCAAGGGCATGAAAACAGCACCAAACAGTGACTTTGTGGGGATAAAATGCTGTTTCATGAAGCACGTGAGGGTTCTCACCTGTCCAGTAATGCATATTTTGCTTATTGACGAAGCCGTTTGACCAAAAATGCGCTTCATCGCTGAAGATGATTTTGCGATGAAATTCTTCATTTTCTTCCATCATGTCCAGAGCCCAATTAGAGAACGTACGTCGTTTAATATGATCAAGTGGCTTTAGTTCTTAAGTCAGCTTGAATTTGGAAGTTTGTAGGCCAAGATCCTTACGCAAAATTCGCCATAATGTGGTCTGGGAGATGCCCAATTCTTGAGAACGCCGTGAAATTGACTGATTTGGCTGGTTTGCGACGGACGTGTCTACGGCACCAATATTCTCCGCACTTCGGGCAAAACATAGTCTCACTGGCACTGCAACATCAAGCAGCGTTTATTGGGACGAGAATAGCGGCCGAAAATTGGCCACCCACTCGGAATTTCGGTAGTAAATTTCAAATATTTGTAAACATTGTTTCTTTGTGTACTTCACCATAATGAAAATGTGGAAGATACTGCATTTTTTGACATTGGCATTTTAGTAATCGGGTTAAGGGTACCTACGTGAAAGTTGTCAAGTCGCTAATGAAAGACCCTTTAGTAATTAAGTTAAAAAATGCATTTTTCTTGTATTAAGGTCTGACTGAAAAGTGCCCTGAAAATGTAACCACATCAAAAAAGAAATTAACAGAGCACAGGAGGTGGAATTAATAAAATGTGTTACATATCTCTCGTAGAAGAGACAGTGCTTAGATTAACGGGTATTGAAAAGGCAATGAATGACATAAATGGTTGGAGTACTAGCGAAAAAAAAAAATAACTCTGACCTTATCGAGTAAGTGGACGCCTAATATCTATTTAAAAAAAAAAAGTGAACTTACTGTCAGTGTCATTAGAAATTCTTATGCCGTCTACACCGCTCTTATCGGCCAAACAAAAAAGTTCACCTACGCATAGTTTGTTTAACAGATACCGATTTCAACTATGAAGAAGAAAGATAGAATGAACTATTTGAATTTTAATTGTCGTTTTTCATCTTGCACACAAAAAACGCAATTGATATCCTTTGACAGTTCTAAGCTAATTTCGAAATACATTTGTTGGGTTTTCCTGATTTCGATTTGTTTCATTGCGGGCGAATACCAGAGCACATCCTTTGTAATTCAGTTCGTTTGTGAAATCGGTTCGCGTTTTCAATCCGATCGGAATTGAGCACAGACGTGTATAGTAATTTTTGCGGATAATACTGCTGCACTTGCTGAGAAACTATCGAAATAGGAAACAAAAAAAATCATATGCCAGTAAAAAATAGTCGCGATTTTTTGTGAAATGTATAAGTACACGGTTGTACAAAAGATCGATTTTAAGAATTATGGCCGGGTAGCCATGCATTTTTGTTGGCAACACAAATTATTATATGTATGTATTTGCAACATGTATCCAAAGCAGTCCTGCTATGGATGTTATCGACAGTTATCGAGCACTACTATGGATGCGTTACTCAAAAAAACGCGCCTTATATCTCAGAGTGAATTAAATGACATAAAATCAGTTCACATAAACTTTACGTACAAAAATGTACTTCACATTCCACAATATATAATATATACATAATTAAATAACAATATATTCAAATTTAGCCAAATATCCCTAAATGACTCTTAAGTCTAGGCGTTAAACTGCGCTGGAAGCTTATGAAAAGAAAACGAGAGATGGGTTGAACAATATCGAACATGCGCTTCAGAGACGTTATAACATAAATGTTGCCTCCAACCTTAAATTTTTATAAACTGTATTCTTTCAAAAAGATGTCTTTCGGAAGTGAGTTCCAAAGTTCGCTTGTTTTACATTAAAGAAGTTTCTTTGGTATACAGACGTTGTTGCAGGTGGCAAGTCTGCCTGTTTCTAAGAAACATAAGATATGCGTTAGGATTGAAAGGCAATTTCTTGTAGTAAAAAAGTTTAGTCTAGAGTACTCACTTCAGAGCCAGTTTTCTTAACGGCGAGGAAAGAAAACTGTGTCTTAAGCGAGCATCCTAAACTAAACTTTATATTAACAATTAATTTGGTCAACAAATCACACATCGGAATTAACAATTAATCGCTTAATAGCCAGTAATATTGCTTAATTAAATTGTTTAAATAAGGTCCTTTTGCTTTACCAGCGACGTCAAGTCAAGGATTTTGAGCCTAGATTTGTCTACCACTTTATAGTGAGTAGATACTTGACAAATTACAAAATGCTTTTTCATAACACATTTCAACAAATCAAAAATAATTGAAATAAAGTTTAAGCTGCATATATAAATAAACAAATGTCAAGCTGAATCTGTATCGACCAACTTTACAATACACATTCACGCTTCAGATACACATTAGGCGTGTTTTTTAGTGAATTGTATCCACGGTTGCGCAAAAGAACGATCCCAAGTAACGCAGCCAGCGGCTATGCATTTTTGTTTTCAACACTGCTGCTTTGAATTGGAATCATTGTATTGAATCCAAAGCCGGCGATGCTGTGGCATTATTCAATAGTGGCTGTCGATGAAATGTTGTTTTGTTCGTCGTGTAAATTCGAAAATTCCTGTGGATACTTTTAACTAAAAAAACACGCATATTATGTTCGCACATGCGTAAACTCACGTATTTAACTTTTAACAGCTCCTCTGTCAGCGATAGATACACGCTTCAGATACACATTCTTTTCAGCCCTTAATAAATAACTTATACATATTAACAAAAAACAAAAATTTTAAAGTAAAAAAAAACATAATCGACTGACATTTCATGTGACATCTGAATTTGCATATTTCAATCATATTCTTTTACTATTCTACTGCCAACCATAAACCAAGACCTGTTATATAATACCGATGTCACTAAACTAAAGCCGTTCGCCTTTCGTTAACTTACTACTTAAAAAAAACAGTTTATCTTCAACTACTTTAAATTCTCTACCCTGTTATAAAACAAAGGAAAACAAATACCGTTAGAATCCAATTATGACATTACATAGGTACAATGTTGGTACATACTACAACCCAACTACTCCCAGCCATGATAGTAACACGTTTTTGTTACCAGAATCTAACGGGCAGTCACTCGTAACAACAAACACGATCTCCGACAATATCGTACGCGCGACGCTAGCAAAGCGCAATTTTGTACTGTAATACTTGCGACGGACGGACGTTTTGTCCCAAGCGTACTTTTCATGGACGCATGGGCACACCATCAAGTTCAAACTTAGAATTTCTGCGACAAAAGAATGGAAATAAACGTATGCACCTGTCTGTCTGTCATTTTTATGTATGGCAACGGACCCGTTTTATCGCAGTCACAAGGCAATGGCAACTGACCGCGACAGAGAAGACTTTAAGCGCAAGTTACATTATGCACATCGTCTGAGAACTGAGATAGGAATCGAATGTAATGTCATAAAAGAATGTAAACCACGTACACGTGTGAGAGAGAAAATGAACTACGTAGACGGAAAGAATTAAAATGAATTAATTAATTTTGCTTTCCATTGATGATTCCGTTCGATGACGCCAAGAACAACAAAATACGGTCGCGGCCGGTCAGGCAGCCGTATATCACCACTTTCTACTTTTTCTCACTGATGCATGGAGGTAGCAGTAGCAGGCAGAATCGGAGAGATGGTGGTGAAAAGTTGTTGACGCACTTTTGCAGGTAATGGCAAGAGGGCAAGTGAATTGGTTCAAGTTGGTTGCCCTGTGGAACTTCACTTTTTTTAGGCTTTATTATTAATTTATTATGGGAAAGTGAAGTGAATTGGTTTTACTATTTAAGAGATGGTGAAGTAATTAACGGATTTTAACTAATCTTTAACCTGGTTCAAAGTTCGATGCCATGTAGGTCCATGAAGCAGAAATAAAGTAAAACTTTTTTTCTTTTTTTTTATAATTAGATTTTTTATTTTTCTGTAATTGATACAGTACCCTTATAGTGTTGCCACAGCGCAGGCATTTTCGTTGCTGCAAGCAGCACCCAGATTCATTACCTGTTTTTGGGTGGTACTTACTACTGAAAGAATAGGAGGATAGGAAAGAAGTAAAACTTTGGCATTACTTACAAAAAAATCTGTTCTTCTGCAACTTTTCCAATCAAAACAAACTTCAGGAAACACAGCAGGAACCTATGTATTCAATCAGAACGCTCCATTCGAAATGAATTCAAACTTTCCGAGTAGATATAAATTTTCTTAAAGTGCAGTTGACCTGTTTACTTAAAGTTCCCACAAAAGAACTAAACAAATATTCTTTCGCAACATTCATATAAACTACTCCACTCCAAGATATTCATTGCGCATCCACCCTTACTTAAGAGCTACTCAACTGAATACTGCAATATATGTATACTTCAAAGACTGCACTTAAAATCAATAAACGAAAAGATATAATAAAATAAAGTCTTTTGAAAGTTTGTCAACTATAATGTAACCCCATAGATTTAAACACCCTAATGCCACACTACACCCATTCGTTCTTCGTTATTACTTTTTTTCTCATTTTACTGAAACTAAAGGACGATCATCATCCTTTGCTCTAGTTATTTTCACCCCATCATTTTGTTTTCTTATTTTCGCACAAAAGACGTGTCTTTGTGATGCAGTTACTGTGTCAAAAGAAGCCGAAGAACTATCAATATGGCCAGTCGAGATGATTTTATTTTCCTAGTACCATCCGCCGTCTTTGTTAAGTGAAAAGAGCGGAAGTGCATAGAAGGAGGATAATTCCATGTTTATCATAATCTCCTCAAGGGACAATGACGGGTGAAAGGCTTCATTGTCCTTAATGAAGAATTAACTGAACGAGTAATGAAATTTAGTTATGAAAACTTTTAAAGTTTTACAAATATTTACAGCCACAGGGAATTTGTTGGAAATTAATATCAGTGATTTGGAGGAAATTGAGAGATCGTCACATAACTCGGTTTGATGTTTTTGATGGAGAACCCTTTTGAAAAAGATTTCAGCATTTTGATGGTTTGGAAGTGATGCAAGTTTATAAAGACGTACTTTGGATATGATAATAAGAACAACGTTAGAAAAAGGTTATTCTTCAATAAGCCTTGCAGGGCACAAAAGGATCGTTTTTTTATTCATCCATTTTCATACCCTTGCCCGAACCCATACGCTTACCGGAACACTTAGAAGAGATTCAAATTAAATTGCCTCAAATCTTCTCCAAGTCACGACTTAACAATCTCAAAATCGTAGACGGAACATTGAAAAATAATCAGCAAAACAATCTAAAATCATCACTACAGTCGCAAATGAAAACAAACACCATCGACTCTCAGTTTGACACTGCCAAAAGCGAATTTGACACTCGTTATTGTAAAAACCAGTTTGGGTTGAGCTCAAGTAAATCCACTGAAGATGCAGGGATTTTCGCCAAGCTATACCGTGCACATATTTCCGATCACTCTTTCTATTTTAGCTATTTAAGTACATACCAGGAAGTTTCTACGGCTTTAACGCACTTTCTAAGGTCACTTGTCACTTCATATGTTCTTCATCTTTATGAGTTTTTGTTGTTCCTTTAACAAAACATGCACTGGCTCAGAGGTTAGTGCGTTGGACTACTCACCACCTTTTGCAAAAGTCTGACAAACATATAAGAGTATAAACTGTTAAGTGAAGCTTCTCAAACAGTTGCAGTTCTGAATTGACCTTAAATTGTAGGTCAGTTGCATTCGTGTTAGGTTAGGTTAGGTTAGGTAACCGGGTTGACGGGGCAAGAGAATCCTGCGCCCGTCGTACTTAGGTCAATCTAGACCCTTTGTGATACCCTAGGGGTTATGATTCCCATACTTAGGAACCATTAAAAACTTATGCGAAACCTAGCGCGCTTACAATCCCGATGCATTTTCAGAACTTTTAGAAGGAGTCGAGAGCACTCCATCTTTCGTTTGCTGCCACCAGTGTTTTATCCCCAATCACCTGTCAATCAAAGTAACAGGGTGGCGTTTTTACTGTAGTTTCAGCCTGTCTTAATTCAAGAGATTACCCTTTTCTCACTAGTTCATCGGCTCTTTCATTTCCTGCGACCCCACTGTGTCCGGGGACCAAACAGAGTCTTATTTTGCGCTGCGCGTGGCGGAAATCGCAGCCGCTTGGCTGTCAATGAAGAAGATTATATCAGCCTGTGGTATTGCCATCATTGCAACCTGTTTAGAAGCTGTTGTCACCGCCAGAACCTCAGCTTGGAAGACGCTGCTGTGGTCGGGGAGTCTGATCGAGCCAGATATTCCGGGTACTTCGGAATAAAAACCCGCGCCGACGCCAATATCCATCTTGGAGCCATCAGTACAGATGGGCATCGTTGATCCATGGACTGGCAGTTGACCCTCATGCCAGTCTTCCCTGCAGGGAAAAGTGGCAGCGAATGGTCTTACAAAATCTAGATGAGGAGTAACGTATTCTGTGCATACATTAACATCCGTGAATTTCTGTAGAATCTGCGAATGTCCCGTTGTACTGGGTTTCCAGTTTTCTGTTTGCGGCAGATTCTTATACAAAAAGGTCTAGGGGTCTTAGATTAAGAATCGCCTCCAACGCCGCTGTGTGGGTGCTCATTGTCCCCGTAGTACCAACACAGGCAATTCTTTGAAACCTAGTCATAGTTTTAAGGTTATTGACCTTGCACAACCCCTGCCACCAGACTAAGTTACCATATGTGAGTATAGGTCTAACTATCGCCGTATATAGTCACAAGATAATTTTGGGACTAAGACCCCAGGTTTTGCCGAAAGTTCTGTAGCAAACATATATGTAGTATCATTGCCTTCTTTGATCTTTATTTATATTGAGGCTGCAGTTTAATTTAGTATTAAGAATCACGCCAAGATACTTCGCGTATTGCGATGTTTTTAGTGGAGTTTCCTCAACAGTTAGTCGAATAAATTGCGGTATAATCCTTTTATTGGTGAAAAGGACCAGTACTGTCCATCGTAAGGCTTGTCAAACTCCCCTTGCATTATTGTTATCGCGGTATGGGGACATTTATGAAGGGTTTTTCAATAAGAGCGCTACAAATTTTTTTTAAATAAAACAAAAACGGTTTTGGATATCAATGAAATTCTTTATTCCTGTGAAAGTACGTTCGATGCCATTATGTATGGAACTCGATTTCTTTTGCATTGCCACCACGGGCACGCTTGCAGAAATCCAGACGTTGAACCCAATTTTCGACGGTTTTCAAGCATAAATCTGCCGATATTGCTGCAATTTCACGTTCGATATACGTACGAAGTTCAGCAATCGTCGCTGGCTTGATGGCATAGACCATAGACTTGCCGTAGCCCCACAGGAAATAGTCTAACGGCGTCAAATCGCACGACCGAGGCGGCCAAGCGACTGGACCATTTCGTGAGATAACACGGTTTCCAAACTTGGTTTCCAATAAATTGATTGTGACATTCGCTGTGTGGCTTGTGGCGCCGTCCTGTTGGAACCACATGTCCTCCAAGTCCATATCATCCAATTGGGGCCAAAAATATTCGGTTATCATTGAACGGTAGCCAACAAATTCGCCACAACGACGTCACAGAGATGCCCAACGCTTGAGAACGACGTGTGAGAGACACATTTGGGCTTTCTTCAACTGAAGCCTCAGCGGCAGCAATATTCTCGACACTACGGGCACTTCTTTGTCTCACTGGCACGGGAACATTTTGTACTGTGCTTGTGGATTCAAATTTTTCCACTAGACGCTCAATTGTTGATCTGCTAGGACGATTATGACGACCATAAATTGGACGTAGCGCTCTTAACGTTGCGACCACTGACTCCGAATTTCGGTAGTAAATTTTAATAATTTCGACTCGTTGTTGGCTCGTATATCTTTCCATCATGAAATGGCAAACCTTACTGAAGAGAAATGTCAAAAGAGCGGCAAGAAATTCGGCGTCGTTTGCTGTCCCTGTCGCTCTACTTTTGTAGCGTCCCTGTTGAAAAACCCTTTACTTCACAACAATAGCAATATCACCTGCATAGGCAAATGCCGTACTTTTATTAAACACTCGAAGAAGCTCATTGATAAACAAAATGAATAATATTGGGCGTAAGTAAGATGCTTGTGGTACACCAGAGAGGGTCCGTTTTCCATAGCTTATTATGTTAGATACTTTTTCTTTAATGCTTCTTTCTGACAGTAGTTTTTCATCCATTTTGCTGTATTACATCTTTAAATTCTATATAAGCTATCTAAGAGCTTTTCATGCGATAGTGTGTCAAATGCTTTGCTGAAATCCACGAACATGACCAGTATGTGATGGCTTCTATTAAGCCTTGTACCAATTAAGTTCGAGAGATCTCCCAACAGTCTGCCAGTATACACTTTCCTTTGGAAACCCATATTGGTTTGGTTGTAAAACGTTGTTTTTTTTTAATAAAATTGGTCAAACGTCTAACAACGATCTCTTCCATACACTTCTCAACAACAGGTAATATTTCTATTGGCCTGTAATTCCCGATATCGTTTTTAGCTCCTCCTTTTTAAATCGGTCGTATTATTGATGTTTTCAGGATTCTAGGAATATAACACTGGACCAGTAACTCCAACGCATCCACCCATACGTGCTCGTTGCAAGTTTTCTGTTTTTTTCGGACTAATATGATTCCCATTTCCTTCCAAAACTTCCACCCATACATCAAGTGCTCGTCGCAGGGACGTTTGATCCTCGCTAATAATGGCTTCATCGGCGGCAAACAATAAGTGATGCATTTCGGAGTCGCTTTTCCCTCAATTAGATAATAAAGGACTGTAATAAATATCAAGGGATCTATTATAATCAATCAACACCATATGCAAATCCTTTAAGGAATCACGAAGATTTTCCAACATGATCCTTATACTTTGAATTGCATCTGTGGTTGATTTACCTGCGACGAACCCGCACTGGTCTTCAGATAGACGTATTATTTTCCGCATTCGGCTATCGTTTCCCCGCTCAACGGTCTTCATGGTGTGTAACATCAGCTTGATTGGTGCCGTGAAATAACGCCAAACGAAATAAGGCCATAATATGTAAAAAAAAAACCTTATTTCGCTTTGTGAAAGTGAAATAAGGCCAAATTTTAATGATTGGCCTTATTTCACCTTTGGAAAGAGTATGCTCTTGCGTATATGTTGAAATACGAGTATGGCCTTATCTCGTTTGGGCTTATTTCGTTTGGCCTTATTTCACGGCACCGCTTGATTGAACGGAAAATATCACTCTCGCGTATAGCCTTTTCCTTGGTACAAAAGAACGTTTACTTTCTGTTAATTAAATTTTTTTTATTTCTTTCTTGAACAGGATTGGCTCCATGGAAAAATCGAATAAAACGATATTAGAATATTGTTGTTAGAGAGACAAAACAGCAACAAAAGAGCTGTTACCAAAAGACAGACATGATGAATAAAATAAAAATTCTTGAATGGAATGCTAATGGTATCGAGAGTCGCAAGGACGAGATGCAAGTGACTCTTGACATACACCATATAGATATATGTCTCATTTCAGAGACGCACTTTAAATTGATTACTGACTTCAAACTGCAAGGATATGAATTCTATCACTCCCCACATCATAATAACTGTGCAAAAGGTGGGGCCGCAGTGTTAATAAAGAATACAATAAAACACCATATAGAAGCAAAATTCCAATCATGTGCCATCCAAGGAATTTCCATATGCGTAGAAACGAGCAGTGGACAAATATCTGTTGCAGCAGTATACTGCTCTCCTAGCTATAGACTAAAGAAAAATGATTTTCTGATCTGTGATATTTTCAATAGTGATGTCGTTTATGTTATTTATTTTTACTTATTTATTGAAATTGTGTTTTGTGCTGTTACAATATCATATTAAATTAAATATGTAAAATAATGTTTAAATAAAAGAAAACAAAATCCCTGAGGAAGTTGGCAAAAAACCGACGAAACGTAGGGTGCAAGGATGGATTAAAGTGTTTTAATTGCATCAGAACAAAAAAGACCATTAAGCCGGAAAAAAGGTAAACTAAAGTATTTTAAAAGTCTTTTTCGCATATTTCACAATAGATTAATCGCGGGAGGGGATTTTAACGCCAAAAATAAGTATTAGGGATCTAGATTAACTAATACTAGAGGCAGAGAACTATATGAAGCAATTAAAGAAGATGACGCCAAATATCACTCAACGGGAAAACCTACCTATTGGCCAACAGATAGAAATAAAACTCCAGATCTTGTCGCCTTCTTTCTATCAAAAAATGTATCTTCAAATAAAATAAGCATAGAGGAAGGACCTGATCTTCAATCAGATCATTCCTCTATACTCTTAGAGATAAAATAATAATAAAAGACCATAGCGCAAAACTAGTAAATAAACTGACTGATTGGAAATACTTCAGACAGAAGTTGGAAGAAAGTATCCAACTATCACCAGCTATTCAAACAGAAGATTAACTAGAAGAAGCAGTCCAAATATTGACGCTCAGAATACAAAAAGCTGCGTGGGCTGCCACTCCGTAAACAACAAAAAAGATCAAACAAAACAAAAATCCTCCTGAAATATGTGAAATTATTACAGAAAAGAGGAAAGCTAGAAAACGCTGGCAACAGACAAGGGCGCCAAGCGACAAGACCACACTGAACTTAAATTATAAGCTCAGAAAATCTGTAAGAGAATTCAATAATGAGTCTTTAAAAACTTACCTCACAAGTCTTACAAATGATGCTAGTACCGACTACTCGCTCTGGAAGGTAACGAAGAAAATGAACAGGCCAATAGCTCACATTCCGCCAGTAAAAACCAGAGAAGGTAACTGGGCGAAAAGCAACCAAGAGAAAGCAAACACTTTCGCTGAGTATCTTGATGACGTATTCAAACCTTATGAAGATAAATGTTATCAAGGACTCGAAATAAGGTGCGAAGAATATACACCTAATTGGCCAGCTAAAGAACTTGCCAAAGAAATTAAAGAAAGCATAAATATAAAAAAGGCATCAGGGTTTGATTTAATTACACGAGAAATTTTGAAGCAATTTCCACGAAAAAGTTTTAAAAATCTATCGCAGATTATTAATGCTAAATTAAGATATGTGCCAAGCATGTGGAGTCGCGGAGGTAATAATGATACCTAAACCAGGCAAACCACCTAACGAAGTTACCTCATACCGCCCAATATCTATTCTACCAATGTTGTCCAAGTTATTCGAAAAAGTGCTGGTAAAACGTCTACAAAAAATAATAGATGAAAAATCGCTAGTCCCAATTCACCAATTTGGATTTACAAATAAGCCATTGACCAGGTTCATAGAATCACAGATAGAATCGAAAAAGCATTTGAAGAGAAAAATGTGTGCTCTACAGTATTTCTTGATATAGCACAAGCTTTCGATAAAGTCTGGCACAAAGGACTGATACACAAACTGCAAAAGCAACTGCCGAAGCAGTATGCGACCATTCTGGAGTCTTATATATCAGATAGATTCTTCAGAATTAAACAAGAGGCAGAGTACTCAACATTAAGAGAGATTAAAGCTGGTGTACCACAAGGCAGTGTGCTAGGTCCAGTTTTATACCTACTTTTCACTAGCGATCTTCCTGAAAGTAAAGAAACCACCATAGCTACTTTTGCAGATGACACAGCTGTCCTTGCTGTGGGAGCAACTGTCGAAATAGCAACAAAAACGCTTCAAACAGCAATAAACAATATTTCAGAATGGACTAAGAAATGGCAGATTAGATTAAATGACCTTAAGTCAGTCCATATTAATTTTACGTATAAAAACGTACCACACATTCCAGTCTACATTAACAACAATGTAGTGGAATATTCAAACACAGCCAAATATCTAGGCATGACTCTAGACGCTAAACTGCGTTGGAAAGCACACGTAAAGAAAAAAAAAGATGAGTTGAACATGCGATACAGTAAAATGTATTGGCTTATTGGGAGATTCTCATCCCTGTCTAACTACAACAAGTTATTGCTATACACGCAAGTTCTGAAACCAGTATGGACCTACGGGCTCCAGTTGTGGGCATGCACATGCCAAACAAATTTACAAACAATTTAGGTTTTCCAAAATAAAGTACTAAGGAACATAGTTAATGCACCTTGATACATACGCAATGCCGATCTGCATAATGATGCTAAATGTTGAAATGGTTGAAGATGAAGTTAAGAAAGTTGCTCAAAGGCATAGAAGTAGGCTTCTCAATCACATAAACACATAAATAACAGAACTATTAAATAATGACAATGCAATCAGGAGATGGAGACGGGTAAAACCTCTTGATCTATAAGAGTTAGCTAGGGCTAAGAAATCAGGTATTGATTTTAAACAAGAAAAAAGCTTAGAAATCTGACAAACGGCGGATTTATCTGTTAAATTCAACAAATATGTAGTTCAAAACAAATTGCCGATTAGTCGTCGACTAGGTGCAATCTCATTCGGGATGGCGAATGTCAGTCCCCCGGGAGTTTTTTTTAGATGGGTTAAAGCCTCTCACTATTGCAGAAGCATCCCTCGCGTACTAGCTCTGCAATGTCTTTCGATGATTTTTTCTTCCAGCGAATTCCCAACACAAAAAAAAAAAAAAAATCTTGAACTCATATATTTATTTCTTAAAATGTATGTTGATTAATAACTTTATTTATTTATTTTGTTAATTTATCCGTATCCTTATTAGTTTATAATTTAATTTTCTTGTTTGCATATTTATATATTATGTTCCAGTTTGTCACACCTTCTGCTGGCGGTACACCCCTCAGAATCTCTGACAGTGCGAAGTACCTGGGACTTATACTAGACAAAAAAACTAAATTGGAAAATGAATACCAATGAATCACAAAAGCCACAGTAGCCTTTTACTCCTGCAGCAAAATGTTTGGAAAAACCTGGGGACCATCTCCCAAAATTAAACTGTGGATGTACACGGCAATAGTAAGACCTATACTGACCTATGGCACCATACGAGAGGTGGCAAGCAACCAATAAAGACGCCTACCTAAAGGCTCTTGCGAAAGTTCAGAGACTAGCGTGCATCGGCACAACCAGTGCGATGAGGACAACTCCAACCGCAGGATTGGAGGCTATCCTCAACCTTTGTTCAATCAACAGCCGCCATTAGTGCCATGGGAATTTGCCAAACAGTGAACTGGAAACCAAACGAAATGGGTCATTCGACGATCCTGCAGAAATACTTTGGCCATGTACCAACTACGGACTTCATCACGCCATACTTAGATTTCACAAGACCTTTCTCGAGTGCCTATCCCACTAGGGAAATACGGGGAAATGGACTCGTCCACAGCACGCAAGCCATAACCGTATTTACGGACGGTTCAAAAATGGTAACGGGGTGGGGACAGGCGTCTTTTCCGCACCACTGGGCATATCAAAATCTATACGCCTCCCCGACCACAGCAGCGTCTTCCAAGCAGAGGTCCTGGCAGTGACAACAGCAGCCCGTAAGTCTGTGGTAAGGGCAATACCACCCGATGGTATTACCTTCTTTATCGACAGCCAGGCAGCAATAAAAGCCTTAACTGCAACAGTAATAAAATCCAGGTTTGTGAAATGCTGTCGCGAAGAACTCAAGGTTCTTGGTACTCAGCATAAGGTATCGCTCTACTGGGTTCCGGGACATAAAGACATTCTAGGCAACGAGAAAGCGGATGAATTAGCAAGACAAGGTTCGGCAGCTGTGTCAGAACAAGCTTGCACACTCAAGCTTGAAGCAGTGAGAAAGGCAATAAGAGAGGCGAACCTTAGATGGACGGCACTAGATACTTGCCACACCACAAGAATGCTATGGCCAACCTTCAATGGAGCCAGAACCGAGAGTCTCATGAAAAAGGATAGAAAATCATTATCCACCCTCGTAGGAATATTAACGGGGCACAATACTATACGGTACCACATGAAGAATTTGCGCTTGACGGAAGAAGAACTCTGTAGAGGCTGTGGCGACGAGGAAGCTCTGGAGAATACAACCCACTTTCAATGTCACTGCCCGGGTCTCCAGCACACCAGGTACAGATTCCTGGGGAGACATTTCTTCCATGACCTAGTCGAGCTCTCCAGGACACCGATATACAGGATAATGAACTTCACCAAATCACAGGATGGATTGTATCGAACAACACGTTGAGTAATTAATCTCAGTTTTTGTAGACAGGGTTAAAAAATGAGTAAGGGACAAACCTCCTCCCCCGATGGGCATCATAATGGGTCAGGCCTACCTAAACTAACCTATCTGTTATGTTATTTAGGTTTTATTACGTTATGCAGAAACCTATTTATAAATTCATAAATTATTGTCAGTTTTTTTCCTGCGTTTACTATGATCATATATTTAGTTTTAAATATCTGGACAATATAACGCATATTTTTTTTTTCTTCATATGGAGAGGTTTTTTCCTTTATTTTATTTCTTAAAATTTGCAAAGCATTTTAAATCAGATTGAATCTTTCAGTAGTAAGGTAATAAATATCATAACTCCGTTCAAGCTGTGCTTAAGAAAAGAAATGAATGTAAATGTTTTACTATAAAAAAGGAAATAAATATCTCTTTCGATCGAGACAGAAAATATGACTTCAATTTGTGCGGCATTTTGTTTTTAAATACTTCCGTAAATACTGATTTGTACGATGTGTTAATTATCTCCTTTAAAGCAGTCTTAACTTCTCTCTGGCAGTTCTAATCCGAATGTTTATTGACGAATTAACTATGCTTTTGTATTTCCATTTTTAAATTTGCTGGCCTTCATCGTTATCACTTCAAACAATAATTAATACATTCGCACGCGAAACACCAATTGACTTTTAATTTTAGAATTATTAAAATTCTGGTTTATAAGAAAAAATCCAAATGTTAGTTTCGCCCACATGTGGTAAATATCTTTTGCAAACTAATTGAATAAGATACGAGTTCACTTGGTTGGGATTGTTGTAAAATAGATGCCTTCTCTTGCGGCTAGCCAGAGATCCGAAGGCAGTAGATGAATGGCGCCTGCTATATCTGCGGGGTCGAAAACCGGCAGCTACAGAACTCGAAGAATGAATTTTAAAGTTAAACATTAATACAGTGTGGATTTTTCTTAGCTCGAAGAAAAAGATGAAGTCATCACATCTGCAAAAATACGGTTCCAGTAATATTGCCCAAAATAGTGCTGGTAAATTCACACATCAGCGAACAGTGATTTGCATTAATTTGCATAACTCGTAAATATGAAGTTCTAACGGATAGTGCGAGTATTTTCGGGGCACAGATGGTTCAATTGCATTGTAAATATGAATAAATTAGGAACAAGTCAATCTGAAGATGAAAAGAATAAACTATTTGCGAATTTCTTCTTCAACTGCACAAAGTAATCTTTAAAACTGGGGAAACTGAAACACAAATGGGTACAGATACACTACGTGGTAAGGTTATGATATCACTTGGACACATATTCGGTTTCGTCAACGGTTAATTCAATCTTTTGAGACGCAACAAGCCTACATGCGATCTAAAATATTATGAAGTTGACCTTTGGAGTAGACCTTGTTCAACATAATTGGTTGACAGCCCACATGTCATTGTCCAACTTTATAGGTTGGAAGGTCAAGTAGTAAGTTGGTATATTAAGTAGTTAGAAATTAGGAAAAGATTGTTGTAACAGCAATGTTAATAGATTTTGTGTGCCTTAAAGCGCAGCATTACCTAGTGGGAAAAATAATAAGCGTTGACGAAATACACAGTAAAGAGGCGTTTAATCTTCATAGCTTTAGGAAGCTTATTAGAATCACTTCGCACAAATGGAATCGAATGAGGAACACTACTTCAAAACGTTTCCTTTAGGAGCTTATAGAAAGCATATTGATATATATGTGGCGACTGCTGTCGAGAAATCAGCTACAGGAATACCAACGAATGTAGTGAGGAACCTTCTTTGAAGCACTAAGTAAAAATTGCGATGATTGAAGAACATTTTTTTGGAAGAATTGCGCTCTGCTGCGAAGTTAAATTTCAGTCTTACTTAAAGTATTGTTAGTAGTAATAGACTGTTTAAGTTGAATTATTTTTAAGTTGTTTTTTTTATAACAGAAGATTTTGTTCCCAAGATGAACCGAGAAGGAAGGCAGAAAAAGCTTATCTTAAACGGTTCGCTTTTATTTGACATATTCGTATACAGTAAGATGATTCAATTAGTCTAATTATAATCAACTAATTTTTACTTTTTAGTGACAGTTAAAAATGTCAATTTCAATGTCAATTTTGAAATGTTTAAAACCGTCAGCCCTCCGGGTTGGGGGTTGTACCGTCGGGGTGACTTCCCGACCAAGTGAAATATAAAAAGTTATGAGAGATATGAAGCCTTGGATAATGGATGCGCTCAGATGGCCACCAGACCCGGAACGTCAAAGGACTACGATCTGAGAGTATGCACCTGCGTACACTTAACAGTATACACCCCAAGTTCTACTCAAAATTTTAAGTCTGTCGTCGAGCGGTACAAGGCAGATATTACCGCGATCCAGGAGATACGATGGGAAGCAGCTGCTAAATGGGCATCAAGAGGAGAACCCACGTTCTGTCAATGAAGAACAGATTTCACCACCCAGTTGGCTTAGCTATAAGAGAGCGTTGTTTTGTTTTTTTTTTTGGAGGAGATAATACGTGATGTACCGTCAAGTGGTAGGTCATCACCACTTGGTGTGTCCGACTCTCACGGGCTGAACTTTCCCCGCTTACGGCCTACAAACCACCCTGGAACCGTTCTTGGAATTACATCAGGGTGGTGCCGTTTATAAGTCCGTAAAAGGAGGCCGTCTTGTTAGTCTTCTGTGGCCTAAGACGTCTGTCCCTGCTGAGACCCTTGGTGGTCTTCATCTCTTTTTTTTCTTTTGATAATATCTTCTGTGTAGCTACAGACTTTTGCCAGCATCTTCTTTACTATGTTCTCCGTGTGATGGCGCCAATACTGGTCTTGACGAAGGCTTTCCCATCTGCTGCAGGCGAAGAAGGTGTTTAGCGTCATCTTCTAGCGAGTCTCCGTACTGGCAGGCTGGACTGTTTGTTTTGCCAATTTTGTAAAGGAACGCATTGAAATATCCGTGTCCGGTGAGAAACTGAGTGACGTCGTAGTTGACCTCACCGTGTTTCTGGTCATTCCACTTAGCCACTTTCCTAATCAGCCTCGCTGTCCATCGTCCTCTGTTTTCCGAGCTCCAACGCTCTTGCCACTTCTGTTTCGTGAGCTCCTTAGCCTCCTCGGATGCCACTTCCATTCCCATTGCCGCCTCTTTGTCGTAGACGTGCTTCCTTTCTGCCGCTAGGAGATCGATGAGAGTCACTCCTGCGAATACAAGGACGGCTGCTTCCGAAACCGTTCGGTAAGAGCCAGCTACACGTAGAGCTCCGCATCGTTGTAATGCCGCCATCTGTTTCCGGTACTTCTCTTGTTTAAGTGCGTCTGCCCAGATTTCGCTGCCGTACGGAGGGATGGAGTGCGTTGTCGTCATCAGTAACCTTCGCTTACTGGCAGTTGGACCACCTACATTTGCCATCATTCTTCTCAGTGATGCAGATGTTTTTAAGGCTCTTTCCACTGCTGCCTTTATTTGTTGCCATAAGAGAGCTAAATAACAATAAGGCCGGCAGCTCTAATGGTTTAGCAGCAGAGCTATTCAAATACGGAAGTGATGTTTTTCAACCAGGTATGGGTGGAAGAAAGCATGCCCTATGACTAGCATATCAGCTCCATACGCCGCATCTTCAAAAAAGGCGATTCTATGAATTGCAAGAAATATCGAGGCATAACCCTGCTAAATGTCGCATATAAGACCCTATCCAACGTACTGCGTGAACGTCTGAAGCCGTTCTGCCACACGTCGGCAGATCGACAACAGACCAAACACTAAGGCAAATTCTGGAAAAGACCAATGAAGTCCAGACAAACAACCTTTTCAAAGACTTTAAAGCCGCATTCATCGTCAGGAGCTCTACGTGGCGATGGCCGGATTCGGGATCCCGGCAAAATTGATCCAGTTATGTCGCGTGGCAGTTGAAAACACGCTGCTTAATGTGCGGTTTGGAAGCACCTCTTGCAAAATATACCAAACTTATACCGAATTTCGGCAAGGAGATGCGCTATCATTTGACTTCTTCAATCTTGTTCTGGAGAAAATAGTGCGAAGGGCAGGTGTCAACACGGAACGCAATATCTTCAATAGAACCTTCCAGCCACTGGGGTATGCGGACGATACCGACATCATCGGCCGTTCCCAGCATGCCGTGATAGATGTTTTCACGGCGATTGAAGAACAGGCGAAATTGGTTGGTCTTCAAGTAAATGAGGACAAGACCAAGTATATCCTATGAACAAAAAAAACAAACAACTGTCCACCGCCTAGGACAAAACATCAACTCCACGAACCTTAGTGGAATTCCGGCTGAGAATTACCTTCGGGAAACCGCTGCTACTTCGGTGAGCGAAACAAGTGGGTTGAAAACTCCTCACTCGAAGGACATAATGCATGCTCTATGGAACCCTAATCTTACCAGTCCTGCTTTATGGTACCGAGTGCTGGACGATAAGTAGATAAGGGGAGTTAATATTGGGTTCTTTTGAAAGATAATGACTCTGCCGGATATTTGGTCCTGTGTGTGAGGAGGGCGATAAGTTAAGCAAAGTCCAACGAACAGCGTGCCTCTGCATGAGTGGTGCAGTGCTCACTACTCTCTCTGCTGCAATGGACATTCTGCTTCACCCGACACCCCTGGACATCTTAAGTAAGCAAGGGGCTGCTAGTGCGGCAGTCCGCGGCAAAACAACATTCCAGTGGTCTGAGAAATCGGCCACGCCTCTATTCTAAAAAAATTTAGACTCCTCCCTAGCAACATAGACTACATCACCCATCAGACCCGTTTTGACAAAAACTTCGAGGTAAACATCCCTCCCAGAACATTCTGCCTTCTCTGCACATGTCCTGCTCTCTCTCAAAGACGAAAACTCCATTTAGGATCTTTCTTTAACAATGATCTCAACGATCTCATTAACATCGAAAGTCTGTCAAGCTTCATCAAAAGCTCCAACTGGTTCAACGAGCAGGAAGAAGATATATCCGCGTGGTATCACAATGGACCGTTCCATTGGTCTAAGTGAGTCGGCCTCCGCCGACTGCCACCATTGTATATAAACTCTATAGTACTATCATGAAGCCTTTTTTGTGTTAGCAAGCCCCACCGTCCGGCGCATGCATCGATGTTACGATTTCGATTTAGCTTGGGCAATGAATTTGGATTGGTTCTTGGTTTTGATATGACAGCAGTAAGAATGAATTTATTGTGTAAGAGGGAATGAGACCAGAAGTATGATTTCACGTAAAATAAAAGAAAGGATAAATTTATTTGGATTTTCTCACATTTTGAAAGAAAAATTATCCTGTGAGTGTGAAGAAGAAGCAAATATATGATTTTGCTTCTATTAACTTATATTAAATTCCATGTTTGTATGTATTTTTTTTTCTTTGTAAGAAGGAGCATAGGCATTTTTGTTGTTTCGAAACACATGTAGGATGTAGGATGTAGGATTTCATCCTACATGTGTTTCGAAACAACAAAAATGCAAGAAGCAGAGGTTTATGATGCAATTAAAGTAAGTTAATTTGTATGGATAATGGAACTCGCATTATCGACTCTCTGGTCATGCCATATGATTTCATTTTTATGGAAGTGTTAGTATTTATTTATTTGTCTGTATAACAGCCGAATACTTTTGATGATTTGCAATGTTGCCTTCGCTTCGGCAAGTAGTATGTTTGATGAGAGGGAGATGATGGAAAATAAGAAATCTGGCTTCTTCGTCTGCGAGTAGAATGTATGATTGATATCTAAGCGATTCGTTTGAAAGGAAAAATTGAATAAAATTTGATTTCGGTATTTTTCATTAAATGAGATATTATGAGTTTGTCGCATTTTAGACTCTCACTGTTTCGGCTATATCTTATCGCAAAAGGTACCGATTTCTATCAGTTTTTTTGTAATTGATTTAGAAATATTGGATCTTATTTATAAAGCAAAGACATAATTTTTTTTTGTCAGTATGCCATGCCATGCCGCACCACAACTTCATGGTCAATAGGTACCTATACTATGAGTATTTATATGGATAGTAAGAATTTTCGTTGTTTTGCGTCGAGCTAGATTGCTAAATTCGATGAACGACATTTTATAAGAGTGCCTATTGCACAAGTTTATTTATCTTTAATCAACATGTGAAATTGTTGGTATAGGTATATATTTTAAAGTCCGTGTACCTTTTCAATGAAGCATTTAGGAAGGTCACTTGTTGGTATTGTTTGCTTAATGGAGGCTGCTTGGTTGTTTCTCTTTTGCATTAAACATGTTCTAACAATAGATACACCTACTTCGAGGCATTAAGAACGTCACTACAAAGATTATGCTGGCTAACTCTAGAGCTTTTAGCTAAGCTCCAGCAATTGTAGAGTGTTCTATTGTGTCTCTTAGCGGTTCAAGTTGAGTATGACTTTCATTAGTATAGTCCCGGTATATTCATAGTTTTAATTGTAATCCGCGTGGCGACTATTGGATATCAGAAAGAGTTGAACTGCTTTTTCTGTTCATATTGGTCTAATTTTATTCGTGAAAGGATAAGTTGTGCATATGAATATTTTTATATTATATAAATCCTAATTCTTTTAGGTAGTTATTACACTATACTATGTTACCTATAGTTGCCAATTATATTACAGTCTTGTTCGTATTGTGGCCTTGTTTTGCACAGTCCGTCTGTTTACCAAGATAGATATCTTGCTCTTAAGCATATTGTATCTAATCTTATCAAATTTAATATCTAATTTAATATCGAATTTAGCACCAACCGCGCTGACCCCAAATTATGCATGTATTAATTTCTTGTATACCCTATTCTAAAGGTATATATTAATTTTGACGCATAGTTTGTAACATACCTTAATTTTGCCCGTAGACCCATAAAAGTTACTATATTTATGATCAGCATAGATAGTAATGTCGATCTAGCCATGTCCGTCCTTCCGTCCTTCCGTCCGTCCGTCTGTTGCCAAAAATTAGGCCTTTAAACTGGGCCTAGAGAGCTCAAATTTTAACCCGAAATAATAAAGTTTACGAATTTTGAAACCCCAAACTCAAAAAAAAACAAAATTTTGGAAAAAATCGAATTTTGAGCTAGATAGCTGAAATTTTTTATATATGATCTATGACTCCTAAGACTGCTCGGGATATACAATTTTCAAAATCCGCCCACTGACACGCCCACAATTAAATAAAACAATTTTATTGAAAACCCAAAATTTGAGCTAGGGAGCGTTTTTTTACAAAAGCTTCGTTTTTTTTTATAAAATCCTTTAAATGTTATATAACAAAATATGTAGAGTGTTCTTAACAATTCAACCATACTAAGACTTTTGTCACACCCACTTATGAGGGATAGGGTATCCAACAGTTCGCCCAAGCGGACTGTAGCCCGTCCCTATGTTTTAAATAACGCTTCGTTTTCGACCCAACGCAGACAAGCACCACCAATAAGTCAACAAACTACTTCAGTAAGTTAGTTTGTAAAATTGAAAAGTAGCAAATTTCATTTGACGGGTCCGAGAATATCCACGATTTTCTTTTTAAAGTGGAAAATCTTAAGGATCGTTCGCAGTGTAGCTGGGAACATGTACTCGCAAATTTTCATGCCCTTTTATAAGGCCAATAAATAAACCAATTTCAGTTGTTCATAAATACCAGCAGCTATTATGACAAGCTGAGCATTTGCTCGTACACACACTATAACTTGTCTTATCTTATTTTATCTCTGCCGCAATTAATATGTTTTCACATGCAAATATGTAGGTTTATAAACCATTTGGGAATCCTCATTGCTGAAATGCGAATCTCCTTCACCGATGGGAACACAGACACCAATTGTATTGAATACAAAGAAACAAGTTGCAGGTGATTGTGATGGTCTAATTGCAATATGCCATAACCTACCCCAAACTTTCATCGAAGCCAACAAATAATAGGTATACCATCAATCTACTCGATGACAATTCTCCCACCTTTCTTTATCCACCATCGCCACTACCTTTAAATATGAATATACATTTTGCACTTGCAAATATGAATTATAAAAAAAAATAATTTTAGAATCATACACATATACATAGGTACCAATTACCAATTGTATTAAATACCAGAAAACATAGCCTACCCCAAACTTCCACCAGAGCAAATAAATAATATGGCATAAGTCTATCCGATAACAATTCCTTCACCTTCAAAAAAGCGCAAAAATAATTTGCAATGCAAATGCATAGTCACTACATACACACACTTGCAATCATGTATTTATGAAAATAAAATACGACACTGGTGTCTTTCTTGCTATATAAAAAGCTATCATTATCCATCCTTTTCTAACGACAAAGCCAGAGCCAACGAACCATTTCCAAATGTAAACAAACATTCATCTTCATTCTTTTTGGGGAATTGGATGAACATGAATGCGATACAGTTTTGCTATCCATATAATGGTTTGTGCATTGGCATGTGGAAGGTAACATGCGAAGCTAGACCACCAGGTGGCGACCCCGTCGATGGTCTTCATGATAGTACTATAGAGTTTATATACAATGCTGCCACTATAACCTAACCTAACCATGATCGTGGCAAACTAAAATGTTTGGCAATTTTATAGATCGACAATCCCGTTTTTATTGTGCAAACTAAAGATTCCCATAACTCTCAGTATAATGCAGATCCACGCGCCATGTTTGGCAAAGTAATGTTATACACATGCACGAACAAATGACCCAAGCATTACCAAAACCAATGTATGCCAATTTCGTTGTGACAGTTCATGGGAACACTAATAGATCAACTATTTGACATCTATACGAGAGAAGACCAACTACTATGATCTTAATACAGTAAATCATACATTTTTACCGCATGCCTTTAAAACTTTTGTATGTTTCTATTTTACTAAGAAAAAACGCTTCATCACATTAATAACATTTTTCAAATAAATTGAGGCTAACACCCAGTAAATTTAAGCGTCAAAAAGAATTTTATCGAATTCGCATGATATTGAAATGTAAAAAAAAAACTGTTTTAAGGACGAAGCAATCTACATGAGGTCCTGATCGAAATCGTTAATATTAATTCGTGCAATGAAAATAGAAAAATGAAAATAAAAACCCAATTGACGTAAATTAGTGAGAAAAAAACTTAAGTAAAGAATGGCGCCCAACGTGGGCATTTTAACAAATTTATTCATCAACACGAAAGCTATATTTAAAAAAATACTGTTTTCTTCAACTTGTTTTTATTGAATTTGTTGCCTTAAATAAAAGAGAAACATAATGAACCCTTGAAATATGGGATACGTTACAACAGTTTTAATTCTTTTAAAAAAATAAATATTACGCATCAACGGCAAATACACAGACTAAAACCTAGCTTCTCCAACCCAATGGAAGGGACCTACAATTTAAAGCCGAATCCAAACGTCAAATTTGAGAAGCTTCGCATGACTATTGATACTCTTGGATTTTTGTCAGACGTTTACAAGAGGTGGTTGAGTGGAAGAAACTTTTCGGTATTACTTGGCCCCGGCGGGATTTAAACCTGAGAAATTTAGATTAGTAGTCCAACACTCAAACCTCTGCGCCACTGCTCCCAATTTAATTCTTTTACTTATAGGTATAAATGAGTTCTCATTTTACGACTCTTTCCACTTTTCGCGAATGCAATTTGAATTGCAATGTTATTATTTATTTAATTCCATTCAAGGTTTTTGTATAAATTTTGACTTAACTACACATCAGCTACAAATAGTTTTAAAGTGTCCCAATTAGTATTAGCTTCTTGCTTCCTATGAATGTGCCAAACGGCGATTATATTTTCTCCATACACTTGGTTTCCAAAACAACTATTTAATGCAATACCTCCTTTTCAAGCGCATTTAATCTATAATGGTGGCAGTAGCTGGAGGCGAAGATTCATCTACCTATCGGCATGTGGGGTGCTTCGGCCGAATATTCCAAACCAATCAAGTAAATATTTATGAGTGAATACATGGACACTAGCATTATGCCTATTATTTGAAAGGTTAAAACAGAATTAAATGACAACAGTTATCATTATGCCCTAATCCATCAAATCCCTGATAGCCCTCACCCAGCCCACATGGCTAATGGGACTTCATAACACGAACGACATCTACCACTCACTTCCGTTGGGTAATACAAAAAAAAGAGCAATTATTCAAAATATAACCCATTTTCTGTACAAGCGTTGCCAAGACTTACCAATAAATTTTATAATCGGTCGTCGAAACTAATCCTTGGACAGAAGTTGAAAGAGATGAGTGCCACCGATTCTATTGAAACAGGTTAAGTTTAAATAAAATAATCCAACACACAGCCAATGACTTTAAATAGTAAGCGATTCGCACTTTTTATGATACCATTCCAGCACTTTTCACATTTTCATTTTCTAAGCAACAAACAAAACTGCAAAGATTTTACCTCACCTGACAAACATAATACTACAACGCAATTTAAATCATAAGAAACAAATTACATAACAAATAAAATCAAAATATATAACAAACAACTCGAATTTGAAACCGCATCAATGAAAACTAAGAAAAAGAACATAAACCCGAAAGAGATACACTCCGCCGAACAACACGTTAACACTTGCTTCCAACTTGAACGCGGTTCACCAACTGAAAACCGCACCAACCACTTTACTTTGGTTGTCCCGATCCAGAATCTACTCGCATTTCGCGCACACCAGACAGTGCCAGATACTTTTGCTATAGAGTTGAGTACTGAGTTGAGTATGTATGCGCATCAGTTTCAGCCATCACATCACTACGCTATCCTCATCAGCAGCAGCACCAGTCAGACGATATGTCGTCGCCGTCGTTATACATGCAGATTGCTGAATGAGCCAGAATGAGGTGTAGTGCGAGAAAATGGAAATGTGATAATAAGCGGAAAATAAAATCGCATAATCGCACACAAGGGAGAATAAAATGGATAATAATCGACGAATGGAATGAATGGCAGATGCAACGATAAACAGTGTAAAGTCAACAAACACCAGAGAAATTATGAACGGGAGAGTAAAATATTATGTTGGTGGCTTGTGTTGTGGTGTGGGACGTGTGTCATGAGAGATATGTCGTAGCGGAGGGTGTTAGCAGGGTGTTGTATTGAAAAAACTTTGCGAAGGTGTTGATTTGTAATGAATCGTTTCTGGTTGGGCACGTTTTTCAAGAACTGGTCCGTTCGGGCATGAGGATGCTATGTTGTTGCAGTTGAAATTGCAAATTCTATTCTAAAGGGTCTTTCATTAGCGACTTGACAACTTCAAACTTTCAGTGTGAACCGAACTGTATTATGTCCAAATATTCATCAAAATCAACATTTACAAATAATTAAAATTTACTACCGAAATTCCGAATCGGTGGTCGCAACTTTAACGCCGATTTTCGGCCGAAATTCTCGTCCCATTAGACAAGCAATTCATAGCCTAGTGAAAAAATTCGAGTAAGAATATTCTCCGCTGGATGTTGCCATGCCAGTGAGACTACGTTTTGCCCGAAGAGTGGAGAATATTGCTGCCGTTAAGGCGTCCGTCGGAAACCAGCCAAATAAGTCAATTTCACGGCGTTCTCAAAAATTTGGCCTCTCCCAGACCACATTATGGCGAATTTTGCATTAGGATCTTGGCATACACCTTTACAAGATCAATCTGACTCAAGAACTAAAGCCACCTGATCATATAAAGCGACGTACGTTCTCGAATTGGGCTCTGGACATAATGGAAGAAAATGAAGAATTTCATCGCAAAATCATCTTCAGCGATGAAGCGAATTTTTGGTTGGCTTCGTCAATTAGCTAAATATGCGTTGCTGGACATGTAAGAACCCTTATGTCCTTCATGAAACAGCACTTCATCCCCAAAAAATTACCTTGGGTCGTTTTTTTTCCTCGATGAAAATGACCGTCACGTTGCGATAAATGGTATTCGCTACAGAGACATATTGCAAATTTTTTGAACTGAAGATGCATTATAAATAGAACAATAATTCACATTGTCGTCAACTACGACAGACGCCCTACGTAACGAGCATAAAATTGCATATGGATTGGATGTGTATAGTAATCCACTGAAGATCCTACACCACAACATTTGGGCGAAACGCAAATTGGAAAAAAGGTAAATTATTTTATCAAAACCTTTATTATTATTGACCTGGGTAACACCCCCTGACAACCAGCTCTTGGAATCAGAAAAAAACTAACATTTTATGTTTTTTTCGGAAATATTTATAAATATTTTAAATCTCTCTCCTAAACCCAATTTATATTTTAGTGAAAACGTAATTTAACAACCTCACTCAAGCCTGATAATGAAGGGTACCTTCGTCGATTAACATTATTGTAGCTGATCAGGTTGGTAACCCTATTCAAACATCTTGTTGTACGAGAAAAATTATAAATACATATTTCAAATGGGCAATTCGCGTGCCAAATAGTAAGCTAGGGCATGGCAAAACGTAATGGAGTATAAGTGCTAATGTTAATTGCTTTAGTGCGATGTACAGTTCAATGAATCGTTGAATGTCTACAGAGAACACTTTTTGACTGTAGGAGCGTTTAATATGACGCTTCAGTTGAACTTCAGTTTGCGTCTTTAATAAAATAACTTCTCCTTAACAGAAATATTTCCTGGAAAGATTTCGATTTTATTTTGGTGATGCGCCACCATGTGACTTCCTCAAACTTGTTCTAGATTTAATAGTGCGGAGGACAGGTGTCACAAGAAAGCCCACTATCTGCAATTGAATTTATTTGCGAAAGGTATAAGTAATACAAGCGCTAAGTTACTTTACTTCACGGGCTCCCGACCCGTAAATAGTCTCTGAATGAGATACGGCAGGCTCCTCTGTAATCGCGGGCACGCTGCTTTCAGTTGTCCAGACAAAGCGCTCTGGCATCTGCGATGCCTTGGTCTTTTAAACGAAGGTTTGGTTTTCCTCTCCTTTCCTTCTTGAATCTAGGGGTTGGGAGTCAAAGATCCTCTTGACTAAAACATTATTGTCCATACGCTCGATGTGGCCGAGCCAATGTATTTGAAGTGAGAGTTCGCGCACTAATTGTGCCACAATAAGAAATTCAAAAAACTTTTTTTTTAATCAATGCATTCCATTTATTTTTCTTCTATTGTATAGAAAATTCAATTTTATTTTATATAACTAATTGTTTTTGAAGATGATAGACCGTAAATGACCTTCATGCTTATCCACGGATATGCGACTCCTGATCAGAAAATTATTCATTCATTCATTGCTTGGGAATTTTCATTGGAGCTCCGCCATAACTAGTCTGGGTATGTGTGCAGTTGCTCCATCTTGCTGGAACCAAATGCTGTTGAAACGGATACTTCTTCGGCGCAGTTCTGAGTAAACGAAAGTCCTTCAACATCTTAAAATAACGGTCCCCATTGACAGTTACTGTTACACCGTTTTCTTCAAAGAGGTATGACCCCACAATGCACCTTGATAAAACTGCGCACCACACACTGACTCGTTCTGGGTGCAGTTGAGTCTCATGGAGTATTTCTGAATTAGATTCACTCCATATACGGCAATTTTGCTTATTTACATTACCGTTTAGTTCAAAATGAGCCTCATCAGACATAAACAAGCAATTTATTAAGCTGTTGTCTTCTTCGGTCATTTCAATCACTTTTTGGCAAAATTTCAGGCGAATAGACAAAGGGTTTAACTTGCGTGCAATTTGGACTTTGCACGGAAGTCATCATGAATTATCCGTTGTAATGACCGTCCACTAACCCCAATTTGCGCCGATAAGTTTCGAGTCGAAACGCTTGGACTTGCCTGAATTGACGCGATTGTGTCTTGAACCCGAACATAGGGATCTCGATGGTACGGTCTTCGTGCGATGCTTCCAGATTCGGCAACATGTTCACCAGCCTCATAATGCTCCATCTACTCCGTGGAATGCCCCAAACTCCCGGATAAATTTCCTTTAGACGGAAATGAAGGACTGCAAAGCATGGTAATTCATTTTAATATTTTTATTGTAATAAATCTAAATTATAGTAACCTGCCAAATAAAAAAAAAGCCGGTTACTTACGCAGAAAAAAACCTAATACATTTTGTTTTTGAAGCACGATTCGTGTGCAACTCCGTACTTGGTCTTTTCCTCATCAACTTGAAGAACAACTGATTTTGCCTGCTTTTCAATCGCATTAAAAGCGGCATGATGGTAACTTCCCATGCTGTCGATATCGTCTGCATACTCCAGTAGTCTGGCTGTTCCGTGCGTACCTAGTTTTTTCTTAGTTTGTGTAAGCATTTATTTTTTATTTGTGATCTGATGTGTATACCCTATTCTGAGGGTATATTAATGTTGACGCAAAGTTTGTCACATGCCGTAATGTCTACGGGCAACGTAGACCACTAAAAGTTACTATATTTATGATCAGCGATAGTAATGCCATTTCCGTCGGTCCGTCCGCCTGTCGGCAAAAATTAGGGCTTTAAACTGGACCCAGAGAGCTGAAATTTTAAATATATAGTCTCTAGGGGCCCGAAATAATCAAGTTTAAGAATTTTTAAAATCCGCCCACAGACACACAAAAATCGAATTTTGAGCTAGAAAGCTGCAATTTTTTATAATGATATTTGACTCCTAAAACTGCTCGGGAGATACAATTTCTAAAATTCGCCAACTGACATGCCCACAATTAAATCAAAGAATTTTATTGAAAAGTCAAAGTTTGAGCCAGCAATCTGAAATTTTTAATATATACTCCCTAAGGCCCTTAATGGTCATTTTAAATGTACAATGTATATTCAGTCGTTTTTCCTTTATATAAAGTTGTATGACCGCATTTAAGGGGCGTTTCTTGATACTTGGTTTTTTCGATAAAAATCCGTTAAATGTGCCACGCCCACTTTTTGAGGGATACTCAAGAATTGGGCCTCTACCAGATCACAATATGGCGAATTTTGCGTAAGGCCACATGATCATATGAAGCGACGTTCGTTCACGAATTGGGCGCTGGACATGTTGGAAGAAAATGAAGAATTTCATCGCAAAATCATCATCAGCGATGAAGCGCATTTTTGGTCAAACGGCTTCGTTAATAAGCTTCATGAAACAGCACTTCATCCGCAAAAAGTCACTGTTTGCTGCGGTTTTCATGCCGGTAGCGTCTTTGGTCCGTTTTTTTTCGTCGATGAAAATGAACGTCACGTTAATGGTATTCGCTACAGAGACATGTTGGAACGTTATTTCTTTGAGCAATTACATGAACTAGAGATCAGTGATATCTGGTTCCAACAAGACGGTACCATAACCCACACACCGGGTGCAACAATCGACTTATTGAAGCCTCAGTTCGGTGAACGTGTTATTTCGAGAAACGGACCCGTCTATTGGCCGCCGAGATCGTATGATTTAACGCCTGTAGCCCTTTTTATAGGGCTGCATTAAATCATTGATCTATGCCAACAAGCCGGCGACGTTAGAGGAGCTCAGAGCTAATATTGAACGAGAAATAGCGGCCGTATCGGTCGAAATGTGCGTCCGAGTCATCGAAAATTGGGTTCAACGTATCGACCGCTGCATACTTTCCCATGGTGGACATATGAACGAAGTCGAATTCCATTCATAAATGTATTGATAGTCATTCAAGCCAATACATTTTTCTTTTGAGATATCTCAAGTGGTTTGCGTTTTGTTTGAAAAAGAAGTTGTCAATCCCTAAATGGAAGACCCTTTACTAGCTTAAACTTCAGTTTATGCCGTGATTCTGCTTGCGAACAGTCTTGAATTTGAAGCAGCTCTCAGTATCACCTATCGAGCCTGACTAGTTGTTGCTTTGCTTACCCTTCCTTTTCAATTAATGATTTTTTTACCCATAGTTGTTGTTTCTTAATATAAATGAGGACAAGACAAAGTACATGCTATCAACAAACAAACATCTGTCCACCGGCTGGGACAAAACGTCAATGTTGACAGCAATAACTTCGAGGTAGTTAAGAAGTTCATCTACGTAGGAGTAAACATCAACTCCACGAATGACATCTTAGTGGAGATCCGGTCACTGGTACTCTTAATGGCTTTATATTTAATTTAAAATATGGTAACAGGTAGATTTAGTTATTGTTTGTTATCACGTGGGACGAAAAAAGGACGAATTTGATGACCTTATTGGAGGAAGCATCATAAAAATTTAATTTACTTAATCACAATTTCTGTTTTACAACATAAGCAAAATATAGCCGTCTTTCATATTGCATTTGGTTTCTTTCATATTATGGAAGGATCTCAAATTGTTCGTAAAATTAAATCAAGAAACTGCCTGTTGTTAGTCAGGTGGGACAGAGTGTATAAATATATGTTTTGGACACGCGAAGTTTGCTCAGTGGCACCAACAAATATTTATTGATTTTTTGAAGTTCGTTTATCACTTGTAATGCCTTCTTCATTGTCTTTATAACCGGGCATTGCCAGTATTGCATCTACGGTTATTCTTTATTAATGATCACCTTCTCTCTAACCGTTTCTTCAGTTCTTGACACACTTGAAACAAATCCCATCTGTGCCATGTCCTAAATGGAGCGTTACTAATGTATAGGATCTGAAATCGCTGATTTCACTTCTCTATGTCAGCCTCTTGTTTTGCCTAACTGTCAGACTGTTTATATTCCTGCTAATATATAAAGTTCAATAAACCTGAGAAACGGTTAAAAAATAGGTAATTATATGCAAATTAGAGTACTGCCACGGAAAAGCATGGCAATATTGAAATGCTAATTTACCATTCAATCGCAAATATATACCTACTTCACGGCCTGCGGCCAGCTCAGCTAGATAGATATCAAATAAGAGTGATGTGATGTCCGAATGAAAATGTTTTTTTTATCTGTCGAAACATCCATAATTGACAAGTAGGATTAGTTAGAGATATTTCGTTAAAATCACATTTTGTAATCTCTTCCTATAAGCAAATGTGAAATAGGAACTACTTCAACTTTTTTTATCGTTTTACCTTATTTATATACGGTTTTTGTATATTCAAATGTTTGTAGAGGTTTAGTGATTGCTGATTGAATGCGTTCTTGTCATTGATTACGAATTGTTCAGCGTGTCACTGCAGCTGTACTGAACATGGAGTTTGGTTTTTGAACAGATTTGAAGTCAACCGGAGAATAATGAATTTAATTCATTTGAAACTAAAGGAATACAAAAAGGTGCTCGCATACGAGTACAACGGTCAACGCCTGCAAATGCCGAATATTCGGCCAAACTATTCGGCCAGATTATAAAGTTCTGAAAAGTACACACAGTTGGGGCGAACATGGTTGATTGGATTGGACTCCACTATTTTTGGGACACAAACCATCCATTTAGTTCATGTTCTTTTCTTTGTCTTTCACGATAAATATCCTTCCCAAAAAAAAAAAAAAACACCAAGCTATCGATGTTCGAGGAAAAACATTTTTTTGTGTGTGCAAACCTCGTTCACTTGAATCGCGTTTGTATTGAAAGGCTCGTCTCCGAGAGATAGTGATGGCACGATTAATCGAAAATTTTATATTAATCGGTTATTTTCTTTCGGTTAACGATTTAATTGTATCGAATTTTCCCTTTCGATTAATCCACCAAATAATCGATTAATTCAAAAACTAATCGCAAATAATCGAAAGAAAACCATCACTACTAAAGCATTACTGTCTAGGACAAGACAGCGCAGATCATTGCGGAAACACCAGCAATAAAACATCTGCGCGCACAATAATCAGTATTAGACGACCGACTAGGACGAGTCTAATTAATTAGTACCATACATCAAACAAATTTAAATAAACTATTCCGATGCACCACTCATGATAACAAAAAAAAAAAACAAAGAGGAAATTGTGGAAATGCTTACCTTTTTGAGACCATTGGAAGCTATGACTACTCAAATAAGTGGAGAGAAATACGCCACATTAAGTCAAGTAATTCCACTTGCTGATTGTGGGCGTCAACAAATAATACAAATTTGTTGTACATCCGTGGTAGCAAACAAATTAAGAACAAATATTTTGAACCAGTTTGACCGCCGCTTTGGACAAATGGAATATTCGTTTCTACTGGCAGTAGAAAATCCATTTTCAGGATCGCATACCTTTGTCCAAAGTTATGAGGACCATCAAAAGCTAAATGGCTGAAATTGGACATAGAGACAACAGCATTGGGAGTGGAAGTGAATCGTCTTCCACGGGTGATAATGAATTCGATTTATGGGCTCACCATAAGACTTTGGCCCACAAACGACGAAGAACGGACAATGAATTAGCACATCCTCAAGACGAAATAAGCTTCTTCCTCAATGCTGTGGTTCTCGAGTTAAAACGAAATGTGGTTGATGCTTGGGAAGAGATAAAATCCGTTTACCCTAAGCTATACATTCTCTTCGAAAAATATTGCTTTTTGATTGGGACTTCCGTACCATCCGAACGGCTCTTTTCCGAAGCAGGTGCAACTGCTACGGAAAAACGGAATCGATTAACGACGAAACACCTGTCAGAACTCATGTTTTTGAATTCAGTTTTTAACAAATAATGTATTTTTTCCTTTATGTATAAACTAGCTGACCCGGCAAACGTGGTTTTGCCATATAAATTATTTCTATTGAATATTTTCGTATGGAAATGAAAAATAACTAACTTATTGTAAGTTAGGATGTGGTCTATGACCTAAATAGGAATTGAGCGCTGTGGACGTTTTGTCCCTTTCAGAACATTAGCGGATATTGGAGAACGGTGTGTATCAGCAATGAACTCAAGATTATCATTTCTTCTTCAAATCATGATTTGTCGCGTCGCTGTACGGTCGCCAACCATGATTCCAGCAAAGTCGTCAACAACAGGAGCATGAAATCCAAGCATGTGCTCTACAGCTGGTGTTTTATCAGGATTGATGGCAATAGCGTGATTGTCAGTTTGTAATTTGTAAATATTTTTGTTTGGAAGCAAATAAGTTGAAAAGTTTTCTAAACAAACATATTAGATATCTAAATACAATTGAACAGCGTTTTTGGTCGACATATCAACTGTTTTTATACCCTATTCTAAGGGTATATTAATTTTGACGCATAGTTTGTAACATACCTTAATATTGCCCGTAGACCCCTAAAAGTTACTATATTTATGATCAGCATCGATAGTAATGTCGATCTAGCCATGTCCGTCCGTCCGTCTGTCGGCAAAAATTAGGCCTTTAAACTGGACCTAGAGATCTGAAATGTTAACCATATACTCTCTAGGGTCCCGAAATAATCAAGTTTACGAATTTTTGAAATCCGCCCACAAACTCAAAAAAACAAAATTTTGGAAAAAATCGAATTTTGAGCTAGAAAGCTGAAAGCTTTATATATGATCTATGACTCCTAAAACTGCTCGGCATAAAATTTTTTCAAAATCCGCCCACTGACACGACCACAAATAAATAAATCAATTTTTTTGAAAATCCAAAGTTTGAGCTAGGGAGCTGAAATTTATAATATATACTCTCTAGGGGCCCTTTATGCTCATGTGTTAATTTTTTTTAAATCCGCCTACTGACACGCCCACAATTAAATAAAACAATTTTATTGAAACACCCAAGTTTGAGCTAGGGAGCGTTTTTTTTTTTGATAAAATCCTTTAAATGTTGTATAACAAAATATGTAGAGCGTTCTTAACAATTCAACCGTACTTAGACTTTTGTCACGCCCACTTATGAGGGATAGGAATAAGAGAAGGGTATCCAACAGTTCGCAAAAGTGGACTGTAGCCCGTCCCTATGTTTATACCCTATTCTAAGGGTATATTAATTTTGACGCGAAGTTTGAACCATACCATAATATTGCCGGAGACCCGTAAAAGTTATTTTTTTTTATTTATTTTACTTAATATCTTTTTATTAATCGTTATAATTTTCACAATTTCCCAATTTCAAAGATATTAAGTAAAACAAATAAAAAATTGTTTGAATCAAACATCACTCTAACAGTCAACACACAACTGGAGACAAAAACAACAAATTGTACTATATTTATGATCAGCATCGATACGAGTAGTAATGTCGATCATGTCCGTTCGTCTGTCGGCAAAAATTAGGCCTTTAACCATATATACTCTCCAGGTCCCCGAAATAATCAAGTTTAAGAATTTTTGAAATTTATCGAAAAAATCGAATTTTTAGCGAGAAAGCTGAAATTTGTTATGATCTTTGAGTCATGAAACTGCTCGGGAGATAAAATTTCTAAAATCAGCCCACAGACACGCCCACAATTAAATAAAACAATTTTATTGGAAAGTCTAAATTTGAGCTAGGAAACTGAAATGTATGATATAGACTCTGTAGGTGTCTGCTGGGAATAAGAATAGGATATCCAAAAGTTCGCCAAGCGGACTGTAGCCCGTCCCTATGTTAATTATTTGTTTTGCTTTAACATACTTTCCTACGTTTTTTCTCTATTATTTGTTACTTTTTAAACTTCAATAGCTTCTGTTTGCACTTTCATATTCAGTTCATTAACAATCACAATAATTATTCCATACGATTTGTGCAAATTTCTACAATTTTATCATTCAATTTGTTTCTGTTGTTTAAGGCAGGGATTCCGCACTTCAGAAAGAGATAGCGTGGTGAAAATGTCTACAGAGCATCCAGCTCGCCGACACGCATCGTCGGCATTTATGGTGAATTGAGGGTGCCGTGACATAACCCCAAGCGTCATAAGCCCAAATATCGAAATTTGGCCTTATGTCGCTTTTTGAAAGTGACATAAAGCCAAATTCCAGCATTTGGTATTATGTCACTTTCACAAAGCGTCATAAGGCCAAATCCGGAAAGTGACATAAAGCCAAATTTTCGAAACCGTACCTCGCACCTACTCCAAAGCAAACAGCGACCCCAAGCAGGGGGGTTGCAGGGGGGCACCATGCCCCCGCATAGGCATTGTACTGTTTATGCAATCTACTTGCGATTTCACAACTAACCCCATAAACAGTGCAATGCAAAGCCAAATTGGCCTTATGACGCTTTTCCAATGTGTCATAATACCAAATGCTAAAATTTGGCCTTATGTCACTTTCACAATGCGACATAAGGCCAAATTTCAAAATTTGGGCTTATGACGCTTGGGGTTATGTCACGGCACCGAATTGAGGTTATTGTAGCCACAACGTGCGCTTTCGGAGTCCCCACCGCCCAAAAAGTAAATTTGTAAAAATGTATGTGATTCATTCGGCATTGACAGCAATGAGCCCACTTTGTGATAACCTTGGCCTTTGATTTTGAATGTTGAATGGAATTGTTGACCATTTGCAGCATTATTTTTAGCTATTTCTGTTGCTCCAAACGATGCTTCGAATTGACTTCAGGAACAGGTTAGAATCTGGATCCATACCGATAAGTAAGCCGTTCAATCCAATTGTCTTTGTTGATTTCGTTCAGCTCGTGCCTCTTGTGATTGTGATTCACGAAATTGTGCAATGCTCATACGCACATCTGCATTATCTTGTTGGACTCGTTCGTCTGATCTTTGGGCTCTTCTATTTCGCATGTCTGTCGTTCTATTCGTTCGACGGCCCAAATTGGTCCCTTTGCGTCTTGCTGGCATTGTTTACTACACATAAAAAGATTAAATTGAAGTACTTAATGATGGAAAATAGTACTTATACCTTCCTTTTTTTGGTTGTTGCCAAAATAAAAAAATACAAAATGAAAAAAAAAAAAAAAATGAAAAAAATTGAAAAAAAACCTGTCGTAACACGCTAGGTGGTCAAAATAAGACATTTTGAAATTTTTTAACCCGTACTGAGAAAATACCTTTCCAATAAAGTATAAATCATCAAAATCGGTTCGGCCAATCTCGAGTTGGTTACATCGCTTCGGACACTTTCTTTTATATACATATATAGATTAAATTAAATTTAGTGTAAACACTTAATAAACTATTTTCGTACTCAGCAAACAATTTATTTTTGAAATTATTTTCTTTTTCTTCTTCTTTCTTCTTTCTTTCTTTATTAGTTATAAAATAACTTTTTTTAATTTTACAATTTTTGTTTAGAAAAAGAAATAACATGTATGTAATTTTTCAAATTTAAATGAATTTAAATGAATTTTCAAAAGAAATTTAATTTAGTTTAATTTAGTTTCCTAGCAAACATAATATGGCGAGTAATTATTGTTTTTTTACAAATTCCGTAACTAGTTTTTTGAAACAATAAAAGTTAGTCTCATTTTTAATGGTCGTTGGCAGGGTGTTAAAAAGTTGCAGTCCCCGGTACATAACAGAGTTTTGTGTGCTGCTGAGGTTACATCGACCTATCCTGAAGTCAGTTGCATATCGTAAATTGTAAGGCTGTACCTCGTGAACATACTGCAAATTCTCAGTGAGATATACTGGGAACCGGTTGTGTTTGACCTTGAAAATAAAAATAATAACTTTTAAACAAAGACGCTTTCTTACGTTAAGCCATTGTAATGCCTCCAACATAAATACAGTTCGAGTGTAAATACTACACTTAAGCAAGGACCGCATAGCTCGATTTTGAAGAACTTGTAGTCTAGATTTTGTTTCTTTGTTACACATCCACAATATGGACGCACAATTGTCAAAATGAGGGAGAATTATCGTATTATATATCATGATAGCGTTTTGAAAATTTAAACTTTTTCTTATCCGCCCCAAGAAGCCGACTTTTTTACTTATTTTTGAACACATAAAGTTTGCATGCTCCTTAAAGTCCAAACGATTATCTATTATCACTCCGAGATATTTAATTGATACAACTTCTTCAACTAATTCATATCCAATTTTAGGTTTAGTATTATGTCGCCTTGGCTTTATTACCATGAATTTTGTTTTATCAATGTTTATTTTTAATTTATTCATGCACAACCACTGGAATATACTTTCCAGGTCCTCTTGCAGACGAATTTCTATTTCCGTTAGGTTTTTACCATCGATATATATTAAAGTATCATCTGCGAACAGTCCAACTTTACACCATTTTAAACTTTAGATATATCATTAATGTAAACCAAAAATAGGTCTGTCCCCAGATTAGATCCCTGAGGAACCCCAAGGTTAACATTTATAGCTGACGATTCCGTGTTCATTATTTTTGTTTTCTGTAATCTGCCAGATAAATATGTTCTAAACCACTCCAGTTCACATCTAGTTATTCCATATGCTTTCAGTTTGCTTAGTAGGATATCTCTACAAATGGTTTCAAATGCCCTCTTAAAGTCCAGAAATACGGCTACTATAACGTTTCCTTCATCAATACGTATTTTCCATTCATTTATAGTCCACACTAATGCCGTCTCACACGAGTGTTCTTTTCTGAATCCTGATTGTTGTTTTATAATTAATTCATTTTCACTCAGGTATTGAACTAACTGCTGACTTACTACTTTCTCTATTATTTTTTCCAGCATTGGAAGCGTATTAATTGGTCTAAAGTCTTTAGGATGAATTGAATTATTGACTTTTGGTGTTGGCACTACTGTCGAAACTTTCCATATATCAGGAAATATTCCATTAATAAGTGATGCATTGACTACTTCCAGTACTTCATTTCCAATAAAATCAAAATTTTCTAAAATAATTTTTGAGCTAAACCCGTAACTGTCTTTTTTGCTGTTCATTGTCTTTATAATGTTCTTGAGCTCGTTAATATTTAGAGTTTTAAAACGGAAAACTGTTTCGACTGTTTCTACATTTAACACGAATGGCACATATGGTATGGACTGGTTTATTTCAACTATACTATCAACAAAGAATATATTAAGGTGGTTAACTATTGCACTTAGATTTCGTTCAATCCTTCCGTTTATCATTATTTCTCTTATATCTTTTTTATTTGATCTTAATACTAACTCTTTTATTGCACGCCATAGCCCCTTTTGATTACCTGTTTTGGAAGATATCGTATATTGCACATATTGATTTTTGGCTTTATTAATCTCAGTCTTGTAAATATTGCGTAAAGTCTTATAGCTATTCCAGTCTTCAATTCTCTCACTTATCACAGTTCTTTGGTATAATATCACTTTTGATTTTTTCATTTCTACTAATGACGGGTTAAACCACGGATTTTGGTCATTACATTTAATGCATTTTTGGTAGGTTAGTTCGTTCATTGTATTTATAACCTTATTGTGCAGTAACTCCGCTTTCTGGTCAATGTTAATAGGATCTGTTTGTACATAGTTTCCTACTGCCCATGAGCCTCTAAACGTTTCTCTCGAGTATCTAGATTTTGTTATTATTTTCGTAGTATTTCTTTTTTCTCTTGTACACTGTATCACTATTCGTATTCCCTCATGGTCTGATATATTTATTGTTTTATCTACCGTTACTTTAATCTTATTATTTGATTGATTAGTTGCAACATAGTCAATTAAGGTGTGTGAGTTTTTAGCATTTCTTGTAGGTTCAGTTACCAATTGTTTAAGAGATCTATCATTTAAAAATGTATTAATTTTCTTTTTATCACACGAATCCACTAAGAAATCTATATTTACATCACCAACAAAAAGAACGTTATCAATTTCATTTATATTTTCTTCGAACCAGGTATTTAGTTTATAAACAAAATCATTTACCGATGAGTTCGGTGATCTGTACACAGCTATGAGCTTCCATGGAACTCCATTAAACCATGTTTTAACAGCTATGAGCCACATTTGAAAGTCACTACTTATCTTTCCTATGTTTTCAGTTTGTCTCTCTTTATTCAAATAAATTAAAGCACCACCTGTATGCCTTGAGTTAGATTCACTTTGAATTACCTTATAGTTGTTCAAATAATACTCACTCGGCTCTATGTCTTTTGTTATGTGTGTTTCACTTAGAAAAACTACCTCTGGTTTCTCTCTTAGAACTATTTCTTCGATTTCCGCGAAATTGCTTAAAACACTTTGAGAATTTATATACAAACAGCTATATTCATTTTTGAATTGCTAGTAGAATTTATTTCTTTGACGTTTTAATTTTTTAATGTAAAGTGGACAATTTACATCAAAAGCACTATGGTTAGCATCAAGATTCAACCCATATTTTTTATTTCCAACTAAGCAATTAAAACATTTCGGGCCATTACCACATTCTTTAGCTTCACAAACACTTGAACTATGCTCTTCAGCTCAATGTGCACAAGATATTTTATTTTGGCACTCCTTTTTCATATGATTAAATCCAAGGCAGTTATAACATCTTTTAACAAATGAAGCTTCCGTAACTCTACATCTTTCCCAACCAACCCGCAAAACTCCATTTTCCATTATTTTTTTATATGCTTCATATTTCACTTCAATTATAGCATTGAATTTTTTTACACCTCTAAAATTAGTATATTCTAGCATTGCTTTGAATCTAATATCTTCCAATCTCAAAAACTCATTTTTTTCTTTTATTTGACTTAAAATTTCACTTTCATTCCATTTCTTAGATAAACCAATAACTTTAACTCTAAGCTCTCTTACTTTTGGCAATGATATTTCATACTTATTTCCCATCTTTTGTTCAATAGCTTTTTTTAATTTTATGGTGGATTGTTCATCCTGACATGATACAACCAACCCACCATTGTTTTGCTTTTTAATTTCCGACACTTTAATTCCCGTTGGACATGACAATATCAAATTTTAATCGAAAACCCGATTAATCTGTTAATTTTGTTGCAATTAATCGCGATTAATAATCGCTCCCTTCGATTAATCACATGATCAATTAATCGATTAATGATTTTTTTTTTGCCATCACTACCGAGAGATGAGGGAAAGGAGAAGGGTCTATTGGCGCGCTGCCTCGCGCCGGTTGGTCGGACGTCAACTGTGAAAATGCAAGGATCGTTCACTCAGAATACCTTCGTATGTGTTGGTAGTGGGTATGCATTATTTAGTATACTCTTGGCTTGTCTACGCTGCTCTACGCTTAAATTATTTGAAAATGACCATCTTCGTTTTTTCTCCTTTTTCTAACTATTCGGTATTCGGCCGAATAGTAACTCAATATTCGGTATTCGGCCGAATAGCAAAATATAGGCCGAATACCGAATAGTAACCGAATATTCGTTTCAATATTAAAAAAAAAACCCATCGTGATGCTGGTGGCAACGGTGCAGTAGCAGTGTATTCGCTTAGTGATTGGCAGGTTGTGCGTTCAATCCCGGCCAAATCCACTTTACTTCGAGTATATATAAAACTTGATCTCCTTAAGCAACTTAGACAACACTCGTAGAGAAAAATCATACAACTGCACCAAAACACTTCTTTCCTTCTATTCTTTCTAAAGCAAGTGGCACCGAAAAGAATGCAATGAAATATGCTAGATGCTACTCGCTGTTTACAAATGCTTGCGCTGTGTTCATAGCATAATAAGAGTACTGTAACATTTTTTTTTTTCCCCAACAAGGTCCTATACGATGGGGCTCAGTTGAATAGGATTGACAATTTTCTCATTAAGGTGACCCGAAGGCACGTTGCAAGGGCGATGGCCAGCGACAATAGTCTGATCTTTGGGGCTTACTACCCCAATGAAATGTACATAGAGAGTACACTCCGGTCTGGCTTTATCCCGCCAGAGGCATTTATCCATATTGATGCAAAAGGGCTGGTACAGACGAGGGATGGTATCCCGGTATTATACCACCGCTACCGCAGTGCGAGAGATAAGCGGCTCATCCGCGGCGAGGACGTCGCCAATGCTCATGAGCTCCTCCGTTTTAGTACCGCAATAGCGGAGAGGGATAAATTCGATACAGAAAAGCAATTTGCCGAATTTTGGTGGCTTTTTGAGGGGGGAGGGGTCAACATGCCCTCCCAAGACGGTGCGTTACTCTAGGTAACATCCTCTTAGTTTGTAAGATAGATTAAGTTAGCTAGGGCGTTTCTGGGAGAGGCCGGGCTCGCCAACTTGTGGTGGTGCTTCCGGGAGGTGATTGATTCTGTAAGGCATCAGTCAGCTCACGGCGGCGCGTGTGCACGTTGACGACTGCCAGGCGCTCGGAAAGCAATTGGGAATTTGACCACTTGTTTCGTAATGCAACGAGTGCTCAGAATCCTAATTATAGTTAGAATATGTTAAGTAGTTTAAGTAAGTAGAGTAGGTAGTTTGTAATTTGTTTTTTTATATAAAAATATAAAATTTGATAAAGATGCCGAGTTTTCTTAAAAATTTTCTCGATGAAAACATAATATGTAAGATTAGTTCGTAAAATAGTTTTTAGGCCGAAAGGCAATAATTATAAGATAGAGTTAAGTTTAGGGCGTCCGCATAAGGATCAATAATCTAGAATAAGTATCCTGTTAATGTTAAGTTAGATTTACTCATTTTTGTCTAGCATATAAGTTGATATAACCTAATAATTAATAAAAATGAATTTAAAAGTAAAAAAGTACTGTAACATTTACGGTAAAATCCCTTTAGCGTAAACAAATTATAAAAAAAAATATATATAATATACATACATAATACATATATATATATATATAGGTAGTATTTAATACTTCTAAAACGCAATGCAGTCTTCTATCATTAAAGCAAAACCCACACACTCTGCCATTATTCATGAATGGCACTTGCATCACTGAAACCGAAAGACTCCATTCTGGGTATGCGTGCTAATAACAACCCTCGTTGGAATTCGATGTCGCCAAGAGCGCTGCGAAATATATAGATTTCCTTAAGCGATACGAAAAATATTTCATCCCTTCTGATCTGGCTACAATTTATAAGGCGTTTATCCGCCCGAAACTCGAGTACAACGCTCATATCAGGGGCTGTAACGCAATGCTACAAGCAATTGTAATAAACGGTCTTGCATTAAGGACTTGACAACTTCTTTTTGAATAAAATGCACTTGAAGAATTATTGGCTTGAATTACTATTAAACCATTTATGAATGGAATTCGACTTCGTTCATATGTCCACCACGGATACGTTGAACCCAATTTTCGATGACTCGGCCGCACATTTCCATCGATACGGCCGTTATTTCTCGTTCAATATTGGCTCTGAGCCCCTCTAACGTCGCCAGCTTGGCATAGACCAATGGTTTAATGTTGCCCCATAAAAGAAAGTCTAGAGGCGTTAAATCACACGATCTCGGCGGCTGATAGACGGGTTCGTTTCTCGAGATAAAACGTTCACCGAACTGAGACTTCAATAACTCGATTGTTGCACCGGCTGTGTGGCTTGTGGCATCGTCTTGTTGAAATCACATATCACTGATGTCAATTCATGCAATTGCTCAAAGAAATAAAGTTCCAACATGTCTCTCTTTGTAGCGAATACCATTTACCGTAAAGTGACGGTCATTTTCATCGACGATAAAAAACGGCCCACTGACACCACCGGCATGAAAACTGTACCAAACAGGGACTTTTTGTGGATGAAGTGCTCTCACCTGTCCAGTAACGCATATTTTGCTTATTGACGAAGCCGTTTAACCAAAAATGCGCTTCATCGCTGAAGATGATTTTGCGAGAAATTCTTCGTATTCTTCCATCTTATTCAGAGCCCAATTCGAGAACGTACGTCGCTTCATATGATCAAAGGGCTTTAGTTCTTGAGTCAGCTAGATCTTGTAAAGGTGAAGGCCAAAATCCTCACGCAAAATTCTTCTTAATGTGGTCTGGGAGAGGCACAATTCTTGAGAACGCTGTGAAATTGACTGATTTGGCTGGTTTGCGATGGACGGCGTAGAGGCGGCAGCAGTATTCGCCGACTCAAAATTTCGGTAGTAAACTTTAATTATTTTTTAACGTCGTCTTCGTGTACTTTACCATGACTAAAATGTTGATTTTACTGAATATATTGACATTGACAGTTCGGTAATCGGTTTAAGGGTGCCTCCACACTGAAAGTTTGAAGTTGTGAAGTCACTGATGAAAGACCCGGTACAAGTGAGTTCATACAACTGTATCTCATTTCTGTAACACGTAGCTACAAGTGTAATGGTATCAGGTATATGAATCGGGCATAAAAATATGGTCCGGCCATTAGAATCTTTGGAAAATTCCTCCACCTCCAGGCGCATCCGAAAAAGCAACCTTTTTATGTTCACTCTTGTGCTGACCTATTCATTCTCACTTTTGGTTCGTTGTTGTTTACGATGTAAAAAGCTACTGCGCTCGCTATACACTTACCAATAAAACGCGTTCAGTGTTGATTTAGACAACTTGAGATTTGGTTTGCAAATAGTGTTGATAAAAATAATTTGATATTTGGTTTGCAAAAAGAAACACCTGTATGCAATTCAAACATCCAGGTGAGCCTAGCGACACATTTAGCATCTTAAGGCTGTCTTGCAAATGTGCATGTAAATCCGTGGGTTGGCACGACCGGAGATCACCGTTGTTCAAACGCAATAACACCAGCATATGGTTTAACTCCGTGACGAAGTGATCCGAAACCAAGAGGCCTGACGATGTTTATTGATGTCAAATCGGCGACCCCCTTCCCCAGGCGGACCAGTAGACATGCAGTAAAGTGGGAGGGTTATGATCCCCTTAATCCTGATCATAACCTCGCCGAAAATGAAGAAGAATAGAAGAAAGGTGCAAAGATTTTTTTCTAGACTTTTGATAGACAAGGTTAGATACTTTTGGAATGACTTTTGATAGCTTGCAGGTATCAGGCAAAGTTGATCACGTGATTCAGAAATTAATGACACGTGTAAGACAGCTTCCGAGATGCAGCAACATCATTTTACAAAACGAATCATCACCAATACCATTAGATTTAATGGAGAGTATGGTATTAACGACATCAATCTCAGATACAAGTTCAAAATCAAGGTCAAAATCGAAAGACAACTGATTTTTAGGAATAAAGCGTGAACTGTCAATAGCACTGTAACGAAATGCATTGTTAAGGTCGTTGACAGCAGGAATATCTACAATCAACATTATTTCTCCCAATGCAGAAAGCAGCAATTGAGCTTTGATCAGTTGCTCAGTTTGGATAAGAAAATACTTTTCTTCGCCCTTCGAGTTTTAAAGGTTGAATGATTACGAGCACGGCAGAATAGCTCCCAATTGAGACTCATTGCGGTAAACCTCCATCTTTGGTATACTTTGTTAGGCATTTTCATTGCATTGTGTACCTCAGATGTGATCCAGGGACAATTTCTATTGCGTATTGCTACAGTCTTCAAGGAACTATCAAAGAGGTGTAATAACAATGTGTGTAAGTGATTAACTTTGTCATTCATATCATAGTTCATAAAATCCCTTTGAGATTTAATTACCAATGGACGTCATAACTCAAAAGAGTTCGGATCCATTCATTGACGCGGCTTTACAAAGGCATCGCAATAATAAAACTTGAGGACCTTAAATACTAAGAACTAACTAACCGTATTGTTGAATTCAAAACAGTTGTATTAGCCTTCAAAATGGAAAATGTGTGTTCGTTTTATGAGATAAAGTTCTCGTCCCATTCTCGTTCTGTCATCACACCGTAAAAGTAAATTACCCACATTAACTGCACTGCACTTCATACTGCAAAATTTAATAGGACATAGTTACAGATGATGAAAAGAATATTAAAAAAACGTCATCACATTAACGCTTATAACCTTGGTACGAATAGGTAACCTACCTATCTGCCTTACGCAAACGCAATTACTCTATTAAGAGGCTTTTGTCGGCCAATGCCCGAATGCTGTATCCATGTTTCTGTACTGTTCTCAAGCCTCCCATTGAGAACAGTCTTTTTTATGAGGATCCCAATGGCTGTTCCCGAAAAGGTAATTTACTCGAATGACCCCGTCGTTTGTTGCTTTGCTTGTAGGTCTGCAACCTCACATTCCCCAGGTGAACGTGGTCGGCGTTGTCGTTTAAGTTAACGACCTGAACAGGGACAGCAAAGCCATACATCATTCCTAGAACGGCTCGGGATTTAATGAGATTTATTTTCATTATTTTTCGGTATGAATATGGCCAGTTGAATGATCGGACATGCAACCCACCAAATCCAAAAAGCCGATTTCAAGCCAAAATCAATAATATGTTCATGGGTAAATAAATTCATATCGTCTCCGGGGCGTTGCGCTCCATGTACTCGTAGATTCGATTTAAATTCTCATTTGTTGTTTAATCGCTTCAGATCCACATATGTAGGTGGAGAGGCACAGAACAAAGACATAGAAGAGCTCCAGTAGACGCTGATGACATAGTTCTCATGCTTCTAGATCGGTACATCTAATCCAGATAATATATCTATTGCATGGTGGCCACAATCACATGGGAATGCTCATTCAATGGAGAGTAGTTAGTGCGGAAATTGGGACTATCTGGCACTGGCGAGCTGTATACTTACGTACGCTAAATTGCTATTCTGTGCGCAAATGCATGTGGAAGAATCAGCGATATTTTGATTGCACGCAACGTGTTGCGCTCGTCGTAGATACGTTCTGTTGAGCAATTGCTTAAATAGAAGTGAAAAAAAAACGCATTACGTAGGGAAAATTGATGTGGGTTACAAAACTACAAACAGTAGCTGCTGGATTGGTTGACAGGGGAGGTGTGCAGAATTTGCGAAGTGTGTCAGTGAAGTTTCATAAGAGTTTTATTTTGCTTTATTTTTATCGGCGGAAGTTTCTGTGGAAGGCGATATCATTTTTAAGATTCTTTTGGATACTAATTTAATGTATAGTGTGTGGGATCGAAAATACGGGTTCGATTTAGGAAATTAGAAGATATATTACAGAGACCCTCAGGCGGACCAGTATAGGGCGCAATTAGTGGGAAGTCCAGGTCATTTATTCAAATTGTAATGCGCCAACGAGTTTCAATTTAAATTCCAGATCTAAAATTGATTTTGGTCTCCTAGTTCTAGACATTAATGATATTCTGTTGGCGGCGCGTATAGCATCAAGCCGAATTCTAAATCTGGAGTGGATGGTATTCCCGCAATTGTTTTAAAAAGTTGTTGTGAATCATTGTGTAAGCCTCTGCATAGGATTTTTAATGCATCTCTTTCTTCTGGTACTTTCAATGATTGAAAAACGTCATAACTTATCCCTATTTTCAAATCTGGATCTAAGAATAATGTTGAAAATTACCGTGGAATATGCAAACAATCCGCTATACCTAAGCTTTTTGAAAGCATTGTCAAGAACAAATTAGAGTTCCATATAAAGGAACACTTATCTGAGTTTCAACACGGTTTCGTCTCAGGTCGCTCGACGACATCTAATTTAGTTCATTTTACCTCTTATGTAATAAATGCAGTTGAAAGCGGATGCCAGGTTGATGCAATATACACTGACTTCAGTAAAGCCTTTGATTCCGTGAATCACAATATCTTAAAGTAAAATTGAACAGTTTGGTTTTCACTCAGCTATGCTTTTGTGGATTTGTTCATATTTAGTTGGTAGGGTTCAAAAGGTGATGGCTGTTATTCCAGATCAATTTCTTGCACCTCTGGAGTGCCACAAGGTAGTCATTTGGGCCCTCTGCTTTTCATAATTTTTATTGACGATATTCTTCAGTGTATACAATTCAGCCAATGCTTATTGTATTGAGTAAAGTTTAAATAAAAAGAGAGATTTAATTTTTCTTTTTTATTATTTAATTATGAAATTGTATCAAAACCTATTGTAATTTATTTTTTTTATGTTAACTTTATTTTTGCGCTAATAAAGTTAACATAAAAAACATAAATAACAATAAGTTGTGATACAATTTGATAATTAAATAATAAAAAAGAAAAATTAAATCTCTCTTTTTATTTAAACTTTACTCAACAGAAAACGCAACTGGAGACAAAAAACAACAAAAATGAAGCTTATTGTATGCAGATGATTTAAAACTATTCCTAAAGATAAAATGCACAGATGATTGTAGAAAAATTCAGTCTGACCTTAATTCAATTCAATTCAATTCTTTATTGAGGCTTTTTAAAAAAACAATTTTCTTATGTATACAATTATATTATATATGTAAATCTTATAAATCTATTAAGTGGCCGGCTTAAGGCAATTAATTGAGTGAGACTATAGAGTGCTAAGCAATTTTGGGTGTATGCTTGCTCCCGGCGTACGTTTCAGTCTGACCTTAATAATCTACAAAACTGGTGCACACTAAATTGCTTAAAGTTAAACAAACAAAAGTGTATGGCTATTTCCTTTTCCGGATCTCAGACGTATTATTCTCACGACTATTATCTTGAAATGACGTGCTAACATAGAGTTAGTCAAATCAAGGATCTTGGTGTCATTATTGATACTAAGGTAACCTATGTTCCTCATGTTGACTACATAATCGCTAAGGCTAACTCACTTGTTGGCTTTGTTAAAAGGAATTCGAGAGATTTTACTGATCCACATACCCTGTTATCTTTATTCATATCCTTGGTTAGATCGATCCTTGAATATGCCGATATTATATGGAATCCCATTTATTAAAGTCATTCAGATCGTATTGAGAGGGTCCAGAGGCGTTTTACCAAATTTATATTCTTTAAAATGCGTTGGAACTTTGAACTTTTTGAGATGTTGTGTTTTACCACATAAAAAGCCCCGCCCTGTTATCTTGAGTGCCTTTTTATGCACCAGAAAGGTGTTTAAGGTCTCGTAATGTTTTTTTTTCAATCGAGACATAGAACAAACTATGGTTGTAACGAGCCAATCTCAAGAGTTCTTGCGCCTTTTAATGAAATAAGTGGACATATAGATTTTCATTGTTCTAGAGACCGCTTTAAAAACATTTTGTTTGCTGTATTAAGTAACTCAGCTCTGTTATGGTTTTTCTCATGTTTTCATATATATAAATGAATTGTTGTATTTTAGTATTGTTTGTATGTATTTAATCTTTTTTCTTTTCTGTAATCTGTAAGCTATGCTGTAGATAAAATAAATAAAAAAAATAAAAAAAAAAATAAAAAAAAAATATTTTTTAAGGGCACTTTGACCTACATAATTTTTTGTGCCGTAGGGGCCAGAATATATTTAGGATAGTAGAGTTTCTACTTTCTATATGAAACAGACAATTTCAACAACAGAAGACTTCTTTATGTTTTTGGAACTCAGTTGTTCCCTCAAGAAGATATTTTTTCTAATTCCATTGAGAGCTGGATACTCACATAATATGTGTTCAGCTGTTTCGTCTTCTTCAAGACATAGCCGGCACACTGGGAGTCCACTATTTTCACTTTGTTAAGGTGCTATCGTAAGCTGTTGTGACATGAAATGGGAACCTAATAGGTTTTTGATATCATGCCCACTTAGATTTAGACATCTGTTAACATTGTTATTGAAGGGCCGAATAGCTCGTTCGGCCTGTCTTAGACCTGGGATGTTCTACCAACAAAAGTTACATTTCATATCTTCCCAGCTTTTTATTGCCGCAATTGTTGTCGATCTAGAAGTGCAGCAGAAGGGTGCGGAACCTTTGAATTGTGTTTTTGAACGCATTCTGTCCAATTTGTCGGCCTTTTCATTACCATTAATCCCCTCATGGGCCGGAACCCATAATAGTTTGGTCTTGTTTCTTAAGCCGAGTGTTTGTAAGGTATTAAAACAGTGAATGACATGGTGTGCTAGCTAAGGGCATTTATAGCTGCTTGACTATCCGTGAATATATGCACGCCCTTAATGCCAGATATATAAATGTGGCCTGCGCATTTTTGAATGGCGTAGAGCTCTGCTTGAAACAAGCTAGGACTTTTTCACATGGGTATCGTTATGCATGTAGATAATCAAGATATATATTGGCCTGGGTCTGAGTCGGACCATAAGGCATGAGTGCTACAAAAATGTTACTGTTTTAACTCAGGAACATGTTGTTTCTCTATAGAAAATAGGGGCCCTTTCCGAAACGTCTCGTAAAGGATGAACCTCTCAACTAACATTTTTGTCAGGACTAGCGAACAGATTCCACATTTTGAATGGACAATTTTCTGGTGTCTTCAAAAAAAATAAATTCGGCGTTATTTCTGACAGCCGAACAAATTAAAGAAAGGTAATCAAATTCTGCAAGAGAATTGGATGTTTTTCGAATGAAAGTGTTTCTTCCTTTTTATACCCTATTCTAAGGGTATACTAATTTTGACGCGAAGTTTGTAACATACCTTAATATTTCCCGTAGACCCCTAAAAGTTACTATATTTATGATCAGCATCGATAGTAATGTCGATGTAGTCATGTCCTTCCGTCCGTCTGTCGGCAAAAATTAAGCCTTTAAACTGGACCTAGGAAGCTGAAATTTTAATTTTGGTGGGGCATAAGTCCCCATTTATTTGGCTTAATACAAGATAGTAATATGCCTTAAAAACTAATTAAAAGCTAGGGTTTAAGATTGGTGCAGAAGCTCAAGTTTAAGGCAGGGAGTGCTTCGATTTGAAATCGAAGGCGGTGAGGTTTGCTTTAACCTTCCGCAGCATGCGGGGGATTGGTTAATTGGAGCCATAGGACGTGCGGTGGGGCGGAAGATAGAAGAGACGAGGCGTAAATTACGAGGGTTAGTATTGAAGGGAATAGAGTTTTAAAGTGGCGTGCAGTCAACGGAGCCAGAGAGGAGTCGATGAATGAAGACTATGTCTGCAGCGTCTGTGCGTTCCTCAAGGGTATTCATTTTAATGAGTTTAAGACGTTCAAGATAGGGAGGTAAGGTTAAAAGATCTGTCCAGGGGAAACCACGAAGAGCGAATCGGAGAAAGCGACGTTGGATGCTCTCGATTCTGGACACATGGACTTGATGAAATGGGGATCATACTTGGCTGGCGTACTCAAGAAGCGGTCGAACAAGGGTAGTGTTCTCGTCAGATCACCGTAATTAAACGACGTTGGGCGCGGTTAGTACGTAGATAGGGACCGTTTGAGAACAACCGCGTGTCGTTGGCCAGTCCCATCTACAGAGTTGAGGTAGATAATGCATACGTGGTATCACAATGGACCTAAATTGGTCTAAGTGTGTCGGCTTCTGCCGACAGCCACATAAACCAAACCTAACCTAAGGGTAGTGTAAAGAGATCTGGTAACGTAAGGGTTAGAGAATTCTTTGGACCACCGTTTAACGAAGCCAAGTGATGAATTGGATTTAAGAATTATCTCGTCGGAAACGGAAATAAAGCTCCCTATCGCACAGAATGTCAAGATCGCTAAGAGATTGAACAAGGGATATAGGATGGAGAAGGTAAAGGCGGGGAGGGGACTTGTTTAACTTGCGTGAAAAGGTAATAGACTGGCATTTGGCGATATTGAGCTCTAAGCCGTTTTTGATGCACCAGGTGGAAAAAGTATCTATATCTAGATCTTGTTTTAGAAGACAAGTGTCTTGTGGTGATGATATGGGCATACAAAACTTAGTATCATCAGCGTAGAGCGAAAGGACGGAATGTTTAATGATTCGATCAATGTCGTTTATTGTTAGGATAAAGAGAAGGGGACCTAGATGACTACCTTGTGGAACCCCAGAGACGGGCAAAAAAGGCGCCGATAAGTTGGACCTGAAGCGGACACTATAAAAAGGTTTTCCAGATAGGACGATATCCATTTTAACAATATGGGTTCGAAGCCGAGTGAAGACAGTTTAAAAAGGATTAATTTGTGAGATATCTTATCAAACGCCTTAGTGAAGTCTGTTGCAATAATGTCGTCTTCTTTACCGCTTTCCAGGGTTGAGAGGGCGGAGGACACAAATTCCACGAGCTTTGTGGTAGTTGATCCGCCTTTAAGAAATCCATGTTGCTTTTGGATGATAAGAGATTTACAGTAAAAACTAAGGTCTTCGTACACGACACTTTCGAGGAGCTTGGGTATATGTGAGAGTTTGGCTTTAGGTCGGTAGTTGGTTATTTCGCTCTTTAGTCCTTTTTTGTTAATCATTTATAAAAATGAGAACTTCAAAATCTGAGAGAATTCTCGTTGGGATAATTAAAGTCGGAAAAGTTGAGAAAAGGAGAGGGAAATATTAAAGAAAAATCACCGGCCCAGGTGAGAACTCGTTATTGAGTTTTTGAAGCTTGTTTTCAATTACTGCAGGGTCAAAGGTATGAGAAAGAAAGGGGCCAAGTGGCCTATAGTAAGTGCGATCCCTGGGAAACCAATTAAATCTAAGCTGAAACATAGGGACGGGCTACAGTGTGCTTGGGCGAACTTTTGGATACCCTATTCTTATTCCTATCCCTCATAAGTGGGCGTGACAAAAGTCTAAGTATGGTTGAATTGTTAAGAACGCTCCAGATATTTTGTTATATGTATAACATTTAAAGGATTTTATCAAAAAAACGCTCCCTAGCTCAAACTTGGGTGTTTCAATAAAATTGTTTTATTTAATTGTGGGCGTGTCAGTAGGCGGATTTAAAAAAAAATTAACACATGAGCATAAAGGGCCCCTAGAGAGTATATATTATAAATTTCAGCTCCCTAGCTCAAACTTTGGATTTTAAAAAAAATTGTTTTATTTATTTGTGGGCGTGTCAGTGGGCGAATTTTGAAAATATTTATACATGAGCTTAAAGGGCCCCTAGAGAGTATATATTAAAAATTTCAGCTCCCTAGCTCAAATTTTGGTTTTTCAATAAAATTGTTTTATTTTTTTGTGGGCGTGGCAGTGGGCGGATTTTGAAAATTTTATATCCCGAGCAGTTTTAGGAGTCATAGATCATATACAAAAAATTTCAGCTTCCTAACTCAAAATTCGATTTTTTCCAAAATTTTGTTTTTTTGAGTTTGTGGGCGGATTTCAAAAATTCGTAAACTTGATTATTTCGGGACCCTAGAGAGTATATGGTTAAAATTTCAGCTCTCTAGGTCCAGTTTAAAGGCCTAATTTTTGCCGACGGACGGACGGACGGACGGACATGGCTAGATCGACATTACTATCGATGCTGATCATAAATACAGTAACTTTTAGGGGTCTACGGGCAATATTAAGGTATGTTACAAACTATGCGTCAAAATTAATATACCCCTAGAATAGGGTATAAAGATGGTGTTAGCTGTCAGAATAACTACCTATCAGCTGTCTGAGTGTCCCAAAAAAAAAACCTTCTAACCAAACACCCTTAACATACCTGTTCCCATTGTATAAGAAGGAGTTTCATGCAATAAATTGGCCGTAGCCATCTCAGAAATATTCCACACCCTTGTACGCGTCGATGCACTTGAATGACCATCCAGGGAAAATTTCTCGGCATCTTACTACAAATCATAGGATATCCACTCTGGCATAAGATAGAATGTTAACGTCCAATTTGCGTTCACTTCCTAAAAGTACAGCAGAACTCGTCAATTGCATTATACTCTTTTGCCTTGTCACAGATAGGATACCATATATCCGACAATCATCAAAGGATATTTAATCATTCAAACTAGCATTCACCACATCGTCAACGCCTTTTCATATATTTAAAGTCACCAGCACCACACAGGACCACCACAAAGAAGAACAAAAAAAATCTGATAAGCCAGCCAAACAAGAGTGTCCAGCAGTAAATACATTTGTCAACAGAAGGACAAGAGAGATTCTCCTTTTTCTTTCTTTTCGTTTGTGCCTAGCCGGACTCGAGATAAATCGTTTTCTTTTTCTCCCTTAATCCTGTGTGTGTATCTACGAGTGTGTATGCATCTATATGTGATTACACTTCCACCGGAACAACTGAAAACTACTGCTGTTAAACATCTACATGCATTTATATAACTAGCACCTAAAGTTGGATTCAAGTAGGAGGAAACTGCTCCATTACAATATCCAAAGGAATAAAAGGAGATATTTTCATTTTCTCGTTTTTCAATAATTGAACTTAGCCAAATATGTACGAATAATTATAGAATCTATCGCCGTTTGGTGGGGGTGTTCTGGGTTCTCACATTTTGATCACTCGAATCCAAGTGCAGATTTGCGAATGCATATGTTGATGGTGAAGATGATGGATGGAAAGATGGAAAGAGGCATGAAGATGGGTTCATGTTTTTGTTGGATCTGCAAATTTGAAAAACGAAAAATTCCAAGCTGTAAAATAAGTGGAGGTTGTCAAATTCGTTTGTGATATTTGCATTTATAACAATTTGAAAGCAAACTTCTGATGGAGTTCAGTTAGGTACTTCCCGAAATTCAAACTACTTGTCTGTGCACTGCTCCAAAATAGCCTAGGTCCATTAAAATACCTTCTTCAAAGTATTATACCAAATCAATTTTCTTGTCGTTGGTCGTCAACGTCTACCCAGACTGGAAAAGGGGTCGTCGTAATGGACGGCCATCGGTATATAATCAAATATAGCTTCTGCTATTTAATCCCATTCAAAATGAGTCTTCCATTGGGATCATATACAAAATTCCTCTTTCTCTTCCCGAATAGAACGTGACTTTACTTAAATATTTGCTCTCAAATATTCATCTCCGACTCCGTTGGTCGTCATAGGGAAATGCATTTGAACATTTGTCATTGTCATTGAACAATATTGTCAACCGTGTTTAAAGTAAGACTGCACGGAACCACGTGTAAGAACACGATGTATTGATAATTCGAAAAAAAACTGTAAACTCATGTGAAGGTTCTTAACCGCGGTGATATTAGCTTTTGTTGTATCATCACACACGGGTCTCTAGGTACACATGGGAAAAGCTGATTGTTTGAAATAGAACTTAATTGAGAAGACGAAAGGGCATTTCTTAAATACTACAGAGCTGTGGAGCGGAAAGTGCCTTACAGAACGCATAGATTAAAAGTTATCAAATTCATGGTGCGTGCGTTTGTTTGGGAAATGGTATTTTGTCTAACCTGGGTGTTTGGGTTAGGTTAGGTTATGAGGGTCTTATATACATGTCAACATAAAAGAGTTGGTACTGGTTGGCTCACTCATCAACGCAGAGACCAAACCGCTAATCGTAGAGTCATGAAATTTGGAAGTTGTTTTCCTCTATATGAGGAAGCAAGCATTACGAAAACATTTTTTTGTTTTCAACCTGCCCCTTTCGCGTGTGTGTTTTTCGTAATTTTAGACAAACGATAAATCTTAAACCGTTAGTCGTATTCAATTGAAATTTCGCATGTTAACAGAAAAAAAATAATTATTAGACAGGTGTCTAGGAATTATTTTTTAAATTGCCCCCGTAGCCTATTTTAAAGCAATCAAATTTGAAAAATACCTACTTTTTCAAAAGCCATAACTTACAAGCCGCTTAACAGGGAAAATAAAATAATTGGGCAGGTATTTTAGGATATATTGACATTAACGCCCGTGTTTGACTTTTTTGGGGAGGTTTTAAATTGTTATAGGTACAGGGTGTTACCGACTTTCAGTACTGTGGGAAATAGTGTTTAATCTTTTTCTAAGAAAAAAATCGTTCCATGATAAGGGTCTTTCTCTAGCAGTACATTACTTACCGAAGATTTCAGAAAACCCTTTCTTTGGTGTACACAGACCCAATTTATATAAAAAAAAGCTCCGCTAATAGTTGCTGTATGAAGTTTATTAAGGACTTTATTTTTAGTTCTTTGGAAGGCAATTAAATTAAATGAAAATCTTATATAAGTCTTGAGATATTAAATTTTTTAGCCAGTACCACTTGTCTTACCCATACAAATTTTGACTGTCACGTCACTTACCTATCTACCTCCAAAACATGTGCTTTATAGTTTTTTTTCTTTTGAACGTAAAAATAAATAAAGCAAATTTAATTCATAGGTAAGTTTCCGGAGAAACCCATACGGCCGTCGTAAGAAGAACCGTATGGCAATACGAGAAAGCCATTTGGGAAAAACTAAACGGTTTCCTTAAGAGTTTTAACTGGTCGCTGTGCTTCCTCGACGGCGACGTGGAGGCTGCTGCTGATATGATAACAAACATGATTTTATTGGGTATGAAATGCTTTATAAATAGTATAAAAAGTATCAAACCCAAGGTAAACGCGTGGTGTGACTCGAGCTGGCTATCAGGTTAAAAGAGGTAAGCTTTCGCTCTTATAAGTCGAAACCATCTGAGGAAAACCGGAAAAAATTCAAACGAGCCAGAAATGACTGCAATCCCAACATTAATCGTGTCAAATTCTCCCACGATCAAAAGCTGAGGCAAAAAATACTACATAGTCCCACGGGTAGTAAAAACTTTTGGCCATTTGTTAAAAAACATCAAGAATTCGGCCTCATCATCTATCCCGACACTCATTTACAATGACATTCCAGCCGTCAGCTCTTTGGATAAAGCCAATCTGCTTGCTGCTCACTTTGCAGCTAACTCAACGCTCCCAGATTGTGCTTTGGCTCCCCTGTACTCGAGCGCGTAGAATACTCCATGTGACCAATCCACTTCCGCACTCGCACAGTAGCTAGAGTACTTCAAGATCTTGACGTTCACAAATCCGCTGATCCAGATGGTATTTCCCCAATCGTTCTGAAGAGGTGTTCTTCTACGCTGCCAAAACCACTACGTAAGCTTTTCTATCTTTTCTATTCTTCAGGGCTCTTCCCGGGAAGATGGAAAACAGCATTTGACTAGCCTGTACCAAAAAAATGTGAGTCTTCTTCTCAAGGCCGGAGCCAGGGGGGGATCACAGGGGTTTGAACCCCCCCCCCCCCCCAGCCCGAAATTTTTTAAAAAATGCATCTGTAAATATCATACTTTTCCGCATCAGTATGAAATTTGTACTCAAATAATTATTGATTACTAGGGGTCGCCCCATGGTCGAAATTCGACCAATTTATTCTATCAGTTGAAAAAAAAACAAAGTCGACTGTTATAAATATTAATCGGAGAACGAAATTTTTCGACATTGCAAATGATTTCACATGATATAAAAATTTTCCGGCATTTTTAAGTAACTTCAAGCAACTTCAAGCATTTTCAAGTAACTTCAAGCATTTTCAAGTAACTTCAAGCATGTCCAAGTAATTTCAAGTATGTTCAAGCATTATCAAGTAACTTCAAGCTTTCAAGCATTTTCAAGTAACTTCATGATATAAAATTTTTCCGTTCCGATTGGCAGATTATTGCCTCACACAGCAATGTTGTTGTTGTTGTAATTTCATCCAATTGGCTTCATTTTACCTGCTGTAATTCATAATGTGTGTTATATATGCGTGGATAATTTTTGTATTGTGCACTTCTATGTATTGCCCCCTACCCAAATATATATAGTGTTGGCATATCTACTCGTATGTGACGTATAATAGCAAAAAAGGGGGGAAACACGTTATAGGCAACTCCGTATTAATATATAGATGTTAAAAATTTCTGATTTTAGTTTTAAGCTATCAAAGACAGTTTTAACGGAGTTCAACCTGTAGTACCTACGCGAGTCTCACCCAGAAGCCTTATACGTGCATTGTAGCGCACACTCTCTTAACCTGGCATTAGAGCATTCTTGTCAAATTCAGCCTATTGGTACCAAAAAATCTGTTGGAATTTTTTTTAAATTATCGGCAAAGCGCACACATCTGTTGCAGGAAATGATTAAACAAAATTATCCTCAAAATAAATGGAAAAATTTGTGTGAAACACGCTGGGTGGAAAACCATAATGGGTTGATGAGGTTTAAGGAAATTTTTGAAGCGATAATTGATGCTTTGGAAGAGTTGTGTAGTGATAAGGACTCTGATGCGTCATCGAAGGCGAGTTGCTTTTTAAGATCTATTTCAGCTAGATTTTGCAGTAAGTTTGTGTTGTATGAGTGTTTTGTTTACATATACATTGCCACTTTGTAAGATCTTACAATCCCCTTCATGCGACTTAGTGTCTGGATTGGAACATGTGGAATTAATAACAAACACATTCCAAGGAATATCATTCCGGAATTCAAAACAATTTTTGAGACTGCACAAAACTTAGTAAATGTTGTGGATGAAAAACTTAAAATTTCACGAATTGTGTCAAGGCAGCAGCACAGACAAAACATGAGCACAACAGATCCTGAAACATATTTTAGGATAAGTATAATGATTCCTCTTTTAGATGACTTTTTAAGTCAGCTAAAAATGAGATTTGAAAACCCATACTTTTGATTCCGAACAAACAAAATTATAACGAAAAAAACTTCAAATTTTATAAATGTTTTTTGGATTGGGATACTTTAAAAGCTGAATTTACGCTATTGAAGACAAAATGCCATACACAAAAGATATAGAGCGTTCAAAGAGTGCAATAACAGCTCTTGGTGAATGCAATAAGGATCTGTTTCCTGACATCCACAAGCTTCTTAAAATTTTGGCGACACTACCGGTTTCAACATGTACACCGGAAAGAACATTTTCGACAATGAAACGTCCAAAAACTTATCTAACAAATTTTACCGGTGAAAATGCGGTAATGTGAATTCATCAACAAATTGAGATAGACACTGAGGAAGTTTACGATATATTTGCAGCGCAGAAGGCCAGAAGATTAAATTTAATTTTATAAAAATGATTCCTACCTACATGTTATGTAATACTTTTTGTAGTAATAAAATCTTAAAGAATGATGATATGTTCCTAATATATAAATACTTAAAATTATTTAAAAAAATATTGGAAGTCTTTTAGTTTTTCAAATTTGTTTGAGAGTTTTCTTGGAAAAACTATGTATGCAATAGTATTTTATTAGCAATAGTCTACCTAAGAAAAAAAAATATTGAAAATCGTTAAAGCAGTTTTTTTAGAGCGGTTTTTTTTTTAATTTTTGAAAAATATTTTGCAATTTTTTGAGTACATATTTCAATACAAGGAAATCTGTAGTTTTCATCTAAAAAAAAATCTGGAAAAATTCAATATACCCGTTTCCAGCATATTCAAAAATCCAAAAAAGTTATGTATGAATTTAATTATATAAGCCTTCCTAAATTTTAAATTTAATTGAAATCGGTGTTGTTGTTAGCGAGAAATTTTGATGTTAAAAAATCGGTTCTATACTAGGTACCGTTTTAAGATAAATCTCGTAAAATCCATTCTTACCAAAAGATAAACTGTTTTATCTAAATCGTTAAGGCCATTTTTAGAAAATTAAGTTTTAATTTAAATTGTTTTAGATCTAAAATTCCAATTTCAACAACGCCTTGTGTGAGACTACTAAATAAACACTATGAACCAAGTTTGCAAATCGGCCCATCCGCTTAGGCTGCAGATCTGCAAACAGGCAGACGGACGAACAGAATTTTCCAACACATTTTTTTCTATTTCCCTATCATCGTAAAGTCATGTTTAATTGTTATCTCAATTTTTGTTTGCACCAATCCATAAAGTGCCTTATATATATTATAGTACCATAATCCCAATTAAAATTCGTGTTTGGTCGATTTTCGGCTAAAATGGACTCTATTAATTTTATTTATTACATCTAGCTACCATTCATAAAGGTACACACTGATTGGTGTATGGAAAAAATATAACCCCCTCCTCCTACCGACCAATTGCACTTACGTTCCTTCTTTCTAAGGTCATGGAAACGCTTATCAACCGCCAGCTAAAATACCTTGAATCTCGAAAACTTCTCAATGACCGGTGGTACGGTTTTCGGGCCAACGGGTCCACGGGTGAATTGATGACATATCTAACCGAAAAGTGGAACCAATCTCTTCGCCAAGGTGGTGAAAGTAAGATTGTTGCGCCTGATATTTCAAAGGCATTTGACAGAGTTTTGCATCAAGCTCTCTTGTCGAAACTAAGTGCATTTGCAATCGATGATAATCTTCTTCAATGGATTAGAAATTACCTTTCGGACCGTTCAATTCAAGTTGTCTTGGACGGTTTCAAGTCTGCAACTCACCTCATAAATGCTGGTGTTCCCCAAGGCTCTGTCTGTCCCCGACTCTCTTTCTCATTTTTATAAATTTTCTCCTGTCTGTTACTTCTAATCCAATCCATTACTTTGCTGATGACAGTACCCTCAGCTTTTCATACTCGTTTCTTGGGTCACGCCCCACTTCTTCGGGTGTGGAACTGGAACGGCAACGTATGTTAAGCTCATTAAATTCCGATCTTAGCGGCATAATTCAGTGGGGTACAACCAATAGAGTGGAATTTAATGCATCCAAAATATAATGCTGTCTCCTGTCATTAAAGCAAAACCCACACACACTGCCATTATCCATGAATGGCACTTGCATCGCTTAAAACGGAAAGACTTTCCATTCTCGGAATGTGTGTCAATGACAACCTTCGTTAGAATGACCCCATATTCGCTGTCGCCAAGAACGCTGCGAAATGTCTAGGCTTCCTTAAGCGATGTAAGAAATATTTCACCCCTACTGACCTGGCTACAATTTAAAAGGCGTTTATCCGCCCGAAACTCGAGTACAACGCTCATATCTGGTGTCATCGTCGCAATGTCTCCTGTCTTTCGTTATTTTATCGGTATTTCCACCATAAGTGCTCTAACGAAATAGCCAGTTGCATTCCACCCCTTGAACATTTCAACCGCAATACCCGCCATGCAATGAATGCCCATCAGTTCACCCTCAAGCCTGTATTCGGATGTACAGCGAAGAACAAAGAGCCTTTCCTTAGCCGTGCAACACGAATGTGGAATACTTTTCCACGCTCTATTTTTCCTTTACAATTGGTCCGTTCACGAACTAATATGCAAACGTAAATTTATATAAACTTTCGTGCAAAACTACACAAACGCGTTCGCGTACTGAGAAAATGGTAAAAAGATGAACGAAAGAAAAATGTACTTTCGTTCATTTTTCTTCACACAGAATTTCAGCTGGCAAGAAAATGAAAACTGTCAAATGATGAAATCCTATGAGTTTGCCAGCAAAAAAAAACAGCTGTTGCTTCTTTTCAAGCCAAACTATGATGTTTTTTCAACTTTTTACACAAAAGCGTTCGCGTACTTTTCTTAGAAATGAGAGAATTCTCTCTTGATTTTGGAGATGTGACACTTTTCATTTTTCTACACATAAAGTACGCGAACGGAAATAATATAACCTACAAGCATTCAAAACCAACGTGCATCGGCAACTCTCCTTTTCTTCTAATCCTAATTTCCTTAACGCCCGCGCTGTGTAGCCAATACATGATAAGGATACTAAAAAAATCCCTTTAGTGCGCGTAATTTATATAAAAAAAAAAAACGGTCCAAGCTGCACTCCCTCCGCCATGCGCGTAGCACTCAGAGTTCGACTGCTTCAGTCACTACCTGTTCAGTCGATTCATCCCATAACTTGTTCGGAGTTCGATTGTATCAGTCATCCAACTCGGAATAACCGGCAAAGAGAATAAAGAATTGTTTTAAGTTCGATTGAAACAGTCATCTCAAAAGTCACTGTCAACATATCGCAACCATTATGCGAATCTCATTTCAGCCATGCTGCATCCCGTGACTCTTCATGAGTACCTGCCCCAAAGTCGCTACCTCGTAGTAGGTAGCCACAGCCCGAGCGACGACCGCCGATATACCCCCATACAACAATTTGTGCTGCAAACAAAAATGCATGGCCGCTAGCCATAATTCTTGGAATCGTTCTTTTGTGCAACCGTGTGTACATTTCTCAAAGAAACGCGCCTAATATAATATAATATAATATAATAAGTAGAGACTGAAGTCTTACAGCGACAGTCAACTTCCGGAAGCACCACCACAAGTTGGCGAGCCCAGCCTTCAGGAGCCCCAGTTCAGGATAATTACGTTAATTAGATTTCCCCCATAGCGCACATTGAGCCCCATTATGAAGAAACATGAATAAAACGTATAGTCCGCCCAAAATCTTGTTAAAGTGAACTCGTCTTAAAATAGCTGGAGTTCCATCAAATGAAATCTTGAAAATTGAATTGTAAAATGAAGCGAGAGGTACTCGTAGGTAGAAGTATGTGCAAGTAGAACTTCCTTCCTCCCATCGATTTGGAAAAGTTTTCCTATTTCACCTGGCAGTCTAACTTCACCAGTCTAACAGTCGCGCACTTCACATTCCATATTCATATCTACAATCTATCTGCCTGCTGCCTCATGATGGGCTTATGATGAGCGCCAAGGGTGCTTTCAAAAAGCTATAGCAAGCAGCCTCGGCAATATAAAGGTAAATTCCGTGAATATGCTAGTAAATAACACGAATCACTCATACAAAGACCCATTCACAGTGCACGTAAAAACCATCACATTTAGCGGTTGGGTGAGTTCGTTGACATTTTGCAATTCAACTGGGCAAATTGGGAGGGAAGGAAGTCCAACTTCACCCAACAACACTTTCTAGAAAAACCGAGAAAAAATAAACCCCATATTGATCAGATTTTCATGCCCATCTTTCCCGGAGGGAATAAGTTTGTACTGCCACCTCTCCTCTTTGTATTGTTTTGTGTGACCACAAGTTATTTTAAGTACTCTCTGTGGCGCCATTTATTAGTGATGCAGGTTATTCAACTGATTAAAATAGTTGCTTACGCTTCAATTGTAAAAGTTCATTAAACATGAATTTACTCTCCGTTTTGTAGGTTATCTATTGATTTGCGGCAAAGTGAATGATAGCGTGTAAGAGTTGTTCAAATCTACGCGGTAAGGTGGTTGGTAGAAAATAATCATGAATGAAAGATGGGGGGGGGGGGGGGGGGGGTTGGGGGAGGTTTTCGCTATTGTTCACTGAACGATTAGGGCGCTTTGTAAAGAACGAACGGTAAGTGGTGGCATTTATAAATACAATTGTGCTCTTCTTGACGCTTTTGTTCCATTCAGGAAGCCGTAAAGTCTTTTAAAGATAATAATTTTTTGTGTTTGGAATATACAGGGTGTCCCAGTTAATCAGTATAATCCTTTAAGGGGAGACTCTGATGTTTCGCCAAACAAGAAAATGTATGGAATGGATTATCATCCTGTCAAGTAGATCCGAACAAGTTATTGGTGCACCACACCAGATATGAGCGTTGTACTCGAGTTTCGGGCGGATAAACGCCTTATAAATTGTAGCCAGATCAGTAGGGGTGATATATTTCTTACATCGCTTAAGGAAGCCAAGACATTTCGCAGCGTTCTTGGCGACATCGAATATGTGGTCATTCCAACGAAGGTTGTCATAAACACACATAACGTGAATGAAAAGTCTTTCAGTTTCAGCGATGCAAGTGCCATTTATGGATAATGGCAGTGTGTGCGGGTTTTGTTTTCATGACAGAAGACAGAATTGCGGTTTAGAAGCATTAAATTCTACTCTTTTGGTTGTCCCCACTGAATAATGCTATCAAGATCGGAGTCTAATGAGCGCAACATACGTTGCCGTTCCAGTTACACACCCAAAGATGAGGGGCGTGACCCAAGAAACGAATATGATAAGGTAAGTGTACTGTCATCAGCGAAGAATGAATTGGATTAGAAGTAACAGACAGGAGATCATTTAAAAAAATGAGAAAGTGGGTCGGGGACAGAACAGAGCCTTGGGGAACACCAGCATTAATTTGGTGAGTTGCATACTTGAAACCATCCAAAACAACTTGAATTGAACGCTCCGAAAGGTAATTTCTAATCCATTGAAAGAATAAATCATCGATCATCGAGAGATTGGTGCCATGCTCTGTCAAATCAATTTGAAATATCAAGGGCCATGATCTTACATTCACCACCTTGGTTTTGGTTCCACTTTTCAGTTAGATAAGTCATCAGATCACCAGTGGACCTGTTGCTGCGAAACCGTACTGCCGGTCATTAAGAAATTTTCGGGTTTAAGATATTTCATGAGCTGACGGGTTATCAGCGTTTCCATGAACGTTATTGCAATTGGTCGCTAGGAGGAGGGAGATGAAGATTCGCCTTTTTATGGACAGGCTGGACAAATGCTGTTTTCCATCTTCTCGGGAAGAGCCCTGAAGAAAAGGATAGATAGAAAAGCTTGCGCAAAGGTTTTGCCAGCGAGGAAGAACACTTCTTCAGAAGGATAGGGGAAATACCATCTGGACCAGCGGATTTGTGAACGTCAAGATCGTGAAGTACTCTAGCTACTGTACGAGTGCTGATGTGAACTGGTCCCATGGAGTATTCTACGCGCTCGAGTACAGGGGGAGCCAAAGCAGAAGCGTTGAGCTGACTGCAAAGTGAGCAGCAAACAGATTGGTCTTATCTATACGGCTGACAGCTGGAATGCCATTTTGTATCAGTGTCGGGATAGATGTTGAGGCCGAATTCATGATGTTTTTTTAACAAATGACCAAAAGGTTTTATTACCCGTGGGACTTTGTAGTAGTTTTTGCCTTAACTTTTGGTCATAGGAGAATTTTATACGATTAATGTGGGCATTGCAGTCATTTCTGGCTCGTTTGAACTTTCTTCGGCTTTCCTCAGATGGGTTGTCTTTGAATGACCGAAAGCTTACCTCTTTTAACCTGATAGCCTCTTTGCAGCTCGAGTCACACCACGCGTTAACCTTGGGTTTGATACTTTCTATCCTGTCAGGGATGAAAGACTTCATGCCCATGTGAACTATGTTTGTGACCATGTCAGCAGCAGCATCCACATCGTCGTCGAGGAAGCACAGCGACCAGTTAAAGCTTTTAAAGAAACCTTAATTTTTCCCAATTGGCTTTCTCGTATTGCCATACGATTCTTTTAGGAGTTTGTTCTTTGACAATGTGGTTGGAGTACGAGGAATCAGCTGATGTGATACATTGGTCTGACGAAAATAGAGGCGATAATACGTTTAAAACGTATTTATCGGGGTGAGAGGTAAGAAACAAGTCCTGGCAGTTTGACTGCTAATGGCCGGTATTCGTGTCGGCTTATTTACAAGCTGAGTCAGGTTATTTACCTCAGGGTGAAGGGTCACAATTCTTGTGATAGAATCAGACAGCGCATCAAACTCCTTATAAGGTGAATGTCTGCCCCAATTTGGGCTTACAGTAGTGGATTAATTGCCTACGGACATGGAATTTTAGCCAAATGAAATTAAATTCTGGATTGAAACATTGGCCATATTGAGGCTAAAGGTGACAGGCTACCTCAGTACGTATATAAACGGCGAGACCGCGATGGGTAAGGAACAACGGCACTTAGTTGTAACCAGGTAGACTAAACTCCATTACCTGTGTTTCACTTAGTGCCAATACAGCTGGTTTATTGAGGGAGACATGGGCGTATAATAAAAAAAAACTTTCCTCAACCCACGGATGTTGCTCACATCCACTACAAAATTTCTACACATTATAAACTACAAACATAAATAAAACACAAACTCTGACGCTAAAAACCTAAGCAGAGCCGTGAAGTGAAGACGCGCCTTTGGATTTCCAAAACCATTTACTGCAGGTGTTATGCCCGTACGCAATTTGCTTTGGTCTACCAACAAAATCAATTATTATTATGTAGGTACAATAGGTATTTCGTACATTTTGGAAAGAGAATTAAGTAGCGCATACAATGCATGTAGCTACAAAAAAGTTTTGGCTCTTTTAACTCAAAATTATGAAAATTTTTTGTTTAATTTTTTCACTTAAAATGCATTTTTCTCAAAATTTTTATTTAATAATTTTTTTTATGAAATTTTTATCCATGAAAAATTTCCTTAACATTATTTTTTACACACGATCAACAGCAGTTGTAGTAAAAACCTTTTTTTGTCAGACAATAAGGGTTAAAGAGAAGTGAACCTTAAAATCCCCAAATCGTAGAACACCATGTAGCCGGCTACGTATCAGCGCCATAAAAACCATTGGTTCTAAAACGAGCGACGTGCTTCTCAAAGTTGAAGTGATGATCTGTTTCTGTTTCTACCATACAACAACAATTTCTGGTATTTCTTACGTAGTTGTATGCGAATCATTAATCTACGAAATCATTCTCCATTAAGTATCATTTTGATATATACTGTCATTGCACACGCCCGTTGGAAATTTGTTGCTCACGATGAACTCATTACATGTCCCGCTCTGACGTCTCGCAACGTCATGCTTTCAGATCTAGCTATCTATAAAAAATATTGCATAACTGGATTAATAAATAAAAACGATGTACCGGTGATTTGTCATCCGAACTAACTGCGAGTACCTACTTAAAACTTGCCAACAACGCTATGTTTATATTAATTATGTAGTGGCATAACGGTTTTATGTGGAACTTGCTTTAAGATTGTTAAATATATGGTCATACATGTATGTGCCGGTGTAATCTGTAAAATATTTATTGCACCAACTGCCACACCAAAGCCTGGTATCCGCACTAACTGCACTGCACTTGGCTGCGACCTAATTAGACTTGGAAACTCTTTACGCCTTATTCCACTTGTTGCTTTCTTTAAAGGACAAACTATAGAGGACAACAACTTGCACATGCTGACGCAGTCGTTCATTTCATTGCTGTGTAACTAAATAAACTTCTAATTAGGCAATTTCATTCAAGATGGTCCTGAAATATTAATTAATGGCGTCGTCGTCGTCGGTGTTCTGGAGCAGCACTCTCCTGTGCACACGCCGAAGTATCGCAATGGATCTATCTGTCCGTTCTCTCGATAGTTTAATGACGTTTTTTTATGAAGTCTGTCATAGACAACGTGAGGGAGTTGCACGCATGGATGCATGCAGTCATGCAATACTCACTTTGTGATGGTCGTGATATTTTCGTTACCACATCTTTGAATTCGTCGTAATCCCATGCCGTGATGTTTATCCAGTTGTTATTATATATTTTCATTTTTTCCTTTGCTTATTTTTCTTATGGTTTCTGGGGTAATGTACTATAAAAGTGGAAGACGAGCTGTTTCAAAATACACACATAAAAACTCTTCATACGTCATGTGGGATATGGTTAAAAGAGTTCTTCCTTTTGCACTCCTCCGCAGCTCCGTGGGGGTCACTCATTGATGTACACACGGAAGTCGCTAATTAACGTAGGTTACCTCTCATCGGAAACGTAATTACTTTTAAGTTCAATTTAAACTAATTTTGAATTGATGATCAGAAATTTAGGTTATTTGCCAAAGAAAAATGGTGTTGGGTAAAATGTGAACATTTGAACGTACGTACATATAGCTGTGTTTAAAGAACGTTAACTAGAACAGAGCAGTGCAGCACAAGTGATTGAAAACTGTCAGATAAAGATAGAACAAAAATTTGTTCCTATGTATCTGCAAATATTTGTTTCTTAAAAATAAGAAAGGATGCATAATATGCATCCGAATCCACATTCAAATATATTATGTTAGAATGCTGATTCGTCGTTCAAAGGTCAATGATTTCGCGGATAAGTCATCGCCTGACTACGAGTATTATCCGAATACAAGACACATTTAACAACATACACTTCGCTTCGACTGAATAAGCACAAACATTTTCTAAGCTACGTTGTCCATTTTTTCAAAACCTTGTGCCGTAATATATCATTTAATGATGCAAACTGTTTGCTTATGATGTTAAGAAAATAAATCGGAAAGAATAATTCAAAAGGTACCGCTATTTTTTCCCTGATTCCCTTGCAAAGCATTCAATATGGATAAATGCAGTTTTATTTTGCGTCAACTGAATAGACACAAGGTCATTATTTTCACTGCTTATGAGTATTCTGTGGAAATTGACACATTGCTTTAAGTGAATTTTATTTGATTAATTGTATTTCAAAGAAAAATGGGTACCTAGATCAAAATCTCTAAATAGTGTTGAAAGAGCTCAAATCGATTTACTAAAAGAATAAGGACTAACCGGGCGTTCTATAGCTGACAAAATTGGACGAAGTTTTAGTGTAGTATATTCTTATTTAAGAAGCAAAGATTCGTACGGAAAAAACATGAAAGGAGGTCAAAAAACGGCAACAACAGCAGTTGATCGAAGAGCAATTTTAAGATGTGCTTTCAATTCCTGTGACTCTGCGGCAAAAATAAGGCAGAAAGCCGGTGTTACTGCAAGCGTTTCAACAGTGCGAAGGGTTATCAATAGTGCCAAACATCTAAAACGGATGAAAATTCAAAAGAAACCACCACTTAACGAGAAACGGAAGTGTATGCGCTTAGAATTCCCTACGACTTTTGTCTACCAACATTTTATTAGCTCTTAATAGGGAATTTTGACTAATTGGTCATTTTAGAGGTGTTCTTTGCCGCTATTGTGTTCTTTTTAAGCCAAAAATTGATTGCGGGTTTCAAGGTGGCTTTATTCTGAAAGAACTTAGTAGGTATTGGTACAAAGACTTCCATGAACATACGAAACAGTATTTGAAATCAAAGTGGCACTCTGAATCTACAGAAAAAGTTAACGAATTTTGCAAAGTTTTAGACAACAAGGCCAAAAGTGTTGACCAACTGATCAACACTTCGATAGAAAAACAAATCGAAACAAACAGGAATAAAATCATACCGATAGTTGAAACAATCGTGTTTTGTGCCACAAACAACATTCCCTTAAGGGGTAAGACAGATGAAACTGCAGTTTTTAACAACTTGCTGCATTTTAGAGAAGATGCTGGAGACTTAATTTTGAAAGATCATCTGCTCCATTCACCAGCTAACGCAACGTACATCTCTCACCGCACTCCAAATGAAGTAATTGGAATTGGCAATGATATTTTAAGAGAAAAAATAATTGAAGACGTAAACAAAAATCGATTTTTTTCTGTAATAGCGGACGAATCAAGTGATATATCCGGCACAGAACATCTGTCATTGGGAATGCGATTTGTCCATAAAATGCCAACAGGTGAATTCCAAGTGATAAAGATGCCGAGTTTTCTTAAAAATTTTCTCGATGAAAACATAATATGTAAGATTAGTTCGTAAAATAGTTTTTAGGCCGAAAGGTAATAATTATAAGATAGAGTTAAGTTTAGGGCGTCCGCATAAGGATCAATATTCTAGAATAAGTATCCTGTTAATTTTAAGTTAGATTTAATCATTTTTGTCTAGTATGTAAGTTGATATAAGCTAATAATTAATAAAAATGAATTTAAAAGTAAAGGTGAATTCCAAGTGCGCGAAGATTTTGTAGGTTTTGTAACTCTGCAAAGTATGGATTCTGCTACCATAGGGAGCACAATTTTATCGCCACTAACAAATTTCGGGTTGAACTTGTCAAATTTGGTCGGACAAGCTTATGATGGGTGCTCCACCATGGCTGGAAAATTGAGTGGGGTAAGGAAAAGAATACAAGATTTGTACCCAAAGGCAAATTTTTTCCACTGCAGCTCGGACAAATTAAATTTTGTGAAAAATTATGTAAGCGAAGTGTCCGAGATCAGAAATGCTTTTGGGACTATAAAAGAAATAATTACTTTTTTCCTTTGCGAAGAAAATGTATTCCCAGCATCCCCCTGTTCTGTGAAACAAGATGGACAGCAAAATACAAAAGTATACGAGTATTCAGGGAAAACATACTCGTTGTAATGGAAGCACTGCAAAAACTGGCGGACGAGGGAAACCGTGTTACAAAACAACGAGCCCTTCAACTTTATTACTCGTGCTCTAATTCTACTTTTTTAGTCTGATTGTTCATATTGGCTCATAACTCGTCGATACTTGAACCAGTCGCAAATATTTTACAGGGAGTTGACCAGAATTTATTAAGTGTAAAAGAGCACATCACTATCTTAAACAAGCATTTTGAAGAAGATCGGGAGAATGCTGAGAATTCCTTCAAAACGCTTTGGGAAACAATATTCAAAAATGTTTGAGTGAATCCGGTATTGAATTGAGCTGCCCAAGAATTGTAAAAAAACAAACTCACCGATTGAATATTCCTTCGACTTCACCCGAAAATTATTTTAGAATACCAATTCTCGTTCCTTACTTGGATTCTCTGATAATGTCCCTTAAAGAGCGGTTTTCAGAAGAAAATGAGTCCGCATATGCAATATTTCAGTTATCTCCTAAAAATATGCAAAGCATGGACTCATCCAATTTCAATTCGATTGTCCAAAAGATAACTGGTAAATATGGATCCTTTCTGGATAATTTTTCTGCCGAGTCCGTTATGTGGTTTAACTACAATGAGATGAATTTTGATCAAACTCAATATACCAATATAAGAATTTTTTCCTTCGGTTTTTGCAGCAATTTCTATAGGACTTTCCATTCCCGCCACTACATGTACAGCAGAGCGATCATTCAGTACATTGAGGAAGGTAAGAACTTGGCTTAGGTCAAAAATGAGCGATAAAAGGCTTGATGCGTTGTGCATGATGAACATTCACAATAATTTAGTACAAGAAGATACGGATTTTTATAATAAAATAATGATCGTTTTAGTAAATAACCACGAAAACTGCAATTCCTGTTTTCAAAACAACAAAAATAAATTTTTAATGAGCGTTATTTTAGTATTTACTTGCTGCACCCGCCCGGCTTTGCCCGTGCCCGAGAATTCTATTGGCCAATATGTTCGAGTAGACTTCCTTATTAATGTCTATAGCGGGTATCTAGCGTAACTATGTGGCTGCCTCTAAAAAAAGAAGACCGATTTTGACCAAACTTCACAGAAACACTCTCAGGCCAATACCGAAGATTGCCTGATTTAAGCTCAACCTGTTCCGCTTAGGGTAGGTGCTTTTTGTCTGGCAGGCGCCTATGTCAGCTTACTTGTGCAAATCAAACAACAAAGCGAAAGTAAAAAACTTCGATAGAATCACTTTTCATTCACTTTCACACCGATTGTTATCAATGTGGGAAAAGCAACTTTCCGATGTCCGATTCACAAAAAAAAAATGCAAAAAAATTCAATAAGAGTTATTTGAATAAAACATTGAACACACGATATCTCAAGAATGAAAGTGCGCACAAACACCACAATAGGCTTGAAACGTTGGTCTGGTCTCCCTCTTTCATATGCGCGTTCGGATAACAAAATAGGTGACGTCTGTACGATGGTTTTTTATATGTGCGGTCTCTGTATCTGCATCGGAATTTACACGCATATGCACATATGCATGTGTACTCACTCAAATGCCCATAATTCACACACCGATGCAGATACAGATATCGCACATACCAAACATCCTTTGTACAGACGTCACCTTTCATGGAAAAAAATTTCATTGGAATCGGTTAACGCGTTTGGCCAAACAGCGGCAACAAACTCAAATATGGATTGATTTTTATATATATAGATTATTATCATACAAGAAAAAAAGGTGACTAGGTTCCATAAAAAAATTAAATCAATTGCCAATGAAATTTAAAATTGCCTTAAAAATTTTATCAAAATATTTTGTTTGGAAACGTTTGGGGATGGTTAGTACGAAAAGTTTATGAGTCTGGCCTTCAGTTTGAGGACATAGAATCCTGGCCTGGACGGACATTTCGCTGGACTACATATAGATGCTGTACGATTCCATGCCGGATCGAATTTACGAAACTATTACGAATAAAGGCGGCAGTACCCACTACTCAAATAACACAATAAAAAACTATTTTAAGAAAAACTTCTTCATTTAATCCCAATAACTTTTATTTCCAATTTCAATATTTGTGTCTATTCAGTTGACGCAAAATAAAATTGCATTTTTCCATATGGAATGCTTTGCAAGGGAACCAGGGAAAAAATAGCGGTACTTTTTGAATTATTCTTTCCGATTTGTTTTCTCAACATCATAAGCAAACAGTTAGCATTATCAAATGATATATTACAGGACAAGGAAAAATGGACAACGTAGCTTAGAAAATGTTTGTGCTTATTCAGTTGAAGCGAAGTGTAAGTCTAATATTTTCACACGCCCGTACTGACGAAGCAGAAGACCCTATCGAGGAGGAGTTCTATGACCTCCTGGACGAAGCTTGTCCGCAGTACGATGTCAAGATCTTCCTCGGGGACTTCAGCGCCAAAATCGGTAAGATTATCATGTTTGGCAGATCAGTAGGGGGTCACAGCCACCACGACACGACAACGGCTTCCGACTAGTCGGCTTTGCAGCAGCCCATTATACGGCGATAAGTAGCACTACGTTCCCAAGGCTGGGCATCCAAAAAAGAAATTGGCGCTCTTTAGATGGTCGAGCCGCAAACAAAATCGGACAAGTGCTAATCGACGGGAGCACGCATCGAACATCTTAAACGTGCACACATTAGGAGGGGCAAACAATTCAGACAATTTTCTTGTTGTGGCTGAATTCAGAGCTCGAATGTCCAACAAAAATAAGCTGCGAACCGCCCAGAAAAAGAAATTCAATGTTGGAAGCCATAGCGCACGACTGAAGTAGCCAGAGTTCATAAAAAGTGCCTAAGCGAGAAATTCGCACTCAGGCGACTTTATTCAGAGGTCGACTACCCAACGAGAAGAAGCTGTGAACCGCCCAGAAAACGAAATTCAACGTATGACCCCTTTTGACATGACTAAAGTAGCCTGAGTCTACAAATAGCGCCTGAGCGAGAGATTTTCACCTCTGCACTCACCCCCCACAGACGCCAACAATATGTGGAATCGGTATAACAAGGGGATCAAATCTGCAAGCGCTACAACGCAAAGCTAGGACACCAATGGAAGAGTATCGAGCCAGGAAAAGGGAGGAAAAGGAGATGCCATACGCAGTCTCCCCGTCTGGTGCAGTTCATGGGCTGTTGGCATCATCGGGCCATACCTCTTCGAAAATGAACAAAATCGAAATGTCACTGTCAATAGCGACACCTGCAGAGAAATGACCAATAATTTGTTGTTTCCCAAAGTGCGTCAACATGGTCTGCAGGACATTTGGTTTCAACAAGATTGTGCCAAATGCCATACTGCCAGCGAAACCATAGAGTTATTGAGGGAAGTGTTCACCGACAATATTATCTCCAGAAAAGGACCTGCGGATTGGCCTCCAATATTCATAGGTAGTTAAATATCTAAGCTATCTAGCGATACTAATCATTAAAACTTCCTATGTATCCCCATGTCTTCTTCCCAATTTCTGTCTCAAGGGGGGACAATTTGATTGTCTCGGTTACGGTACCTACCTCAATATCGTCATGCCAGGTGTAATTCGTTCGGTAGCGGAAGAGGCTACGCAAAAATTTAGAAAAGCGAAAGCGAATTATTTGATACCCTGAACCCTGTCCATGTTCCAAACCCCTCCAAATGGGCGTGGCTTTAAGGTCCACTTTCGAGCTTTGAATTCAAAGCCAAAACATTGGTGACGGACAGACGCACATGACTTGATCGACTTAACATTCGTTTCTAGTTAAAAAAACAACAACATATAAATAGACTTTCACGAGTCTACGACTTAAGAACTATGAAGCAGCATTAATATACTTTAAGGATGGGGTATAGAAAGCAGCTCAAAGAATACAAAGAATACGAAGGCTGGTATCACTTGGCATTACAGCACTCTCGCCCAGCTGCAGATTTAGAGGACCTACTCAACCTTCGACTATACTGGTTATTTGACTCAAAAAGATTGCCGCAGCCTTGGCTGTTATGCTTCACATTGATTAAGAATTCCAACTAGGTGATGTAAAAGGTCACACGCAGATCTTCAGCTTCATGCAACTAACCTCTAGTATTTTGATTCAAGTTATACCCTCAAAAAACAACTTGCATCGAACTATTTTTCTTAATTTGCGGGCTCTAAAGGGGCATATTTTGAATGCCTCTTTAGTGTGCGCATAGCAGCGCAATGCTATTTATTCGGTGGAAGTAATCTAAATTGCATACCCTAAGGTGTATTGGGCAGCGAACCCCACAGGCGGACCAGTATAGGGATGTGGTTACCCATTTCATAAACTCGTCGTTAAAGTAGAAAATGAGAATACCCTTAGGTGCAGCCCTCTTACGAAGAAGCAAATGACTCCCAGCCAACATATAAGTTCTAGTAAGATGATGCATCTTTTCGGTCTCACAGTGAACTCTATCAAAACTTGGGATATCCACTTAACAAAAATATGTATCGCAAAATCTGCTTTCGTAAAACTAAATTATCTTATAAAAGCGAAGAATTACTTTGTCACAATGCAGCGCCTTGGTAGCTGTCACAGGATGCCGATGACTGGAAAGAACATCGGTGAGAAATCAATCTTTCTCCAATTGGTATAGCCAACATCTTGTAAAACAAAACGTGTTCGAATCATAATGTTCAGGACCGCGAAATACTAAACCAAAACCGCTCCCCAGTACAACTATGTACATACTTCCCGGCTATAAACATTAACTAAATAAAAACCTTATCTACCTATTTTTGAATTTGCCTGCAAACGATGCATTTTCAAGTGATATCCTTCACCTACCACTGACGCTCATAAAAAGTTCCTACAATAGCAAAACTTATACCGTATAAAACGTGCTCAATTTTCATCATTTCCTAAAGGACACTCAGCAGAAACAGGTCACGATGTCAATATGAAGTCTACAAGAGGAGCAGTAGGAGCATCATGCAAAAAATAACCTCAACAGGGTAACAACAAAAATGTATGACGTCGTAACATTATGACGTCAAATAGACGGCCAAACACGATACACGTCTTCTCCTCTCCCTCATACACTAGCATGGGAAACAAATATGGCAGAAGCGCTGGGCGTCGAGTGCAAGGCCATTAGTTTCATAGAAGGATTTTCGTTTTCCCCAAATCTCTTCGATAAGAAGGGAGTCCGCTTAGAGAATGTGTTTGTTTTTGTTTGTGGATTTTTCCAAACTCATATCCCATGACAAAGTAATGCGATGTTTGTTGTTGTCTCTATCTAGCAAATTTATGGAGATATACCATTAACATTATACCCAATCCCCACATAAGCTGTCACACACAAACTCTTAATATCCTTTCAAAATTGGGGCAAGGACAACTTTGATTATGAAATAATGGAAATGGTAGCATAATGTCGGAATAAGGGGCAGAAAAGCTTGTTCCATCCTAATTTTCACTAAGTAGAAAAGAGATGTTTGATCTCTCTTTCTTTGCAGGAGATTTGGTTCTCCTCTGTGGAGGAGAATTGAACGAAGATGCTGCAAACGTGCTACAGCTGATATGGGGCAAATCAAAAAAAGGTACAGCCTGCGCATCGAAGGACGACTATAAATTCTTTTTCGCTCGATAAGGAATTTAAGGATTTAAATAATCACGGAAAGAATACCAAATATTTGGAATTGAAGAAATTCTAGTCAAAAATGCACCAATTTGTTGCTGCTCCCGTGATAGAAGGAAATTATATCAGAGCATGGCAAAACTAAAGGGACGTATACGACGACAAAAGGCGAATTTCATGTCTAAAAGTTATGAAAACTAATTTCAATTTAAGGACAAAAATACAAAAATAAGGGTGGATGTTCAAACTGGGAGAATATGGGAGAGTTATGTTTTTGAAAAACATAAAACAGAATTAGGGAAGTGTAGGAAGATTTACTTCGTCGTCTAATATGCACGGCGCCTCGCTGTAATGGTCAATTGGCACAGCCCGTTTGTCTGTTGTTCGAGCCATTTTGCCACAACTGGGAAACTTCTGTAAATTATTTGCTTGGCTTTTTTTTAATATACACACGCACTAAAGGGATTTATTAGGTTTAGGACCCTTATAATGTAATAGCTGCACAGCGCGGGGGTAAAGGAAATTAGGGTAAGAATAAAAGGAGAGAGAGAAAGACAAAACTTTATTTTTTGTCACTAAAAAATTCTAGTTACTTTTCTAGTGACTTTTTGCAAAAACATATTTTTTTTTAAATTATTACGCCCCTGGTGATGTTACATCCCTGGTATTCGAGTTTGACACTTGCAAATTGTTCAACATTGTGATCCATTTAAACTTTTAAATGCCTTAATTATTTTACTTCGTTCACTCTGTAGCGGTGTTGTTATTCCTGGTACTATACAATCTGAAAAAGACTATTTCACTCATATCTAGGGTATGTTTTTGAATCAAAAATATCGGAATCGAAATTATCAAGCGATACAATTAGTCGTATAAGAACTTAATGCATAAATTTTACTAAAAAGTTAGTAAAAGAGGTTCAGAAAAGGGTTCCAAGTAATTGCAATACTTTAACAAAAATGGAATTACTATCAGTTGAAAATACTTTAAAACCCGTTAAAGATCGTCCTATCATTGACTTTGCAAAAAGTTTAGGTTTTCAGGACGAAAACATAGAACAAATTTTAAAGCACTGGATGGCTATTAATTTTGTGAAATGGAAAGAGCTTTAAGAAAGCGTAATGTTTTGGGGAAAAGTTTCGCGTTATAAAAACGCAGCGGGTGTCAATACTTATGAAGAATTATTCCAACTTGCTCGAACTGTAATGTCGCTTCCACATTCAAATGCCGAAGTGGAACGCATTGTTAGTATGATGAACATAGTTGAAAATAAGTTGAGAAATAAAATGTCAACGAAAACTTTGAACTCAATAATGCCCATCAGAAATCAACTAAAAATATACAAAAAAAGTTGTCATGAATACGAAATTCCTAAAAATCTTCTTTTAAGAAATAATTTAAAAAATGCCTCCGATATTGAGGTAAATGAAAGTGATGAAGATGAAATCGATCTAATTATTTCTGCTTTGTAGTGATTTTTTAAAAAAAAACTATTTTCTTTTAGTTAACATTATGTAAGTTTTTGATTTATTGTTCAAAATAAAAATGTTGTTAAAATTGAATATTTTTTTTTTCATTTGTAGGTAGTGAACATTTTTTTCTGGTGACTTTTTTTAAAAATGTTAGCATATGTGGTGGATTTTTAGGTTCGAGTTAGTGACTTTTTTTTAAGTTGACGGCAACCCTGCTTGCATGCCGGGTATTGCGGTTGAAATGTTCAAAGGGAGGCAGGCAACTGGCTATTTCGTTTGAGCACTTCTGGTAGGAATTACGATAAAATAACGCAAGACAGGAGACATTACGACGATGACTAAGAGAGTCAATCGATCTTGCGATGTCTCGGTCGCAAATGATCCTGCCAAGTAGCTCCAAATAAGTAATTGGTGCACCAGGCCAGATATGCGCATTGTACTCAAGTTTTGGGCGGATAAACGCCTTATAAATAGTAGCCAGATCAGAGGGAGTGAAATATTTCTTGCAGCGCTTAAGAAAGCCTAGGCATATCGCAGCGTTCTTGGCGACATCGAATATGTGGTCATTCCAACAAATGTTGTCATAAGCACACATAAAGAGAATGAAAAGTCTTCCAGTTTCAGCGATGCAAGTGCCATTCATGGATAATGGCAGTGTGTCCGGGTTTTGCTTACATGACAGAAGACAGCATTGCGTTTTAGAAAATTCTACTCTTTTGGTTGTACTCTACCGAGATATGCGGTTAAGATCGGAATGAGCTTAACATTCTTTGCCGTTCCAGTTCCACACCCGAAGAAGAGGGCGTGACACAAGAAACAAGCTAACTAACATGAAAACAAACTGGGAATCCTTTAAAAAATACTGTGAAAATAAAATCGATCTCAAAGTGTCTCTTCGAACACCCCACGAACTTGAAGACGAAGTCGATCAATTTATTATGGTTATACAATGCTCAGCCTGGAAAAATACTCCCCATAAACGGAAAATAACCACAAATTGCGAAATAAAATATCCCTTGGAAATCACTCAATTGTTAAAGAAGAAAAGGAGAGCGCGCAAAAGATGGCAACAATCTCGCGCTCCACAGGATAAAACCACTCTTAACTACCTTTGTAGTAAACTTAAGAGAGAAATTCGAGACTTTAAAAATCGTGAAATTTCTACATATCTTGGAAGCCTTACTGCGGATAAAAGTACAAATTACTCGCTCTGGAAAGCCATGAAAGGCATAAAAAACCAAAAACACAAGCGCCACCCATCAGGAAAATCAATGGAGAATGGGCGAAGAGTGACAAGGAAAAAGCCGAAATATTTGCCGAACATCTGGAAGAAACATTTAAACCATTTGATGGTCAAGCGTAGCTCGAATTTCCTGTCCTAACCGTGGCACCTGACAATTATAGAATAAAAAGTGTATCGCTACCCGAACTACGCTTCGAAATAGAAAAACTAAAATTTAGCAAAGCACCTGGATATGACTTAATCACAGCACAGGTTCTTAAAAAGTTACCTAGGAAAGCTTTAATCAAGTTTGCCTATCTTATAAATAAATGCATCGTTCAGGTTATTGTACGTTCCACGACAATGGAAGGTAGCTGAAGTTATAATGGTTCCATAGCCCGGTAAACCACTAAATGACAAAAAATCATATAGGCTAATATCGCTCTTACCGATAATGTCGAAGGTATTCGAAAAACTTTTGTTAAAGCGCCTACATCCGATTATCGAAGAACGTCGATTAATACCTGTTCACCAATTCGGATTCAGGACTAAGCATTCTACAATCGACCAGGTTTACAGAATAACCAATGTAATTGAAAAAGTCCTAGAGGAGAAAAAAATATGTTCTAGTGTTTTTCTCGACGTCTCTCAGGCCTTTGATAAAGTATGGCATACGGCCTTGAAATATAAGCTAAGACAAGCTCTTCCAAAACAGTTATCTGATATCCTTAGTTGTTACTTATCAGACTCTTTCGTGTAAAACACGGAAATGATTACTCTGAATTCAAAGAAATCGCGGCAGGAGTTCCCCAAGGAAGCGTTCTTGGACCGATTCTATTTCTAATATACACTAGTGATATTCCGCAAGAAGAAGGCACAACAGTAGCCACGTTTGCAGACGATATAGCTATATTAGCGGTTAGTAATACCGTTGAATCAGCAACTAATAAACTCCAACGTTCTATTGACAAAATTTGTGATTGGACAAAGATTTGGTGTATTGTCCTCGTATTAGCAGGTGCCTCCACTGGGAAGCTGGCTGCCAAACGCGTATTTAACAGTTTAAATAAAACTACTACATAGGAATAACCTAGTTGTAGTATGAAGGTTTCGAAGGGAGGTGTTTTTTCTTTTCTTTTCTTTTTCTTTTCTTAAGTGAGAAAGAGGTTCATGTAAGATTTTCGACCTACCCCTATTAATCGTCCGAGCCTAGTTCTGGTTCCAAGTCTCGTGCTTTTAAGCAGGATAGGTAACTCTCAGCTTGCTGAGAGTAACGTTAATTTTACTATGGCTTGGGAGTAATATTAGAAACTCTATACCTAATAACAAAAAAAAAAATCAGTGAATGAATGGATTGAATTGAAGAAATGTGCTTATTTAATTGAAAAGAAAATTAAAGCCTTTTAGATTTCCTATTAAAATTTTCTACAAATAGGGGAGAAAGGAGCAAGATGCACTGCTTCAACTTACGGTTTCCTTAGGCGATTTTTCGTGAGATCTCCACTGATGTGTCGTTCGTGGAGTTCGTGGATTTGATATTCACTAGAAAGGTCAGTTATTTTCCTAACTACCTCAAAGCTGCTGATATTAACAGGGACGTTTTGTTTAGCCGGTGGACAGATGGTTGTTTGTCTGTTGAAAGCATGAACTTGATTTAGTCCTCGTTGACAACAAATCACCATGAAAGACTCTACCATGGCACGCTAAGGTTGGGCGATAATGTCGATATCAACCGCGTTGCACGGCTCTGTTGAAGGTAGTGCCTTCCGTGTTATCACCTGTCCTGCGAACTATCTGCTCCAGAAATATTGAAGATGCCGCATGATAGCGCAACTCCTTGTCGGAATCCGGGTGCAGATATGGAATTGTTCGGAAGAGCTATTTCGAAAATGGCACAAATTAATCACTTTTGCCGGGATCCCGAATTTATTCATTGCCTCGCGGAACTCCTGACGATGAATGCAATCATAATGCGGCTTTAAAATCGATGCAAAAAAAATCTTTACTTGCAATTGATTAGCATTTGGCGCCGGACTTGTAGTTGTGATACAAATTCACGTATAAGACATTGACAAGGAGTTTTAGTTATTTGCTCCTGTGTCCCAACTGTGCGACCGATCAAAAAGTGTCAAAGCCGGGTTCTTCGTCCTACGAAACACCTTTAAAATTCCACTTTAAATTTGTTTTTAACATGAAAGTAAATAAATATTGTGCCAAATGGAAGGAACCTACAACTTTAAGCCGAATCCAAAAGACAAATTTGAGACGCTTCTCATGACAACTGATACTTTTGGATGTTTGTCAGACGCTTGAAAGAGGTGGGGCAGTGGAGAAACATATAGATGTCACTTGGCTCCGGCCCCCATAAAAGTAGAAGTAAAGATAAAGAAAAAAGTTTTCAAATTGGTAAGCTTAGGTTAGGTTAGGTTGGGTAAGGAGGCTGCCAGGGCACGCAGCCCAGGCACACTTGGACGGCAATTTCGGTTCATTGTGGTATCACAATGGGGGTGGGGAGGGGGTGTGTTTTTGCCAGTCGTCTCGTGGCCTACTGGAAGCCCCGTGATTACCTACTATGAGGTGGCGGTTGTGGGGAAGGTACTCATGAAGAGTCAGGGGATGCAGCCTTGATAAATTTGCATAACGGTTCCGATATGTTGAAAGTGACTAGTGACTAGTGACTAACCATGGGTTAGGATCAGGCTGTGGTGATTAATGCAATCGAACCTTGGATGGACCCCATTTCACTGCGCGGCGGAGGGAGAGTTACTGCTTCCGGATCCACGAAAAGGAGAGCCTTTTGAGATGACTGTTTCAATCGAAACTCAAATTGCTCTTTATTTTCTTTGCATGTAATTCCGAGTCAGGTGACTGATACAATCGAATCCCGAGCAAGTTATTATATACCATGGAGGGGGGATCGGGTGAATCGGCTGCACAGTCGAGTAGTAGGCTTCAAACTGTTATTGAGGGAGTGACTGAAGCAGTCGAACCCTGAGTGTTACGTGCATCGCGGAACGAGTCCAGCTTGAAGTGACTGTTGCAATACGAACCACAAACCGTGGAAAGGGAGCAGGGAGGGGCTGCAGTCATAGTCGAGTTGGGGGTCCATCCTCATGTTAGTTGAAACCGTTTGGATTTAAGGTTGATACTTATGGTGAATGAATTCAGGGGGGCATATAATGCAGGTTTTAGAACCCAAGTCAACCTCACGAATCTTGGGAGAGAAGCAGAGTGGGGGTGACTATTGCACTCGAATCCCAACTCCGGTCCCATTTTGTCTGCTCAGCGGGAAGGCAGCAAAACCGGGGATGACAGTATCAATCAAACCCCCGGGTTTCCTGTCTCGCCCTCGGAGTGGAATTCTGACTGAAGTAACTGTTACAATCTAAGCTCAGTCTGACCTCCTTTCCTTGGCAGGAGTACAGGTTGGGATGATTGAACTCAATCGAACCCCAACCCACCGCTCAATCCCCTGGTGGGTATCAGTATGGTTACAGTGGCTGCAATATGCTGAGAGTGACTAGTGTAGTCGAGGTCAGGCCGACACCCGAAACCATGGGTTAGGATCAGGGTGAGGTGACTGATACAATCGAACCTTAGGCTGATCCCAATTCACTGCACAGCGGAGGGAGAGCTATTGATTCCTGATCCACGGAAAGAAGAGCCGCTTGAGATGACTGTTTCAATCGAACCTCAAACTGCTCTCTTGCTCCGAGCACGTCATTTATGTCCATTGGAAGGGGCGCTGGGAAGAGTCGGCCGCGCAGTCAAATTGTTCGTTGAGAACTTTGCGTGAGGGGGTGACTGAAACAGGTGCACCCTGAATGCTACGCGCATCGCGAAGGGAGTGCAGCTTGTAGTCACTGTTTCAATACGTACCACAAGCTTATGCTGGTCCGCCGGAAGGGAGCAGGGACGAGTTCTTGTTCTTGTTCATAGTCAAACATCGGAGGAGTGTTCATCCTCAAGATTAGTTCAACCACTTGGATTTCCTGATTAATTTGCTGATGCAGCAAACGTATGTCTTGGTGAGATCGCTAAGATCTTCGGAAAAATTGGTAAGCGTAAGTTCTTGGCACGGAATTCTTTTTTCATTCCCAGTGGTCAGACGTCGAAGAAAGGCTTGTAGCCCTAAAAACACCAAATACCTATAGCATTGTTTCTTAGAGACAGCAATGATGGAGTTAGGATCAAGAAAACAACGTTGGTGCTACAAGCGAGCATTGCTGGTAAAATTGCTCATTAGCCAACAGTCATATAGGGCGGGCTTATAGCCCTGGCAGGCACCTTTAAAATACCGTATTGCATGCTATTTAAGAGGATTACACGTGTTTATTTCTTGCATACTTTTCCGTATCTAGCCACAGTTCTTGCAAAAAAATTAGAAGTGCTGTCGAAACATTCAACCAGAACTAAGTCTTTTTAACTTATTCAATTCCTTCAGCTCGAATTTTTTACACGACTAATACAATTCTTATTCCGATGAACTCACTTATTAGCACGTACGGTCATGGAAATACGAAACTACTCACGAACACTCGCAAAAGTTTTTAAAAGCGGCAAAGCTCATGATTCAAATATCAGCCTTGAGCTGTTGCGCATACATTTCCGTTTCCTGCCCCTGGCTTAAAATAAAATTGACAAATTGAAGAACGTTTCTATATCAGATTTATTTTTACAAGAAAAGAAGCTCCTGAGATTGATTTGAAAAATGTTTGCTTTGCAAATCATCGAATGTCATTCAGCAAAATATCTCCGCCATATGAACGTGGGGTAAGCCCATCGCTATGACTGTGAATAGCAATACTTATTCCAGATCAAGAAATACAAAGTTATTGACACTTTTGTGCACATCCTGTAAACCGATAATTTTATTTATTATTTATTTATTTATTTATTTATTTATTGATTTCATTAACGGAGGTACACTTGGTCCTCTAATGGATTACATACATACAATTCGCTTCAACTGAATAAGCACAAACATTTTCTAAGCTACTTTGTCCATTTTTTCAAAACCTTGTGCCGTAATATAACATTTGATGATGCAAACTGTTTGCAAATGATGTTGACAAAATAAATCGCAAAGAATATTTCAAAAAGTACCGCTATTTTTTCCTGGTTCCCTTGCAAAGCATTCAATATGGAAAAATGCAGTTTTATTTTGCGTCAACTGAATAGACACAAAGTCATTATTTTCGCTGGTTATGAGTTTTCTGTGGAGATTGACATATTAGATCAACAGTTGAAGTACTTTTAGTGAATTTTGTTTGATTAATTGTATTTCAAAGAAAAATGGGTAGATCAAAATCTCTAAATAGTGTTGAAAGAGCTCAAATCGATTTACTAAAAGACCAAGGACCAACCGGGCCTTCTATCGCTGACAAAATTGGACGAAGTTCTAGTGTGGTCTATTCTTATTTAAGGAGCAAAGATTCGCACGGAAAAAACATGAAAGGAGGCCAAAAAACGGCAACAACAGCGGTTGATCGAAGAGCAATTTTAAGATGTGCTTCCAATTCCTGCGACTCTGCGGCAAAAATAAAGCAGAAAGCCGGTGTTACTGCAAGCGTTTCAACAGTGCAAAGGGTTATCAATAGTACCAAACATCTGACATGGTTATAAATTCAAAAGAAACCACCATTTAACGAGAAACGGAAGTGTATGCGCTTAGAATTTTCCAGGCTCCATATGAGTTTTAAAAATGAATGACGTCACGTAGCTTTTTCGGATGAAAAGAAGTTTAATTTTGATGGCCCTGATGGGTTTAATTATTATTTCCACGATATGAGGAAAGAAGAACGATTTTTAGCGCGGCATCATAGTCGAGAAGGTGGTGTTATGGTGTGGGGAGCAGTTAGCTACTATGGCACTATTGAGCTTGAGTTAAAAACCTTAAATGGTGGTTTCTTTTGAATTTTTAACCATTTCAGATGTTTGGTACTATTGATAACCCTTCGCACTGTTGAAACGCTTGCAGTAACACCGGCTTTCTGCTTTATTTTTGCCGCAGAGTCGCAGGAATTGGAAGCACATCTTAAAATTGCTCTTCGATCAACCGCTGTTGTTGCCGTTTTTTAGCCTCCTTTCATGTTTTTTCCGTGCGAATCTTTGCTCCTTAAATAAGAATAGACCACACTAGAACTTCGTCCAATTTCGTCAGCGATAGAAGGCCCGGTTGGTCCTTGGTCTTTTAGTAAATCGATTTGAGCTCTTTCAACACTATTTAGAGATTTTGATCTACCCATTTTTCTTTGAAATACAATTAATCAAACAAAATTCACTAAAAGTACTTCAACTGTTGATCTAATGTGTCAATCTTCACAGAAAACTCATAACCAGCGAAAATAATGACTTTGTGTCTATTCAGTTGACGCAAAATAAAACTGCATTTTCCATATTGAATGCTTTGCAAGGGAACCAGGAAAAAAATAGCGGTACTTTTTGAAATATTCTTTGCGATTTATTTTGTCAACATCATTTGCAAACAGTTTGCATCATCAAATGTTATATTACGGCACAAGGTTTTGAAAAAATAGACAACGTAGCTTAGAAAATGTTTGTGCTTATTCAGTTGAAGCGGAGTGTACTTAATTCGACAAATTATTAACATACTTAATTAACCTCACCAAAGTTTGTTAAAAGCATAAGCAATTGATTTTTGAACGTATTTCTACTTATATTAGAGTGAAGATCAATGAGATTCCCAACTGAATTAGCTTCTCTTAAGCATCTAGTTATTGTTTCATTACAATCATGAAAAAACTTCTGTGACGAATTAAAGGGCACTACGGAAACCGCGAGATTAAGGAAAGTTCTAACCAGAGAACCATTAACTCTGGGATCCCTCAAGAAACCTGAAGGAAACTGGACCGAGTCCTGTTCAGAGTCTTTAAACCTACTACTGAACACACACTTTCCAGGCTGCACCACTCAGCCTTGTCTCGATGAACGCACCAACATTACTGGGGAAACGATCCTCCCTGGAGACTTGATAACGGAAGATAGAATAGAATGGGCCATCCAATCCTTCTCTCCCTATAAGTCTCCAGGGCTCGATGGGGTCATCCCCATTATGTTGCAAAAGACTGTCAAAACCATTATTCTGGTATTAAAGGAATTTTATATTGGCAGTCAAAGGCTGGCAAGGCAAGTCACACCAATGCAAAGGACTTCAGACCAATAAGCCTCACTTCCTTCATACTGAAAACTTTGGAAAGACTGATAGACATACACATTCGTAGCAGGCTTCGTCCGGAAGACTTATCCACGGCCCAACATGCCTACACAAAGGGTAAAAGTGTGGAAACCGCGCTACACTGTGTTGTCGGCACAATCGAGAAAACACTAAAGGACAAAGAGTACACCTTAGCGGCCTTCTTAGACATTGAAGGAGCGTTCAACAATGTCAATATTGGCGCCGTACGCAGAACGCTAAGTAAGCTTATGATTGATAATTCTATTATCAACTGGATTATCAGCATACTCGAAGAAATGCACATTATAGCGGAACTTGGGATCTCTAGGCTAGTAGCTTACGCCTCTAGAGGGACTCCTCAAGGATAGGTTATTTCCCCGCTGCTATGGGTCATTGTTCTGAACGAGGCGCTTATGCAGCTCAAGAATAGTGGCGTTAGAACAACAGCTTATGCCGATGACGTCGTGCTGTTGGCAACAGGTAAATTCCTGCCAACACTCACCGAACAAATCAAAGGGGCTCTCAAAACCCTTGACAACTGGGCCAGGCACTGCGGCCTAGCGGTAAATCCCCAGAAAACCGAACTGGTAATTTTCACAAATAAAAGGAAAATACCACCGTTTGTCAGACCTTCTGTTGGTGGTACACCACTCAGAATCTCTGACAGTGCGAAGTACCTGGGACTCATACTAGACAAAAAACTAAACTGGAAAATGAACACAAATGAAAGAATCAAAAAAGCCACAATAGCCTTTTACTCCTGCAGCAAAATATTTGGGAAAACCTGGGGACCATCTCCCAAAATTAAACTGTGAATGTACACAGCAGTAGTAAGACCCATACTGACATATGGCAGTCTCGTATGGTGGCAGGCAACCAATAAAGGCCCTTACAAAAGTTCAGAGACTAGCGTGCATCGGCACAACTAGTGCGATGAGGACAACTCCAACCGCTGGAGGCTATCCTCAACTTGCCTCCGCTATACATCTTTGTTCAATCAACAGCCGCCATTTGTGCCATGAGAATTTGCCAAACAGCGAACTGGAAATCTAATGCAATGGGTCATTCGATGATCCTACAGAAATACTTTGGCCATGTACCAACTACGGACTACATCACGCCATACTTAGACTTCACAAGACCTTTCTCGAGTGCCTATCCCAGTAGGGAAGAATGGAGAAGCGGACTCGTCCCCGACACACAAGCCATAGCCGTATTTACGGACGGCTCAAAAATGGCAACGGGGGTGGAGTCAGGCGTCTTTTCCGCACCAGTGGGCATATCAAAATCGGTACGCCTACCCGACCACAGCAGCGTCTTCCAAGCAGAGGTCCTGGCAGTGACAACAGCAGCCCGTGAGTCTGCGGTAAGGGCAATACCACCCGATGGTATTACCTTCTATATCGACAGCCAGGCAGCAATAAAAGCCTTAACTGCAGCAGAAATAAAATCAAAGCTTGTGAAATGCTGTCGCGAAGAATTCAAGGTTCTTGGTACCCAGCATAAGGTATCGCTCTGCTGGGTCCCGGGACATGAACGTATTCCGGGCAACGAGAAAGCGGACGAATTAGCAAGACAAGGTTCGGAAGCTGTATCAGAACAAGCTGATCCCTCTGTACTCATCCCGCCTTGCTCACTCAGGCTTGAAGCAGGGAAAAAGGTAATAAGAGAGGCGAACCTTAGATGGACGGCACTAGATACTTGCCACACCACTAGAACGCTATGGCCAACCTACAATGAGGCCAGAACCGAGAGTCCAATGAAAAAGGATAGAACATCACTATCCACCCTCGTAGGTATTTTAACGGGGCACAACACTCTGCGGTACCATATGAAAAAATTACGCTTGACGGAGGAAGAACTCTGTAGAAGCTGTGGCGACGAGGAGGCTCTGGAAGACACTACCCACTTCCTGTGTCACTGGCCGTTTCTCCAACACATTAGACACAGATTCCTGGGGAGACACTTCTTCTACGACCTAGACGAGCTCTCCAGCACACCAATAGACGGAATAATGAAGTTCATCAAATCTACAGGATGGTTTGCATCGAACAGCACAGCGAGTAATTAATCTCAGCTGTTTATAGACAGGGTTAAAAATGAGTAAGGGACTACCCTCCTCCCCCGAGGAGTGTGGCACTATGCCAGCCCACCTACCTAACCTAACCTATTGTTTCATTATATCCGTATTGTACTCTATGCATAGGCTCAACAAAAATATTTTGATTCCTCAATGGTATCACGGGTCCTCGACTGTAGGTAAACCGAATTTGTGCCCGTTTCCGGCAGAATGTAAGGCTATTGCACTTTGAAACATTAAGATTTAAACAGTTAATTGTACACCAATCTGATAATCTATTGAGGTCTTCCTGCAACAATAAACAGTCCTGGGGTGATTTAATAGACCGAAAACTTTTCAAGTCATCAGCGAACATTAAGCATTCAGAATTAAGGATGACATTGGGAATATCATTAACAAATAAAAGAAATAACAAAGGCCCAAGATGGCTGCCTTGGGGGACTCCCGAAGTAGCGTCAATGCGATCTGAGTCAATACCATTAACCTTAACAAACTGCGAGCGTCCTCTTAAGTAAGAATTGAACCATTCTAAGAGACTTGAGTGAAAACCAATGTTACGCAATTTATTAAGAAGAATATCGTGGTTTACCCGATCAAATGCTTTTGCAAAATCTGTGTAGATGACATCGCACTGCATACCCTTTTCCATATTGTTTGCGATAAAATTTGTAAAAATTGTAAGATTAGTCTCAAACAAGTTTTTCGGACAATTTCGGGATAGTGGGAATTTTCGATATTGGACGATAGTGAGTAACATCTTGTTTGGGACCAGATTTATAAATCGGTGTTATGAATGAGCTCTACCAAGCATCTAGAAAAATTCCTTGCTCCAAGGAACTATTGAAGAGCATATGAAGTGGCACGGAAATTTCATCCGCGCATCTTTTTAAAATAATGGGAGGAATACCATCAACGTCTCCTTTCATGTCGGATACTAAATCGGACAGCGCAACTACTACTTCAGAAATCGATAAGTATATGCTACCAACGTTAATCGAATTCGTGGAGTAGTCAGATATCGAACCTGCTTGTAAGCAGCGCTGCCACTTCGCTACGATCGTAGCAAAACTGCTACGCGATTTCCAATTTGCTACGCTGCTACGCACTCTCCCTAAAAACGTCTATTTTGCTACTTTTTTTTTAAGCACGAAATGTCAACATAAATCTTGGAATTATTATTGAAAAAAAAAAATAAACGAAAGTATATTTAATCTTTACTCACTTTCCCACACCAACTTATATTCTTTTCTACCATACCCAACAAGAACAAGAAGACGAACTCATTTAAAATAGAGACAGTAGATAAAATAATGGCTGCAAAATGTTTGGCTTCAAAAAGAAACGAAATATGGGTATACTTGGTACTTAAAAACTTAATTTTTGAACTTTGAAAATTGTATTAATCTAAAAGACTTGCCAGAATTTCTATGTGACATTAATTCTGCTATTGGTACAAAGATCCTACATTAATAATTTTGTGATATGAGCTATTTTGTTTGCTAAGGCAATGCATCCAAGGCGCCTTTAAAGTGAAGTTTTTAATGTTATTTTTTTTTGTTTGTTTGTTTATAGTTTTGTAAAATATATACATAGTTTACCAACTATACTTGTACTAGTCCTTAAAAACACATTTACTTTGAATAAAGAATTTAGTGTTTTTTTTGTTTGTTTTCGAAAAAAAATGATATTTTGGACTTTTGAGTTTTGCTACACAAATTTGCTACGCAAATTTGTTTCCTTGTGGCAGCACTGCTTGTAAAATAGGCGTATTATTTGAATAAACAGATTTGTTTGTCGTGAGTTTGTGGGGAGCACACACAAATAACTTTAGCTGCGGTACATTTGTCAACTTTGTGGTTATTTTTATAATTCAACTAAATCAACAATAATGAATAATACATAATTGCATTTGTGAGAAAAAGGTCGATCGGAACGATGTTAATAAAATTGAGCGCTTTGATTGCAAAGTTATTTTTCATGGAATGTGTGTGAATGTGATGCCTGCAGACATTAAGTTTATGCAAAAAAAAACAAAAGCAGTTGGAGATGCTCTCACTGCCTATCATTGCGTAGACGCTCTATATCTTCAGATAATATGCCCATCCCTGTCACCCCCAAAAGTGCAATAGACAAACAAAACCCCTTTCCCGTTGCCACCATAACTGAAATAGAAATACAAAAAACCAAGTGAAATTACGATTGACAAAATTTATAATGAAATCTTAGAACTAAAAAAGATGAATCAAGGCTTTATTTCTCGTATCACTAGTCTCCAAGTTGAAATTTGTAAACTGAAAGCTACTGTGTCTACACTGCAAAATAAAATGCATTGGTTCGAGCAATCCAACCTTGCAAGCACCATAGAGATTGTAAATGTACCTGGTGTTGAAAATGCAAGTGCAGTGCAATCAGCTCTAAAAATTGTTCACGTTGGTGTTGGTGTCCACATAAGTGAGCAAGATATAGACACTTGCTTTATCAACAAAATAAACAAACATAGGGACGGGCTACAGTCCGCTTGGGCGAACTGTTGGATACCCTATTCTTATTCCTATCCCTCATAAGTGGGTGTGACAAAAGTCTTAGTATGGTTGAATTGTTAAGAACGCTCTACATACATATTTTGTTATATAATATTTAAAGGATTTCATCAAAAAAACGCTCCCTAGCTCAAACTTGGGTGTTTCAATAAAATTGTTTTATTTAAGCTCCCTAGCGTTCTCTTGGATTTTCAAAAAAATTGTTTTATTTATTTGTGGGCGTGTCAGTGGGCGGATTTTGAAAATTTCTTATCCCGAGCAGTTTTAGGAGTCATATAGATCATATATAAAAAATTTCAGCTTTCTAGCTCAAAATTCGATTTTTTCCAAAATTTTGTTTTTTTGAGTTTGTGGGCGTGTCTGTGGGCGGATTTCAAAAGTTTGTAAACTTGATTATTTCGGGACCCTAGAGAGTATATGGTTAAAATTTCAGCTCTCTAGGTCCAGTTTAAAGGCCTAATTTTTGCCGACGGACGGACGGACGGACGGACATGGCTAGATCGACATTACTATCGATGCTGATCATAAATATGGTAACTTTTAGGGGTCTACGGGCAATATTAAGGTATGTTACAAACTATGCGTCAAAATTAATATACCCTTAGAATAGGGTTTAATAATAATATGAATGTTAAGAACTCAAAATCAAAAACTCCCAATAGCCCCGTCACAAATGTGAGATTCACCCGTCGCCAAATAAAAGACAGTGTAATGGAAATGAAATTCAAAAATAAAATTAAATTAAACACAAACATTTTTGGTGACCATCATAATGGTAGAAACGTATACGTGAATGACAGCATGACGTCGCACACAAGGGAGCTGTTCAATGCAACGAAGAAGACCAAGTTGGATAAGAAATACAAGTACATGTGGATGAGGAACAACACAATATTTTTGCGCAAGAAAGAAGGAGACGATGTAATAATTGTGAGGTGTTTAGATGACCTACGAGTATGTGGTCTTTAAGTTTTTATACCCTATTCTAAGGGTATATTAAATTTGACGCATAGTTTGTAACATACCTTAATATTGCCCGTAGACCCCTAAAAGTTACTATATTTATTATCAGCATCGATAGTAATGTCGATCTAGCCATGTCCGTCCGTCCGTCCGTCTGTCGGCAAAAGTTAGGGCTTCAAATTGGACCGAGAGAGCTGAAATTTTAACCATATACTCTCTAGGGTCCCGAAATAATCAAGTTTACGAATTTTTGAAATCCGCCCACAGACACGCCCACAAACTAAAAAAAACAAAATTTTGGAAAAAATCGAATTTTGAGCTAGAAAGCTGAAATTTTTTATATATGATCTATGACTCCTAAAACTGCTTGGGATAAACATTTTTCAAAATCCGCCCACTGACACGCCCACAAATAAATAAAACATTTTTTTGAAAATCCAAAGTTTGAGCTAGGGAGCTGAAATTTATAATATATACTCTCTATGGCCCCTTTATGCTCATGTGTAAATATTTTCAAAATCCGCCCACTGGCACGCCCAAAATTATTTTTTTTTTTTTGAAAATTCAAAGTTTGAGCTAGAGAGCTGAAATTTATAATATATACTCTCTATGGGCCCTTTATGCTCATGTGTAAATATTTTCAAAATCCGCCCACTGGCACGCCCAAAATTATTTTTTTTTTTTTTTTAAATTCAAAGTTTGAGCTAGGGAGCTGAAATTTATAATATATACTCTCTAGGGGCCCTTTATGCTCATGTGCTAATTTTTTTTAAATCCGCCTACTGACACGCCACAATTAAATAAAAGAATTTTATTGAAACACCCAAGTTTGAGCTAGTGAGCGTTTTTTTTTTTTTGATAAAATCCTTTATATGTTATATAACAAAATATGTAGAGCGTTCTTAACAATTCAACCATACTTAGACTTTTGTCACGCCCACTTATGAGGGATAGGAATAAGAATAGGTTATCCAACAGTTCGCCCAAGCGGACTCTAGCCCGTCCCTATGTTTTTGCTTTGTTTACATCTAAAATGAATTCGAACACTTCTACTTACGAAAAAAATTGTGAAACTTCTACATATAATAAAACTAGTTTAATTCATCAAAATATTCGTAGCATGAGAACAAACTTTAATTCCTTTTTAGCATACTTAAATGCATTAAATTGTGAAGCATTTTTCATTATATTAACTGAAATCTGGGTGTACGACAATGAGCTATCCAGTTACTATATTCCGGGCTATGAGATCTTCGGTAATTGTAATAATTCTTATTGCGCTGGTGGCGTCGCAGTGTTTATTAAAAGTTCGATATTGAGCGATTGTAAAGTTGAACTTCTTAATTTGAGCAGTGCTGATGCATTACAAATAAATTGTAATTTAGGTAATGAACAATTTTCAATTCTTTGTGTACTTATACCGCCTGCATGAGAACAACTTGAGTAAAACAGTATTCATTGAAGAAATGGATAATCTTATTAGAAACATAAGGAGAAGAAATTTATTGATTTTAGGAGATATGAATGTTGATATACTCGGTAGCACCACTGACTCTGATAACTATTTGTTTTCAATGTCATCTCATTAGAATCTGGTTAGAATCTCTAGTAAATGAGCCAACGCGTATAACACACAAATCTCAAACATGCATCGATCACATTTTTGTCAGATTTGATTCTAGATTTGAGAATTACTGATCATTGCATGGTAAATCTGAGTATTGAACTTTTGATACCGGAAGAGATAAGTAAAACTAAGTACATACAGTTCCCCGTAAAACAAATAATAAATTTTGATAAACTAATTGAGGATCTAAAGTTTGAGTTCTGGGATGAAGTTTATGATGAGACCGATCCTTCATTAGCTCATGACTCATTTTTAAAAATCTTAAAAACCCATATTAAGAGTTCTACTAAAATTCAATCTCGAACATCTAATAGCTCTAAATTAAAACGTCTCAAGCCTTGGATTAGTGAGGGTTTACTTAAAATGATAGCTATGAAAAATTCATTGTAGAGAAAATGTAAACGTAATCCTCACGACCTACGACTGAAACACAATTATAATAAATTATGTCGGGATGTAAAAAAACAGGTAGAAGAAAGCCGAGATAGTTGTTTCTCCAATAAATTTGAGAATTGCAAAGGAAACCTAAAAGGCGAGTGGAAAATTGTAAACAGTATTCTCAATAAGCAATGCACCAAAGATACAATTCTTGAGATCGAAGTTGAAAATGGAACAGTTTCCAGTACAGTGGATATAGCCAACAATTTCAACAAATACTTTGCTTCTGTTGCAACTGAATTAAAACCATGTCCACCCCAAATTGATCGCGGTTGTGATTTGTTTTCGGACATAGTCGGCGATCAATTTCAAAGTAATAGTTTCGTTTTTGAACCTTTTACATCGCGTGAAATCTATAAAAGTATTATGTATCTAAATAGTAAACAATCGAGTACTTCTGATTGTATTACTAATTATCTTCTCAAGCGTATTGCCTTTTTTGTTGTCGACATAATAGCTCATATCTTCAATATGAGCGTAATTCGTGGCTTATTTCCTTCTGACTTAAAATGTGCTGAAGTCATTCCATTGTTTAAAAAAGGTAACCGGAAACTTATGAACCAATATAGACCGATTTCCTTACTTCCAACTCTCTCTAAGCTTTTTGAGAAGATTATGAAGAGCCGTATGTTGTCGTATCTAGACAAAATTAAATACTTTAGTAATGCACAATTTGGTTTTAGGGAAGGTAGATCTACTGAAGATGCCATACTAAAATTGTGCAGTGAAATATGTGCCGGTTTCAATAGTAACTGCAGCACAGTAGCTTTTTTTTATTGATATGACTAAAGCTTTTGATATGGCCAATCATGACATCCTGTTGGATAAACTTTATAAGGCTGGGTTTAGGGGTTCAGTGCACAACTGGTTTGCTTCATATTTAAAAGGAAAATCTCAACGAGTTAAGCTTGAAGGAGTTTTTAGTAGTGCTGTTGAAATATGTACTGGTGTACCACAGGGGTCAGTTTTGGGTCCCATTTTGTTTCTGATATATGTGAACTCAATTTTTCCTCAAAAGTTTGGTAGCAACCTTACAGCTTTTGCCGATGACTTGGCGTTCACATATTCAAATAAGTCCATATGTGAATCTGTAGTTAAATTGCAAACTGACCTGCAAATCTTAAGACAATGGTATTAAGCTTATGTTTTGTAGCTTAAAGTCTACTGAGTCTATTGAATGTCATATACCCTTCCATTCAACTGAATGCGAACAACTTTTCTTGGCTTCTCACACTTGTGGTAAAACCAATTACAACTCAAAAATTCCGTGTACTGCCAATTGTTTTAAAATAGAATCAGTTGATAGTTTTAAATATTTAGGAGTTTTAATTGACAAAAACATGATTTGGAAGGCATATACAACAGAATTAAAAAAATATATGATGTCCGTAACGCAAAACATGTACATGCTACGTCCATATTGTTCGAAAAAACTTTTATTAATAATATACTACGGTCTTATACAATCAAAGCTTCAGTATGGTTTGTCAAATTGGGGAGGGGCCTATAATATCACCCTTGAACCTATAATGTTAGCACAGAAGCATGTTATCAGGATTATTTTAAATAAAAATAGGTTAAGCAGTAGTTGGCCTCTGTTTCAGTGTCTTGGTGTTTTGCCTTTAAGGCATCTTTATGTTTATAAGGTACTCACGGTGTTCTTTAATCGCAGTGGTTATTCCTCTAACTTCAGAAGCTCAACTGTGTATAGTTTAAGGGTAAATAATAAGTCTCTAGTCAATGTGCCAACTTCAAATAAAACTCACTATTTGAACTTTTTTACTGTCTCAGCTCCAAAGCTTTTTAATAAATTGCCGCAAAACATACGAATTCTAAATGTACGTAATCTATTCCTAACTAAAGTTGAAAAATGGCTTTAAACCATGGATAGCTCACTCGTCAAAAACTTACTGCATTATAAGTTAAATTCACACTTAGGTTAGGTTAGGTTAGTTTGGAAGGGAAGCGCACAGCAAGGCTGCTGTGCTTGCACGGGGGCGCATTGGTCCATTGTGATCCTTTATTGTTTTATGTGGTAAACCTACATTGACGATAAAACACTTACCATACTCAGTTTAGGTTGATCTTGCCGGTTGGCCTATTGGAACCAACCTGTGTTCTTGACAAACCTGATAGTGTCCGTCAGTGGTACCTGCGCTACGTCCTCTAAGTCTTCGAAGAATCTGTTGCCCAGATAGCGAAGTCGAGATGTCTGAAGGTTTGGACATTCGCAGAGCAGGTGTTTGATGGTCTCGGTTTCTTCTATATCTTGACAGCTCCTGCAGTAGTCTGGTGAGCTGATGCCCAGCCTGCTTGCCATTACACCTATGGTGCAGTGGCCTGTCAGTACGCCAGTTAAGATGCGTATTTCTTGCTTATTCATTTCCAGAATGCATTTTGTTTTTTTTTCGTCAATTCTTGGCCATAGACTGCGAGATATAACACAGTCGTGCCTTTGAGACCAGGTAGTGTTAATTTGTTCCCTCAGTTTTTGGTCAATGTTTCTTTTTGCGGCACTAATTGGGATGTCTATTGACGTAATGGCGTCTATTGCGTCAAGTTCTGACCCGATTCTCGCTAGCTCGTCTGCCTTTTCATTCCCAACAATGTCGCTATGACCGGAGACCCAACAGAGAGTGATCCTGTGTCGTTCGCCTATTTTGTTGAGGGATTCTTGGCAGTTCCTGACTGTTTTTGACTTTATGGTTTCGCTATCTAGTGCTTTGATAGCCGCCGAACTGTCTACAAAGATTTTGATTGTGGAAGGATCCAGATTCTTCGCGGAGATAGTTTCTGCTGCCTTGTCGATGGCGACAATCTCAGCTTGAAAGACGCTGCATTCATTGGGAAGTCTGTACGAGTCCTTTATGTCTTGGGGCTCGCAAAAGACTCCCGCTCCTGTACCCACATCCATTTTCGACCCGTCCGTATAGATATGGATTTCTTGCACGCTGACGTGCGTGTTCCAGTTCTCTCTTTGGGGTATGTATGTGGAGTAGTTTTTCTCAAAGTTTCGTTTGGGGATTAAGTAGTCCGTTTTCCTGGATAGATCGATACCCAAGTAATTGTGAATTATAGAGCCGTGTCCATAGGAGCTGTGCCTACAGATGTTTGCCTCCTTGAGGCGGAGGGCTCCTTTGGCTGCCATGCTGCGAATATATTCACCAAGCGGTAGTAGGTTTAAAATGACTTCCAGCCCGGCTTGGGGTGTTGATCTCATTGCTCCTTCACACTTTGTTTAAATGATATTTATACAGAAATTATTGTACTACTTACCCCACAATTAATCATTACTATTTTTATTGAAGGATCATTCCCCTCTAGTCACCTCTTGGATACAGATTGACCCGTTCTTATTCTCTAATGAAAGTATTTAATGTAGTATATATTATATGTATATCTTTTTTTTTTCAAAAAGAATAAAGAACTTTTCATATTAAAAAAAAAAAATAATTTGAAATGGCTAGCAAACATGTTGCAAATAACTGAGAGGTCTGATGACAACGCGCCATTATACTTCATACTATTAGGAATTCCAGCCGATTCTTTTTTGCAATTGATGAAACTCCAAAATCGTTTATTATTGACTTTCAGGTCTGATTCCACTGAAAGGACATATTGCCTATATAAAAATTTGTTAAGAACTTTAAAATCTTTTTGAAGCCTCCTATATTTCAGAAGTAATTCTCGATCAGAAGATGATTTGCGCAACTGTTTATAAGTCTTGTTTTTCAGGTTATTTAGATGGATTAATCTTTTATTAAACCATATGGGCTTTGAGTTTATCCTAACTTTAACCTTAGGTGTGTTTACGTCGATTATGTCATTGACTATCATGATCAGGGTATTATATGAGTGTTTCAAATCTATGCCATCAAATATTGAAGACCACGTAATACCCTTTAGACAATTTTTAATATTACCAAAATTGGCTCTATGAAAATTATACTTAAAGTTTGAAACAGAAATTGGCTTAACAAATTTGTAGAACTGAAAATCTAAGCTTAAGGCAACATGGTGGATTGAATCTGTCACAAATGGAAGGATACATTTACTAATGTTGACGCTAAACTCAATATCGACAAAAACTAAGTCAAGAGTACGGTCTAAAGAATTTTTAATATTATTAATTTGCCGAAGGTCGAATTGCGCAAAAGTATCAACTACTTCACTCTCAAAATCAAAATTTACATTAAAAGGAACGATTTTTAATTTAATTTAGTTTAAATTTCGCAAATTAAAGTCCCCCATAATGAGGATATGCTGATTTATGAAGTTTATTTAATTCAAAAGAACTCTTTGGTGGGATATAACTTACGATACAATAAATGTTTTCGGTGTTGTCAATTCTTATCTTGACTATTATTTGGTCAATATCTAAATGAGCGGATAAGTGGGGTAAATCAACTTCTACAGCATTCAAAGAAGCACGAACAGCAATTAACACTCCGCCGCCTCTCTCGGAACCAGTCAAATCAGCATATCGATCTTTTCGGAAAACTGAGTATTGCTGGTTATTAAAAATTTCGGTATTATGATGTTTGCTAGACAGCCAAGTTTCGGTGAAAGCCATGACGTCATATTGTAGCGAGGAGGAAAAAAGTAGGAACTAATTGAGTTTTTTTTTTTTTTTTTATAATTTGCGTGTGCTAAAGGGATTTCTTTTTTCTGTAGTGACACAGTACCCTTATAATAGTAAAACCACAGCGCAGGCATTTAGTTTGTTGCGCAAGTAGCTCCCAGCAATTCATTGCCTATTTTTGGGTGCTACTTACTGAAAGAATAGAGGGATAAGGAAAGAAGTTTGGTGCGATGGGATTTTTTTTTCTCAACAGGTGGCGCCTAAATTGCTTTAGGGAGATCAGTTTTTGTTGTGTGTATTCAATTTATAAAAATCATGGCCCTGGTCGGGATTCGAACGCACGACCTGCCAACCACTTAGTGAATACACTACCATCGCACCATTGCCACCTGCTAAAGTTTAGTTCGAAGACCTCCAATATTTTGGTAGTACAGATGAAAGCTTTGAGGATAAGGCGATGAGTCCGAAGAACTTAATCGTTTAATTAATCGGATACTGTCCGGGACGTTTAAAATTGCTTCCTTGATCAATGTTGCATTTAAAGCATTAGGTACCTTTCTCGGTCGCTGTACAAATTCATGCACCAAAGTTCCATCAGGCCAAAAACCTTTCGCAACGATTTTGACAAAGTCAATTTCATTAAGAATCAATTTAAAAGACGAGATATCCCTTGGTTCATTGAATTCATATTTAAAGCACTTTACGGACGCTGAAGCTGAAGAGTTTTTACTTTTGATGTAGTTTAAAATATCGTCTACGGTGGTAGTAGCCGCAAGTCTTGAAAGGAATATGGCTTTACGAGGATTCCGTTTAATAACAACCAGGTTAACCGAAGCTGTGTTGTCGACCAAGATGTCCTCAGTAAGTGAAAGAGGCGAAGTGGGCATGGAATTCGTAATCTCAATCGAATCGTGAGCTAGTAGGTCATTGTGGTCATGAGAACAACATTGCAAGTGTCGATCATCAGATGATATTTTAATCGAAGGAGGAACAAAATCACCCAAGTATAAATGCAACACAAATGGAAAGAATTTCGTCAGCGACCGTGGAACCTTCAGTTTGCACCAACAAACAGGCACCTTCACTGTGGGCCCGCCGCGGTTTGACCTCAAAAAATAACGGCAGGCCTTTCAATTTCGAATCACTTCGTCGCTGAGGTCAATCAAATGCTGGTGTTGCTGCTTTTGTGTGATGCAGGGGTTTTTAGGCCAGCCTCTCTTTCCCGATTGTATGGGAACGTTGATTAATATCGTCATTTTGGCAGGGTTTGTATGATCTGTCATTTGAACATGGCAGTACCAACTGAGCCGGTCATGCTCCATTTTCTCCTAGATAAGTTCTTTGACGTGGAGGCTTCCTCGGATCTTGATAGATCCCAGATATTTGAACTCTTCGCACTTGGGTTTCTCTCTTTCATTCATATAGATGTCTGTAATAGGTCGAAGTAGATCAGAGAACGGGCAGCACAAATATTACGTTTTTTTGTATGTGATTACTACGATCCCCTCCAAAACGTCCACGCATACATCAAGTGGCCGTTGCAGGGACCTTTCATCCTTGCTAATGACGACTCCAATAGCTGTTGCAGTTAAGAGTCGGTCACTTTTCCCTTAAGCAGATAATAAAGGTCTATAATAAATTTCAATGGACTTCCCTGTTATACAAGGACTTCGATTTCGAACTCCGACAAGAAACATAATACAGAGTGTTAAGGCAGGCGTGTACCATCGAACATATTCGTAAAGGATGAAAAAATGTAATCTATAATGCTGGAGGCCATGTAGTACATTTGATCAGGATTCTATTAGACTTCTAATGCAGACTAGCCCATACAGGGCCTTAGACCAAGCTTCTCCAACCAACTGTGTATGCGAAGTGGAAGGGACCTACAATTTAAGGCCGACTCTGAACGTGGGGCGTTGGACAACCCTCATTTGTATCCTGGCTGTGATTTCAACCTAGTACACCCCGCACTAACCACTGAACCAGTGCGACTTGACTTCAGTTGTAGGCCCCAACACTATAGGTATCTACAAGTGTTGCTAAACAACAAGATGTTAATCTTTAAAACTCATATATTAAATTATTCAACCCGTAGTCGCCAGTCGTATTTGAATCAAATATAAGAGAGTAAAAATGAAAATAAAAATTGTTTGTTCAAGTATTCTCGTACTTTCCTGGATTGATCAACACAAACAGACAGACAAAAGGACAGCAACTATCCGGAGATAGAAAAAAATTGTAAATTTACAAAGGATAAAATGTATTTCATCAACGAACAGGCTGCAACAAAATGCAAGTAGTCTTTTGTGTCCATTTGTTGTTTAAATTTTCCAAAAGTCGTTGTACGCATATGCATCACTACGTAGCAACAGAAGGAAAACCGCCCATTCGCCGTCGTCCTGGACTAGTACAAGCTACATAAAAAAACACGAAAATCATTTTCATCGAGGATGATGAGTTATACCCTTTGTTAGTCGTACCATCGATTATTTTTCACAAGAAACATTTCATTTTTTTGCAATCGTTTCTGCCTACCAAACAAACTCTTCCCATAAGGATAATGACATGGCTTTTTACAAAAACCAACACGAACACGATGTGCAACAAAAAAAAAATCATAGAAATGGATAGGAAATTGATGAAGATGATGACGATGGTTGGTGGTTTGATGGTTGGACATTCCTCCATAGTTTACATGTGCACCAGCCGCCCATTGGCCCCCATACAGTAACAATTGGGATTTCATGTTCATCTACAACATTACATACAAGGAAAGCGTGTTGCTCTACTTTCAAAAGAGGGACAAAAGACTTTCAAAATAACAACCTACAATGCTTCATTCAGTGTATTTTTTGTCACCCCCTTCTGTCTTTCAACTACGAAGCGCCTTCGGCAACAAATAATTTTACAATACCAAGATGAGCTGTGAACGTAGCTAGGCTATTTGTAGAACAGCAGCAAGCAACGATGGTGATGGAGAGCCTCTCATCGTGCTGTTTATGTAAACGTCGCGCAAGGACTTATGTGTACTGTGTTGCTCTTGAAAAAAAATAGCGAAATAAGAAATGTCCTCTTTTACTGAGTGCCACCGGGTTGAAACTATCTATGGTTACCAGGAGATCTTTTTTTTTAAAGTAGAGCATGTTCTCTTTATTTTTTCAAGTTTCATCCAAATTTGTTTAAATTTTTACTAAACCATCAAAATGCGAGCGAGCGCCAACAAATTTTATTTGATTTCATTTTTTCTAGGTACATATTTTTATTTTTGTTTTCGATAACCTGGCAACCCCAAAGGAGGCGAATGAACGAAATTCAAGTCAAACGTTGCAAACAGAGGGTGTACACAAGTATTATGATTTGTTTGTTTAAATCTTAGAATCCGATTAAGGGTGAACATTTAATAATTGATTTGACAATAATTAAGAAAATAAATTAAATCTTTATTACTTGCCAACTTTTTACATGGTTCTATTTAGTAATCTGTAAGCAAACTTCGAATAATGCAGGATAAAGTAATCAATAAGACAAAAATCCTAGCAAAGCAAATACGGTACAAACATTTGGTGGTCATTGTCGGGCAGAGGATTTTTGAAAGAATTAACTTTTCGGCTGCAAAATGTAATATCAATATTCAATTAAAGATATTATAACCTTTTCAGGAACCAACGTTTTTAAAAATAATATAACAGAGTAAACGAATCTATTTCGAGTATTAATCTTGACTCAATACTTCAAAGGTCCGTTGGCCTACTTATTTTAGTCAGATAGGAAAAGTTGTCGGGCGCAGTGGCTCAGTGGTTTTTGTGTCGAAGTACTAATCGAAAGGTGCCCGGTCAGCTACTGATCAAGAGTTCTGACCGCCCTAGGCTAATTTTGAGGACGCGCCCCCACCAGGTGTGTTATGGACGGCCTAAAAAGTAGTAAGTGAGTAGAGTAGTAGAAAATGTTTACATGGTTCATACTACCTGTAATAGCCTGTGATCTATCCAAATGTAAATCAAAACGCTCTACTCAATCGCTGGAAACAATTATTTGTTATTCTCTATATAATCACATTTATTGACACAATAACCCCAAACGTGTTGCTACGATCTCGATCAACCCTTGACTGCCTCAGCAAGTGTGTTCATGTCAAGTGCCTGCAGCTAGCTGCTTATCTTCCAGAGTTACAGATCACCAGTCACCACACTACCTATAAAAGTTTTCAGATCGATCTGCAAGCGAAACTAACGTTGTCCTTTAATCTGCATGGCTTCAATCTTAGGGTGGTATTATAAGACCAAAATCATGACAAGTGACTGCAGGCTACCAAGTAGAAAACCAAATCCATGTCGTGTTTGGCCGCATGACTTGTACTGGCTTAGTTTCTATAGACAACTTAGTTGCCATTGCCATTGACCATGAGCGTGGCCATCTATTTACCTAATATTTACACTTCTGTTATTGTTGAAAAAAGAGCCTCTCCTCTTTTTCATCATACAAGTAAAACATGTTTGCAATTGATTAATGATTTTTTTGAAAATTATAGTAATTAAGTAATTATTATTAGGTTATACAAAAGTCCTTTTTCGCAAATTTTTAAACAATTTTTTTCAAATTTAATAATTTGTAAAAAATCACTTTCTATGTACATTAGCGAGAGCGCTGCGAGCTTTTGCAGGCGGAGTGTGGAGCGCAAGTAATTTTTTACTCTTTTAAGTGCTGAAAAAGACCTTTCGCCGCTGCAGTTGGTAACACTCATTGTCAAAAAAATTCTTAATATTATCTCCACGTTGGGGAACATGCATGAAATATTAAAACTTTTTATTAACTGCAACAAACCCTTTGGGGTTCTGGCAGAAATAGAATGCTCGGCCTCGGTGTCAGATTTTAAAAACTGCGCCAAATGGACGCATTCTTCTGCAAAGGTTTCTTCTAAATCAGTGACATACAGTTGTTTTAACTCCTTTGCTTTGCTTCTAATAAATTCACTGTCGTCTAGTTCATGCAGTTTCCATAAGAAACCAAACTTCGTGTTTACTGTATTATAAATAATTTGGCGGTTATAGCTGCATAATAATTATCAACGATGAAAGATCGTCTCCCTTCTAACTTAATGTGCCCCGTTTTAACTTCATCAAAATGAAATTTTGGTTTCTTTCTTCTTCTTACATCTTTTTTGTATGTGGTCACTTCGCATCTCTTGATTGCCTCTGATTCAAAATTTTTGAACTCTTCGCAACGTATCAAGATAAGCATGTAATGTCTCATAACGAGTAAAAAAGTTAGATAAATCAACAGAACTGCTTGTAGCGGTGCACTAACGATTTGAAACTATACGAGCAAAGAGTTCCAAAAGCACAACATTATTGTAATTTCTAGAGTTTTAATTTTTTCTAATATTCCTTTTGCTTCTATTTTGTTCTCTGTAAGGTAGATGCGATGATGCTAGATTAGATTTGGCAGAACATTGTAGGTCCCTTTCACTAAACACAAGAAAGTGGTTGGAGATGGAGCTAGGTTTTAGGCCCTGCATGGGCCGTTAATGCCTGATATTTATTTTTATTTATTTTAGGAAAGGCTGTATAAGAATCAGGAAGTGACAAAAAAAATTAGTTGAGCCATCAAAATAAAAGGTTCATCCTCTCATTTACGAACTTGTACTTAACGGCGGCCGATCCCTTCCTTACTCTAACCCGATAAAGAAAGAAATCGAGAGACCAAAATAATAATCAATAATCGTCCACTGAGAAACTTCCTAATTTTTACTCGATAAATTACACGGGAAAAAACTCAACCGCCATTCATTGGCTGTAGTCAGGTTTGCTTTTACGAAATGTCGTTTTCCATTGAGCAAAATGGAGTAGGTAGTAGGTACTCTTTTGTACTCCCAAAATGTTCTATGGGAGCCAAATTTTACAGTTTAATTTGCAAAGTACAAAAAGAATAAGTTATGGTAGAAACAGATCAACACTTCGACTTTGACAACCACGCCGCACATTTTAGAACCAATGCTTTTTAAAGGTATGGAACACATTAGAACCTTATCCTTAGACCTAAATCCTAAATTCAAGGTTCAAGTTGCAAATCCCACCAACATTGCGGTGATGTTTCCAGTTTTCCCAACATGAAAATTCTTATATTTTGAGCGAATTTTCTCTCTTGCTTGTACTTTGACAACATTTTCTCTTTTGTTTACAACCATTTTTTATTTCGCACTCGAAGTTGCATTTTTCAATGGGTTTGACTCGACTTAAAACGCTGAAGTTTTCACTCCTGTCAAAGCTGAAGTGTTGATCTGTTTCTACCATTACATTTCAATGCCTATGGTAATCGTAATCAATATTTATATTCTGTTACATATGGCTGATGGGAAAATGTCAATGCCACTTATAGTTCGTGAATTTTTTGAACTAAAACATAACGAAGAAAAATTAATTAAAATATTCTATTCTATTCATTCTATTACAACTTCGATGCAAAAATTCGTTGCATATATGGAGACAAATGTGCATTATTTTTTTTATATTATTTTTTGAGTTAAGATTTAACGAACTGACACATATTCAGGCAGAAGGCGAAAAAAGGAACGATCTCTTGAGTGAAACCAATGGAAAACGACATCAGTCAGTTTATTCAGATTTTATAGAATCTCTGATCACTGATCAAGCACTGAACAGAAAAAGAAATACATACAATTTTAAAGCCTCGATTATGTTTGAGCTAAATAAGAACACACAACATTTTTAACAACTCAGACTCTGCTCTGAACAAAAAGAGGAAAACGCTTTTAGGTTGTAATCCTAAGCTCTTTGTTATACAAATATTGCGACGAAAGACTTAAAAAAATAAATATAAAGCGTCTTTCATTAGCGACTTGACAACTTCAAACGTTCAGTGTGAACGCACTCTTAAACCCATTACTGAACTGTCTATGTCAAACTATTCAGTAAAATCAACATTTTCTTCGTAGTAAAGTACACGAAGGAACAAGTTTACAAATAATTAAAATTTACTGCCGAAATTTTGATTCGGTGGACGCAACTTTAAGAGCGTTAACACCAATTTTCGGCCGTAATTCTCGTCCTAGTAGACAAGCAATTCATAGTCTAGTGAAAGAATTTGATTCAAAATATTTGCTGCTTGATGTTGCCGTGCCAGTGAGACTACGTTTTGCACGAAGTGTGGATAATATTGCTGCCGTAGAGACGTACGTCCCAAACCAGTGGAATCAGGGAATTTCACGGCGTTCTCAAGAATTGGGCCTCTCCCAGACCACATCATGGCGAATTTTACGTAAGTATCTTGGCCAACACCCTAACAAGATCAAGCTGACTCAAGAACTAAAGCCACTTGATCATATGAAGCTACGTACGTTCTCGAATTGGGCTCTGGACATGATGGAAGAAAATGAAGAATTTCATCGCAAAATCATCTTCAGCGATGAAGCGCATTTTTGGCTTCGTTAATAAGCAAATATGCGTTACTGGACAGGTGAAAGCACTTCATCTAAAAAGTCAATGTTTGGTGCGGTTTTCATGCCGATGACGTCATTGGGCCTTTTTATTTCGTCGATGGAAATGACCGTCACGTTATGGTAAACGATATTCGCTACAGAGACATGTTGGAACGTTATTTCTTTGAGCAATTGCATAAGTTGGACATCAGTGATATGTCGTTCCAACAAGACGGTGCCACAAGTCACACAGCGGGTGCAACAATCGAGTTATTAAAGTCTCAGTTCGGTGAACGGGTTATCTCGAGAAACGGACCCGTCTATTGACCGCCGAGATCAGGGACTTGACGCCTATATTAAATCATGGTCCATGCCAACAAGCCGGCGACGTTAGAGGAGTTCAGAGCGCAATATTGAACGAAAAATAGCGGCCGTATCGGTCAAAATGTGCGGCGGTCGTAATCAAAGATTAGGTTCAACGCATGGACCGCTGCATACGTTCCCGTGGTGGACATATGAACGAAGTCAAATTCAATTCATAAATGTTTTGATAGTGATTCAAGCCAATATATTTTTTTGAGATATCTCAAGCAGTTTGTATTTTATTTAAAAAAGAGGTTGTCAAGTCCTTAATGAAAGACCCTTTTTATCAGGCATTGAAATTACAGCAGATAGAACCTAGCTTATCCAACCATTTGTATTTGATAAGACTTAATGTTGTCACGAATGAAAGGCGCCTACAATTTAACACCGATTCCGAACCGCAAATTTTCAGAAGCTTCTACTGACAGTTTACACTCTTGGATGTTCGTCAAAATTTTGAAACAACTTTTTGTCAGACGAAGAAGAATCTATTCTATTTTTATCTTTCGGCCCTACAATATTAAGGATGGGCACACAATACTGTCTCGTTTGCGTTCAGCGCGCTATTTTCGTCAGCTAATTATGTCTGCCTTTCTTAGCTTGGGTCTTAACCATGGAGTTTCTGCCTTAGATACTCAGCCTTTTATTCTCTGCGATTATTGAACACTGGTTCCAGCTGTCCAGACCAAGCGCTCTTGCATCCGCGGTGGCTTGGTTCTTAAAACGGTTGTTCGGCCATCCATGTCGTCACAAACCTGAGGGCTGCGAGTCGAAGATCTTCGCGGTTGTATTTTCACCTCGCACACCAAACCAAATATTCAACGGAGTTTTTATGTTTCGAAAGAACCCATTATTATGTCACCTTTCCTGCTTATCGCATATCAGTGTTTTGTACAGTCTTTCGGGATAGGAGTTTTCAGTACATTCGTTTTACCAAACCGAAGTAGCAACGCATTCCAATGGTTAATATTCGTCGGATCTCTACATAGGTGCCATTCGAGAAGTAAATGTGCGGCAAATGTACTCCAAGGTAGATGAATTCCCTATAACTATGTCAAAGTCGCTGCTTTCAACAGTGTCATCTTTTCCATGTCGATGGTCAGATTTTTTTTTTGAAATGATGTACCTGGTTTTGACCTTGGCAGTTCGCATACAGTACTAGGCACCAAAAAGGCCTATTACGACCCCTAGGGAACCGATTGAATCAAAACTGCAAAAGGCGAAAACGTAAACATTTTCACTCACAAAACATCCAACCTTCCTGCAGAATTCTACCAGTTTCTTGTGGTCTTTGCCGATGAACTCCCCTTATTCTTCGAAGAAGTACTCTCCTAGAAACCTCCTACCATTCCGTGATATAGCCTTGCACTCACACAGTATGTGTGCTATATCTTCCGCGGCTTGCTGGTCCCCACATAACCTGTATATATCTACATCTATCAGTCTAAGCCGCCTAGCATGCTCCCTTAGGAGACGGTGTACCGACATTATCCCAACTACTGTTCTAAGCTGTTGCCTACTCAATTTGAGAATTTCCTTAGATCTTTTCTTGTCCAAATGCGGCTAAAGCGCTTAAGACACCCTTTGCCACTCTAAATTTTCCCATCTAAGGTCAGCCATTTTATTCTCTTGATAACGCCAAGGGGTGGTTTGATGTCCACACCTCCTCTACTCTCCAGTTCCCCTCCCTTTCTCGCAAGCTCATCGGCTTGCTCATTCCCCTCTATACCGCTGTGTCTCGGTACCCAGCACAGTCCTACTCTGTTATGCCTGCATACTGCTTTTATCATTGTGCAACAGTTTCTGACTGTCTCAGAATTGATGTTAACAGATTCGAATGCCTTAAGTGCCGCCTGACTGTCAATATAGATGGCGATATTCCTTCCGGACATTGATCCCATCTGCATTACCTCTGCCGTCCTTAGGACAGCCAGGACTTCCGATTAGAAGACACTGCTTGTGCCCGGGAGTCGTATAGACTTTTTCAAGTCTAGATCGACATAAAATACCGTTCCATCGCTTGTCTTAGAACCATCAGTGTAGATCGCAACTTCATTTGACACTGTGATTGCATCTCTTTGCCATTCTTCCCTTCCCGGATATAATACATCATACGGGATGTCGAAGTCGACCAAGGGGGAAATTTCATCTGTCAGTATAGGATTTCCGGGCAACACATCAGTTAAGATAGTGCGGTGCCCAAAACTGCATTACTTAAAGTGTCCCAAATTTGTGAGGTGCAAAGCGCTATTGCCAGCAAGTTTTTTTTTTTTTAGATCGAGCGGGATAAGGTGCAGAAAGGTGTCCAGTGCTGCCGTGGGAGTAGTACGGACTGCACCTGTAATGGCTATGCTAGCCGTACTCTGCACCGTGCGTCGCTAATTTTGCAATGATGGTTCTATTGTTAGTTGCCTTCCACCACACAAGTGAACCATCTGTAAGTATGGGTATTAGCGCCACAATATATACATATATCCAGTGAACCATGGCGAGTTCCAGGCTCCAAGTTTTGGCTGTTGTTCTTTAATAAACGAAGAGGGCGTTATACGTCTGTGTCCTCACTTAAAGTATTTAAATATTTTCCTTGCACTAGTATAGCCAGTCGTCCGCAAACGCTGTGGCACTTACTACCATTGAATTAAGTTCCTCCAAATCCAATAAGTTCACCTGATCTTCATTACCCATGAAAGCCTCTACTGCGGAACGCGAGTTCGGCCGGCGATGAAGATATCGTCCGCGTATCCCAGTAGTTGCACGGATCTGTTGAATATATTGCATTTCGTGTTGTCACCTGACTTGCGCACTATTAAAGAGGTCACATGATAGCGCATCTCCTTTCCGGAATCCGAAGCAGGTTTGGAATAGTGCAAAAGAGCTATGTATTTGCAAACTGCACATTGCGCCGGTGGGAGTGACAAAATAATATCCAGGTGTATCTTCAAGGTGTGTTCCGCGTGCAGCACTTTTCTAAACGTCGAATCTAATTTGAAATTTGAATCGCATCGTTATGTTAGATGAATGCATCCACTATCTTATCTGCTGCTGCAAATCGAATGCCCTTTTGCCATAACAAATTCCCTAAATAAGAGCCGAGCGCAGGACAATACTAATCGATAGTATGCCAAATTTGAAGCTATAAAACTATTCACACATACAGACAGCAACAATAACATAAACACACACGCATACAGTCTATTTATGCCTGTCCGAAGTTACCTGGGCGCCTGCTTTTATATCCCGGTGACAGCACCATACTTGGTTCACATGAACAACAAGCAAGGTTAACGAGTCTTGCTGCTGGAAAGTGGCGTTGAAGCTGCAGAAACACTTGGGGAAACAATGAGCGAGAGGATGCAACCGAGATAGAGTCGTGAGAAAATTATTCTCCGCACAAGAAGATTCGGAAAAAGAGACAGACAGATTGCAATGCTACTACTGCTGTACGAACGTAAACTCCTAAAAAGAAATGCCATCACACGCAGCATGCCTAATCAGGAGGTTGGGGACAAGGGTGGTCACAACAAATGAGAGAGCGCATAAAATCAATAAACAAGGAGAGCCAGATTGTATCCAAATTTACTCTCAGCAGCAGCTGGTTAGGTGGGTCCTGCTCCATCATCATCCCCCTACTTAACCATCACAAATTGGCAAAGGAAAATTATTTTTTTTAAGTTTCTTGAAAATTTCCATCTAAATGAATTTCAAATGTTGCACTTACATTTAAGGTGCGTTTGCTGGAGCTGATTGAATCTGGAATTTGTACTGTTTGCTTGAATATCCCATGGGATAGATTGCCATCTGCAACAATTATTTTTGAATTTTTTCTTCTTTTTCACTTTTTCACTCGCATCACTTTGCACTAAGACGAAATTTATAACCCCTTAAAGTAAAGAACTGATTAGGCCACTAAAACTTCACACTTTATCCTTCTTCGGACTAATGAATTTGTTTAATTCACAATCGGGAACTTTGGTAAATCGGTTTGGGAAATATTTTAATGAAATATTGCGTTGCCTGGTGATTCTCGTTTCGTAGCTTTTTCCATCGCGGCTCACGGAAAACTGAAGAAGAAATTACAAACGGAGAAGAGCAAAGCACACACACAAGAGGAGAAGAATAGCGGTGGAGCCATGGAGCTTAGCTGTTGCAGATTGGGGCAGCCTCAGCTGAAGATGGATTATGTATTATTATTTTTAGCAGCGGCAGTCTAGCTGAGTTGTTGCGATTGGAACTATATACTAGTGGAGTGGTACTTTGAAGGGAGTGGAATGCGTGGGAAAAAATTGCCTCATACGGAGCCTAAAATCCATCTTCATCAAGTTTTATTTGTTGTTTCGAATGGAACGGAAATTTGTTCGAAGCTTTTCATGTCAGGTAAAGTTCAAATCGAAGATTCTATCTTATCATCTATTCGATTGTCGCCTCTATCCTTCGGTTTCGGAGTCGAAGAGATGAGATGATGAATATTTAGATCATTTATCGAAATAAAAACCCACAGAAATAAAATAAAACCGCTTTAATATTATAATATATTAGGTAGGTAGTAGGTACTTTTATAATAGTTCGCTGTAGACCAAGCACAAATCAAACGAGTATAAACAAAAATGTTATAAAAGGAATACAAAGTTGCAGATATGACTGCAACCAAAAAGGAGAGACAATAACTAGGTCTTTCATTACGGACTTGACAACTTCTTTTTTAAATAAAATGCAAACTACTTGAGATATCTAGAAACAAAAATGTATTGGCTTGAATTGCTATTAAAAAATTTATGAAGTGGTGGAATTCGACTTCGTTCATATGTCCACCACGGGAACGTATGCAGCGGTCGATACATTGAACCCAATTTTCGAAGACTCGGCCGCACATTTCGACCGATACGGCCGGTATTTCTCGTTCAACATTGGGTCTGAGCTCCTCTAACGTTGCCGCCTTGTTGGCATAGACCAATGATTTAATGTAGCCCCATGACAAAAAGTCTAGAGGCGTTACATCACACGATCTCGGCGGCCAATACACGGGTCCGTTTCTCGAGATACCTAACACGTTCACCGAACTGAGACTTCAATAACTCGATTGTTGCACCCGCTGTTTTGCTTGTGGCACCGTCCTGTTGGAACCACATACCACCGGCAAACAGTGACTTTTTGGGGATGAAGTGCTGTTTCATGAAGCACATGAGGGTTCTCACCTGTCCAGTAACGCATATTTTGCTTATTGACGAAGCCTGGACCAAAAATTCGCTTCATTGCTGAAGATGAATTTGCGATGAAATTCTCTATTTTCTTCCATCGTGTCCAGAGCCCGATTCGAGAACGTACGTCGCTTTATAAGATCAAGTGGCTTTAGTTCTTCACTCAGCTTGATCTTGTTATGGTAATATGGTCTGGGAGAGGCTCAATTCTTAAGAACAACGTGAAATTGACTGATTTGGTTGGTTTGCTACAGACGCCTCTACGCCAGCAATATTCTCCACACTTCGGGCAAAACGTAGTATCACTGGAACGGCAACATCAAGCAGCGAATATTCTGACTCAAATTTGTTCACTAGACTATGAATTGCTTGTCTAGTTTGATGAGAATCGCGGCCGAAAATTGGCGTTAACGCCCTTAAAGTTGCGACCACCGACTCGGTATTTCGGTAGTAAATTATTTTTAAACGTTGTTCCTGTTATGTATTTGAATTGTCTTATAACCACCCATTAGTCTGTACACTACTAATTAAGTAAGTGTTAGCATCATTACATTAAGCTAAGAATATTACTCTTTCTATACATATTTAATAAGTACGTATCAACTTGAACTAGTCTATAAATAGATCGTAGGTTTATGAAGTCTCTCTCTCTCTTACTGTGACCAGCACCAAATAAAGTTGTTAGCCCGCTAACGAGTGCGTTTGATTTCTACTATTCTGCAGTTCCTTCGTGTACTTCACCATGATCAAAATGCTAATTTTACTGAATATTTTAAAAAAGACAGGTCGGTAATCGAAAGTTTGAAGTTTGTCAAGTCCCTAATAAAAGAAACTTTATATATCTATAAGTAGTAAAGGTTTAGGGTGATTAAGCAATTTGTGTTCAACATCCTGTAACCATTCCAAAATATATGCAGTAGTTGGATTCGTGCAAGATCAACTGCCCTCTTGTTTTCGCAATATATGAACCTTAACTTAGATATAATTGATGAATCAATTTCAGCAACCAAACTTCGCAGCCAAAGTCCTTCCTGACAAGTTGATGAAAAATATGAGAAGCTGAGGTTGCTGTCATCAGCGAAGGAAAGGATTGGACTAGAAGTAACTGGTAGGAGACTATTTATAAAAATGAGATAGAGAGTCGGAGACACAACTTAACCTTGGGGAACACCAGCATTTATTCGGTGAGTTGCAAACTTAAAACCGTCCAAAACAACTTGAATTGAAAGGTGATTTCTAATCCATTGAAAGAAAGTACCATCGATTCCAAATGCAATCGTTAAATGCGTGTGAAATATCATGGGCAACGATCTTATTATCAGCACCATATTGAAGAGATTGGTTCCACTTTTCGGTTGAAAATGTCATCAAATCACCAGTGGACCTGTTGCTGCGAAAATTGTATCCCCGTTCGTTAAGAAGTTTTTAGTATTCAAGATATTTCATAAGCTGACGGTTTATCTTCGTTTCCATGATATTAGAAAAAAGAGACAATAGTGCAATTAATCGGAATGAAAATGGAAAACAAGATTCGCCTTTTTTTGGAGACGGGCTAGACAAATGCACTTTTCCATCGTCCTGAAGACAAGTATAGTATAGCGTATCCATTACCTACTTAAAAAGCTAAAAACAAATAGAACAAATTGGATTGCCCAAAGGAAAGAGAGCCCCCAAAATATAAGAACTGCGTACCTAACTCAATTTCGTCAAAAATGGTCAACAAGATAGAACTCTGGTAACGAGGTGTTCGATTTCGATTACAAAATTATGGGAAAGAGGCCTGTCCTTTCGTATGCGATTTGAGGCAGCTGGACTATTTTCTGTAGCGGTATATTTGAAGTCGTTGGTACATGTGGGCAAGTCAACGACAATTCAAGTCTTAAAAGCCAACATCGAGTGCATTATTCGGATCCTCTCAAAAGTAGTCGAACATTTTAGCTGCTTGATGCAGTTCCTGAGACGATCCCATGGTGGCATATGCCCCAAAATCATTTTTTTACCATCAGGATTAAAAATCATACCGCTCCCACTTTCCTGCATCCCTTCTTGTCCGCCTGTGGAGTGCGTGTTTACACTGTACTTCAGCACAGCTTTGTAAGTAGCGAACGGGCCGTTACTTACTAACGATAAGCTTTAGAGTCAGTACATTTTGTTGTTCTTGTCTCCAGTTGTGTTTTATCTGTCAAAAGTGATAATTAAATCAAACAAATGTTTTTATTTTCTTTAATATCTTTTTTATTTTAATATTTTATTGTCACAACTATTATTGTTATTTGTTATTGATTATTAACGCAATGCGTTTCGAAGCAGTAGCTTCATCATCGGGCGTAGACTAAATCGTTGTTAATAAAGTGTTTTTTATTATTTGTAAGTCTATTGATGTATGGGGCTGTTGGAGTTGACTACCGCTGTCTCACTTCGTCTGCTCCCTGTTTGTTTCTAGAGTAATGCGGAGGTGACTAACGATATTGATCACAGTTAACTCATCGACATGGAAGAAGTGTTTACCTTGGACATATAACCCGGTTCTGGCACAATCTGGACATTTACAGACGAAATAAAACGCGCTACGCATAACTCAACTGAAGCGCAATCGTGAAGTCCAATTTTGGACAACTTTATCGAGCACCTGGGGCCGTATATTGGCAATAACATGGCGAATGTTGACTTCCACATCGTCCAACGTCTCTGGTTCATCTGCATAGACTAGTGACTTCTCATACCTACGACTCGTATTGCCCAGATGCGGATTGACCAAGGGAGAGTTATTTCCTACTTCATTTGACACATCTGTATTTCATTCCACAGTTGCTGACGACTTGACCGAACTTTTGGTAGCTCTTGTACTATGATATGCTGGTTGATTTGAACTTTTCCCAGTGAACCTTCTAGTTCATCAGAAGATTTTTCCTGTATACTGATGGAATGTCAGTATTTTGTTTTTTAGTTAAACAAAAGAGCTGCCGAATTTTCTGCCTGACCTGATCCTGTAGGGGCCGTTTTTACATCAGCAGCGTCATAGCTGTTGTATACCTTTTAGAATCAGCAGCGTCTTTTTGTCATCCTTGGCAGTATAGGTATTTTATTCCATGCGTTCCTTCTACAGAAAATCACGTATTTAGCGGTGTTTTTCCTTTGTGTTTGTTGTTATAACTGATTAAGTGTTGTTTATATTGTGGAACTAGAAGTTTACACCTTGACCCTTCAGGTGCTTGCTGATTCCTGCTATAGTTGGTCTGATGCAGACAATTCGGGGCATCAAAGCAGAATGTACCTCTGCGACAGGTGCTTTGTTGCTTGATGGTCCTGAGGAAATTATTGTGCCTGGTGCCTCAACGTGCGTGTTCGCTGGTCGCTGGCTTCTTCCATATTGGAATCTTTTTTGTGAGCGGTAACTTAGAGGGACTCCTCATCACGTCATCTATGTCCTCGGAGTCCGGTGTTATGTCAGCCTCATTCTCCTGTGGGTCTTTTTCACCCTCTCCCTCGGATAGTTTCTCTTACGAGTAGACATCCTTGTCCTCTTCACCAATATCCATGTGGGTGATTTCCATTGGTTGCTCATGATCGTCTTCATAGTAAGTCCATGCATCCAAGCTTGGCATGCATGGCTACCAAGAACTCTTTGCCATGCGCTTTGATGCCAGCCTTAATCTGGATTATTACTGATTCGAAAGCCAATTTGACATCACTCTTCCTCCTCTCCGTTTTCCGGGTTATGATAATGGGTTCCCGGAATTTTGTATATCTGAAAATATTAATTAATGTTAAATAAATTTTATTATATGCTGAAGCTGAAGGATATCAATTCTATTTGTCTTTGCTGGAAGCAGGTAGCGCAGGTGCCCTTTGTGTGTGAGTTTTATTATTCGCAGGTATTTTTGTAGCTTATTTAAATTTTTCTCCGCGCACAAACTCACTCGTCGAACCACTGATAGAAACTGATAATGTGCTGATGATTTTTTAAATTCATTTTCTTTGGATGAGCAAAAAGACGACAATGCCAACGACACGCGGTATTCCCAAGCGGTTCTCTACCTAAGTACTAACCACGCCCCACGTCGTTTAATTGCGGAGACCGGACGAGAACCGATCACTTTTACTTTTAAATTAATTTTTATTAATTATTAGCTTATATCAACTTAAATACTAGACAAAAATGATTAAATCTAACTTAAAATTAACAGGATACTTATTCTAGATTATTGATCCTTATGCGGACGCCCTAAACTTAACTCTATCTTATAATTATTGCCTTTCGGCCTAAAAACTATTTTACGAACTAATCTTACATAATTATGTTTTCATCGAGAAAATTGTTAAGAAAACTCGGAATCTTTATCAAATTTTATATTTTTATATAAAAAAAACAAATTACAAACTACCTACCCTACTGAGCACTCGTTGCCTTGCGCAACAAGTGGTCAAAATCCCAATTGCTTTCCGAGCGCCTGGCAGTCGTCAACGTGCACACGCGCCGCCGTGAGCCGACTGAAGCCTTACAGCGTCAGTCAACTCCCGGAAGCACCACCACACGTTGGCGAGCCCGGCCTCTCCCAAAAACGCCCTAGCTGACTTAATATAACTTATAAGCTAAGATGATGTTACCTAGAGTAACGAACCGTCCTGGTAGGGCATGTTGACCCCTCCCCCCTCAACAAGCCACCAAAATTCGGCGAATTGCTTTTCCGTGTCGAATCTATCCCTCTCCGATATTGCGGTACTAAAACGGAGGAGCTCATGAGCATTGGCGACGTCCCCGTCATGGAGGAGCCGCTTATCTCTCGCGCTGCGGTAGCGATGGTATAAGACCGGGATACCATCCCTCGTCTGTACCAGCCCTTTTGAATCATTATGGATAAATGCCTCTGGCGGGATAAAGCCAGACCGGAGCGTACTCTCTATGTACATTTCATTGGGGTAGTAAGCCCCAAATATCAGGCTATTGTCGCTGGCCATCGCCCTTGCAACGTGCCTTCGAGTGACCTTAATGAGGAAATTGTCAATCCTATTCAACTGAGCCCCATCGTATAGGACCTTGTTGGGATAGTATTTTATATAGTTGGATTCGGGCGTTCGGAACAACCGGAGACAGGTCCTAAGACATTGTCTCTGCAAAACCCGAATCTTTTCCATATAACTAGGCGCTATATTAAACCACAATGGAAAACCATAAGCGATGATCGGCCTTATAAGGGCCACGTAGCAAATGACCTTCACTCTAGAGTCAAGTTGACTGCTATGAAACAGTCTCCTTGTCAGAGCATAAGCCTTCTTGGCCCCAGCAAGACAAGCAACTATATGTCTATCGAAATACAGATACTGGTCAAGCCAGATACCCAGATATCTAACTACGCTTCTCACCGCCAATGGCTGCCCATTTTGTCCAATAATGGCCAATTTCTTCCAGTTTCTTCTGGTATCCCTAGAGGCCCCAGCCAATGGAGTTCTGAACAAGATTGTTTTTGTCTTCTGAAAGTTGATTTTCAACTTCCAGTCGTCGCAATATCTTTTAATTTGATCGAAGTCACGCTGCAAAAGGATATTAATGACCTCGATTTTAGGACCTGATATGTATGCCACCAAATCGTCGGCATACGCTATATCATGTCTGAGTGAACCCACCAGATCACTCGTGTAAATGTTAAACAGGATCGGAGAATTGACCGCCCCCTGCTGTAAACCGTTTTTAATTTCAAAGACTCTGCTCGAAGTCACGTTGCCACATTTGACAACGAACTTCTTTCCCATAAGCATATTATAAATTACATATAGCAAAGGTTTGTGCATCCCCCGCCTGGTCAACTTGTAGAAAAGTCCCTCTAACCATACGGTGTCGAAAGCCTTCTCAAAATCGACCAGACAAGCACCCGTGCATTGGTTCTTGCATTTATTCCACTGAATGTCGGAAACCAGTTTCGACGCGGCATGAATAGTGTCATGCATCGCCCTGAAACCAAACTGGTTGTCCGGGATTATGTTATTGTCCTCGACCCACTTTAACAGGGCTCTATTGACAATCTTTTCAAAGACCTTGCTAATATTCGGAAGCAAGCTAATTGACCGGAGATTGGCAGGGTTCGTCCTATATTTACATTTTTTCGGGATAGGGTGTACCACAGCTACCTTCCAATGCGTCGGATAATGTGCATTATTCAGCGCATTGTTAAACAGCGTGGTGAAAATATCTACAGCCTCCAAAGGCAGGTGTCTCAATACGACGTTTGGGACACCATCCATCCGCGCCGACTTTTTATTCTTTAGTGACTCGAAGATGCACAGAAGATCATCCTTCGACACGAACAAGTGCGATGCATCACGGCCATTGGCGACAATTGCATTAGCATGGTTTTCATCAGTGAACACGGTGAAACCGTTATTCTCAGATCGCCAATTCTCAAGTTCGGTACGCAGATAGAAGTGGCTCACTAGAGCCCTATTCTCAATGTCGTGGTTACGGCAAACAGAATTGTTCACCGTATACACGGCCTCGAAACAAGCGCCCAGCAAATCAACTTTCTCCTGTGGATCCTCGACCACGAAAAAATCGTCGTTTGAAGCAACACTTTCTGGACTTATTCCAGCAGTCAGTACTGTCTGTCTGTTCTCTGCTGTCTGGGAGATTCGAACACAAGGAATATCATTGTGATCTTTCCTCCTGAACAACTTATTTATCTGTGGGAACATATTCGGACTACAGGTTTTAATAGCCCGAATTTTATTGCCCCAATACAGACTTACAGATTTTCTGTAATTTTCTTTTACCAGCTGTTTCAGGATTCGGATCTCTGCATCCTTACCTCCGGGTCGTCGCGATTAGTAAATTGCCTGTACAGCCGTTTAAGCCTCGAGAGCAGTCTACTTTTATGTCTGTATAGGGCGTCGATTGTAGGGTTTCTGTACTTTTCTGTCTGGTCGTCGTCGGAACGTCCTACCCGAGGAATAGTTCGTTCCATAGTTCGTTTGATGGCGTCGTTCATTTGCAATAAATGCCGATCAATGTCATCATTTGTCATGTTACTGTTTGTCGGTGGGTCGATCCCACTCGAACGTATATCTCGCTTTAGCAATCTGGAGAAGCGCGACCATTGTGCCCTCCGATAATCGAATGAACACACTGCTTCGTACTCCTCCAGCAGCGTTTGCTCGTTCGGGATCCGTATTGCGGCGGCGAGTCCGTAGTGGTCGCTATCGTACTCAAACGCACGCAAACAGTTCCGCGTGTTTTGATCTAAGTTCGTCAGTTGAAGTCTTGCGTCCGTTAAGGCCAAGTCCAGGAAAGCACCGCTTCTTGGGAAAGAAGGGATATCCGTCGCGTACAACTCGAGGTTGTACTCAATCATATTGGGGCGCCACCAGTCGTGAAACTGGTTGCCCATGGGATTTGCAGTAACATTTCCCCACGCCGCATGTTTGGCATTAATATCTCCGGCCAAGAAGTAATAATTCTCCTCCGAGTTCAGCTGCAGACTACGAAAAAGTGTCTCGAGCTCCGTCATAAATTGGTTGGGTGGAGGTGCTGCAGGTGCGTAAAGCGACACCACATACATTCTCCTCCGGCTATGGAGAGGAATGGATATGATGCATGCTTCCAACAACTGGAACCTACGCACGTCCCCGCTATATATAACCCTATGGCGCAGGCCTTTTCGAATTAAGATTCCAACCCCACCTCCTTGAGTGGAGTGAGGCCGGTCTCTTCTTACTACATGATAGTTTTTGTATCCCAATTTGTGCTTCTGATTTAGCTTAGTTTCGCTAACCAAAAGCACATCCGGGTTTTCGGTTTTCAACAAGTTGGCAAGTGACGTTCTTTTCTCGATCCTGACTAGTGAATTAACATTCACAGCAAGGATCTTTAAGTTTCCCTCATCCAGCGTAGCCATTTGATTTATGGCACACCAGACCCTACAAACAACTCCGAATAGATAAAGTCAATTCGGGCCGCTTGTTCATTTAACTGTTTCTGGAACTTATCGATCTTTCCATGCAGGGACAGAAGGATCGATTTTAAGTCCAGATCCACCTCTGGTGCCTTTTGGGCTGCCTTTGGCGGGTTTAATGTTATTTGGGCTTGACCCGGTCCAGCTGCCATTTGGGCAAAGGACACGTTGGGTGCCACAAAATTAGAGAACGAACGACTCTTTTGACGCCTATCGTCTTCAGGCTGCTGCTTGCGGGCCTGGACTCGCTTTTTCAGCTCCTGGTACTTTGGACAACCCCTGAAGTTGGCGGGATGCCCAGAGTTCCTGCAGAGCACACAAGAGAGGACACTCCGGTCTTCAACTCTGTCCTTACCAAGAGGACATTCACCATGTTTGTGGTCCTTATCGCACTTCACGCATCTAAACTGCATGTTGCAGTTAGCTGCGGCGTGCCCGAACCTTTGGCAGCGCATACATTGAAGTATGCGATCTGACCTCTTTATTTTCTCCCACCTTACAGCATGGTAGTACAGGAAGCGGATATTTCGCAGCCTGTCGATTTTGCTATCGGGAGTTAGCTGGACCAGGAAGAATGGTAAGTGACGGTTACCACCCCTTGCCACAGCCGAGGAAAACGGCTTGACCCCCACAAACTTGAGGTCGTCGCTTTCAAAGTTCTTTAGCTCTCTTTCGAGCTCCTCCGTTTTAATTGAGGGATCAATTCCCTTCAACACTACGGTCTTCAATTTTTGCTCCCTTGGGGTGTACGTGAAGTACTCAGTTTTGACCTCTCCCAAGGCGTCGCGCACCCTCTGGTACTCCTCTAATTTTTCACATATGATTATGTGCTTATTGGCAGAAAGCCTTTTCACATGAAAGTTTTTGGTAATCAGCCTACACAATCTGATACTATCACTTGTTTCAAAATTACTTACCTTGATAGGCGGGATTTTTACCTTCTTTGGCTGTTGCTTCTGCTGCGTCTCGGCTTGCTGCTGTTGCTGCTGTTGTTGTTGTCGTTGCTGCTGTTGTTGTTGCTGCTGTTGTTTTTGCTGCTCTTTCCGTTGATGCTGTTTCGCTTTATATTGCTGCTGAACTTGATCCCGCAGCACTTTTTGTTGTTGCTGTTGTTGCATTTTCTTCTGCCTCAACTGCTCACGCTTTTCAAGGAGCTCTTTTATGAGTTGGTCAAGCTCAGCCTCCTCATCATCTTCTTCTCCTTCCTCCATTTGGATGGCATTGTCATCTTCGACCGGTAGGTCTCTGAAGGAGTTTCCCTCTCCAACGTACCGGCCCGCTCCTACTTCAGCCTCGTAAGAGCTGGAGTTATCAGCCTCATCATCGGTTCCAGCAATCGATGATGCCTCACTAGGGCCTGCCAGATTTGCCCTTCTCTTGGCAGAGAGATTCGGCTTCGGATTAAGCTTCCGCCGCCTCTTCTCTACCTTCCGGAACTCCTCATTTACTGTAGCTACTGCTGACCCAGCTGTAGCGGTAGCTTTTACGGCTGCTTCCTTGGCATTATTTACAGCCTCTATTTTTGCTGTAACAAATGTTGTTGTTGTTTTTGTTGTTGCTGGAATTCCCTGTGAGAACACCCGTGTGGGCAACGGCCGGCCCGTTGTTATTATTGTTGCCATTTTAGGTATATTTGCCCTTGGCAAACACTTGGCTGCTGCTGCTGATGTTGCTGCTGCTACTGTTGTTGCTGCTGATGTTATTGTTGCTGCTACTGTTGTTTTTCTAGCCGGCACTCCAACACCCGTACGCGGGACCACCGATTTTCCATTGTCCATCGCCACACCGTACGGCACTTTTTTTTGTTTTTTTTATTTTTACCCTTCTTTTTACACTTTTTTATACTTTGTTTCTAATGTCACTATGAAAAATGTTTTCTTTCTTTTTTGTTTTTTTTTTGTTTTTTTGTTCTTTTTTTTTAAATAAATTCAAAAAGGGAAGCGAACCTGAGCCTCCGGTGCCTGAGCCAGACACTCCGTCCACTAAACTAACTTACAAATTATAAAATTTCTTGCTAATCACCACTCTTTAGCACTTTTTCGCTTTCGATCACAAACAAGCCGACCTGTCTCTATAAGAGTTGCGGAACGACTGAGAGTCTGACACTTAGTCTACTGAGCCAATTGACTATAAGAATTAAATTTGGCTAATCACAACTATATCGCACTTGTTTGCTTTAAATCTTCCGTAACTAGCCGTCCTGTCTCTTCGAGAGTTGCGTAACGACTGTTCTCGGTGCTTTAAACCGCTTCGCCAACGGGTGTATTCTTCAACGGCTTTCCAAAATGCAGCTTCGGGTTGACGGGATTTCAGCTTTCGGGTCTATTCCCGGACAGAATTTAATTTTCCCAGGAGACAAAATCCTGGACAGCAATTACCGTCCTTTTTTAAGGATTTCTTGAACTCTAGCAAGAAACCAATATTGTCAGTGAGGCTGCCTCAAAATTACAGTCAATTTTACCTGTATAAAGTTTAGCACTTCTAGTTTAACACTTCTTGTTGCTTTCCCACTATTTGTTAACTTTGTATTGTACGTCTATTCTTATAGTTTATTTTTTGTTTTGTTTCACAGCTGAACTTAGCCGGCCTCAAATTTGTTTCTTATTTAATTTGGCAAACTTTACTAATGAAGACTAAAACTGAACCGTTTGCGAATACACTACCATCGCACCATTGCCACCTGCAATGTTCGATTGTTCGAAAAAGAGCGAAATAGGGAGATGGAGTTTGAAAAGAGCGAAGTCCGCCTTTTCGAACTAGCGTAGACACAATTTAAGCCGATATTGTTGTAGTTATTCAATGCTTCTTAGTTTTAAAATCGATTTATGGTCAGCGAATACCAGTCTAACTTTTTTTTTGTTGCAATTATAGTTGCATTTTCATATTTTTGTTTTTAAAGAGGAGTTAGGTATATGTTTCGTTCAAATTGTCTTACTTTTTGTTTGAAATAGTTTTGAATTATTTTAATTATAATCTTGTCCTTAATTTCATTCACTGTCCAACGGTATGAACGTCTCAATCCGCTCTGCAAATAATCGGCACGTACCAGTGTAGCTTCCGGCCCGCAGATCGACAATAGACCAAATTTTCACACTGATGCAAATCCTGCAAAAGACCAACGAATTTAAAGTCGAGATCCACCATCTTTTCATTGACTTTAGAGCCGCATTTAATAGCAATCGGCATCGATAGCTCTACATGCCGATGGCCGAATATGTGGTCCCGGCAAAACTCTTCTAGTTATGTCGCATAACACTTGAAAACACACGGTTTAATGTGCAGTTTGGAAGCAGCTCTTCCGTGTTATTCCAAACCTGCATAGAATCTCGGCATGGAGATGAGCTATCATGTGAATTCTTCAATCTTGTTCTAAAGAAAATAGTGCGTAGGGCAGGTGTCTACCCGGAAGACACTATTTTCAATAGATCCGTCCAACTACTGCGGTATGCGGACGATATCGACATCATCGGCCGTTCCCAGCGTGCCGTGTTAGATGCTTTTAGGGCGAATTAAAAACAGGCGAAATTTGTTGGTCTTGAAGTTAATGAGGACAGGACTCAGTACATGATATCAACAAACAAACATCTGTCCAGTGCTAAGGACAAAACTAACTATTTATAGCAATAGTTAGGGTTCACCTACCTTGGAGTAAACATCGACTCCACAAATCACTCCTTAGATAGAAAATCACCTTAGGAAATCGCTGGCCAAAAATGGGTTCAAAACTCCTCACTCGAAGAACAAAATGCATGCTCTATCGAACCTTAATCCTGCCAGCCCTGCTTTACGCTGCCGAGTACTGGACGGTTAGTAGGAAAGTGGAGCTAAAACTGGGTTCTTTTAAAGCAAAATACTCCGCCGGGTATTTGGTCCTATGTGCGAGGAGGGCGAATGGAGGAGACCATACGACCGTGAAGTCAATGAGCTGTACCAAGATTTGGATGTAGTCCAAAAAGCTAAGTCACGTCGACTACATTGGCTCGGTCACTTTAAGCGAATAATTCTCCAGCAAAGAGGATCTTCGACTCTCAGCCCCCAGGTTCGAGAAGGCAATTAAAAACGAACCTCCCTTTTAAACACCAAGCCTTCGCGGATGCCAGAGCGCTTGGTTTGGAGAACTGAAAACAACGTGCCCTGGTTTGCAAAGGATGGAAGGTTGCACAGTCTCAGGCAGAAAGCTTTCAGGTAGGGAGCTCGTTAAGTAAGTAGTAATGGTCACACTGACATCCTCTCGTGGCAATTATAATTTATATATTTTGGTAAGTGAACTAGGTCGAGAGCTATGAGCAAGATCCCTTTTTATTTTACGGTGATTTTTGACAATTACTTTAGTGAGCTTGGGCAAGAAATTCTGCATGCAATAGACCTTTTCACCAAGATATCTCTTTCTAAAGTGCCGAGTCCCATTCTTAAACGTCAGAAGCAAATTGAATAATAAAATTTCAGAAATTTGCACAAATCGTATGGAATAATCATTGTGATTGTAAATGAAGTGAATATTAAAGTGAAAACAGAATCTATTGAAGGGTAAAAACTAAGAAATTATAGAGAAAAAACCTGACAAAGTATGTTAAAGCAAAAAAATCAATAAAAACAGTGAACATGTTCACCAAAAATTGAAAAATGTGTGTGAATAAAAAATAAAAAGGTACGTTTAGATGCAAATTCGCCATTGTTTTCCTTCATTTCATCAGCTGTTTGTCTTTTTTTGTTTTTTTTTTGTGTTCATTTGACACTGACGTTGTCGTGAGGAGGTCAATGAAAGGCAATAGGGCTTGTCACGACAATGTCAGTGTCAAAAGAAAAAAAAAAAACGACAATGTCAGTGTCAAAAGAGAAAAAAAAAAACAAACAAACAGCTGAATGAAATGAATGAAAACAATGGCGAATTTGCATGGCGGGAAATAAGTTCTTTGCGAATAGTTACTAAAAGTTTATAACAAAGCCAATTTTAACAAAAAAAAATTTACGGAACTAAGAAGTAGTATCCAAACCACGTTTTGGATAATTAAAAAGTTAACATTATAATGTGATTGTGTTCAAAAAAATAAAAGTGAAAAAATGAGAATATCGTAGTTGTGGCAAAAAATGTTTTTGTTGAAAAGATCTCGTAATAATTTTATATTAAAGTGAATTATAACAAAAACAAATTTCCAGAACTAAAAAAGATTATCCAATCACTATTTTGGAATACTCAAAAGAAAACAATACATTAAGATTCTGTACAAAAAATAAAAGTGAAACCGTGACAATAGCCTTTTGGCAAAAAAATATTTCTGTTTCGAAGCAACTTTTTACTTTAATTTACTTTCTCACGTTTTTTCTCTATAAGCTGGTACTTTTTAATCTTCAATTGCTTCTGTTTTCACTTAAATATACACTTTATTAACAATCACAATGATTATTCATTTTATTCAGCTGTTTGTTTGTTTTTTTTTGCTCTTTTGACACTGACATTGTTTTCATTCAATTTGCTTTTGACGTTTGACGTTTAAGAAAGTGATGCGGCACTTCAGAAAGAGATAGCTTGGTGAAAAGCCCTGTAGCGAAATGTCAGAAGCATCCGTCATAAACAAATGAAAATCTTACGCCGTGGACGTGATTGTACTTTTTCCGAGTTTGGGTTGTTTTGTTAAAAAAAAATTGGCATAAAATTAAAGTACGAAAACCACGAATTTGAAGTGATTGAGACTTTTAAAGTATAAAACAAAGTAAAAAAATTAAACAATAAAAAAAAACATTTGTTGTTGTTCATAAATTCATGTATGAAAGCGTACTTACTTCAAATTGCATCTTAAAATTGATCCATCATTCCACATTAATTATTTTTATTCTTCAGTGTAAGACATAACTCGTCAGGTACCAATGGGCGCGTTCAATTTACAAGTCAACTACTAGTGACTACTATTTTAACTTTTCTCATTGATCAAATAACTCTCGTGACCATCGTTTGGCAAGTGATAGACATTTAATTAGTAGTGAACTTGCAGTTGACTTGCAAATTGAACGCGCCGAATGTAAAAGCAGACAGTTAAGAAATTTCTTTGATATTTATTAACTCGTCTAACATTTCCAAAGATCATTCAGTCAGACTTAGATAAGGTTAGGCAAAAGGCATACCGAATGCGGCCAATCCCCGCGTGGTTCAAAAGGCCACCGATTCGATTTGATAACATTTGATGAAAACTAAGAGCTGTCAAAAACGAAAAAGCATTCAGCACAGACTACCTATTAGACAGCCAACTCGCACTACCCCCGTCCGCTGCGCCCCTCAAAAGGGAAAGTGGTTCCTCTCTCAAAATATCCTATCGGTGAATACATGTGAATCAATAAAGGTGAAGTTTTCTGTCTGATTGTCAAATATGACAAGATTGTGTGGTGAGTTTAATTTTGTGTCATTTGACAGAACTTTGTTATTTTTTTATTCCAAAGATTAATAATATATTTGTTATTCGTAAGTTGTATAGTTTAGGAACAATATGCAAACACACAAAATAACTAGCTTAAAAGTGCAAATGAAAAAATTATCTACTAATTATTCATGGCTGTGTATTCAGAAGTGCGGTGGTAATCGATGGTTCGATAAGACGATTCAAGTAAGAAACTTCTTTCTAAAGTTTACAAACTGTTGGTTAAAATTTATTTCTGCAGTTATTTTTCAGTCGAATTGGATTCCATGGAAATAGCTATGAACATTCTCCGGCCGAGGGTCAACCTATTGCACTCATGATGGACTACATTGTAAAACAACTTGTGTAAGTATTTATTTTCATATGTTGCTTTTCGTGTAATTTAATTTGTCTCTTTTAAATAGTTACGACCTCTAAACTCCTCTCCAGCTGTGGACAAGCACATTGGAACATTAAAAGGTTATGGTTTCGCAAATAGGATTTCGAATTTCGAAAAACTGTTGATGTGGAAATGTTTGTTATAATTTTAGAATATGTTCTGCATCAATTTTTACTTAAGGAAACTAATATTTGCAAATTTAAGGTTTTTCCATAAAAATTTATTTAATTCACCACTGACAATAATGTCAAAATGGCTGCATGGGTGGGTGTATATGCTAGGTGGAGTTGATAACAAAATACTTGAGTGGAAGAGTTCACACTTGAGCATGGAAATATTATGTTTATTACATATGTACCTACATATATTTATACATATATATATTTATATATAATTGATGACAAAAATGTATATAGGATTTGTTATTAATTATTATGTTTTTGATACACATTGTTCTGTTTATGGGATCTACTTGTGATTTCACAATGGACCTCGCACCTATCCCAAATCTAACAGTGAACTCAAGCATACAATCGACCTCGCACCTATCCCAAAGCTAACAGTGAACCTAGTGATTCCACAACGTAACTAAACGCATTCTCAATATAGAAAAGGAAAACCCAAAAGAAACACGATTGTCTCTATAGGATAGTATCCTTAATGCGAATTCTAACGTTCACAGCATTTTTTTACAATATTTCCCAAGATTACATTAAGTCAACCCTCTTTTGACTTGATTCGAATTTTAATTCGAATTGAATCCACATTCAAACTCTCATAGTCTAGTTAATATATGAACCCACAATCAATAGTGCTGAATGCTGCTTTCTTCTGAATGTCTTTTCAATGGAATTTATTGACGGATTGAGGTTAAAAACGAATACTTTAAACATTTTTTTTTCGGATTTTTACGCGTTTTCTTAAGCTATAATTTGTGTAAACGTTGTTTTTTAGACCTTCCTCTACCTACAAAAAAAAAATCGGTTAGAAAAGCGAAATCCTATTTGGGAAATCAGTTCCCATTAAAAACCAACCTTGACAAGCTACCAAGCTAGCTGATGACCTACATATGCACGCAATGCAATTCCAGGGATATTACAAAGGCTTTCTTAAGCAGCAGAAACTCAGTCCCGACAGTTTTGTCTAAATGGCTCTTTAATATGAGTTCGATTGTGATAAGTAAGTATTTTCCATCTGAAAAGGACTGATAATGAATAATCATAAATAATAGTAAATAATCATTTCTATTCTTTAGTTCTACAAAGTTCCTGTTTGCTCTCAAGCACTGAAACCCCTCCACCGGGACATTGTCTTTGAACAAGGAGTTACTAGCCGTAAAATGAAACCAAGAAATGGTAGACTTTTCTTCCAGTTCCAATGTAATTCAACAGAGAGTCTGAGCTTTTTCTGCTATTGGTGGAATTCTAATCATTTACAATCAAGGTTTCTACGACAGTGTTCTTGAACTGTCAAGCAAAGATTTTCTTTCTCTTACGTTTTGGTTTTGATGAAAATACTTCCGTAATTCTAGAAGTTGTGTCTAAAGCGTTGGCATTTATATTCTACAATGAAACAGATGAGGTAATCCAGCGTGCGATGTATAGTAAAAATAAGTTTTTTAATTGTATATTTCTTTGTAGACCCTCTTGGATTTTATCTAGCCTATACTTGAAGTTAATGCAGTAAATGAGAGAGATGATCGTAATTTATATTTATTCTTCTATTATATTAAAAACCAGTTTTTTAGAAACTAAATATATTATGTTCAATTAAATTGATTATTTTAAGCTGTTTTGAACACAAATTCGGAGCTCGAAGTTTCAAAAACTCGTGCAAAGGGTGTTGGGGTGGATGTGAAGGTGCTCCCAGAGTTGCAGTTTGGACTGAAGTTGAGGTTTCCTTTTAGCTGTGGTAATTTGGTTGAGAATCTCTGTTTCAACCACCCTTGCTGTTCGCTAGTTCACCAAGTTGAAATAGCTATGTAGGAAAGAAGAAATTCCTTGCAGTATCTTTGTTGCATGGGCCGCAACCCATATCACCATCAACATCAACGTTTTCGTATTTGAACGTAGCAGTATGCGATGGAAGTTTCGTCTCGTTCTCTCAATAGCACGTTCAATTTCAATGGCAACTGCAAGTTCCCTACTAGTATCCGTCGAGCAACTTACGGTACCATAATTTGGCAAATCAGTAAAATGTTGGTGTTGTTGCATTGGTGTGATGATCTGAGAGTTTTTATGCGTGCATTTTTTTACGATTTCGACACTTGCATGTTCCCATTATTGAGTATTGTTTGATCGACCTTTAACGACACCGACACAGTCGTGTCAACCCACGGATTTGCATGCATGCTTGCGTTGCAGCTTCAATATGTTTTGCATTATTTTTGTCAAGATTTATTGTGTTCGTAATTTTTATAATAAACAATTTTAAAAATTAACTATGAAATCAAGCTGTTGGTCATCCGGGAAACAGGCTGTGAAAACAATAACTTGTTTCTTTATCCTGTTCATCTATCCAAAATAACCCTGCACTTAGGACCTTTTCAACGCATTGCTTAGCACGGTACTCAGTTCACCTGAAGGAAGAACAAATGAAAAAGAAAGTAATATCAATAAACTTCACTCTTACCCCAATTGGTCAACAAGCAGTTGGATGGTTATGAATCCTTGATCAGTACTTGAAGCGGCATTAAGTAGCGAGGCTGATGAACTGGTATTATTGGCTTAGAGTACTGACGCGCCAAGTACTTTGCGAAACCGTAGAAGCCCACCATAAGACTCATCGGTAAACTGATGAATATCCTCAAATGGTCCTTGGTAAGATCAATCTCCTGATTCTCATGCTCTTTGAATACTGCTGATTTTGTTTCTTTGCCTTTAAATTGCCGCACAGGTGCATCGTTCTCTCTATGATGTTACTCATGTGTCAATCAATACATTTTTTCTCTGACTTTAACTTTTGTTCACCCTTCTTTGTGGTGTCTTTGATTTTTACTTGCAATTCCTGCAAAAAGCGTTCACAGCCCTTCAGACGTTCACCTGCCGAATGGAACCATTGCAACGTTCGAAGCGTTACCACGCCGACATTATTACATAGGGATTATCCAGATCTTGAGATTGAAGTGCTTTTCTAAAAAGTGGGAGGGTATGGGTAAAAATGATGAAATAAATACAAGCTTTTTATGGCAAAGAGCTTACTTTCTCGTCGCTTCGAGGTCATTCCGCATCTCCAATTGAATGAACTCTATCCAGAGGCCGCTCTTTGAAGCGTTATCGGAACTTTAAGTTTGAGATCAAGAATGAATTACAAGAGACGTCATCATTCGGAGCTTTTGACAACCTACCCATGACTGTGGTCCACAGCTCCTTGCCCTTTTTGGCATCCTGAAGTGGTCCATACTCGAGACGTCCCCAAAACTGCAAAATCTCGCAATTGCAGTCGGCCAGCACGCCCCACTGTGGGCTCAGTGATGTCCAACACAAGTTGAAATTGTTCCTCAGGATCTCGCATTCCCCTTCTTCTTTATAGTTAGTGAGTCGCCTAATATAAGTCAAGTACTCCAGCCATATAGCGATGGCTGGATCGGCACTTTGGAACTCAACGGGCAAGGAACTTTCCAGAACTTCTTGTCGACTCTTTTCCATCTTCTCCAGCAGTTGTATTCGTTTGATGTACAACTTCTCGTTCCACGAAAAATTGCGCAGCGCTCGGTTACTAACGTCCACCACATTCTGACGAAATACGGGCAAATCTTGCAGCTCCTTGGGTCGCTTGTATTCGTCTCTGTAGTCCAGAAATGAGATGTATTCTAACCAGCAGTCGGGATTTAGACAGCAATCAGCTACCAGCTACCAGTACGACAAAACATAGTTAGCAAAAGATGTGCAAAAGTTAACGCTGTTTCTTAAGTGACAAGATGATTTAACAAATAAATAGTGAATACATTTGGGGCATTTGGAACATTGAGAATAATATTCAATTTAACATAACTTTAAAACAGCTTACGATGACTTATGCAATCACACTTTGAAGCGTCGTGTAGAAGTTAGGAAAGCATTGAAATTAAAATGACAAAACTTGTTTTAACAAATTTATAGTTATTTTTTGCGGATCTTTTCGATATAACGACGAGAATAATTCAAAACAAATACATTTTAAAATGGCTTATGTTGAAACAGCCGCATTGAAAGACGCATCAAGAGTAATAATAGGAAATCAGTAAAACCTATAACAAAGCTGCGTTCTACTTCAATTTTCAAATGCTATTCGTAAAACCAAAACCTTATTTTTTTAATGTTGCTGTCAAGTGTTGTATGTCAACGCGGAGGCAGAGAATAGTACTGACTGTCAAACTTTTTCATGGATTAGGACTTGTGTGTTTTGTAATATTTTGACATAGGTTGTTTTTCACTCTGTTATGAATGATCATAAATTGTGCCACACTCATATGTTTCAACAAAATCATAAACAAAATAAAATGGGTTCGAAATGTTTTCATTACCGATTTTTTCACTTTTATATATACGAACGTCAATCAACACACAATAACTATCCAATTATTGTAAGCCATAAATTCAAAATCATTTTCACCGATCATATGATCTGCATTTATAATGTCATTGATATTTATAGTGTTGGTGTAACGAAAAGATTAGTAATGACAAACTTATTTCAGATGTTCGGACACAACATTTCGTACGAATTACTGAAAATAATAATTTTGTTAGTAAGTATTCAGGCTTTAGTAATGACCGTGGTGAGTGGAGAGTTTCATCATTACTAGTAACAACAATATTTTTGACCATGTAGGAGCAGCCAGTACAAACTTTTATTATATTTTATTTATTTTCGTTTATGCTGTGATTTATATTTAAGTTTTTTAATTATTATTTCTCTAAAAAAAGTATTATAAATGATTTAAAACATTATTATGTACAATTTATACTATATTTTCCACTTATTACTAATTCACCACGGAACGAAGAAGTTTGCAGGTAGTTTATTAAAATTCTACAAATCCACCTCCAAAGAAGTAGGTTTGTTAACACGGCGCATTTTCCATCATGTTGAGGTGATTTTGAGAGAGAGCTGCCAACTTCACACCTGACTCCACTATATACCATATCTGTGTGCAAGCTTCCCATTTGATTTGCATGCAAACACTAATACAGATAAGCCATTTAGTGGAGTTTTTCAGCTTGTAGGCAATCCGAAAAAAATTCCTATCAGTTGACTTTGACCACAGACTACCTATTAACTATAACTAGACAGTCAACTGAGAGGATTTTTATTCGGATTGCCAACAAGCTGAAAACAGCTGAAAAACCCCGATAAACGCTTATCTGTATTAGTGTTTGCATGCAAATCAAATGGGAAGCTTGCATTCAGATAGGATATTTAGTGGGGACAAGTGTGAAGTTGGCAGCTCTATCTCGAAATCACCTCAAAATGATGCAAAAGTGCGCTGTGTTAACAAAACTTGTCGTTTCGAGGTGGATTTGTAGAATTTTAATAAAGTTCCTGCAAACTTCTTCGTTCCGTGGTGAATTAGTAATAAGTGTAAAATATAGTATAAATTGTAGATAATAATGTTTTAAATCATTTATAATACTTTTTTTAGAGAAATAAAAATTAAAAAACTTAAATATAAATCACAGCATAAACGAAAATAGTTTAATTTTGTCCGCAATGTACACCCTAAATCAGTAGGAAGTTGGATCGTTTGTCGTATATAGGTCGAATATATATAAAAGTTTGTACTGGCTGCTCCTACATGGTCAAAAATATTCTTGTTACTAGTAATGATAAAACTCTCCAGTCACCACGGTCATTACTAAAGCCTGAATACTTACTAACAAAATTATTATTTTCAGTAATTCGTACGAAATGAGTTTTATGTGTCCGAACATCTGAAAAAAGTTTGTCATTACTAATTACTTATTTTATTTATGATTTTGTTGAAACATATTATGAGTGTGACACAATTAATGACCATTCATAACAAAGTGAAAAACAACCTGTATCAAATATTACAAAACACACAAGTCCTAATCCATGAAAAAGTTTGACAGTCAATACTATTCTCTGCCATCGCGTTGACACGCACCGCTTGACAGCAACATTGAAAAGCATAAGGTTCTGGTTTTACGAATACCATTTGAAAATTAAAGTAGAACGAAGCTTTGTTATGGGTTTCCTATTATTATTCTTGATGCGTCTTTCAATGCGGCTGTTTCAACATAAGCCGTTTCAAAATTTATTTCTTTTGAATTATTCTCGTCGTAATGTGAAAAGATCGGCAAAAAAATAACTATAAATTTGTTAAAACAAGTTTTGTCACTTTTATTTCATTGCTTTCCTAACTTTCAACGACATTTATTTTTTAACACGACGCTTCAAAGTGTGATTGCATAAGTCAGCTTAAGCTGTTTTGAAGTTATGTTAAATTGAATATTATTCTCAAAGTTCCAAATGCTCCAAATGTATTCACTATTTATTTGTTAAATCATCTTGTCACTTAAGATACAGCGTTAATTTTTACCTTTGGATATAGACTCTATAGTACTCTCACTTTGTGAATACGACAATACGCCACCAAACGACGTAAGTTCGTCATCAAAAAAAGCTATAAAAAGGTTCTACAAAATGCTAGTATATATTTGAAATTTGAGAAACAAACCAGTTTATTTGGTTTTCTTTCTTCGTTTTTCTTTACCTCTATCTTCTTGTATACCATCATCAAACTAAGACACAAACCTTCAAACGCCATCCTTTTTTTTGCCAATTTCGTCGAGGTCAACGTTTTCAAATTCGTGTTGATGATAGTACAATAGAGTCTATATACAAACTTTTACACATCTTTAGCTTAATCTATTTCGTCGTACCAAAAACTTAAATTTATTGTCACAGATTCATAAACTAATTTATCATAGTACGCTTAGAATAGTAAAATGCGCAATTTTATTTTCATATATGCATTAAAAGTGACTTGCTTATCATTTGGTTTTTGTTCGTTCGAGGTCAACAAATTGTGCGAAAAAAATAATTTTCAAACAAAATAAGAATAATTAACAAAGAAATGATAAAACATAAGTCAAATTAATCAGTAAAAAAGATTAAAAAACATTTGCAACAATTTTTATATGTTCCATTGGTTATTTGTTTTTCCAAAGCTACCACAGTGTTACTGAAAACCGTGCGAACACACCTGCAAAAATATCCCCAATCTCACCACAAGACAAAATTAAGAACTTTGGCAAACGTCAAAAGAAATCGTCAAGCCAAATATAAATTTATTTACTTTTGAAGCAACAAGATATTCACTTGAGGTATACTGTATACAGCCTAATTTTTATTTTCAACCATTAGAATAGCCAAAAATGGTGATATTTACTATCAGATGTGGAGGCATTATACCACCCAGAGCTCAGGAAATATAGGTAGTCTGTATATATGATCCAGTATAGGAACGTTTATAAGGAATGTTTGCATGCAGCCGGTATAGATCCCAGCAGTGTAGAAGCAATTGCAGTTACAACCAAGCCAGGTTTTTATTATCTAAAATAAACTACGAATTTATGCTACTAAAATTCCGTCCTTAAGGTTTACCGATGAGTCTTATGGGGGGCTTATGCTATGCAAAGTACTTGGCACGTCAGTACTCTAAGCCAATAATACCAGTTCATCACATGGAAACTCACGCCTTAGCAGTAAGAATGGAACAAAGGAGGACATAGTCAAATTGTGTTTGTTCAAAAGCTGAAAAACAACTATACGCTGCATCAAAACTGTGGAGGAAGAAGAAAGTAAGTTCGTCCAACACGTTTATTGTGCTGTAAACTCAATGGAGTTTTTTTTTTGTTTATGTAGAAAAACCTCCAAATGCTATTATTGCTCATTAAAGCGATTTCTGTGTGGGATTATCAAAAGCAGCAACCAGACAATCGCACACAACGAGCGCTGGAATTTTGCATACGAAAGGGACTTTTCGATAATGTAAGGCCGACTGTAGTTATCTCTGGTGGTGTTGCAAACAACGACTACATTTTCGAAAACATAGTAAACATGTCCAGGATATATGACACGGAAACGTTTCGTCCCTCTAAACGGGTTTGCTCAGACAATGGAGCTATGATTGCTTGGAATAGTATTGGGTTAAGGACAATCTATCTAGTGCCTTGGTGAAATTTGACAATTTGATTGTAGACGGCAAGTGCACAATATGTAAAAGTTTAATGAACGAAGTTGTTAGGGAAGATATTAAGTGTAAATTGGTTAAGACTCTGACAATAAAATAAATATTTTTTTTTGTTTTAAGCGAAATATTACTCGTGTAATTTTGATTATCACTTAAAGTAAGCTGTTGATTGATTTTGACAAAAAGTTAAAGGGAATACTCTGATCGAACTGCTCATCTTGGTAACAGTCTTGAATATTAGAGTACTTTAGTGAATGCTTAAATATTGGACTCTGGAACTGCTGGTCTGCGCTATGCGTAGTAGAGAAAGCAACGAAATAAATCAAGAAGATTGATTGGCTTTTAGTTTAGACCCATTATGTTTTACAAAATGTTTACAGCTAGATTTAAATACTCTGTATGTATTAGAAATGTAACAAAAGATTTATCATTTATCTCGATAGGTGAAAATATCCTTACTTTTTGGCTTCAATATTCAGCTCTCGTTCTCTCATTACAAAAGAAAACCAATGAAATAGCTCAAAATAATAAACAAAAGCCGATTCAAGTAAATTAAAACTTTATTTATCCACAATCTGATCGGGATTTCTCAAAATCGGTTTGCCTTAATAGATCAAGTAACTCTTAATGTTTGCATTTGCTTTTGCAAATTTTCAATCGACGTCGAATCATCCGTTCCACTTACAGTATTAACTTCAAGTGTAGACTGCCACTAGCAGCCCGTATTTTCATAGATAAAATCCAAGATGGTCTACAAAGAAATATACAATTAAAAAAATTATTTTTACTATACATCGCATGCTGGATTACCTACTCTGTTTCATTGTAGAACATAAATGCCAACCCTTTAGATTGTAAATGAATAGAAATCCACCAATAGCAGAAAAAGCTGAGACTCTCTGTTTAATTACATTGGAACTGGAAGAAAAGTTATCCAATATCTAAAGGAAGCAATATCAATCTAATATATTTTTGTTTACCGTGCAAGTCGTTTCTGTAATGTGTAAAGAAAGATATCAAAATAAATACTTACACAATTTGTTTTAATAACATACTTTGTTTATGTAACATACTTCGCCCAATGAGACGGTGCATAGTGATTTTTAGCTCTCCTCTAGCAATTCTTGGTTTCATTTTACGGCTAGTAACTCCTTGTTCAAAGACAATGTCCCGGTGGAGGGGTTTCAGTGCTTGAGAGCAAACAAGAACTTTGTATAACTAAAGAATAGAAATGATCATTTACTATTATTTATGATTATTCATTATCAGTCCTTTTCAGATGGAAAATACTTACTTATCAGAATCAAACTCATATTAAAGAGCCATTTAGACAAAACTGTCGGGACTGAGTTTCTGCTGCTTAAGAAAGCCTTTGTAATATCCCTGGAATTGCATTGCGTGCATATGTAGGTCATCAGCTAGCTTGTCAAGGTTGGTTTTTAATGTTCCAATGTGCTTGTCCACAGCTGGAGAGGAGTTTAGAGGTCGTAACTATTTAAAAGAGAAAAATAAAATTACACGAAAAGAAACATATGAAAATAAATACTTACATAAGTTGTTTTACAATGTAGTCCATCATGAGTGCAATAGGTTGACCCTCGGCCGGAGAATGTTTATAGCTATTTCCATGGAATCCAATTCGACTGAAAAATAACTGCAGAAATAAATTTTAACCAACAGTTTGTAAACTTTAGAAAGAAGTTTCTTACTTGAATCGTCTTATCGAACCATCGATTACCACCTCACTTCTGAACACACAGCCATGAATAATTAGTAGATAATTTTTTCATTTGTACTTTTAAGCTAGTTATTTTGTGTATTTGCATATTGTTCCTAAACTATACAACTTAAGAGTGTACAAATTTATTATTAATCTTTGGAATAAAAGAATAACAAAGTTCTGTCAAATGACACAAAATTAAACTCACCACACAATCTTGTCATATTTGACAATCAGCCAGAAAACTTCACTTTTATTGATTCACACGTATTCACCGATAGGAAATTTTGAGAGAGGATTCCGCTCTCCATTTGAGGGGCGCAGCGGACGGGGGTAGTGAGAGTTGGCTGTCTAATATAGGTAGTCTGTGCTGTCTAGTATAGGTAGTCTGTGGCCTGAGCACGTGTTATTTATTTTCTAAAATCAAACATTCGCCGATTGTTTCAGTTTTCCGTAGAAAATTCGTATTTTTTAGTTTAATTCCGCTTTTAACAAACATGGTAAATGTGCAGAAGAAAATTCCCAACAAACTGGGAAGCAAATCTAAATTAGATGTTCCGCTAAAAAGCAAAAAAAAACAAATAAAGAAGGAGAATTGCGACACATTAAAGAACATTGACAAAAAACTAATCGAGGGTCCCATTATACAGTCTAAAGTAGGAAATGTTTCTCCAGTCAAAGAAACCGCTCCGGCCAAAGTTGGTGCCTCTAACAAGAGCGCTCCAAAAGAAATAGAAACTATTGTGAAGAATTTAACACTTTCATTCTTGCAAAAACTACTTGCACAACACCTTCCACCGAAACAATTCAAGAAGAAGAACGAAAAGGCAGTTCCTACTGTGCTCCAAGTCGATGGGAAAGTTCGAAAACTTCAAAAAAATACTATAAAAAAAGTGATTGCCAAAAAGGCAAAAAAAACGAAGATGGAACTCTATGGACCAAAATTCAAAATGGTTCCTTACGACGAGGAGCAGTTCAACGCGATTGTTACCCTGGAGAACATCTCAAAGATCACCGCGGCGCTCAAGACAGAAGTGGAGGAGGTAGCCACCAAGAAGTTTACAATCTTCATGGACTATCAATACTTGCTCCAGGTGGATAGTTGCAAGATGGCAAACTGTAAAAAGCGAATAGTAAAGATGTAAGTATACGAGAGCCCTCCTTTGTATTTAGTTGAGTTTTTTTCTTTTTATTTCAAGAAACTTGCAACATCCGTTGGTGGACAAGGACGATGATGTACTTTTGGTCGTCCCAGACATTAAGGGTGATGGGAAGGTGGATTACAAACCCACAGTCTATCATTGGGAGGATCTGCTGCGAAATCATGGCGTCGATGGCATCACAGTCATGACGGTAAACCAAATTCGCACGGAATATAGGAGTCTTACGCTGAAGAAGCAGTTGTTCGCCAGCTACAAACACTTCCTCTGTGACAGACGGATAATCGGCCTTGTCATTGCACTCATCGGAAGGGTAAGTCATTGAAAAGTCAAAAAGAATTTCCTGCATACCCAGAACCATCTTTTTAGAACTCTTTGAAGGCCCGTCACACATTGCACGCTGTGCGTCTGCACGAGGAGCAACACATCAAGCAGGAGATTGAGATATCATTACGCCGAACAGCGTACAAGCAGGGGCACATGGCCGCTCTACAGACCATTCCTGTGGGAACGCACAAATTTACCTCCCAGCAAGTCGCCGAGAATATTTTACTTGTTGTGAGTCAACTCAAGAGGTATTTCCCCGCTGGGTTGGGCAACGTGCGCAATCTCTTCCTGAAGATCGGCATCGCTGGAATCTCCTCTTTGCCGCTTTACATTAAATCAGCAGAAGAGCCCGAACAGACACCAACGGTCGACGGTCCACACGAACGATCAATGATAAACTTGAAGCGAGAGGACAACAATGCTTTGACAGAAGAGGAGGGCAAGCTGCCAAGGACCGCAGCTAAGAGGAAGCCGAATCTGCAAGAAATGAAGGCCACTCTAAAGGAGGAGGAGACGGTGTCAGCGAAGAAGTTGAGGAAAGATGAAGTGAAGGTGGGCCCAACGGCTAAGAAAAATAAGGAACTAGAATTGCCAGAGATCGAGCAAGGCGATGATGATTCAAGCGATGACGATGCCGTGGAACCAGCTAGTGGTTCCGATAAAGAAGAGAACTATAGCGACGAGATGGGTCAACAGGACGAGGTGGACACAGACGCGCAAAGCGTTTCTGAGATTGGGCTGGACGATAAGGAAAGCGAGGCAAAAGATGATGACGATGAAGTTGTCAAGTTAGGCTTAGGGGTTAAAAAATTGTTTTAGAAATAAATAAACTAAGCGGCACAGAGTATCTAAGAAAGAAAACCCCTTTTTTTATTCCTTCTTTTGACAAATGCGTTGAGTCGAGATATAGAGTCATTACTGCGAAAAATTCGAATTGATTTCTTTCACTTGCTCGAAGGGGAAGTTTTCAGTTTAACTAGTAGGGACTCGTAGTTGCCTTGTAAATTGATCGCGGCAATTCCTATGCTCAATTTACATGTCACGCAATCCTATCATGCGAGACGTGTGGGATGCTCCATACCACTACCACAGGCAACCTATATACTAGACAGTCAACTCACTTCCCGCGCCACCGTCCTCAGCGCCATAAAAGGGCGGAGCCTATTCCTCTTAAGATTTCCTATCGGTGAATATTAAGTGAATCAATAAAATTGAACTTAGCCCCCGTTAAATATATCTGATTGTCAAATATGACAAGATTGGGGGTGTGTTTAAAAACAATTTTTGTTGTAAATTGTGCAAGTATTTTTCCTCTGAAAAGGACTGATAATAAACAAATCTTTCTCAGACTTCATAAAACACCTGGTGCTGCCTACGAAGTCGCTGATCTTCGAATCTACTGGGAATACACAACTATTTCCCTGCAAGGACGTGGAGTAAATCGTCATTTATTTGGACTAAAATAAATGGCACTGAAAAGTTCCAGAGTATAGTTGTAAGCGCATATTAGCAAAAGGGTTCGCCAAACATAAGACGCTTTTAAAGCCGCGGTGAAATTATTTTCCGTCTCAACGTACTATAAACTCCCAACAGACAGCAGCAGAAAAAAACAAGAGCAGACCAACTGTTAAATTTTGTTTGCTGGGAACTTCATCGCATACACGTTTCGTTTGAGAGAGAGGCAACGATTTTCATAGATCACTGCACTAACAGCAAGTCTATGCTACCAATTTATAGAAACCGCATGTTAAGGACTTATCGGCAATAGTTGTCACGCTAAAGTGTTGGACATTAACAATTTACTACCCTGAGATGTAACATAACCTTAAGAAACTCACCATACGCATTGCGCGCCATGTTCCTATCAACGTCATATTTAATACTAATGGAATGAAGCTTGTATTTTCTTTTTTTCCATCTTCTATCTCTTTTTTTGTGAAAACCTTTTTTTTCTTCTTCAATGAATTAATAATAAAATCTCTTCGCCTTTTCGTTTTGCTCAAGTTGATTTTTTGTATTCGCACCGCATAACTCTAATAGGTTATGGGCCCAGTGCCAACTAATTAATTTAACGCATTAATTGGAAAACAATTATTTCTAACTCACCGTGGAAGCAAATAAAATCGACAAGATTATTTAATTAATCTTTTACAAAACAAACATGGCGCATACCAATTCGATTCGCATCGAAACTTTATCCAAGCTTAATTATGAAACCAAATGGAAGCCATTTTAGTAAAGAACGAAACATGGATCTATATCAGCGGAGAGAAACCAAAACCCGAAGTTATCGGACAAAACGAAGATGAACGATCAAAATCCCAGCAAGCTCAAGACGCATGGATAATCGAAGATCGAAAGGCAAAATCGGATTTAATCCTAGCCATCAGCCCATCAGAACTCAGTCAAATACGCGGATGTGCAACCTCAATTGAAATTTGGTTGAAACTCGAATCAATATACGCATCTAAAGGACCAGCCCGAAAAGCAACCTTGCTGAAGAAATTAACTCAGTACAAGATGGCCGAAGGAGACGACATAAGGGAGTATCTCTCTAAATTTTTCGACGCAGTTGACAAATTACAAAATATGGAAGTCAACATTAATGATGATCTATTAGCAATCATGTTACTATACAGTCTTCCCGACTCTTTCGAACATTTTAGATGCGCCATCGAATCCCGCGACAACCTCCCTGACATCGAAACTCTAAAAATAAAAATCATCGAAGAATACGAAGCAAGAGTTCGCAAATCACAGGACAGACCATCTGGAGCACTGTTCGCCAAGCAAAACGTCAGCAACACACGAAACTCTAGGGAGACTTACAACGAAAAGCAAATTAAAAGTAGGAGCGGAAACAACACAGCGAATATTCCCTTCAAATATAATTGCAATTTCTGTGGAAAGAAAGGTCACAAGGCTGATTGTTTTAAGAAGAAGGACACAAAAACAAAGAAGGAGCGAACAAACACCTCATACTTCATGGACAGTTCCAATAATTGCGTTACTGACGAAAAATGGTGTCTGGACAGCGGTTGTACTTCGCACGTCTGCAAAAATGAAATACTTTTGGATCAGTCGATAAAATCCAGTCTGAAGCTAGCAACAACCACATCCTCATGTGTGACATCGAAAGGCGACGTAGCAATATCGACATGGAATGGTGAGAAGAATGTGTCTCTGAAGCTTCACAACACATTGCATGTAACAGGTTTGCGCACCAACTTGATTTCAATAGCCAAGATAGTCGACAAGGGCGATCAAGTACTTTTTACAAAAAACAAGGCCCTCGTCCAGAACAAATACGGGAAAACAAAAATCGTCGCTGATCGCGACGGAGATTTCATCTAAACGCTCACGACTTGTTTCTCATGGCCAAAAAGGGATTGATACCTAGTTTCAGAGCTCATCCAAAAACACGTGAAACGTGTATAGCTGCCAAACTTACACGCACACCATTTCAAAGTCGGATTGAACGCTCCAAAGAACTACTCGACATCATACACAGCGACGTTTGCGGCCCAATGCGAACACAGTCACAGGGCGGATCTCGTTATTTCGTAACATTTGTTGACGATAAAAGTCGATTCTGCATGATATTGTTACCAGGCTAGGATTCGAAAAGATAAAACGTAATTCTATTTAATTAATCTTTATTAGTTCTCTATCAATGTCTTTTACTTCATGATTATTATTCTAATAATTCACTTATTAAATTCAACAATTCACTTTCACAATTAATCACTTTAAATACACAAACACTTTTCTCTTACTGGATACTTATACTTTTTCTCTATACTTTTCACTACTGTCATCTATCGTACTTCTTTATCGCGGTTCACAACTAGAATGTCTTGGGTGCTCCTGCGACATCTATTTATATCTCCTAGTGACACCTCTCGAAATTTCCAGATTCGTTGAGAAGGTTCGTTAAGTTCAGAAGGTTCGAGAACAACATACCAAGTTATACCACAGCTACTCAAACTGCTATTCCAATGCTGCCAAAATCGGTAATATGGCCACTTTCTACTAGATGGCGTAGTTGACTAATTAATGCTGAATGACACAGTTCAAGCAAACATGCAACAATATCCCCCTCTTAAACTTGTTCGTCCCGAACAAGCACGTCAATATTTTCCCCATGGTAGCGATGGAGACGATCCACATGGACAACTTTCAGCTTGCCTCTTCCTCGCTGGATCCGGTAGACAACATCGTTGATGCGCTTCACTATCTTATAGGGTCCTTCCCAATCCTGCTGTAGTTTAGGTGACATACCTTTTCGGTGATGAGGGTTGTATAGCCATACCAGATCTCCTTCCTGGAATCCTGTGGTGGTTGCTTTTGTATCGTACCTCGTCTTCATGCGGTCGCTGGATATCGGATGAATATTTTGGTGGATTTCAGTACCCGGTACACACTTTCCAACCACCTCACCTTGCTTCAATTTGACGCTTTTGTGTTCCGCATTAAGAACTCGTGCGGGAACAATATTGTTCTTCGGCTCGACTAGAGAGAATCGGTGGCTCATATGATCACCTTCCAGCTTTGTCCGAATCAGTGTCTCTGAAGAAGGTGGTAGGACCTCGTCCTCACTAATGACTGTCCTCAGGGAGGCGGCGTTCTCTTTCCCGTACACCATCGGAATCTCTACGTTTCGATACTTGAGTACTTGCATACCAAAGTCCAACACGACATCATGCACCTTCATGAAATCGATTCCAATGATGCATTCGTCACATATATCGGCTACTAAGAAAGCGTGGGAGAATGCTAATCCTGCCAAATTTATTGTTAGCATGATATCTCCGTACACTTTCGCTGTCGCTCCTGTTGCTGTTTTCAGACAGTAACTGCTGGTATTGTGCAACCAAGACTGACGGACGATGTCGCTCCTTATAATGGAAGCGGTGGCACCGGTGTCGATGGCAGCCACGCACTTATTTTGACCGATATAGGCTTCCACTGTTAAACTCTGGTTTCCTCGTTTGGTTTGGGAGACTTGAATTGTGGTCCTGGAGTCATCGATTCCGGAAACTCACTTCTGCCCCGAGAAGCTGCCCCTTACACGTTTCCCGATTGCTGGTTCTGCGAAGCTATATCTGCCAGATGCTTCTTCGTTGCGCCTCCTAGGCCCGCAATGTGGACAACTGCCTTGTCTGGGTGGAGCTCTGCACTGTCTCTGTAGGTGCCCCATTTTGTTGCAGTTCCAGCAGCGAATTTGACCTCTGTTATCTCTTCTCCGGTCTACGATGTCTGCTCTTTGACAGGAGCATTCAACGGCTGTCATTTCCCTTACGCGGTGGAACACATGCGATGCCTGATCAGCAGCTTGCATTGTCAAGGCAAATGCTAGGGCCTCAGCGAGAGTTCTCTTTCCAGCCATTCTTACGGCCATTTGCAGTTGTCTATCTTCAATGGCTTGGATAAACGCCTCCACAGCCATTTCATTGATGAGAACCTCACCAGCATTAGGATATGACAAATGTGCCAGACGTTCGATATCTGCTTGCAGCTGTTGAAGTGTTTCTCCCCGCTTCTGGACTCTACTGCGTAGCTGGACCCTGTACACTTGCTGCATATGCTCATCACCGAAGCGCATCTCTATAGCCTTGACCAGGGCGTCGTAGTCGTGTTTCTTCTCTTCTGAGACGGTTTGGAGTAACTCCGCAGCTGTACCTCTTAGTGCTAGCGTTAGCGCAATCGACTTTTCCTCGTTGTCCCAGCTGTTCGCCATTGCAGCTGCTTCAAACTGTTTCTTATAAATTGACCATGATGTTTGACCGTCGAAAACAGGAGGCTGCATCTCTTTCCTTCTCGGGCAGTCCGCAGAATTTTCTCGAGCCTTCTGCTTCTTCACTTTCTCGAGCTCTCTAGCCAAGTTCTCGAAGTTTGTTTCATGCTTGCAAAACGTCTGATGGATTTCGTCGAAATTGGTTTCAACCTTCTCGAACTTGTGGTCAATTTCTTCGAGTTTTCCTTCGAGAACATTTTTAAAATCTTCCACAGCGCTCTTTTGGGCGGCAACTATGGAATTCTTTTGTTCTTCGAATTTAGAGTCCATTGACTCCAATTTCGAATCCAGAGAGTTCTTCTGTAGTTTTAGGAAATTCTTCTGTTCATTGAACTGAGAGTCTATAGAATTCTTTTGTTCATCAAATTTAGAGTCCATTGATTCCAATTTGGAATCTAGAGAATTCTTCTGTTCATCGAACTTGGCCAGAAGTAATTCCATCATAGCAGTCATATCAACGCCTTTACTTACTTGTTCTTCTGCTACGTCGAACAAAACGGACTTGGGGTTTTCTCCTTCGTTTTCATCAGCTTCCTGCAGTCGAAGCACCAGGTCACTTTTTCCTCCAGCTGTGGAGAGATTCCGTTTTTCCAGTTCAGCTTTTAACTGCGGTATACTGAGCTGTAATAATTTCAATGTGCGGCCCATTTTTGTTTTCCTTTTTTTTTTTTTTTTAAACTAATTCACTTCACTTTAATTTCACACTGAATACGTTTTATCCCACTTCTGACACCAATGTTACATCCAGGCTAGGATTCGAAAAGATAAAACGTAATTCTATTTAATTAATCTTTATTAGTTCTCTATCAATGTCTTTTACTTCTTGATTATTATTCTAATAATTCACTTATTAAATTCAACAATTCACTTTCACAATTAATCACTTTAAATACACAAACACTTTTCTCTTACTGGATACTTATACTTTTTCTCTATACTTTTCACTACTGTCATCTATCGTACTTCTTTATCGCGGTTCACAACTAGAATGTCTTGGGTGCTCCTGCGACATCTATTTATAGGTCCGTTCGCGTACTTTATGTGTAGGAAAATGAAAAGTGTCAAATCTCCAAAATCGAGAGAAAATCCTCTCATTTCTAAGAAAAGTACGCGAACGCTTTTGTGTAAAAAGTTGAAAAAACATCGTAGTTTGGCTTGAAAAGAAGCAACAGCTGTTTTTTTTGCTGGCAAACTCATAGGATTTCATCATTTGACAGTTTTCATTTTCTTGCCAGCTGAAATTCTGTGTGATGAAAAATGAACGAAAGTACATTTTTCTTTCGTTCATCTTTTTACCATTTCCTCAGTACGCGAACGCGTTTGTGTAGTTTTGCACGACAGTTTATATAAATTTACGTTTGCATATTAGTTCGCGAACGGACCTTATATCTCCTAGTAGAGCTGTGTCAATCGTGATTGATTCGATGTTTTTGACCCGATCACAATAAAGTATTGGTGATTGCAATCACAATGCCCAAAGTCAATCGTTCATCGAGTCAATACTTTTGTTCTGTTCTGACTACTTCATTTCTTTATTATGCCCCTATTGTATAACACAACTCAATACAACTCAACTTTCACACAACCAAACTATTTTTTCGTATTATGCAAGAGCAAGACAACCATTTTCAGTTGCAATCGTGAAGCGTTGCATATGCATACACACAGACAACCACCGCCATCTTGGTTGTCAGTTGACAGTCAACTTTTCGCTTAAGGTTGTGTTTGGCAATACCGAATTTTGGATTACAACCAAGAGACAACTCAACTGTTTTACACAATAGGGGCATTACTGATTACTGATTTCTTATCTACTGAACCAATAAATGTGTTAATATATCAAAATATTTTTATTTATTTCGGCTTATTTCGTTTTACCAACACATATTTGTTCTACAAAAATATCGCTTCTGTTCAATAATCTCCATTTCCTAATTTTTTGTTGCAGTTGCAGTTTGTTGTTATTGAGTGTATTCACTCTTACAATCCATTCGAAATTCGAATGTATCTGTCTCTATCGAAACTAAATTGAACGAATGATGATTGGTGTTTTTGATTGTATTGAAATTGAATGGAGCAATACAATACTCCCATGTCCCATCTGTCATTGATTGATTGAATGATTGATTGAAATGACCGAATCATTTTTTCAACCAATACTTGAACGATTCGATCATTAAATTTGAACGATTGACACAGCTCTATCTCCTAGTGACACCTCTCGAAATTTCCAGATTCGTTGAGAAGGTTCGTTAAGTTCAGAAGGTTCGAGAACAACATACCAAGTTATACCACAGCTACTCAAACTGCTATTCCAATGCTGCCAAAATCGGTAATATGGCCACTTTCTACTAGATGGCGTAGTTGACTAATTAATGCTGAATGACACAGTTCAAGCAAACATGCAACAATATACTTTATACGTGGTAAGAACGAAGTCATTTCCAAATTTAATGATTTTAAAAATTTTGCAGAGGCACAAACTGGACGAAAAATTAAAGCACTGCAGTCTGACAATGGAACTGAGTACTGCAATAGAGAAATGGACAACCTCCTGAAGCGATTCGGAATAAAGCGGCGCCTAACAACCGTATACACTCCCGAACAGAACGGCGTTGCCGAAAGAAAAAACCGGACCTTGGTAGAGTCAGCCCGATGTATGATGAAGGAATCTGGATTCCCACCGTCCTTCTGGGCCGAGGCTATCGCAGCAGCAAATTACATTCGAAACCGATGTGTTACAAAAACTCTGAAAGGAGAAATACCCTACGAGAAATGGACAGGCAAACAACCCAAATTAAACTATCTCCACCCATTCGGAAGTAAAGTCTATATACTGGACAAGACTCCCGGCAAAGGAAAATTCGACGACAGGGCTATTGAAGGAATTTTCGTCGGTTATCCTGACACACAGAAGGGCTACAGGGTCTGGGTCCCATCTCAAAAGAAAATTCACGTGTCAAGAGACGTTAAATTCCTCGATCATCATAATCGAGGTAATTTCGGAGACTTTATCTTTGAGGAAACCATGAACGGGCGTTACAGTTTAGAAAACTATGTAACTATTACCAATCAGATTACACCAAGTAATGAATATGAGAACGTCAAACTGGAAAATGAAATGACGGATACTATCAGGAGAACATCACTCATCACACCTAACAACAAGCGTGTACAAAGAAAGCTACCGAAATAAAAGTATGCTCCAGGAAGACCAATCAAGCTAAAAACCGGGAAACGAGGACGTCCAAGGAAATTATTCAAACAGCTTGAAGACACTGAGAATAGGTTAGGTTAGGTTAGGTTGGAAGGGAAGTGCACAGCAGGGCTGCTGTGCTTGCACGGGGGCCCATTGGTCCATTGTGATCCCTTATTGTTTTATGTGGTAAACCTACATTTACAATAAAACACTTACCATATTCATATTCATATCTTGCCGGTTGGTCTATTGGAACCAACCTGTGTTCTTGACAAACCTGATAGTGTCCGTCAGTGGTACCTGCGCTACGTCCTCTAAGTCTTCGAAGAATCTGTTGCCCAGATAGCGAAGTCGAGATGTCTGAAGGTTTGGACATTCGCAGAGCAGGTGTTTGATGGTCTCGGTTTCTTCTATATCTTGACAGCTCCTGCAATAGTCTGGTGAGCTGATGCCCAGCCTGCTTGCCATTACACCTATGGTGCAGTGGCCTGTCAGTACGCCAGTTAAGATACGTTTTTCTAGCTTATTCATTTCCAGAATGCTTTTCGTTCTTTTTTCGTTAATTCTTGGCCATAGACTGCGAGATATAACACAGTCGTGCCTTTGGGACCAGGCGGTGTTAATTTGTTCCCTCAGTTTTTGGTCAATGTTTCTTTTTGCTGTACTAATTGGGATGTCTATTGACGTAATGGCGTCTATTACGTCAAGTTCTGACCCGATTCTTGCTAGCTCGTCTGCCTTTTCATTCCCAACAATGTCGCTATGACCGGGGACCCAGCAGAGAGTGATCCTGTGTCGTTCGCCTATTTTGTTGAGGGATTTTTGGCAGTTTCTGACTGTTTTTGACTTTATAGTTTCGCTGTCTAGTGCTTTGATAGCCGCCTGACTGTCTACGAAGATTGTGATCGTGGAAGGATCCAGATTCTTCGCGGAGATAGTTTCTGCTGCCTTGTCGATGGCGACAATCTCAGCTTGAAAGACGCTGCATTCATTGGGAAGTCTGTACGAGTCCTTTATGTCCAGGGGCTCGCAAAAAACTCCCGCTCCTGTCCCCACATCCATTTTCGACCCGTCCGTATAGATGTGGATTTCTTGCACGTTGACGTGCGTGTTCCAGTTCTCTCTTTGGGGTATGTATGTGGAGTAGTTTTTGTCAAAGTTTCGTTTGGGAATTAAGTAGTCCGTTTTCCTGGATAGATCGATACCCAAGTAGTTGTGAATTATAGAGCCGTGTCCATAGGAGCTGTGCCTCCAGATGTTTGCCTCCTTAAGGCGGAGGGCTTTTTTGGCTGCCATGCTGCGAATATATTCACCAAGCGGGGGTAGGTTTAAAATGACTTCCAGCCCGGCTTGGGGTGTTGATCTCATTGCTCCCGTTGTACCAATACATGCTAATCTCTGTACCTTTGAGAGGTTATGGAGATAGGTAGTCCTTTCTGTTGCCTTCCACCATACAATTGACCCGTATGTAAGTATGGGTCGTATGATCGCTGTGTACATCCAATGGGTTATGTAAGGGCGCATACCCCAACGTTTGTCAAAGGTCTTTTTGCATGCGTAGAAGGCGCATAGTGCTTTTTATACCCTATTCTAGGGGTATATTAATTTTGACGCATAGTTTGTAACATACCTTAATATTGCCCGTAGACCCCTAAAAGTTACTATATTTATGATCAGCATCGATAGTAATGTCGATCTAGCCATGTCCGTCCGTCCGTCCGTCCGTCCGTCCGTCCGTCCGTCGGCAAAAATTAGGCCTTTAAACTGGACCTAGAGAGCTGAAATTTTAACCATATACTCTCTAGGGTCCCGAAATAATCAAGTTTACGAATTTTTGAAATCCGCCCACAGACACGCCCACAAACTCAAAAAAACAAAATTTTGGAAAAAATCGAATTTTGAGCTAGGAAGCTGAAATTTTTTATATATGATCTATGACTCCTAAAACTGCTCGGGATATAAAATTTTCAAAATCCGCCCACTGCCACGCCCACAAAAAAATAAAACAATTTTATTGAAAAACCAAAATTTGAGCTAGGGAGCTGAAATTTTTAATATATACTCTCTAGGGGCCCTTTAAGCTCATGTATAAATATTTTCAAAATCCGCCCACTGACACGCCCACAAATAAATAAAACAATTTTTTTGAAAATCCAAAGTTTGAGCTAGGGAGCTGAAATTTATAATATATACTCTCTAGGGGCCCTTTAAGCTCATGTATATATATTTTCAAAATCCGCCCACTGACACGCCCACAAATAAATAAAACAATTTTTTTGAAAATCCAAAGTTTGAGCTAGGTAGCTGAAATTTATAATATATACTCTCTAGGGGCCCTTTAAGCTCATGTATAAATATTTTCAAAATCCGCCCACTGACACGCCCACAAATAAATAAATCAATTTTTTTGAAAATCCAAAGTTTGAGCTAGGGAGCTGAAATTTATAATATATACTCTCTAGGGGCCCTTTATGCTCATGTGTTAGTTTTTTTTTAAATCCGCCTACTGACACGCCCACAATTAAATAAAACAATTTTATTGAAGCACCCAAGTTTGAGCTAGGGAGCGTTTTTTTTGATAAAATCCTTTAAATGTTATATAACAAAATATATAGAGCGTTCTTAACAATTTAACCATACTTAGACTTTTGTCACGCCCACTTATGAGGGATAGGAATAAGAATAGGGTATCCAACAGTTCGCCCAAGCGGACTGTAGCCCGTCCCTATGTTTTTTCTCTTTCTTCTGTGTTACGTTTCCAAGTAAGCTTAGAGTCTAGGATGATGCCCAGATACTTTGCCTCCGGGGAAAGTTTCAGACGAATTCCGTTTAGCTTTGACATATCGAATTTCTCGATTTTTCTTTTCCTAGTGAACAGAACACATTCGGTTTTGACTGGATTAACTCCAAGGCCGTTCGGTCTTGCCCACGAGGATAGTTCTTTTAGGGCAGATTCCATGAGTTCACTAATAGTGGGGAGATACTTGCCACTTATTAGAATTACAATATCGTCTGCGTATGCTATTATTTTCGTTCTTTTGACCTTTAGAGTCGTTAGGATTTTGTTGACCACTATGAGCCACAGGAGGGGAGATAAGACGCCTCCCTGTGGGGTGCCCCTGGTCACTGTTTTCCTTATGTAACTCTCACCGATCTCTGAGTTAATTACTCTGCTGTTGAGCATTTCGTTAACCCAGTTCGTTATTTCTTTATTCGCTCCCAAGTCTTCGAGCGCTGTTTTTATGGCCGCTGTTTTAACATTGTTGAAAGCTCCCTCAATGTCCAAAAATGCAGCCATGGTGAATTCTTTGTGGTGTAGTCCTTTTTCTATTATTGACACAACTTCGTGCAGGGCTGTTTCAACGGACTTGCCTTTGAGGTAGGCGTGTTGAGTGCTGCATAGGTTGTTTTCGTTTAGAAGGTCCCTTGTGTATAAGTCGATTATTCTCTCCAGTGTCTTTAGGAGAAAAGAGGAGAGTCTTATCGGCCTATAATCTTTTGCTGTGCAGTGTATATGTCTCCCTGCTTTGGGAATGAATATCACTTTAACTTCTTTCCAGCTTTGCGGTATGTAGCAGAGTCTTATACAGCTTTTGAAAATGACTTTTAGCCATGGCAGTATTACACTAAGAGCCTGTTGTATCATTGCTGGTATGACATTATCTGGTCCCGCCGATTTGTAGGGCTTGAATGATTTGACTGCCCAAGCAATTTTATGCTCTGTTATAATGCTTTCCATTGCTTTTTCCGTTTGTGTGTCTGGCGGAACAGGAGTGTAGTTGATCTCACACCCAGTGATTTCACTAGACTCCGGAAAGTGGGTATCCATTAATATTTGTAGAGTTTCTTGGCTAGACTCTCTCCAAGAGTCGTCAGCACGTTTAATATAGCCTGGGACCGTGGGGTCTTTGGACAATACTTTACGTAGTCTGGCGGCTTGTTTGTACTCTCTATGGATTCGCAGAACGTGTTCCAGGATTCGAGTTTTGCTCTCCTTATTTCTTTAGTGTATAGATTAATTTCGGACCTATACTTAGTCCAGTCTTCATCTGCCTTACTCTGTCTTGCTTTGTTAAACAGCTGTCTTACCAATGTTCGCCGCTTTTGAAGCTCGCTGGTCCACCAAGTTGCCTTTTTGGGTTTGCGATTGCGAGAGATGGGACAATGTCTAACAAAGGCTTTGTGCATATTTTTGGTAATATAGTAGACTGCGTTGTCGATTGAGTGAGTGTCGACAAACTTGTCCTCTTTCGGATGCTGTGTGTACTCACTAACCGTTTTCGCATAGTCTGCCCAATTTGTTTTCCTAGGGTTCCTAAAAATTTGTTGTACCATATAATGTAGATTGACTGTAAAGAGTATTCTACTATGGTCTGAGAATGAGTTCTCTCGACAAACTCTCCAGTCTTCTACCCTAACTTGGTCATTGTTGCTTTTGAGAGTTATGTCTAGAATTTCTGCCCTGTTTCTGTTTTGGAAGGTGGGCTGGTTTCCCCTGTTACACAAAACTAGATTTGTGGAAAGAATGTATTCAAACAACGACTCACCTCTTTCATTTATTCCTGAACTACCCCACAGCGTGTGGTGAGCATTCGCATCGCAACCTACCACCAAGGATGTGTTCCGTGTGCTAGCGTGTTCCACTAGTTCCTGGACTGTATCGGATGGTGGGTTTACCTCCTCGTGTGCCATATAAATTGAAGCGAGGATGAGATTCCTTCCTGGAGCTTCAATATTTACAGCCACTGTGTCTCCATTGCTGTACCTGTGAAGAAAAAATGTATTACTAACGGTTTTTTTGACTAGAATACAGCTACGTACTTTACCTTCTTCTTTGGTGTGGAATAGATGGTAGTATGGCGATTTCAGTCCTTGGATTTTATTTTTAAAAATCCAGGGTTCCTGAATTAATGCCACGTCCACGCTTACCTCAGACATGAACAGCAGTAGGTCGTGTGTTGCTGCTTTACAGTGATGCAAATTAATTTGCACCACTAGCAGCTTTTGCAACCTTTGGCTCTTCATCTTCTTCCAGCCGTGCCCTTACGGCACCTAGCCCGAACTTCAGTTTGCTGCCTGGGGTCTGTCTTATGCTTGTTGCAGAAGATTGGTTGATCGCAAAGCAGAGCTCTTTGCCGTCACCACTTCTTCTGGAGTATAACTTTACCCACTCCTTGATTGGGATGTTTTTATTCTGACCTGCGAGGAGTACCACGATGTTTTCGTCCTCTTCTTTATCGAAGGGGGGTGGTATCCAGACTTTGGCTTTCTGTCTTAGTGGAAGTGCGGATCTTGGTATGACCTTGAGTTTGGCTCCCTCCCACAGTTCGCCAATGCTAGCGATGGTTTTGGAGAGAAACTCAAGAGTATTCCCGTCTCCACACCCCACTATCTTCACGCCCTTGTGCCATCCTGCCCCGTCAAACTCGTAGTCTGGTCCCCCATTTCGGATATTGACCATCATAGCCTTGAGGATGACGTTTTCTGCAAGCAGCCAGTGTTCAGCTGTGATCTTCCCATCGGGATCTTGCTCGTCAATGACTGCTGCTATTAGGCTCGTCGGAGTGCTGTCTAGGCTTGTTGAAGCCTTGGGTCTTTTCGGTCGGCTTTCTTTTTTCTCTTCCTCTGACCGTTGCCTCTTCGAAGAGGTGCCAGAGGTTCCGGCCTTAGTACCAGTAGAGACCCTGCTCGAAGCCTGTGCCTTGTTCTTTGATTCCACAGGTCTGATGGTTTCGGACTGTTCCTTATGGGCCTTATTAGGAGCACCTTTGGATTTGCCTGTCACCACTTCTGTTTTTCCTTTTTGCAGTTCGGGAGCTGACGGTTCGTTGGGTTTGTGAGCCCTGGGATTTTCATAGCTCTTTATTGCTCTCTTGTGCTTCCTGATCAAGGCCCTGTCTCTATCGTTGATAGAGGTTGGGTCTTTCTCAGTCATTTTTTTTAGGAATCGTTTTGAGGCCCTGTAGTTGCTCCGCTTTCTTGTCTCCTTGGAGACTGCGTGTGGTTTCAGGGTGTTGTCCTCAGATTCCTTGTCGTCCAGCAATTCGTCCTCAGTCTCAGATCCTATGTTAGCGGTGTTGATTGAGGATTGGAACCCCTCCTCAGCGCTTTCAATATTTAGACTTTTGAAAATGGGGTGGGTTGTTGTAAGTAGGTCCGAATCGCTGGTTGTGGGTTGGTCGTCGCGTTTGTCCTGTGTTTGTTTTCTAGGTTCGTCTTGTCTGGTAAGTCTTGGTCGGTTAGGTCGGTTTTCGTTTGCTATGTCGTCTTTGTTTGGCATGTTTTATTGAATTAGAATTTGGTTCCCACGAGTAGGTCGGAAATAAAAGTCCATCCCGGCAGAGCCGATATACCGGGATAAGGCAAAAGGGGTACGACAGACCTTGCCCGGGCGTCTGAAGGAGCTCGCTATCGACTGATTTGGCCCTCAGCCTTACATTCTTCGGCACGGATTTATGTACTATGTACGCTCGCACGACCACTGAAATTAGGCACCTTCTGTCCTATGGTAAAGAAGCATCGGCTGGGTATTGAACTATTGATGAGTAAAGGAATACCACAGTGATGCCCCCTGACCTTAGCTGAGAATAACATCAACGATCAGTGGCAGGGCGATCAGGAGGAGAAAGAGGAAGCAACAAATCTTGCCATGACCGCTTCTGAAGTGCCTTTCTCACAAGCAGTATCAGGAGATCACAAAATAGATTGGGAAAATGCTATCTACGCCGAAATGAAAAATCTGAAAGAAAATGACACCTGAACGATCGTGAACAAACCGGAAAATGCGAGGCCGATCGGCAGCAGGATGGTACTACGAAACAAATGGACTGCTGACGGACTGCTTGAAAGGCGAAAGGCAAGGCTAGTAGCAAAGGGATTCACTCAGAGAATGGGCGTAGATTTTCATGACACATTCGCGCCAGTTGCCAGGTTAACCTCGTTGAGATTGTTAATCGCTCTCGCCGCGAGGGAGAATATGAAAATTTCTCAATTGGACATCACATCAGCATACCTAAACGGAAAGATAGATGAGGATATCTACATGGACAAACCTATTCTATTGGAAGCAATGTTAGAAAGAATGTCAAACTCCGAATGTGACAAAAACATTCAACGGAAAGCTGACGATATGCTCAAACATCTGCAAGGAGGAAACGAAAAGGTCTGCAAACTCAACAAGGCTTTGTACGGATTGCGTCAATCCGGACGTCAATGGAACCTTGAAATCGACAAAACATTGAGAAGAATTGGACTATATCCGATGGACTCCGATCCTTGTATATACGCTGACAAGGTCAAGCAAACTTTTACATTGCTTTATGTTGACGATATTTTAATTTTTTCCAGCGATCTAAATATGGAAAACCACATCAAACGCACACTGTCCGAGTCCTTCACTGTGCGCGATCTTGGTGAAGCAAACTACTGTCTAGGGATCCAGATCAAACGATCTAGGGACAAGATCCAACTGTCACAGAGCGGATATATAGAGGATATTCTAAAAAGATTTGGGATGGAAAATTGCAAGCCGGTAGCTACTCCAATAGCAGCTGATTGTAAGATTGTAAAGGAAAAACAAGATTCTAAGGATCAGCAACTTGATATACCATTTAGAGAGCTTGTTGGTGCCCTAATGTACCTTGCAGTGGCCACTCGGTCTGATATTGCATATGCAGCAAGTGCTCTCAGTCAATTTAACAATTGCTACAACAACTCCCACTGGATCGCCGCCAAACGCGTACTTCGATATCTGAGAGGTACAAGTCATTACGAACTGGAATTCGAAAGTGATGAAGACGAAGTCCTATCGTGCTATGTCGATGCAGATTGGGGAAACTGCCCAATAGACCGTCGATCTTACACCGGCTCGGTGTTCATTCTCGGAAAAGCAACGATATCCTGGGAATCCCGAAAGCAACGTACAGTTGCCTTATCTTCAACCGAGGCGGAGTATATGGCTGTCAGCGATGCGAGCAGAGAAGCCGTTTTTCTATTGAAATTCCTCAAAGAATTGGGATTCGAAAATCTCTGCAAGGTAAGGATGTACAATGACAATCAAAGCGCTGGAAAGCTGGCTGAAAACCCTGTTCACCACGCTCGATCTAAACACATTGACATAAGATACCACTACATCCGTGATGTGCTGAGAAATTTACCTGTATCACTTAAATATATACCAACGGAAGAAATGGTCGCGGACATTCTCACTAAGCCATTGGCCAAGCTGAGCCATGAAACTTGTTTACTTGGACTTGGACTCAAATCATTTCCGGGAACTAAATTGAGAGGGGATGTTGGACATTAACAATTTACTACCCTGAGATGTAACATAACCTTAAGAAACTCACCATACGCATTGCGCGCCATGTTCTTATCAACGTCATATTTAATACTAATGGAATGAAGCATGTATTTTCTTTTTTTCCATCTTCTATCTCTTTTTTTTGTGAAAACCTTTTTTTTCTTCTTCAATGAATTAATAATAAAATCTCTTCACCTTTTCGTTTTGCTCAAGTTGATTTTTTGTATTCGCACCGCATAACTCTAATATAAAGTTAGCGTAGATTAATTAAAGGCTTCGCTAAACATAAGGCGATTTAACGCCGCGGTGAAATTATTTTACGCGGCGATGAGGCTATTTCGACGCTGCGTTTAAAACCGCCTCATTAGAAGACGTCACACAGAGAGCGATTAGCACTTTGTATAAATATACCGTAATCTCGTTTATTTAGAGCGGATGTAGAGTTCTTATTTTTATTTGCAGTGCTACGAACTACGATCCTGAAAAACCAAAAATGAATATTAACTTCATTTTTTTATTATATCAAACAAAAAAAAACTATTCAAATGACATTTAACAAGTAGGCGTCAGGAAATAATCTGTAATTTGGCGCTACTAATTAAATTTCTATCACTTGCCAAACGATGGTCACGTGAGTTATTTGATCAATGAGAAAAGGTAAAATAGTAGTCACTAGTAGTTGACTTGTAAATTGAACGCGCCCATTTTTAACAACGCCGCGTTTCACCGCGGTGAATTCAACGCGGCGTTGAAAACGCTCTCTGCGTTATACAACGCGGTGGTGAAACGCGGCGTTAAACAGCGTTCTATGTGGCGAAGCCTCAAGTTGTTGTTGTATTTAATATTCCAATGTGAATAAGCTTATAGACGCTTGAGTTAGGTTCGTGATCTCACTCTTACATCTGCATAAGCATTTACTGCGGAGATTTCAATCAATCAATCAATCAAACATTGCATTCCAAAAAACGTGTCACAAATTTTTGCATGATAAGGAGTGCTGTCCCTTACCGTCCGCTGAGTATGTATTTTGTATTGAGCCGTGGCCATGTAAATCGACCGTTAAAGCAGGGGACATTCCGTATGTCAATAATCGCCTGACGAGATCGTTTTTACAATACTTTTGTATTCCGTAATTATTGATATTATCGTCTATCGTCTAGACGATATCATTTCGACCAATCACTATTTAACTTACCGTAGCTCAATTATCGTCTTCAAGATGATGTCATTTGCGCGATAGCTGATGAGGATTTGCATATTAAGCAGACAATAGCCGTGTCTCTTTACACGCGGATATAGGGATGATTTGAAATTTGCATGTAAAATACAACAACAACTTATCCTATATACGCTAAATTTAGCGGGGTTAGCTATCGCCGCTAAGCGCTTTTGCGGGGTTAGCTATGGCCGCTAAGTCCTTTAGCGGGGATAAACAGTGCTCCCAAAACCCATTTTCTTCGTTTCTGATGTGGATGTGGCAGTGGTCGGCGGGATGTGCCGAATATTTTGTTCGGGATTTTATTATTTTTTTTTTTTTCAAAATTTAGTAAATCTGTCAATGTGAAACTGTTTTGTATAATTTTAGAATATGTTTGGCATTATTTTCAATTGTCGGAAATTAATATTTTAGATTTTCACGATTTTCAATACAAATTTCTTAACTCAACTTCCAGCTGTCTGACTAATAAACGTCATAGGTGCATGTGTGCTGCCAAGTGGCGATGGTCGTTTTTTAATGCCATGCCTATATCCGCGTGCAAAGAAACACGGCTTATATGTCTGAAAACATATTTAAATTTTAAACAACGCCGTCCACAGCTAAGCATTGTGTATGGTTCCAATTATACCAGATTTCTGGGCCCTCATCACATAAGGCTGACGCTCTCGTTTTCGGCATCGACTTCGATACTGCCCGTATTTTCGTAAAGGCCCTAACTAACATTTTCACACTTTCGAGATATAGAGGAAAATGCTAAATTTAGTTCCGCAACCTGAAGATAAAACATGAAAAATGCAAAAAAAATTTGTTTGGATGCTTAATGTGTGCTTTATTTTTTGAAGTAGTTACAAAAGAACGATTGTTAGGTGTTCGGGAAATAGGGTAGATAGGGCTTTTAAGCTTTTGAAAATATCTTATAAAAAGCCCTATGTACAACAAGTAATGGCTTTAAAACTAATTATTCTATAACTAAAAAAAAACTTATATATAAATTTCATTTATTTATTGGAAAAAATACTTTTTATTACATAAAAACATAGAATTGTGTCACATAAAACCTTACGAAATAATGTCAAAGCAAACTAATAATATTTTAAAATATATAGTAAAAACTGTCGGTATATCTGGAACTCCTTTTCTCCCTTTTTTTTTGTTGATTTGAGAAAGTGACCTTAATCCAGGGTTGATTCATTTTCGGATATTGGGAGATTATTCCAGAAATGCTTTCGGTTTTCAGGAAACAATTGAAATAAATTTATTTTTATATATTCTTTCCTTTCGAATGCGATTCCCCTTGGTTGAGAGCGTCCAAGTGACTCTGGCTTCAGAAATCCTGACTTCATATATTGGCTTTTTAAAAAGTTAAGAGTAAGAAACTCGGAATCGAAAACCCGTTTGTAAAACATGTTGTTGCTTCCTCTCTCTACTTTTAAGCAAGAAATGTCGCGCAAATATGGTCTCGGATTGGTCTTGTTTATTTTGTGCAGAGAGGAGCAATCGGGCCAGTCATAGAAATCGGATACAGCCATTTCCTTTACAAAAACTCTAGAAGAGTTTGCGGCTTGAACACAGTCGAAAAAATCCTGAAAGTCATAAAGTTTTCCCTTCCTTTTCATTGAGAGTTCGACTTGATGGTGGAAACTGTCAGCAGAAATAAATGAATGACCAGGTTCCAAAAAGTTTAATGTTATTGATATTGCAGATATCTCATTGGAATTGATGATCATTATAAGGTAAGAAAATAACGTCCAGTTTTTATTTTGAGCTGCGCAGTTATCAACCCATACACTTAAGTGTACTTTATCCCGGTGGTGCACAAAGAAAGCGTGAAAAGTGCTTATTATGTCCTCTTTCTTTCGCCCGGAAGTGTCCTCGTGCCAAATTGCAGCAAAAGGGATTTCTTTGCTTTTTGTTCCAACGGGCACGAAACTTTCATTGAAAGCTATAATCCGCTTGGAGAAGATAACAGCCTTAAAACCTTCCAAACGTGGTAGCATGATCACTTTCTGTAAATCAACAGATATAAACAACAAGGGTATCTGGTGCAATTTCATTGGCATCAAGTTTGCTGTGCTTTTGATACTCCGCTCGTGTCAACGCTACTCGGTCTTTGTCATCACGCCAAGCTTTGCACACCTCGCAGTTTTCTTCATCGCTGACCTCGACATTCAACTTATTTCCATGCATAGTCGTATGCAATTTGTGACTTTCACATTGCTCGCATTCCTCATGCCCAAGAGAAGCAAAAGAGATGTTCATTTCCCGCACAATTTTGCAGAACGTAGGGTACGAACTTCGAAGGTCGGGATGGCTATGAATAAGTTCGTTATGCATTCCTTTCATAGTAAGGTCGCTTGGTAAATATAGACGGAGAGGAGCATGCTCTCGCCGATAGTGGGAAATCGTCGGATTATACGACTCAATGAACGCTTTAATCTTTCCGAAGTCCAATTGGGCAACCGAACGCCCACATCGCCCGCGCTTATCAACAAGGGGTGCCAAGGAACCTTGAGGAGTTGTTGTTATAACATCATAAACCACGCTGTTGGTTTCCTTTGAAAATCCCAAAGTTGTCAGGTAGAAGGCTTTACAAACTGCTAATTTTAAACCTTCACCATTTTTTAAAAAATAACAGAAGCTAAATTTTCTCCTTGAGGGTAGGCTATTTTTTTGTTGTGTCACGAGCAGTATCTTTTTTTTGTGTTGAGCTTAATATGAATTGTCGCCTTTCAATCCAATCTAAAGACCAAAACTGAGTATTAATTTCAAATCTCCTACCTTCACAAATTTTTGAAATGCATTTTTTAATGCATTTTTCTCCACACGGTGGTCGAACTGGATGTTTTTTAGATTCCTTTTCCATTCTTTTAATTTTTGTCTCCTTAATTGACAGCCCTTTCCTTTTCCTCTTTAGTTTCAATTTTCCGTCATCTGCGAGGATTTCCATTACCTGTCCTGAGTTGTTGGTCTCTGCACTTCCATTAACTTGCTCCACAGTTGCAATAATTGGTGTTTCGATTCCTTTTTGACTCCCTTTCTTGCTACCGCCAGCAGTGAATAAGCCATTTTCATTTTGTTGTGGAACATTTTCATTTTCGGAATCACTACTACAACTATTTTCCGGAACATAGTCAGGATCCACTTCAATATCAGGGATTTTGTTATTTTCACCTCTTAAATTTGCTTTCATCAATTCAATCTTTTTCTTTTGATTAATATTTAAAGCTAAGTTTACTAGCACTCGTGCCCTATTCATTTTGTTCTAACACACAACCTTACCGCGTCAAAAATGCTACCAACTGATACACAATAACGCACCTTCCAATTAAAATATATGAAACAAATAGTAAATTATTTAGACAGGATTGAACATGTTACTGCAAGAAAATACGTGACGAAACATAGGGCTTTTTAGAAAAACATGGGTAAATTTTCTCTATTCAATGTGTTATAAAAGGCCCTATATCTCAGTTAGGGCTGTTTTTAAATATTGATGTATATGTTTTGTACTTAGGGCTTCTAGAAATTTGAATTTTCTATCGCATTTGAAGCTCCAGCATTTTGAAATAAATATAATTAAATCGGAGACAAAGCCCTAACTCCAAATATGCATTAATATCAAAATTGAAAATTTTGTAGATAGGGCCTTTACGAAAATAGCGGCAGGATAGCAATGCTTCACGTAACACTCGCGTCTGAATGATATCGTTACGACGATTCAATATTTACTTCACATAACCATTGTATATAAACTCTATAGTACTATCATGAAGACCATCGACGGGGTCGCCATCTGGTGGTCTAACATGGCATGTTACCTTCCACATGCCAATGCACAAACCATTATATGGATTGCAAAACTGTATCGCATTCATGTTCACCCAATTCCCCAAAAAGAATGAAAATAAATGTTTGTTTACATTTGGAAATGGTTCGGTGGCTCTGGCTTTGTCGTTAGAAAAGGATGGATAATGATAGCTTTTTATATAGCAAGAAAGACACCAGCAGTGCGTTTCTGTAACTTTTCGTTATAATACAGAAAGAAATATCACTTTTGCGTAATGAAAGGTTTATAACGAACAATTGTTTTCAAGTGTTTCTGTAACTAAGAAAAGTCACCTTTCGTTATGTTTGTGGTGAGTTGTTATCGATGTTATCGAAACTTTTCCTCCAGTAAAATAAATGCATAAACATCTGTCACATCTGTCAATTTACACGTATATATTTGTTTTGTTTACTGCGATAAAGTTTTGTTTACTCTTATTTTTGTTATACGTAAGTTGCTGCACAGTTTCTTCGATATCTCCCAAACCAATTGATCTACCGCGATCTAACGAATATGCTGAATTCTTGATTCAAGTATCTAAAAACTGGCATTAATAGATTTTGGTTCTAGATACAAATAAAAAAGTTCAACTTTTTGAATTTTAGTATCCAGATGCTGCACGGTTTCTTCGATATCTCCCAAACCAGTTGACCTACCGCGATCTAACGAATATGCTGAATTCTTGATTCAAGTATCTAAAAACTGGCATTAATAAATTTTGGTTTGTGGCGGGAAGAGGCTTTCCATTGTCAATGCTTACGCACTGATTAGGTGGAATGAAGGACAAGATGCAGTGTGTCCTTGCTATGAAGCAGCGGTTGGCACGCTTGCGGTGCACGGCATCAGCTCGTCGGTGGGGTGGGGTCTTGCTGTTTATTCCCTTACGCACAAAATTATCGTGCCTATATAAAAAAACTATTCAAGGATAAGGAGAAACGATCCTCAAATAATGAAAGACAAAAAGAAAGAGATTATGACCTCGCACATCGGAGGTTACCAATGACAAGATGTCGTTGATATGAATGCGGAATAAAGAAAAAGAAGAAAATAAAACGTTGGAAAGAAAAGAGGAAAGAGGTAGATGGACGTTATCAGCGGTGATGTCGTGGGTGTTGTGACACCTGGAGGAACCCTCCGCTTGCAACTGGCATAGTAGTAGTAGTAGTATTTATTGAGATTTTCTTTTTAATACATTTTAGTTATCTTAAATCTATGTAAATAGTCACTTATACGAATTTATAATTGCCGACTTAGTATTGGCCACGCTACACCAGTTATAATATATTTTATGTTATTTAGAATACAGCGAATATTTTATCTTCAAGACCGAGTCTAAATTATTGCGGAATATGAAAACGTCCACTCAACAAGACGATATTCTTACTTTATAGCTTAACCTAACAATATGAAAATAAAAAGGTGGATAGAAAGAGAGAAGATAACAATGAGTACAATAGATAGATACGCATATAAGCGTCTCTATCCCAAACACTAATAAGTGTGCAAAAAGGATGGGTAGAAGACCCAGTTTTTATTTAAGTGTATAAATACGAGTAATTTAAATGTCATTTTCAGAGTACAGCAATTTGAGGAAATCTTTTGAATTTTTTTACTATTATGTACTATTACCATTTGGACAATGTTTGTTTGGATAGCTGTATGGATTAAAGTTTTTATTGCTTGTGATCTGAGTTACAATGTTCAAGTTTTATTAATTTTACTATTACTGTGATAGATAATTGTTTAAAATATTTTATCATTAATTTGTAATTCTATACGTTTCACATCAGTTACAGATTAATGATTCATTAGTTTAGAGTTTCACATCGACTTCGTTGTTAGCAACTTTGGTTCGTTTATGAAGTTTTTTAAATGTACATAAAATTGATGTGTTTATTGTTTATTAGTCTTAGATTAAGTTTGCATCGGAGGAGCTAAGGGGAGTTGAGTTACTTAGCCTCTGTAGGTTTCTGGAAATTGTTTTTTATAAAAAAGTGGGGTGAGTAAATTGTCATCATCAGGGAATTGGAAGGCAGCGCTAGAGCCCTCGTTGGAGATGCCGATTGGAGATATATAATATCTGTCATTAACGGACCAGTTGATGTTATCATGATATATGCCCTGGAGGATAGGGTTAGCGTGATATTGTAAAGATGGGATTCTTTTCTTTGCAAGGAAGATAAGGTAGTCAAGAAGCGGGGATATGCCGGACTCTTCATACACTATTTTGTTTGAGTACCATTTACCACATGGTCTTCGTCTTTTGTTAATACACTTTCTGATAATATAGCGTTCAAATCTGTGAAGTTCAAGGGCAACATTTGGTGTGATTGAGAACCAGATGAGAAATCCATAGGACATTACTGGACGTATTAGGGTTTTGTACATTAACAGTTTGGTTTTAGTTTCTACATTCCTCGAGTTAAGCAGAAGCTTCAACTTCGCAGCAGCAGCCTTACTATTGTTAAGGGCTTTCCTCGCGTGAGGGTTCATTTTTAATCTTTCATGTAGGTTAATACCAAGGTATTTAATAGATTTTTTTAGGGGAATAGTGTTACCCGCTATAGAAAGTTTGAGGTATCGGCTCTCGCGAACTGCAAGGTGGTGGCCCTTCCCAGAAGCATTACGAAAGCAAATTAGTTCACATTTACTTATGTTAAGGTCAATTCCCCATTTTTTATAGTATGGAATTACCAAGTTAAGGTGGGTTTTAATTGAATTAAGAGCCACTTGTGGACTTACGTTTGCACTGAATAAGATAGTATCATCAGCATATAGAATAGCTTGCGAGTTTTGGTGGCGAATCGGGAAGTCGTGGAGGTATACGTTAAAGAGGAAGGGGCCCAGAATTGAGCCTTGGGGAACTCCGGCATGGATAGCAAAGGAGGCAGAGGTTTCGTTTTCGAAAAAAACTGAGAGGCTACGATTAGAAAGAAAGCTTTGTAGTATTTTAATAAAAATTGGTGGTAAGTTTAACTGATTAAGTTTGAAGATTAGACCAGCGTGCCAAACAGAGTCAAATGCTTTTTTCAGATCCAGGGCACAAGCAACTGTGCTCTCTTTGGATCGTAGGTTTTTCAGTATTTTATCTTGCAGATACAAAAGCGCATGCTCAGTCGAATGACCTCGCTTAAAACCGAATTGTTGAGCTTGGATTGGATCAGAGTCATCAAAAAAGTTAAGAAGTTTAGAAAGTATTATTTTTTCAAAAATTTTTCCAAGATTTGAAAGTAACGAGATGGGGCGAAAATTATCCAAAGTGTAAGGAGTGTTACTTTTTTTAATCGGTATTAATTTTGCTTTTTTCCACGCGACGGGAAAATAGCAGTTATTTAAGCAATTATTAAAAATGGGGGTTAAAAACTTGGCTACAGTTGTTTTGGCTTTTCGAAGTACAAAGTTAGGAATTTGGTCGGGTCCGCAAGACTTTTTATTGTTTAATGAGGAAATAAAAGACTCAACCGAGCTACTGGAGACGAAATGCTCAACAGTGGTGTCATCTGATTTGTTATTAGGGGAAAAATTAACGACTTGAAGATTCTCATTCCAAACCGAAAAAGAGCTGTTGAATGTTAAGACTTCTAAAGATGTTTCAGGGTCAGCTGATGGAATCTTTAAAGCGTAGAGTTCCGAGTAGAAGTTTCCAAACGCTTCAGCTTTTTCTGTTGGAGAGATAAAATGTCTGTCACCATGAGATAATTCTTGGTTAGCTGAGTTTGGATTTCTTTTGCGTCCTGTAATCTGATCAATGAATTTAAAAACGTTTGACGATGGTTTTAAGCTGCTTAATTTTTTTCGAAATTGTTCGTTTAGCTCTAAACGAACTCTGTCTTTAATGATTTTACTAAGACAGCTGATGTGGGCTGATAATACAAGGTAGGGTTGATTAATACGGTCACCAAATTGGTGAAAAATTCTTTTTAGCTTGCGCTTCCATGCTTTTCTGGTTTTGAACAGGTTTAGGGTTGGTGAGGATATATTGAACCAATTTAGACGTAAAGCATTTTGAGCGCTATGGCTATCGATACAATCCGAAATTACTTTCGTAATGGAGTCAATAAGCCCGTCAATTTCAGAATTAGTAATGTTTCTATCGGTTGGAATATTGAGGTTAGTAAGGCCGAGGCTAAGCGCGTTATTAAAATTGGACCAGTTGGTGTTTTTAAAAGAAGCGAACGTTTGTGGAAAGTCAGGGAGAGTGATTTCTAGATTCAGTTTAATTCTCATAAACACCGAGAAGTGATCAGAGATTTTGTCCAAAGTAAGGCAAGCGATGTTATTTTCCGATCTTAGGTTAGAAGAAATAAAATAAAAGTCTATGTGAGAGCCCGAGCTAGGTCGAGTAGGGCCCGGGGCTGCTACTATGTCAAGATCAAGAAAATGATTATCCTGGAACCATCGGGTTAGGAGAGAACCATTCTGATTAGTTAATGAGTCGCCCCAGAGCGGGTGACGCGCATTCAAATCGCCACCTAATATTATATAGTCAAAGCTATAAAGTGAGGAGAAAAGATTATCGAGAGCTAGTGGCAGTGCAGAACCAGAATTGCAGGGCACATAAACTGAGACCAGTGCTAAAGTCTTAGTACAATGTTGAGAGTTGATGGGTATCGAAGCAATAGTTGCTGAAATTATGTTGTTTGAGAAAAATTTTTGAGTGAACCGAATGGAATTCCGCAAGAGAATTCCAGTTCCTCGGCCCTCATTATTTCTGATAAGATCATATTTCCTATTAAAAGGACATCTACTTTGGTTTTTTTTAAGACAAGTCTCTTGAATTAGAATTGCTGTTGGGGAAGTTTCTTGCAGTAAGAGATCAATTTCAATATGTTTTTCTTGGGATAGGGAATTGATATTGGAGGTGATGAGGTCGAAATTCATGGTGAAAGTGAGGCAATGAAGCACAGGTAAGCACCTGGTTTTTGGGATTCGTCCATTTTTAAATAACTAGGCCAGAAGGCTCTAATTTTTGAGATTAAAGTGGTTATTGGCAGACCAAAGAGTCTTAAAGACTCGTCCATAAAATCTGAAACATCGTTTCTGTGGAAATCCGCAGGGTGAGAATGGGGGATTTCGTTCGTTTTTGGAACCCCGTTGTGGCCTCTTACAGCATCAGCAAAGGAGACACCATTTCTTGGTAAATTGTTAACCATATTTATGACTGGCAGATGCAAGCCGAATTTATTGTTTTTAGATATAGCCAAAGCGTCTTTCTTTTTTTTTAGAAAAGCCACCCGATTTGGGCACCCCCTATAGCTCGCCGGATGGCCAGGCGATTGGCAGTTCACACAGGCAGCCACTGATGAACCAGTTTTCGGACCGAGTTCACAAGACCCGATCTCATGGTCCTTGAGGCATTTAACACACCTATTGGCATAGCTGCAGTACGCCGCCACATGTCCAAATCTTTGGCACCTAAAACATTGTTTCGTGTCTGAGTTTTTAATGGAATCCCATCTAACTTTATGTTTAAGCAGATACTTGATTTGCTTAATTTTCAGAAGGCTTTCCCTATCATCCAGAACACATAGGAAAAATTCCAATGGAATATCATTTTTTTTTGACCATTTAGTCTCAAAATTTTTTACCACTACCTTCAGCGAGGGATCCAGTTTTAAAATTTCTTTACGTACTTCCTCAGGAGAGAAATTACTAGAAATACCTTTCAAAATTGTATTATATTTTTTCAGTTGCTTTGGGGTAAATGAAAACGCATCAATTTTGCATTCTTTCAGTACTCTAATGAGATGGCTGTGTAACTCAACATCCTTGACAATCGTTTTTAACTTTCCGAAACCATTTGAAATAAATTTAACGTTGTCAAGATTATAGCAAGACTTACTCATAAATTCTAAGATACTTTTAGCTGTTATTCCTTTGGTGAAGATGGGAGGACACCAAGAGTCAGATGAGGATGTAGGAATCCCGCTGCTATTAAGTAGGTCGCTTTCGGGACGGCGTCTGCTGGTGTTGATGCTGTCATTATTATTAGTGTTGGGGTTGCTGCTCCCGATGTTGCTGTTGTTGTCATTGATGCCACTCGTGCTCGCATGATTTTGTATTCCCGGTGGAATACCTTCATCGTCTTCCAAGAACAGAGGTTGGAATCGGTTGTGGTTATTTACAACCACTTCTCTCGCCTGCCTTTTAGAAATGACCAGGGGAGTTTGCTGGCGCCTTTTTCTCGCCAGTACAGCTTGAAATTTATTCTGTTCTCCCTTGAACAAATTCTTAAGTGCCTCTTCGGTGCTTCGTTGGGGTTCAGACTGCTCATTAGCAGTTGAAAAATTATTTGTGTGCCCAATTATGACACAGCTTTTAATCGGCAAATGGCTGCCGCTAGGATTATTTGTTTCGTTCGCACTATTGCAAACTTCCCTTGTCTCAATTTCCATCTCGCTCGCACCACCGATTTGACTCAAACTGGCATTAGCTTCTTCTTTATTCCACTCGTTATTAACGGAATCTCGTATTCTTTTCTTATCTTCTTCGCTTAGTAGATGCGAAGGAAGTAAAATTGAATTTTTATTTATTTCTTTATCCGGAGGTACTTTAAGTACCTTTTGCGGTGGATTTTTGTAATCCATCTCAAATTAACGTCCACACACACAATTAGAACGAAATTTATTGTATATATATATTTTTTTTTTATTAACGAAAACTCAGCAAAATTTCCACACGTCCGCACAGTTTGGAGAACGAAAGCAGAATCTCTTGCAACTGGCATTAGCCAATGCCACTTGACTATCCTCTCCTCGTGTTCTCTGAGGATAGTCCCTTGATTCGTAAACACATGCACTAACACATCTCAACAATCTCTTAAGATCAACACATATTTATTTAATGTAATGGATTATAAATTCATAAACAAGAAGGAAATTATCATTTTTGATGTAACGCGAGAGAATCTAAATCTTAGTATTTTTGTTTTTATTTTGACTCACGTAACAATATTAATTAAGTAGGTAATAGGTAGTATAATATGATAGTAGGTATTGAACTAATTATACATTTTATCTTAATTCCGCAAAATTAGTTTAACAAAAAATATGTGAGTTTAATGAATATGTATGATTATGTTAGATAAGTAATGACCGGACTAGGAAGCCAATGAAAAGATATGTCGTGTATGTAATGTACTCACTTTTGTATCCGTTGCATTTTTTTGATGATCTTGCTGCGTCGAAGTTTGTGCACAAATTTCTCGCTGGACCAGTTGATTTGAATATTATGACTTTATATTATTGGTTATGTACACGTATGAACTTAAATACTTTACTGTGGCTGAAAGTGGGGTTAGATTAAGTTACGGTGTAAGCAAACAAAAATTGATTTTAATACTTTAGGTTAGACTAGTTTAGTTATAATAGTGAGATAATCTCATTCAAGTAGTTGATAAATTAATTGGAATCTTTTTGTCTCGAAACTAAAATTGTACGCGTAAGTGACGTGTACATTTCTGTGTACATATTCCTGTGTACCGATAGATGTGCGTTACACTGAATTAAATTAATGATACAGTACTCCTTGCTGGCCAGTATCTTGCTGGAAGTTAAAGCGTGGTACTGCGAGCGGTTTGAGGATTGATCAGATGCGCTTCTTTCTTGCGGGCTGATGGTGGGTATGGGGCTAGGTTATGTCACTAGATGGCTGGCACGTGCTTTTGGGCGTGTGCTGCGGCCTATGCCTCAAAATCCTACTCGATCGGGAGTGATATTTCGTGCTCCGCAGATCAGGACTGGCAGGGGCTCCGGTAAATGTGCTGCGGATTCTCTTGGTGAATGCTGGTAGACGAGGGGTTGTTCTTTCTGAGGTGCCCCGTTGTGTAATTGAGTCGAACACGTTGGCGGTCACCAGAACACTCTTCAGCTCACAAAAGATATCCGCAGTTTCCTGAGGATGAATGTAAATCTCAATTTGAGTGCACAAAGGAACGCAATTCCAAAGCTTACCTTAGGGAATCTAATTCCGCGGATTATTTGATCCACGTGCAAATAAAATTTCTTGCCAACCCTTAAACGGCGTGGGTTTAAACACTTTAAATTTTTATTGTCCGGTTTCTTTAAATATTTCTATATTTCCAAGAAAAATAATTGAAATAGAACTGAGAAAATTAAAGATTGTTCAAGAGAAAAATTTAACGATGGGAACTACCACGACTTACGAGAATTTACCAGACGAACCAGCTTGAGTTAAGTGCGGCTAAGAAAAGGCGCGCTGTCTGTCTGACACTAGTATTAATAATGACCAGTTGTCAATGTGTTTGAGATCGTCATAAATCGTGTGCTAGCAAAAAAAAAATACTGGTTTATACAAATGCTTTGCGTTCAGCTGATCGCAGTAGTCGAAAGCAGTGTTCGTCGGAAGGATCCGGTTTGTGTATCGGGACATCCGGTCGGCAGTTATTTTTGAAATGTATTGTAATTTATTTGCCATGATGAAAAATTGATGGGTGGTGTACGCCACAAAACCATGGCTTACCTAAACTTACAGCGTTTCGATAAGACATGAAAAACGGAGCCACACACCAAGGCAATAAAACTATCCATCCGTTTTCGACCATTTTCGACCCTTTTCGACCCATGACCCTGAGCACACCCTGGATTGTACACGGTGATGATGTCTATGCACGAAGATCTTTGGCGTGGTACACGCCGACTTTCTTCCCCTCAAGATTTTCAACTTCGTATAGGGACTTCCCAATCGCTTTCGTAACCCTACATTTAACAAATTTAGCGCAGAGCTTCGCGTTGAAATGCTTGGATGCATCGCTCAAGACAAAGTTACGTCTGAACAGAATCTGACCAGGCCGGAATAATCTCGCAGAGCTTCTCAAATTATAAATCTTCTCGTATTTGTTGAACGCTAGCTTGATGTTCTCCTTGACCCGATTTCGTATAACATCGAGTTTGTTGTTAACCGGTAGGCAGTTAACTTCGCTGTCATCTAACGCTTTCAAGTTCCGAAGCAATTTGTAGATACTCCCATGCGTACTCATGTGCTGACCGAATAAGCAAAAGTAAGGTGAAGTGCCTGTAGATTGGTGTACTGAAGTACATAAAGCTTGCTGTATTTCAGGGAGATGTTTTTCCCAGTCTCTTTGGTCCTTTTTAATGTAGCTTCTGATCGCTGATAGGATGCTCTGATTAACCCGTTCTGAAGCGTTTGCCTGAGGTGAGTATACGGCGTTTCTAATATGCTTGCAGCTGTATTTTTCCATGAATTGCTGAAATTCTTTCGACACAAATTGCCTACCATTGTCGCTATGAATGAATTCAGGCACGCCGAATTGGTGGAAAATGTTTTGCTCAAGGTACTCAATGACTAAACTGGCGTTGGCTTTGCGCATCGGTTTCAACCACATGTATTTAGAGAACCCATCCAATACGACGAAAATAAAAGCGTTGCCTCTCTTAGTTCTCGGATACGGTCCCATGAAATCAATGTATATCTTTTGGAATGGACGCAGAATTTCATGGTGCGATCCCATTGGAGGTCTCAACGTCGTATTGGCGGGTTTGTTCTCCTTACATGTGGAGCAGTCGCGAACGTAGTCACGCACCTGAGTGGTCATGTTAGGCCAATAATACAATTCTTTGATTCTAGAAAGCGTCTTATACATGCCGCCATGCGCGCAGTTCGGTGGAATGTGGAAATGTTCGATAATAGGCTGGGTGAGCTCTGAAGGGATCCATAACTTCCATTCGAACTCAGAATCTGGTGAACTGTCGTCGCTAATACATGCTTTTTTATAGACGAAATTGTCCACAACCTTTAGGTCTGGAAAACATTCTGGGGTGTTTCCAATAGTCGAGATTAAGGATTTATATTCAAGTGATTTGAAGTGAGATGAATAGAGATCTAGGCAAGGATCGGAAGTCATGTCGGCACTGAGTTCTTCATTGAACGCTCGAGAAAGGGCATCTGGTACAGTATTCTGAGCGCCTTTCTTATGTACTATGTTGAAGGTATATGCTTGAAGTTTCAGCGACCATCGTGCCAACCTGCCGCTTAGATCCTTTAGGGTCATCAACCATTTTAGACTGGCATGGTCGGTCACGATAGTAAACACTGAACCTTCGACATAGGGACGAAACTTCTTCACTGCTTGCACCGCCGCATAGCATTCCTGCTCTGTCACGCTGTAGTTGCGTTGACAAGCATTAAGTTTTTCGGAGAAGAATGCTATGGGTTTTTCATTATTCTCTTCATCGTTTTGGTAAAGGACGCCTCCAATACCGTAGCTGGACGCATCACACTGGATAGTGAAGTGTTTAGAAAAATCAGGGTTTGTAAGCAGTGGGGCGGAAATCAGAGCTGTTTTAAGGGATTCAAAAGATATTAACGCTTCTGGTGTCATAGCGAATGGTTTATTCTTTTTGAGGGTATCAGTCAGGGGAGCAGCAATTGCCGCAAAGCTTCGGATAAATCTCCGGTACCACCCACATAAACCAAGGAATCTCCTTACCTGCTTCTGTGAAGTTGGTATCGGAAAATCCTTAATAGCGGATACCTTGTTGGGATCAGGTTTTATATGACCTTCGCCGACTATGTAACCCAAGTATTTGAGTTCCCGAAAACAGAAGTGCGATTTCTCCACGTTGATAGTTAAATTGGCTTTGTTCAAACATTCAGCGACTTTCTTTAATGTCTCGAGGTGACTTTCGAAATCTTTGGAGATGACCAGCAAATCATCCAGGTACACAAAAACATGTTCTCTAAGCGCACTGGAGATCACTTTATCCATTAACCGACACATCCTTTGGGCAGCATTGCACAACCCAAAAGGCATGACGGTGAATTGATATAGCGGTCATCCTGGCGCAGTGAAGGCAGTTTTCTCCCTGGACTCTTTCTCTAAAGGAATTTGCCAGAACGCATCTTTAAGATCCACACTACTAATGTAATGTGTCTCTTGCAGACGGCTCAGCAGACCCTCTATGTGAGGAAGAGGATACGCATCTTTCTTTGTTAGTGAGTTCACTTTCCGAGAGTCTAAACAAAGCCGATTCTTACCAGGCTTCCTGATAAGAACGATGGGTGAACTCCAGGAACTTGTACTCTCTTCAATCACTCCCAAAGAAAGCATGCGATCTAATTCGCTGTAAATCATCTCCTGAATTGGTGGGGAGACAGGATAATGCCGCTGTTTGACAGGTTCAGCACTACCAGTGTCAATAACATGCGTTTCTACCGTCGTTTTTCCTAAGCCAAGTTCAGAAAAAGAGGGAAACAACTTGACGACCTCCTGCAGGCTTTTTTCTTCCGAAACCTTCAACTCCGATTTTGATCGCTCGCTTGTAGCCATTTTTGATTCCCGAATTGGGCTTTCAGATATCTCGTTTACTAGATGTGGCGCTATTTTGAATTTCTGCCAGAAATCGATGCCGAGGTAAAGAGCTTGTGACAAGGATGGTATTAGATAGAGGTCCAAGTATTCTTGCTGTTCTTGAAAGGTAACTTTAATTTTGACTCTACCGACGATAGGTTGAGATTTTCCATCCGCCGTTCTAATGAATGATGAAAACTCTACTATCGGAATCTTAAGATCGCTTATGACCTTCAAACAGTCTTTACCAATACAAGAAATATTTGCACCACTATCCAACAATCCAACCATTTGTTTACCCTTGATTTCGATTTTGGCATAGGGCCGACAGTCATTGTTAAGGTTCAAGAAACTGCTACTCAAAATTTTAGTGTAAGTCCTTCGTTTTTTGTATCGCAGGCGGCTTTTGTAAAACGAATTCTTTTTGCCGGTTACTTTTAGTTCATCGAGTTGAAAAATTTTAGACCGAAGTTCGCTATAGTGTTTCAGCCTTTCCTCATAGGATTTCATTCGGAATTCGTGTCTTTTTCTTTTATTTGAATAGAGACTACTGTTTGCTGTTTTGGTGGTGTTGCCAGTATCATAGTCTACTACAGTTTGCGTGGATATGTCAACTTTAATTATTCGGGGAGTGTCTGTGTCGAACGAGATTCCCCGGTTTTCATCCCGCTCGATTTCCCGTTTTCCATTTCAGGATTGCATTTGACACAATTAACGACTGTGACGCCATCCGAACCACAACGGTAACAGAAAAGTCTATTGACCGGTGAAGGACAATTAATAAAAATGTGACCTTGAGACTTGCAATTAAAGCATATAGGTACTTTATGTTGCTTGCCGTGTGTATTAGGATGTGATCTTTGAAAGTTGGAAAGAGCTGAGATATTAAAATCGTCATGTTCAAATGCATTCCCTTCATGCAAAGCTTCGATCTCATGAATCGAACGATACTGCATGTTTCGATTCTGCATAAACCTTGCCTGTAGCATTCGCTCGGTTCTTTTACACTCATCCTTAAAATGCTCAAGAGAGTGAATCTTCATCGGGTAAATGAAATTCAATAGTTTTGGACTAATGTTTGTCCTAAGAATCTGGATGAGGTATTGTTCCCTGATAGGCTGTCGCATTTGACTTTTCAACTGCATGACAGCATTGAAAAAGTCTTCGAAACTTTCTTGTTGTGACTGCTTTCTGTCCATGAGTTGCTTTATAATTTCGAAGTCATTTTCGTGACTTCTAAATTGCTTGACTAAGGCACGTCGCAAATTTTGCCAATCACATCGAGGATTGCTTCTTAAAAACTGCCAATACCAGTCCTGTGCAGCCCCAGACAACAAATGATGAAAGTCTATGAGAACGTCGTTCCAAGTACAATTGTAATTGGACTTGAGCATCTCCACTCGGAACGCAAAGTCTTCAACCGACATTCCCTTTGAAGTGCCATCGAATTTCAAACCCCAACGATCTAGTCGGAAAGATTGCATATCGATTGATCGTGGGTGACTGAATCTCTCAAATGTGTGTCTGTTAAACTCAGAACTAAATCTGGGATCAAAATTAAATTCGTCGTAAACATTATCAAAGTTGGGAGGGCAATGGTCTTGTTGAACATTCCTTGAACCCGAAGTTGGTATCGTATTTTGTTGATAATTCACTTGCCTATTAACAAGTGGCTGTATAATATTTTCTATATTGTCTTTTAATAAATTAGGGATTAAGGTACCTAATGCATCGATCACTACTTGCTTTATATGTTCATCAAGCTGCTTCATCTTCGGAGCACTGCTTGAAATGAACTGCTGTTGAGGTAGGTCAGTACGATAATCAGACTCCAAAATGTTGCTAGCGGAATTATTGATATTCGCATGTGCAGCATTAAGAAAATTGTCAACCTGTTGATTACCCGTTGGGACGTATTGTGTAACTTTGTTTTGTTCTCTTCCTTCTCCAATTAGAGAAGAGACAATTGGGTGAGCAACGCAAGCGGTAGTTGTTGTGTATGTCTGTGTCACTGCAATTGTTGTAACGACAGCGTTTGGTACATGAAGAGGAAGGGTGACAGAACCATTGAGAGTGTCGTTATCAAAATTGATATTGGCATCGCTAAGAGAAATATTGGGGGTCAATGATGTTCTGTTAGAAGAATGTCTAATCGGACGAAATTTGTTTCGCAAAGAATAGGTGGGTGTGTCCTCATCCCGTAAGTTAAGATAACTTGTTGGTATACCCTTTTGTGGTTTGGGGACAGTTCCACTATTTGGTTTGTTTTTATTCATGGTTTGTTTTGGTTATTGTTTCTTGTTTGGTTTTCTTAGATAAAATCTTATTGGAACCCAAGTGGACAATAAGATTGGTATAACAGTGTAATGCGTAACTGAATGAGTTTGTTTGTAAACAAAAGTAATAAATTAGTTGTTGAGATATGTGTGTTAGTGAAAGTATATGTGCATGGAATTTGATTGCTGATAAGAGGTTCATGTAGAATGAAAATTATAGATTTAATTGAAATGATGGATATGCAGAAAATTGTTGAAGAATCTTGTTTTCATGTTTCTGGACAATCAAGCAAATTCTTTGACGACTCAGAAACAAAGGAAAACTTTTGATTAGAAGGCAACTATCTAAGGTAACTCAAGCGCATTAACTTAAAACTAAAACAAACTAAACTAAGCTTGGACTCTTAGATGTTACTCCTTACTTAAATCAATCGACTTTTTTCAAACAAATTATATTTCGGATAATTTAGTGCTACGAAGCCTTAAAATTTATCTTCGGACTCCTAAATCATCTGAAATTGAAATGTATTAATAAACTCAAGCTTCCGCAAGAAAACTTGGTGTGGTAAAGTACATGAAATACTAAGATGGGAAATGCATTGGGCTTTAAAAATTTTGAGAATGTACTTATGTTCGGAATTTAATTTGACAAACCAAGTTTGATATTCAAACTAGAGTTCCTGGGTACCACGTTGCGGGCGCCATTGTGGCGGGAAGAGGCTTTCCATTGTCAATGCTTACGCACTGATTAGGTGGAATGAAGGACAAGATGCAGTGTGTCCTTGCTATGAAGCAGCGGTTGGCACGCTTGCGGTGCACGGCATCAGCTCGTCGGTGGGGTGGGGTCTTGCTGCTTATTCCCTTACGCACAAAATTATCGTGCCTATATAAAAAAACTATTCAAGGATAAGGAGAAACGATCCTCAAATAATGAAAGACAAAAAGAAAGAGATTATGACCTCGCACATCGGAGGTTACCAATGACAAGATGTCGTTGATATGAATGCGGAATAAAGAAAAAGAAGAAAATAAAACGTTGGAAAGAAAAGAGGAAAGAGGTAGATGGACGTTATCAGCGGTGATGTCGTGGGTGTTGCGACACCTGGAGGAACCCTCCGCTTGCAACTGGCATTAGCCAATGCCACTTGACTATCCTCTCCTCGTGTTCTCTGAGGATAGTCCCTTGATTCGTAAACACATGCACTAACACATCTCAACAATCTCTTAAGATCAACACATATTTATTTAATGTAATGGATTATAAATTCATAAACAAGAAGGAAATTATCATTTTTGATGTAACGCGAGAGAATCTAAATCTTAGTATTTTTGTTTTTATTTTGACTCACGTAACAATATTAATTAAGTAGGTAATAGGTAGTATAATATGATAGTAGGTATTGAACTAATTATACATTTTATCTTAATTCAGCAAAATTAGTTTAACAAAAAATATGTGAGTTTAATGAATATGTATGATTATGTTAGATAAGTAATGACCGGACTAGGAAGCCAATGAAAAGATATGTCGTGTATGTAATGTACTTACTTTTGTATCCGTTGCATTTTTTTGATGATCTTGCTGCGTCGAAGTTTGTGCACAAATTTCTCGCTGGACCAGTTGATTTGAATATTATGACTTTATATTATTGGTTATGTACACGTATGAACTTAAATACTTTACTGTGGCTGAAAGTGGGGTTAGATTAAGTTACGGTGTAAGCAAACAAAAATTGATTTTAATACTTTAGGTTAGACTAGTTTAGTTATAATAGTGAGATAATCTCATTCAAGTAGTTGATAAATTAATTGGAATCTTTTTGTCTCGAAACTAAAATTGTACGCGTAAGTGACGTGTACATTTACATGTGTACATGTTTCATGCACTCATATATGTATTCCTGTGTACCGATAGATGTGCGTTACACTGAATTAAATTAATGATACAGTACTACTTGCTGGCCAGTATCTTGCTGGAAGTTAAAGCGTGGTACTGCGAGCGGTTTGAGGATTGATCAGATGCGCTTCTTTCTTGCGGGCTGATGGTGGGTATGGGGCTAGGTTATGTCACTAGATGGCTGGCATGTGCTTTTGGGCGTGTGCTGCGGCCTATGCCTCAAAATCCTACTCGATCGGGAGTGATATTTCGTGCTCCGCAGATCAGGACTGGCAGGGGCTCCGGTAAATGTGCTGCGGATTCTCTTGGTGAATGCTGGTAGACGAGGGGTTGTTCTTTCTGAGGTGCCCCGTTGTGTAATTGAGTCGAACACGTTGGCGGTCACCAGAACACTCTTCAGCTCACAAAAGATATCCGCAGTTTCCTGAGGATGAATGTAAATCTCAATTTGAGTGCACAAAGGAACGCAATTCCAAAGCTTACCTTAGGGAATCTAATTCCGCGGATTATTTGATCCACGTGCAAATAAAATTTCTTGCCAACCCTTAAACGGCGTGGGTTTAAACACTTTAAATTTTTATTGTCCGGTTTCTTTAAATATTTCTATATTTCCAAGAAAAATAATTGAAATAGAACTGAGAAAATTAAAGATTGTTCAAGAGAAAAATTTAACGATGGGAACTACCACGACTTACGAGAATTTACCAGACGAACCAGCTTGAGTTAAGTGCGGCTAAGAAAAGGCGCGCTGTCTGTCTGACACTAGTATTAATAATGACCAGTTGTCAATGTGTTTGAGATCGTCAAAAATCGTGTGCTAGCAAAAAAAAAATACTGGTTTATACAAATGCTTTGCGTTCAGCTGATCGCAGTAGTCGAAAGCAGTGTTCGTCGGAAGGATCCGGTTTGTGTATCGGGACATCCGGTCGGCAGTTATTTTTGAAATGTATTGTAATTTATTTGCCATGATGAAAAATTGATGGGTGGTGTACGCCACAGGTTCTAGATACAAATAAAAAACTTCATTTTTTTGAATTTTAGTATCCAGATGCTGCACGGTTTCTTCGATATCTCCCAAACCAGTTGACCTACCGCGATCTAACGAATATGCTGAATTCTTGATTCAAGTATCTAAAAACTGGCATTAATAGATTTTGGTTCTAGATACAAATAAAAAAGTTAAACTTTTTGAATTTTAGTATCCAGATATGCTGAATTCTTGATTCAAGTATCTAAAAACTGGCATTAATAGATTTTGGTTCTAGATACAAATAAAAAAGTTCATTTTTTTGAATTTTAGTATCCAGATGCTGCACGGTTTCTTCGATATCTCCCAAACCAGTTGACCTACCGCGATCTAACGAATATGCTGAATTCTTGGTTCAAGTATCTAAAAACTGGCATTAATAGATTTTGGTTCTAGATACAAATAAAAAAGTTAAACTTTTTGAATTTTAGTATCCAGATGCTGCACGGTTTCTTCGATATCTCCCAAACCAGTTGACCTACCGCGATCTAACGAATATGCTGAATTCTTGATTCAAGTATCTAAAAACTGGCATTAATAGATTTTGGTTCTAGATACAAATAAAAAAGTTCAACTTTTTGAATTTTAGTATCCAGATGCTGCACGGTTTCTTCGATATCTCCCAAACCAATTGACCTACCGCGATCTTACAAATATGCTGAATTTTTGATTCAAGTATCTAAAAACTGGCATTAATAGATTTTGGTTCTAGATACAAATAAAAAAGTTCAACTTTTTGAATTTTAGTATCCAGATGCTGCACGGTTTCTTCGATATCTCCCAAACCAATTGACCTACCGCGATCTAACGAATGTGCTGAATTCTTGATTCAAGTATCTAAAAACTGGCATTAATAGATTTTGGTTTTAGATACAAATAAAAAAGTTCAACTTTTTGAATTTTAGTATCCAGGTTGCACGGTTTCTTCGATATCTCCCAAACCAATTGACCTACCGCGATCTAACGAATATGCTAAATTCTTGATTCAAGTATCTAAAAACTGTCATTAATAGATTTTGGTTCTAGATACAAATAAAAAAGTTCAACTTTTTGAATTTTTGTATCCAGATGCTGCACGGTTTCTTCGATATCTCCCAAACCAATTGACCTACCGCGATCTAACGAATATGCTAAATTCTTGATTCAAGTATCTAAAAACTGGCATTAATAGATTTTGGTTCTAGATACAAATAAAAAAGTTAATTTTTTTGAATTTTAGTATCCAGATGCTGCACGGTTTCTTCGATATGTCCCAAACCTATTGACCTACCGCGATCTAACGAATATGCTGAATTCTTGATTCAAGTATCTAAAAACTGGCATTAATAGATTTTGGTTCTAGATACAAATAAAAAAGTTCAACTTTTTGAATTTTAGTATCCAGATGCTGCACGGTTTCTTCGATATCTCCCAAACCAGTTGACCTACCGCAATCTAACGAATATGCTGAATTCTTGATTCAAGTATCTAAAAACGGGCATTAATAGATTTTGGTTCTAGATACAAATAAAAAAGTTCAACTTTTTGAATTTTAGTATCCAGATGCTGCACGGTTTCTTCGATATCTCCCAAACCAATTGACCTACCGCGATCTAACGAATATGCTAAATTCTTGATTCAAGTATCTAAAAACTGGCGTTAATAGATTTTGGTTCTAGATACAAATAAAAAAGTTCAACTTTTTGAATTTTTGTATCCAGATACTGCACGGTTTCTTCGATATCTCCCAAACCAATTGACCTACCGCGATCTAACGAATATGCTAAATTCTTGATTCAAGTATCTAAAAACTGGCATTAATAGATTTTGGTTCTAGATACAAATAAAAAAGTTCAACTTTTTGAATTTTAGTATCCAGATGCTGCACGGTTTCTTCGATATCTCCCAAACCAGTTGACCTACCGCGATCTAACGAATATGCTGAATTCTTGATTCAAGTATCTAAAAACTGGCATTAATAGATTTTGGTTCTAGATACAAATAAAAAAGTTCAACTTTTTGAATTTTAGTATCCAGATGCTGCACGGTTTCTTCGATATCTCCCAAACCAATTGACCTACCGCGATCTAACGAATATGCTGAATTCTTGATTCAAGTATCTAAAAACTGGCATTAAAAGATTTTGGTTCTAGATACAAATAAAAAAGTTCAACTTTTTGAATTTTAGTATCCAGATGCTGCACGGTTTCTTCGATATCTCCCAAACCAATTGACCTACCGCGATCTAACGAATATGCTAAATTTTTGATTCAAGTATCTAAAAACTGGCATTAATAGATTTTGGTTCTAGATACAAATAAAAAAGTTCATTTTTTTGAATTTTACCTATAGTATCCAGATGCTGCACGGTTTCTTCGATATCTCCCAAACCAATTGACCTACCGCGATATAACGAATATGCTGAATTCTTGATTCAAGTATCTAAAAACTGGCATTAATAGATTTTGGTTCTAGATACAAATAAAAAAGTTCAACTTTTTGAATTTTAGTATCCAGATGCTGCACGGATTTTTCGATATCTCCCAAACCAATTGACCTACCGCGATCTAACGAATATGCTAAATTCTTGATTCAAGTATCTAAAAACTACCATTAATAGATTTTGGTTCTAGATACAAATAAAAAAGTTCAACTTTTTGAATTTTAGTATCCAGATGCTGCACGGTTTCTTCGATATCTCCCAAACCAATTGACCTACCGCGATCTTACGAATATGCTGAATTTTTGATTCAAGTATCTAAAAACTGGCATTAATAGATTTTGGTTCTAGATACAAATAAAAAAGTTCAACTTTTTGAATTTTAGTATCCAGATCCTGCACGGTTTCTTCAATATCTCCCAAACCAATTGACCTACCGCGATCTAACGAATATGCTGAATTCTTGATTCAAGTATCTAAAAACTGGCATTAATAGATTTTGGTTCTAGATACAAATAAAAAAGTTCAACTTTTTGAATTTTAGTATCCAGATGCTGCACGGTTTCTTCGATATCTCCCAAACCAATTGACCTACCGCGATCTAACGAATATGCTGAATTCTTGATCCAAGTATCTAAAAACTGGCATTAATAGATTTTGGTTCTAGATACAAATAAAAAAGTTCAACTTTTTGAATTTTAGTATCCAGATGCTGCACGGTTTCTTCGATATCTCCCAAACCAATTGACCTACCGCGATCTAACGAATATGCTAAATTCTTGATTCAAGTATCTAAAAACTGGCATTAATAGATTTTGGTTCTAGATACAAATAAAAAAGTTCATTTTTTTGAATATTAGTATCCAGATGCTGCACGGTTTCTTCGATATCTCCCAAACCAATTGACCTACCCCGATCTAACGAATATGCTGAATTTTTGATTCAAGTATCTAAAAACTGGCATTAATTGATTTTGGTTCTAGATACAAATAAAAAAGTTCAACTTTTTGAATTGTAGTATCCAGATGCTGCACGGTTTCTTCGATATCTCCCAAACCAGTTGACCTACAGCGATCTAACGAATATGCTGAATTCTTGATTCAAGTATCTAAAAACTGGCATTAATAGATTTTGGTTCTAGATACAAATCAAAAAGTTCATTTTTTTGAATTTTAGTATCCAGATGCTGCACGGTTTCTTCGATATCTCCCAAACCAATTGACCTACCGCGATCTAACGAATATGCTAAATTCTTGATTCAAGTATCTAAAAACTGGCATTAATAGATTTTGGTTCTAGATACAAATAAAAAAGTTCATTTTTTTTTTAATTTTAGTATCCAGATGCTGCACGGTTTCTTCGATATCTCCCAAACCAGTTGACCTACAGCGATCTAACGAATATGCTGAATTCTTGATTTAAGTATCTAAAAACTGGCATTAATAGATTTTGGTTCTAGATACACATAAAAAATTTCAACTTTTTGAATTTTAGTATCCAGATGCTGCACGGTTTCTTCAATATCTCCCAAACCAATTGACGTACCGCGATCTAACGAATATGCTAAATTCTGGATTCAAGTATCTAAAAACTGACTTTAATAGATTTTGGTTCTAGATACAAATAAAAAAGTTAATTTTTTTGAATTTTAGTATCCAGATGCTGCACGGTTTCTTCGATATCTCCCAAACCTATTGACCTACCGCGATCTAACGAATATGCTGAATTCTTGATTCAAGTATCTAAAAACTGGCATTAATAGATTTTGGTTCTAGATTCAAATAAAAAAGTTCAACTTTTTGAATTTTAGTATCCAGATGCTGCACGGTTTCTTCGATATCTCCCAAACCAATTGACCTACCGCGATCTTACGAATATGCTAAATTCTTGAGTCAAGTATCTAAAAACTGGCATTAATAGATTTTGGTTCTAGATACAAATAAAAAAGTTAATTTTTTTGAATTTTAGTATCCAGATGCTGCACGGTTTCTTCGATATCTCCCAAACCTATTGACCTACCGCGATCTAACGAATATGCTGAATTTTTGATTCAAGTATCTAAAAACTGACATTAATAGATTTTGGTTCTAGATACAAATAAAAAAGTTCAACTTTTTGAATTTTAGTATCCAGATGCTGCACGGTTTCTTCGATATCTCCCAAACCAGTTGACCAACAGCGATCTAACGAATATGCTGTATTCTTGATTCAAGTATCTAAAAACTGGCATTAATAGATTTTGGTTCTAGATACAAATAAAAAAGTTCAGTTTTTTGAATTTTAGTATCCAGATGCTGCACGGTTTCTTCGATATCTCCCAAACCTATTGACCTACCGCGATCTAACGAATATGCTAAATTCTTGATTCAAGTATCTAAAAACTGGCATTAATAGATTTTGGTTCTAGATACAAATAAAAAAGTTCATTTTTTTTGAATTTCAGTATCCAGATGCTGCACGGTTTCTTCGATATCTCCCAAACCTATTGACCTACCGCGATCTAACGAATATGCTGAATTCTTGATTCAAGTATCTAAAAACTGGCAATAGATTTTGGTTCTAGATACAAATAAAAAAGTTCAACTTTTTGAATTTTAGTTTCCAGATGCTGCACGGTTTCTTCGATATCTCCCAAACCAGTTGACCTACAGCGATCTAACGAATATGCTGAATTCTTGATTCAAGTATCTAAAAACTGGCAGTAATTGATTTTGGTTCTAGATACAAATAAAAAAGTTCAACTTTTTGAATTTTAGTATCCAGATGCTGCACGGTTTCTTCGATATCTCCCAAACCAATTGACCTACAGCGATCTAACGAATATGCTGAATTCTTGATTCAAGTATCTAAAAACTGGCCTTAATAGATTTTGGTTCTAGATACAAATAAAAATGTTCATTTTTTTGAATTTTAGTATCCAGATGCTGCACGGTTTCTTCGATATCTCCCAAACCAATTGACCTACCGCGATCTAACGAATATGCTAAATTCTTGATTCAAGTATCTAAAAACTGGCATTAATAGATTTTGGTTCTAGATACAAATAAAAAAGTTCATTTTTTTGAATTTTAGTATCCAGATGCTGCACGGTTTCTTCGATATCTCCCAAACCTATTGACCTACCGCGATCTAACGAATATGCTGAATTCTTGATTCAAGTATCTAAAAACTGGCATTAATAGATTTTGGTTCTAGATACAAATAAAAAAGTTCAACTTTTTGAATTTTAGTATCCAGATGCTGCACGGTTTCTTCGATATCTCCCAAACCAATTGACCAACCGCGATCTAACGAATATGCTAAATTCTTGATTCAAGTATCTAAAAACTGGCATTAATAGATTTTGGTTCTAGATACAAATAAAAAAGTTCATTTTTTTGAATTGTAGTATCCAGATGCTGCACGGTTTCTTCGATATCTCCCAAACCTATTGACCTACCGCGATCTAACGAATATGCTAAATTCTTGATTCAAGTATCTAAAAACTGGCATTAATAGATTTTGGTTCTAGATACAAATAAAAAAGTTAATTTTTTTGAATTTTAGTATCCAGATGCTGCACGGTTTCTTCGATATCTCCCAAACCTATTGACCTACCGCGATCTAACGAATATGCTGAATTCTTGATTCAAGTATCTAAAAACTGGCATTAATAGATTTTTGTTCTAGATACAAATAAAAAAGTTCAACTTTTTGAATTTTAGTATCCAGATGCTGCACGGTTTCTTCGATATCTCCCAAACCAATTGACCAACCGCGATCTAACGAATATGCTAAATTCTTGATTCAAGTATCTAAAAACTGGCATTAATAGATTTTGGTTCTAGATACAAATAAAAAAGTTCATTTTTTTGAATTTTAGTATCCAGATGCTGCACGGTTTCTTCGATATCTCCCAAACCTATTGACCTACCGCGATCTAACGAATATGCTAAATTCTTGATTCAAGTATCTAAAAACTGGCATTAATAGATTTTGGTTCTAGATACAAATAAAAAAGTTCATTTTTTTTGAATTTCAGTATCCAGATGCTGCACGGTTTCTTCGATATCTCCCAAACCTATTGACCTACCGCGATCTAACGAATATGCTGAATTCTTGATTCAAGTATCTAAAAACTGGCAATAGATTTTGGTTCTAGATACAAATAAAAAAGTTCAACTTTTTGAATTTTAGTTTCCAGATGCTGCACGGTTTCTTCGATATCTCCCAAACCAGTTGACCTACAGCGATCTAACGAATATGCTGAATTCTTGATTCAAGTATCTAAAAACTCGCAGTAATTGATTTTGGTTCTAGATACAAATAAAAAAGTTCAACTTTTTGAATTTTAGTATCCAGATGCTGCACGGTTTCTTCGATATCTCCCAAACCAATTGACCTACAGCGATCTAACGAATATGCTGAATTCTTGATTCAAGTATCTAAAAACTGGCCTTAATAGATTTTGGTTCTAGATACAAATAAAAAAGTTCATTTTTTTGAATTTTAGTATCCAGATGCTGCACGGTTTCTTCGATATCTCCCAAACCAATTGACCTACCGCGATCTAACGAATATGCTAAATTCTTGATTCAAGTATCTAAAAACTGGCATTAATAGATTTTGGTTCTAGATACAAATAAAAAAGTTCATTTTTTTGAATTTTAGTATCCAGATGCTGCACGGTTTCTTCGATATCTCCCAAACCTATTGACCTACCGCGATCTAACGAATATGCTGAATTCTTGATTCAAGTATCTAAAAACTGGCATTAATAGATTTTGGTTCTAGATACAAATAAAAAAGTTCAACTTTTTGAATTTTAGTATCCAGATGCTGCACGGTTTCTTCGATATCTCCCAAACCAATTGACCAACCGCGATCTAACGAATATGCTAAATTCTTGATTCAAGTATCTAAAAACTGGCATTAATAGATTTTGGTTCTAGATACAAATAAAAAAGTTCATTTTTTTGAATTGTAGTATCCAGATGCTGCACGGTTTCTTCGATATCTCCCAAACCTATTGACCTACCGCGATCTAACGAATATGCTAAATTCTTGATTCAAGTATCTAAAAACTGGCATTAATAGATTTTGGTTCTAGATACAAATAAAAAAGTTAATTTTTTTGAATTTTAGTATCCAGATGCTGCACGGTTTCTTCGATATCTCCCAAACCTATTGACCTACCGCGATCTAACGAATATGCTGAATTCTTGATTCAAGTATCTAAAAACTGGCATTAATAGATTTTTGTTCTAGATACAAATAAAAAAGTTCAACTTTTTGAATTTTAGTATCCAGATGCTGCACGGTTTCTTCGATATCTCCCAAACCAATTGACCAACCGCGATCTAACGAATATGCTAAATTCTTGATTCAAGTATCTAAAAACTGGCATTAATAGATTTTGGTTCTAGATACAAATAAAAAAGTTCATTTTTTTGAATTTTAGTATCCAGATGCTGCACGGTTTCTTCGATATCTCCCAAACCTATTGACCTACCGCGATCTAACGAATATGCTAAATTCTTGATTCAAGTATCTAAAAACTGGCATAAATGGATTTTGGTTCTAGATACAAATAAAAAAGTTCAACTTTTTGAATTTTAGTATCCAGATGCTGCACGGTTTCTTCGATATCTCCCAAACCAGTTGACCTACAGCGATCTAACGAATATGCTGAATTCTTGATTCAAGTATCTAAAAACTGGCATTAATAGATTTCGGTTCTAGATACAAATAAAAAAGTTCAACTTTTTGAATTTTAGTATCCAGATGCTGCACGGTTTCTTCGATATCTCCCAAACCAATTGACCTACCGCGATCTAACGAATATGCTGAATTTTTGATTCAAGTATCTAAAAACTGGCATTAATAGATTTTGGGTCTAGATACAAATAAAAAAGTTCAACTTTTTGAATTTTAGTATCCAGATGCTGCACGGTTTCTTCGATATCTCCCAAACCAATTGACCTACAGCGATCTAACGAATATGCTGAATTTTTAATTCAAGTATCTAAAAACTGGCATTAATAGATTTTGGTTCTAGATACAAATAGAAAAGTTCAACTTTTTGAATTTTAGTATCCAGATGCTGCACGGTTTCTTCGATATCTCCCAAACCAATTGACCTACAGCGATCTAACGAATATGCTGAATTCTTGATTCAAGTATCTAAAAACTGGCCTTAATAGATTTTGGTTCTAGATACAAATAAAAAAGTTCATTTTTTTGAATTTTAGTATCCAGATGCTGCACGGTTTCTTCGATATCTCCCAAACCAATTGACCTACCGCGATCTAACGAATATGCTAAATTCTTGATTCAAGTATCTAAAAACTGGCATTAATAGATGTTGGTTCTAGGTACAAATAAAAAAGTTCATTTTTTTGAATTTTAGTATCCAGATGCTGCACGGTTTCTTCGATATCTCCCAAACCTATTGACCTACCGCGATCTAACGAATATGCTGAATTCTTGATTCAAGTATCTAAAAACTGGCATTAATAGATTTTGGTTCTAGATACAAATAAAAAAGTTCAACTTTTTGAATTTTAGTATCCAGATGCTGCACGGTTTCTTCGATATCTCCCAAACCAATTGACCTACAGCGATCTAACGAATATGCTGAATTCTTGATTCAAGTATCTAAAAACTGGCCTTAATAGATTTTGGTTCTAGATACAAATAAAAAAGTTCATTTTTTTGAATTTTAGTATCCAGATGCTGCACGGTTTCTTCGATATCTCCCAAACCAATTGACCTACCGCGATCTAACGAATATGCTTAATTCTTGATTCAAGTATCTAAAAACTGGCATTAATAGATTTTGGTTCTAGATACAAATAAAAAAGTTCATTTTTTTGAATTTTAGTATCCAGATGCTGCACGGTTTCTTCGATATCTCCGAAACCTATTGACCTACCGCGATCTACCGAATATGCTGAATTCTTGATTCAAGTATCTAAAAACTGGCATTAATAGATTTTGGTTCTAGATACAAATAAAAAAGTTCATTTTTTTGAATTTTAGGATCCAGATGCTGCACGGTTTCTTCGATATCTCCCAAACCAATTGACCTACCGCGATCTAACGAATATGCTGAATTCTTGATTCAAGTATCTAAAAACTGTCATTAATAGATTTTGGTTCTAGATACAAATAAAAAAGTTCAACTTTTTGAATTTTAGTATCCAGATGCTGCACGGTTTCTTCGATATCTCCCAAACCAATTGACCTACAGCGATCTAACGAATATGCTGAATTCTTGATTCAAGTATCTAAAAACTGGCCTTAATAGATTTTGGTTCTAGATACAAATAAAAAAGTTCATTTTTTTGAATTTTAGTATCCAGATGCTGCACGGTTTCTTCGATATCTCCCAAACCAATTGACCTACCGCGATCTAACGAATATGCTAAATTCTTGATTCAAGTATCTAAAAACTGGCATTAATAGATTTTGGTTCTAGGTACAAATAAAAAAGTTCATTTTTTTGAATTTTAGTATCCAGATGCTGCACGGTTTCTTCGATATCTCCCAAACCTATTGACCTACCGCGATCTAACGAATATGCTGAATTCTTGATTCAAGTATCTAAAAACTGGCATTAATAGATTTTGGTTCTAGATACAAATAAAAAAGTTCAACTTTTTGAATTTTAGTATCCAGATGCTGCACGGTTTCTTCGATATCTCCCAAACCAATTGACCTACCGCGATCTAACGAATATGCTTAATTCTTGATTCAAGTATCTAAAAACTGGCATTAATAGATTTTGGTTCTAGATACAAATAAAAAAGTTCATTTTTTTTAATTTTAGTATCCAGATGCTGCACGGTTTCTTCGATATCTCCGAAACCTATTGACCTACCGCGATCTACCGAATATGCTGAATTCTTGATTCAAGTATCTAAAAACTGGCATTAATAGATTTTGGTTCTAGATACAAATAAAAAAGTTCATTTTTTTGAATTTTAGGATCCAGATGCTGCACGGTTTCTTCGATATCTCCCAAACCAGTTGACCTACAGCGATCTAACGAATATGCTGAATTCTTGATTCAAGTATCTAAAAACTGTCATTAATAGATTTTGGTTCTAGATACAAATAAAAAAGTTCAACTTTTTGAATTTTAGTATCCAGATGCATCACGGTTTCTTCGATATCTCCCAAACCAAGTGACGTACCGCGATCTAACAAATATGCTAAGTTCTTGATTCAAGTATCTAAAAACTGGCATTAATAGATTTTGGTTCTAGATACAAATAAAAAAGTTCATTTTTTTGAATTTTAGTATCCAGATGCTGCACGGTTTCTTCGATATCTCCCAAACCAATTGACCTACCGCGATCTAACGAATATGCTAAATTCTTGATTCAAGTATCTAAAAACTGGCATTAATAGATTTTGGTTCTAGATACAAATAAAAAAGTTCAACTTTTTGAATTTTAGTATCCAGATGCTGCACGGTTTCTTCGATATCTCCCAAACCAATTGATCTACCGCGATCTAACGAATATGCTGAATTCTTGACTCAAGTATCTAAAACCTGGCATTAATAAATTTTGGTTCTAGATACAAATAAAAAAGTTCAACTTTTTGAATTTTAGTATCCAGATGCTGCACGGTTTCTTCGATATCTCCCAAACCTATTGACCTACCGCGATCTAACGAATATGCTGAATTCTTGATTCAAGTATCTAAAAACTGGCATTAATGGATTTTGGTTCTAGATACGAGTACAAGTAAAAAAGTTCAACTTTTTGAATTTTAGTATCCAGATGCTGCACGGTTTCTTCGATATCTCCCAAACCAGTTGACCTACAGCGATCTAACGAATATGCTGAATTCTTGATTCAAGTATTTAAAAACTGGCATTAATAGATTTTGGTTCTAGATACAAATAAAAAAGTTCAACTTTTTGAATTTTAGTATCCAGATGCTGCACGGTTTCTTCGATATCTCCCAAACCTATTGACCTACCGCGATCTAACGAATATGCTGAATTCTTGATTCAAGTATTTAAAAACTGGCATTAATAGATTTTGGTTCTAGATTCAAATAAAAAAGTTCAACTTTTTGAATTTTAGTATCCAGATGCTGCACGGTTTCTTCGATATCTCCCAAACCAATTGATCTACCGCGATCTAACGAATATGCTGAATTCTTGACTCAAGTATCTAAAACCTGGCATTAATAAATTTTGGTTCTAGATACAAATAAAAAAGTTCAACTTTTTGAATTTTAGTATCCAGATGCTGCACGGTTTCTTCGATATCTCCCAAACCAGTTGACCTACAGCGATCTAACGAATATGCTGAATTCTTGATTCAAGTATCTAAAAACTGGCATTAATAGATTTTGGTTCTAGGTACAAATAAAAAAGTTCAACTTTTTGATTTTTAGTATCCAGATGCTGCACGGTTTCTTCGATATCTCCCAAACCAATTGATCTACCGCGATCTAACGAATATGCTGAATTCTTGATTCAAGTATCTAAAAACTGGCATTAATAGATTTTGGTTCTAGATACAAATAAAAAAGTTAAACTTTTTGAATTTTAGTATCCAGATGCTGCACGGTTTCTTCGATATCTCCCAAACCAATTGATCTACCGCGATCTAACGAATATGCTGAATTCTTGATTCAAGTATCTAAAAACTGGCATTAATGGATTTTGGTTGTAGATACAAATAAAAAAGTTCAACTTTTTGAATTTTAGTATCCAGATGCTGCACGGTTTCTTCGATATCTCCCAAACCAATTGAACTACCGCGATCTAACGAATATGCTAAATTCTTGATTCAAGTATCTAAAAACTGGCATTAATAGATTTTGGTTCTAGATACAAATAAAAAAGTTAATTTTTTTGAATTTTAGTATCCAGATGCTGCACGGTTTCTTCGATATCTCCCAAACCTATTGACATACCGCGATCTAACGAATATGCTAAATTCTTGATTCAAGTATATAAAAACTGGCATTAATGGATTTTGGTTCTAGATACAAATAAAAAAGTTAATTTTTTTGAATTATAGTATCCAGATGCTGCACGGTTTCTTCGATATCTCCCAAACCAATTGACCTACCGCGATCTAACGAATATGCTAAATTCTTGATTCAAGTATCTAAAAACTGGCATTAATATATTTTTTTTCTAGATACAAATAAAAAAGTTCAACTTTTTGAATTTTAGTATCCAGATGCTGCACGGTTTCTTCGATATCTCCCAAACCAGTTGACCTACAGCGATCTAACGAATATGCTGAATTCTTGATTCAAGTATCTTAAAACTGGCATTAATAGATTTTGGTTCTAGATACGAGTACAAAAAAAAAAGTTCATTTTTTTGAATTTTAGTATCCAGATGCTGCACGGTTTCTTCGATATCTTCCAAACCTATTGACCTACCGCGATCTAACGAATATGCTAAATTTTTGATTCAAGTATCTAAAAACTGGCATTAATAGATTTTGGTTCTAGATACAAATAAAAAAGTTAATTTTTTTGAATTTTAGTATCCAGATGCTGCACGGTTTCTTCGATATCTCCCAAACCAATTGACCTACCGCGATCTAACGAATATGCTAAATTCTTGATTCAAGTATCTAAAAACTGGCATTAATAGATTTTGGTTCTAGATACAAATAAAAAAGTTCATTTTTTTGAATTTTAGTATCCAGATGCTGCACGGTTTCTTCGATATCTCCCAAACCTATTGACCTACCGCGATCTAACGAATATGCTGAATTCTTGATTCAAGTATCTAAAAACTGGCATTAATAGATTTTGGTTCTAGATACTAATAAAAAAGTTCATTTTTTTTGAATTTTAGTATCCAGATGCTGCACGGTTTCTTCGATATCTCCCAAACCTATTGACCTACCGCGATCTAACGAATATGCTGAATTCTTGATTCAAGTATCTAAAAACTGGCATTAATAGATTTTGGTTCTAGATACAAATAAAAAAGTTAATTTTTTTGAATTTTAGTATCCAGATGCTGCACGGTTTCTTCGATATCTCCCAAACCTATTGACCTACCGCGATCTAACGAATATGCTGAATTCTTGATTCAAGTATCTAAAAACTGGCATTAATAGATTTTGGTTCTAGATACAAATAAAAAAGTTCATTTTTTTTGAATTTTAGTATCCAGATGCTGCACGGTTTCTTCGACATCTCCCAAACCTATTGACCTACCGCGATCTAACGAATATGCTGAATTCTTGATTCAAGTATCTAAAAACTGGCATTAATGGATTTTGGTTCTAGATACAAATAAAAAGTTCAACTTTTTGAATTTTAGTATCCAGATGCTGCACGGTTTCTTCGATATCTCCCAAACCAGTTAACCTACAGCGATCTAACGAATATGCTGAATTCTTGATTCAAGTATCTAAAAACTGGCATTAATAGATTTTGGTTCTAGATACAAATAAAAAAGTTCAACTTTTTGAATTTTAGTATCCAGATGCTGCACGGTTTCTTCGATATCTCCCAAACCAGTTGACCTACAGCGATCTAACGAATATGCTGAATTCTTGATTGAAGTATCTAAAAACTGGCATTAATAGATTTTGGTTCTAGAAACAAATAAAAAAGTTCAACTTTTTGAATTTTAGTATCCAGATGCTGCACGGTTTCTTCGATATCTCCCAAACCAGTTGACCTACCGTGATCTAACTAATATGCTGAATTCTTGATTCAAGTATCTAAAAACTGGCATTAATAGATTTTGGTTCTAGATACAAATAAAAAAGTTCAACTTTTTGAATTTTAGTATCCAGATGCTGCACGGTTTCTTCGATATCTCCCAAACCAATGGACTACCGCGATCTTACGAATATGCTAAATTCTTGATTCAAGTATCTAAAAACTGGCATTAATTGATTTTGGTTCTAGATACAAATAAAAAAGTTCAACTTTTTGAATTTTAGTATCCAGATGCTGCACGGTTTCTTCGATATCTCCCAAACCAGTTGACCTACCGCGATCTATCGAATATGCTGAATTCTTGATTCAAGTATCTAAAAACTGGCATTAATAGATTTTTTTTCTAGATACAAATAAAAAAGTTCAACTTTTTGAATTTTAGTATCCAGATGCTGCACGGTTTCTTCGATATCTCCCAAACCAGTTGATCTACCGCGATCTAACGAATATGCTGAATTCTTGATTCAAGTATCTAAAAACTGGCATTAATAGATTTTGGTTCTAGGTACAAATAAAAAAGTTCAACTTTTTGAATTTTAGTATCCAGATGCTGCACGGTTTCTTCGATATCTCCCAAACCAGTTGACCTACCGCGATCTAACGAATATGCTGAATTCTTGATTCAAGTATCTAAAAACTGGCATTAATAGATTTTGGTTCTAGATACAAATAAAAAAGTTCAACTTTTTGAATTTTAGTATCCAGATGCTGCACGGTTTCTTCGATATCTCAGAAACCAATTGACCTACCGCGATCTAACGAATATGCTGAATTCTTGATTCAAGTATCTAAAAACTGGCATTAATAGATTTTGGTTCTAGATACAAATAAAAAAGTTCAACTTTTTGAATTTTAGTATCCAGATGCTGCACGGTTTCTTCGAAATCTCCCAAACCAGTTGACCTACAGCGATCTAACGAATATGCTGAATTCTGGATTCAAGTATCTGAAAACTGGCATTAATAGATTTTGGTTCTAGATACAAATAAAAAAGTTCAACTTTTTGAATTTTAGTATCCAGACAGCACGGTTTCTTCTATATCTCCCAAACCAATTGATCTACCGCGATCTAACGAATATGCTGAATTCTTGATTCAAGTATCTAAAAACTGGCATTAATAGATTTTGGTTCTAGATACAAATAAAAAAGTTCAACTTTTTGAATTTTAGTATCCAGATGCTGCACGGTTTCTTCGATATCTCCCAAACCAGTTTTCCTACAGCGATCTAACGAATATGCTGAATTCTTGATCCAAGTATCTAAAAACTGGCATTAATAGATTTTGGTTCTAGATACAAATAAAAAAGTTTAACTTTTTGAATTTTAGTATCCAGATGCTGCACGGTTTCTTCGATATCTCCCAAACCAGTAGACCTACCGTGATCTAACGAATATGCTGAATTCTTGATTCAAGTATCTAAAAACTGGCATTAATAGATTTTGGTTCTAGATACAAATAAAAAAGTTCAACTTTTTGAATTTTAGTATCCAGATGCTGCACGGTTTCTTCGATATCTCCCAAACCAGTTACCTAATCAAAAAGTTCAACTTTTTGAATTTTAGTATCCAGATGCTGCACGGTTTCTTCGATATCTCCCAAACCAGTTGACCTACAGCGATCTAACGAATATGCTGAATTCTTGATTCAAGTATCTAAAAACTGGCATTAATAGATTTTGGTTCTAGATACAAATCAAAAAGTTCATTTTTTTGAATTTTAGTATCCAGATGCTGCACGGTTTCTTTGATATCTCCCAAACCAATTGATCTACCGCGATCTAACGAATATGCTGAATTCTTGATTCAAGTATCTAAAAACTGGCATTAATAGATTTTGGTTCTAGATACAAATAAAAAAGTTCATTTTTTTGAATTTTAGTATCCAGATGCTGCACGGTTTCTTCGATATCTCCCGAACCAATTGACCTACCGCGATCTAACGAATATGCTAAATTCTTGATTCAAGTATCTAAAAACTGGCATTACTAGATTTTGGTTCTAGATACAAATAAAAAATTTCATTTTTTTGAATTTTAGTATCCAGATGCTGCACGGTTTCTTCGATATCTCCCAAACCTATTGACCTACCGCGATCTAACGAATATGCTAATTTCTTGATTCAAGTATCTAAAAACTGGCATTAATAGATTTTGGTTCTAGATACAAATAAAAAAGTTCATTTTTTTGAATTTTAGTATCCAGATGCTGCACGGTTTCTTCGATATCTCCCAAACCAATTGACCTACCGCGATCTAACGAATATGCTAAATTCTTGATTCAAGTATCTAAAAACTGGCATTAATAGATTTTGGTTCTAGATACAAATAAAAAAGTTCATTTTTTTGAATTTTAGTATCCAGATGCTGCACGGTTTCTTCGATATCTCCCAAACCTATTGACCAACCGCGATCTAACGAATATGCTGAATTCTTGATTCAAGTATCTAAAAACTGTCATTAATAGTTTTTGCTTCTAGATACAAATAAAAAAGTTCATTTTTTTGAATTTTAGTATCCAGATGCTGCACGGTTTCTTCGATATCTCCCAAACCAATTGACCTACCGCGATCTAACGAATATGCTGAATTCTTGATTCAAGTATCTAAAAACTGGCATTAATAGATTTTGGTTCTAGATACAAATAAAAAAGTTCAACTTTTTGAATTTTAGTATCCAGATGCTGCACGGTTTCTTCGATATCTCCCAAACCAATTGACCTACCGCGATCTAACGAATATGCTGAATTCTTGATTCAAGTATCTAAAAACTGGCATTAATAGATTTTGGTTCTAGATACAAATAAAAAAGTTCAACTTTTTGAATTTTAGTATCCAGATGCTGCACGGTTTCTTCGATATCTCCCAAACCAGTTGACCTACAGCGATCTAACGAATATGCTGAATTCTGGATTCAAGTATCTGAAAACTGGCATTAATAGATTTTGGTTCTAGATACAAATCAAAAAGTTCAACTTTTTGAATTTTAGTATCCAGATGCTGCACGGTTTCTTCGATATCTCCCAAACCAATTGATCTACCGCGATCTAAGGAATATGCTGAATTCTTGATTCAAGTATCTAAAAACTGGCATTAATAGATTTTGGTTCTAGATACAAATCAAAAAGTTCATTTTTTTGAATTTTAGTATCCAGATGCTGCACGGTTTCTTCGATATCTCCCAAACCAATTGATCTACCGCGATCTAACGAATATGCTGAATTCTTGATTCAAGTATCTAAAAACTGGCATTAATAGATTTTGGTTCTAGATACAAATAAAAAAGTTCATTTTTTTGAATTTTAGTATCCAGATGCTGCACGGTTTCTTCGATATCTCCAAAACCAATTGACCTACCGCGATCTAACGAATATGCTAAATTCTTGATTCAAGTATCTAAAAACTGGCATTAATAGATTTTGGTTCTAGATACAAATAAAAAAGTTCATTTTTTTGAATTTTAGTATCCAGATGCTGCACGGTTTCTTCGATATCTCCCAAACCAATTGACCTACCGCGATCTAACGAATATGCTAAATTCTTGATTCAAGTATCTAAAAACTGGCATTAATAGATTTTGGTTCTAGATACAAATAAAAAAGTTAATTTTTTTGAATTTTAGTATCCAGATGCTGCACGGTTTCTTCGATATCTCCCAAACCTATTGACCTACCGCGATCTAACGATTATGCTGAATTCTTGATTCAAGTATCTAAAAACTGGCATTAATAGATTTTGGTTCTAGATACAAATAAAAAAATTCATTTTTTTGAATTTTAGTATCCAGATGCTGCACGGTTTCTTCGATATCTCCCAAACCAATTGACCTACCGCGATCTAACGAATATGCTGAATTCTTGATTAAGGTATCTAAAAACTGGCATTAATAGATTTTGGTTCTAGATACAAATAAAAAAGTTCAACTTTTTGAATTTTAGTATCCAGATGCTGCCCGGTTTCTTCGATATCTCCCAAACCAATTGACCTACCGCGATCTAACGAATATGCTGAATTCTTGATTCAAGTATCTAAAAACTGGCATTAATAGATTTTGGTTCTAGATACAAATAAAAAAGTTCAACTTTTTGAATTTTAGTATCCAGATGCTGCACGGTTTCTTCGATATCTTCCAAACCAGTTGACCTACAGCGATCTAACGAATATGCTGAATTCTGGATTCAAGTATCTGAAAACTGGCATTAATAGATTTTGGTTCTAGATACAAATCAAAAAGTTCAACTTTTTGAATTTTAGTATCCAGATCCTGCACGGTTTCTTCGATATCTCCCAAACCAATTGATCTACCGCGATCTAACGAATATGCTGAATTCTTGATTCAAGTATCTAAAAACTGGCATTAATAGATTTTGGTTCTAGATAAAAATAAAAAAGTTCAACTTTTTGAATTTTAGTATCCAGATGCTGCACGGTTTCTTCGATATCTCCGAAACCAATTGACCTACCGCGATCTAACGAATATGCTGAATTCTTGATTCAAGTATCTAAAAACTGGCATTAATAGATTTTGGTTCTAGATACAAATAAAAAAGTTCATTTTTTTTGAATTTTAGTATCCAGATGCTGCACGGTTTCTTCGATATCTCCCAAACCTATTGACCTACCGCGATCTAACGAATATGCTGAATTCTTGAATTCTTTTTTGAATTTTAGTATCCAGATGCTGCACGGTTTCTTCGATATCTCCCAAACCAATTGACCTACCGCGATCTAACGAATATGCTGAATTCTTGATTCAAGTATCTAAAAACTGGCATTAATAGATTTTGGTTCTAGATACAAATAAAAAAGTTCAACTTTTTGAATTTTAGTATCCAGATGCTGCACGGTTTCTTCGATATCTCCCAAACCAATTGACCTACCGCGATCTAACGAATATGCTGAATTCTTGATTCAAGTATCTAAAAACTGGCATTAATAGATTTTGGTTCTAGATACAAATAAAAAAGTTCAACTTTTTGAATTTTAGTATCCAGATGCTGCACGGTTTCTTCGATATCTCCCAAACCAATTGACCTACCGCGATCTAACGAATATGCTGAATTCTTGATTCAAGTATCTAAAAACTGGCATTAATAGATTTTGGTTCTAGATACAAATAAAAAAGTTCAACTTTTTGAATTTTAGTATCCAGATGCTGCACGGTTTCTTCGATATCTCCCAAACCAGTTGACCTACAGCGATCTAACGAATATGCTGAATTCTGGATTCAAGTATCTGAAAACTGGCATTAATAGATTTTGGTTCTAGATACAAATCAAAAAGTTCAACTTTTTGAATTTTAGTATCCAGATGCTGCACGGTTTCTTCGATATCTCCCAAACCAATTGATCTACCGCGATCTAAGGAATATGCTGAATTCTTGATTCAAGTATCTAAAAACTGGCATTAATAGATTTTGGTTCTAGATACAAATCAAAAAGTTCATTTTTTTGAATTTTAGTATCCAGATGCTGCACGGTTTCTTCGATATCTCCCAAACCAATTGATCTACCGCGATCTAACGAATATGCTGAATTCTTGATTCAAGTATCTAAAAACTGGCATTAATAGATTTTGGTTCTAGATACAAATAAAAAAGTTCATTTTTTTGAATTTTAGTATCCAGATGCTGCACGGTTTCTTCGATATCTCCAAAACCAATTGACCTACCGCGATCTAACGAATATGCTAAATTCTTGATTCAAGTATCTAAAAACTGGCATTAATAGATTTTGGTTCTAGATACAAATAAAAAAGTTCATTTTTTTGAATTTTAGTATCCAGATGCTGCACGGTTTCTTCGATATCTCCCAAACCAATTGACCTACCGCGATCTAACGAATATGCTAAATTCTTGATTCAAGTATCTAAAAACTGGCATTAATAGATTTTGGTTCTAGATACAAATAAAAAAGTTAATTTTTTTGAATTTTAGTATCCAGATGCTGCACGGTTTCTTCGATATCTCCCAAACCTATTGACCTACCGCGATCTAACGAATATGCTGAATTCTTGATTCAAGTATCTAAAAACTGGCATTAATAGATTTTGGTTCTAGATACAAATAAAAAAATTCATTTTTTTGAATTTTAGTATCCAGATGCTGCACGGTTTCTTCGATATCTCCCAAACCAATTGACCTACCGCGATCTAACGAATATGCTGAATTCTTGATTAAGGTATCTAAAAACTGGCATTAATAGATTTTGGTTCTAGATACAAATAAAAAAGTTCAACTTTTTGAATTTTAGTATCCAGATGCTGCCCGGTTTCTTCGATATCTCCCAAACCAATTGACCTACCGCGATCTAACGAATATGCTGAATTCTTGATTCAAGTATCTAAAAACTGGCATTAATAGATTTTGGTTCTAGATACAAATAAAAAAGTTCAACTTTTTGAATTTTAGTATCCAGATGCTGCACGGTTTCTTCGATATCTTCCAAACCAGTTGACCTACAGCGATCTAACGAATATGCTGAATTCTGGATTCAAGTATCTGAAAACTGGCATTAATAGATTTTGGTTCTAGATACAAATCAAAAAGTTCAACTTTTTGAATTTTAGTATCCAGATCCTGCACGGTTTCTTCGATATCTCCCAAACCAATTGATCTACCGCGATCTAACGAATATGCTGAATTCTTGATTCAAGTATCTAAAAACTGGCATTAATAGATTTTGGTTCTAGATAAAAATAAAAAAGTTCAACTTTTTGAATTTTAGTATCCAGATGCTGCACGGTTTCTTCGATATCTCCGAAACCAATTGACCTACCGCGATCTAACGAATATGCTAAATTCTTGATTCAAGTATCTAAAAACTGGCATTAATAGATTTTGGTTCTAGATACAAATAAAAAAGTTCAACTTTTTGAATTTTAGTATCCAGATGCTGCACGGTTTCTTCGATATCTCCCAAACCAGTTGACCTACAGCGATCTAACGAATATGCTGAATTCTTGATTCAAGTATCTAAAAACTGGCATTAATAGATTTTGGTTCTAGATACAAATAAAAAAGTTCATTTTTTTTGAATTTTAGTATCCAGATGCTGCACGGTTTCTTCGATATCTCCCAAACCTATTGACCTACCGCGATCTAACGAATATGCTGAATTCTTGAATTCTTTTTTGAATATTAGTATCCAGATGCTGCACGGTTTCTTCGATATATCCCAAACCAATTGACCTACCGCGATCTAACGAATATGCTGAATTCTTGATTCAAGTATCTAAAAACTGGCATTAATAGATTTTGGTTCTAGATACAAATAAAAAAGTTCAACTTTTTGAATTTTAGTATCCAGATGCTGCACGGTTTCTTCGATATCTCCCAAACCAGTTGACCTACAGCGATCTAACGAATATGCTGAATTCTGGATTCAAGTATCTGAAAACTGGCATTAATAGATTTTGGTTCTAGATACAAATCAAAAAGTTCAACTTTTTGAATTTTAGTATCCAGATGCTGCACGGTTTCTTCGATATCTCCCAAACCAATTGATCTACCGCGATCTAAGGAATATGCTGAAATCTTGATTCAAGTATCTAAAAACTGGCATTAATAGATTTTGGTTCTAGATACAAATAAAAAAGTTCATTTTTTTGAATTTTAGTATCCAGATGCTGCACGGTTTCTTCGATATCTCCCAAACCAATTGACCTACCGCGATCTAACGAATATGCTGAATTCTTGATTCAAGTATCTAAAAACTGGCATTAATAGATTTTGGTTCTAGATACAAATAAAAAAGTTCATTTTTTTGAATTTTAGTATCCAGATGCTGCACGGTTTCTTCGATATCTCCCAAACCAATTGACCTACCGCGATCTAACGAATATGCTAAATTCTTGATTCAAGTATCTAAAAACTGGCATTAATAGATTTTGGTTCTAGATACAAATAAAAAAGTTCATTTTTTTGAATTTTAGTATCCAGATGCTGCACGGTTTCTTCGATATCTCCCAAACCAATTGACCTACCGCGATCTAACGAATATGCTTAATTCTTGATTCAAGTATCTAAAAACTGGCATTAATAGATTTTGGTTCTAGATACAAATAAAAAAGTTAATTTTTTTGAATTTTAGTATCCAGATGCTGCACGGTTTCTTCGATATCTCCCAAACCTATTGACCTACCGCGATCTAACGAATATGCTGAATTCTTGATTCAAGTATCTAAAAACTGGCATTAATAGATTTTGGTTCTAGATACAAATAAAAAAATTCATTTTTTTGAATTTTAGTATCCAGATGCTGCACGGTTTCTTCGATATCTCCCAAACCAATTGACCTACCGCGATCTAACGAATATGCTGAATTCTTAATTAAGGTATCTAAAAACTGGCATTAATAGATTTTGGTTCTAGATACAAATAAAAAAGTTCAACTTTTTGAATTTTAGTATCCAGATGCTGCCCGGTTTCTTCGATATCTCCCAAACCAATTGACCTACCGCAATCTAACGAATATGCTGAATTCTTGATTCAAGTATCTAAAAACTGGCATTAATAGATTTTGGTTCTAGATACAAATAAAAAAGTTCAACTTTTTGAATTTTAGTATCCAGATGCTGCACGGTTTCTTCGATATCTCCCAAACCAATTGACCTACCGCGATCTAACGAATATGCTAAATTCTTGATTCAAGTATCTAAAAACTGGCATTAATAGATTTTGGTTCTAGATACAAATAAAAAAGTTCAACTTTTTGAGTTTTAGTATCCAGATGCTGCACGGTTTCTTCGATATCTCCCAAACCAGTTGACCTACAGCGATCTAACGAATATGCTGAATTCTTGATTCAAGTATGTGAAAACTGGCATTAATAGATTTTGGTTCTAGATACAAATCAAAAAGTTCAACTTTTTGAATTTTAGTATCCAGATGCTGCACGGTTTCTTCGATATCTCCCAAACCAATTGATCTACCGCGATCTAACGAATATGCTGAATTCTTGATTCAAGTATCTAAAAACTGGCATTAATAGATTTTGGTTCTAGATACAAATAAAAAAGTTCAACTTTTTGAATTTTAGTATCCAGATGCTGCACGGTTTCTTCGATATCTCCCAAACCAATTGACCTACCGCGATCTAACGAATATGCTAAATTCTTGATTCAAGTATCTAAAAACTGGCATTAATAGATTTTGGTTCTAGATACAAATAAAAAAGTTCAACTTTTTGAGTTTTAGTATCCAGATGCTGCACGGTTTCTTCGATATCTCCCAAACCAGTTGACCTACAGCGATCTAACGAATATGCTGAATTCTTGATTCAAGTATCTAAAAACTGGCATTAATAGATTTTGGTTCTAGATACAAATAAAAAAGTTCATTTTTTTTGAATTTTAGTATCCAGATGCTGCACGGTTTCTTCGATATCTCCCAAACCTATTGACCTACCGCGATCTAACGAATATGCTGAATTCTTGATTCAAGTATCTAAAAACTGGCATTAATAGATTTTGGTTCTAGATACAAATAAAAAAGTTCAACTTTTTGAATTTTAGTATCCAGATGCTGCACGGTTTCTTCGATATCTCCCAAACCAATTGATCTACCGCGATCTAACGAATATGCTGAATTCTTGATTCACGTATCTAAAAACTGGCATTAATAGATTTTGGTTCTAGATACAAATAAAAAAGTTCAACTTTTTGAATTTTAGTATCCAGATGCTGCACGGTTTCTTCGATATCTCCCAAACCAGTTTTCCTACAGCGATCTAACGAATATGCTGAATTCTTGATCCAAGTATCTAAAAACTGGCATTAATAGATTTTGGTTCTAGATACAAATAAAAAAGTTCAACTTTTTGAATTTTAGTATCCAGATGCTGCACGGTTTCTTCGATATCTCCCAAACCAGTTGACCTACCGCGATCTAACGAATATGCTGAATTCTTGATTCAAGTATCTAAAAACTGGCATTAATAGATTTTGGTTCTAGATACAAATAAAAAAGTTCAACTTTTTGAATTTTAGTATCCAGATGCTGCACGGTTTCTTCGATATCTCCCAAACCAATTGACCTACCGCGATCTAACGAATATGCTGAATTCTTGATTCAAGTATCTAAAAACTGGCATTAATAGATTTTGGTTCTAGATACAAATAAAAAAGTTCATTTTTTTGAATTTTAGTATCCAGATGTTGCACGGTTTCTTCGATATCTCCCAAACCAATTGACCTACCGCGATCTAACGAATATGCTAAATTCTTGATTCAAGTATCTAAAAACTGGCATTAATAGATTTTGGTTCTAGATACAAATAAAAAAGTTCATTTTTTTGAATTTTAGTATCCAGATGCTGCACGGTTTCTTCGATATCTCCCAAACCTATTGACCTACCGCGATCTAACGAATATGCTGAATTCTTGATTCAAGTATCTAAAAACTGGCATTAATAGATTTTGGTTCTAGATACAAATAAAAAAGTTCATTTTTTTTGAATTTTAGTATCCAGATGCTGCACGGTTTCTTCGATATCTCCCAAACCAATTGACCTACCGCGATCTAACGAATATGCTGAATTCTTGATTCAAGTATCTAAAAACTGGCATTAATAGATTTTGGTTCTAGATAAAAATAAAAAAGTTCAACTTTTTGAATTTTAGTATCCAGATGCTGCACGGTTTCTTCGATATCTCCCAAACCAGTTGACCTACAGCGATCTAACGAATATGCTGAATTCTGGATTCAAGTATCTGAAAATTGGCATTAATAGATTTTGGTTCTAGATACAAATCAAAAAGTTCAACTTTCTGAATTTTAGTATCCAGATGCTGCACGGTTTCTTCGATATCTCCCAAACCAATTGATCTACCGCGATCTAACGAATATGCTGAATTCTTGATTCAAGTATCTAAAAACTGGCATTAATAGATTTTGGTTCTAGATACAAATAAAAAAGTTCATTTTTTTTGAATTTTAGTATCCAGATGCTGCACGGTTTCTTCGATATCTCCCAAACCTATTGACCTACCGCGATCTAACGAATATGCTGAATTCTTGATTCAAGTATCTAAAAACTGGCATTAATGGATTTTGGTTCTAGATACAAATAAAAAAGTTCAACTTTTTGAATTTTAGTATCCAGATGCTGCACGGTTTCTTCGATATCTCCCAAACCAGTTAACCTACAGCGATCTAACGAATATGCTGAATTCTTGATTCAAGTATCTAAAAACTGGCATTAATAGATTTTGGTTCTAGATACAAATAAAGAAGTTCAACTTTTTGAATTTTAGTATCCAGATGCTGCACGGTTTCTTCGGTATCTCCCAAACCAGTTGACCTACAGCGATCTAACGAATATGCTGAATTCTTGATTCAAGTATCTAAAAACTGGCATTAATAGATTTTGGTTCTAGATACAAATAAAAAAGTTCAACTTTTTGAATTTTAGTATCCAGATGCTGCACGGTTTCTTCGATATCTCCCAAACCAATTGACCTACCGCGATCTAACGAATATGCTAAATTCTTGATTCAAGTATCTAAAAACTGGCATTAATAGATTCTGGTTTGTAGCATTGCTAGGTGGGAAGGTGAATTTGGGTGTTGGTTGACCTGAATCCCTTGGCAGCAGTAGGCACGCTTGCGATCGCACGGCTTTAGCTCGACGGTGGGGTGGGATCTTGCTGCCTCCCAATGCGCACATAAGATTACTAGGCTATCACTTGTGTGGAATTTAATTTAAATGTATTAATTTAAATGAATTTTGTTTCTTTATTCACTGAAATGTTTTTGGAAAGATGATGTAATGTGGGACGAGATGAATTTAGGGATCTCGAGGTGTTGTTTTTGATTTCTTTTTGCTTGGTGTAACCGCGTGCTCTTGCTGACTGCGTGCTTCCTCTTCTTGTTGGAGCTGAAGCATTCAAAAGCTCAAATGCACCAACAAAATGCTCGTAATGATCAGCGATGATCATTTACGAAGTGAATACCAGAAAATGTTTTTTTGTTGCGGACGCTCCAGCTCAAATTCTCTATACTTTCGTAGAGAAGTTAACGAGCTTTGTTTGGAGGGCGTCCGCAATTTCTGTGGACACAAATAAAACAAATTTATTACTGTCTAATAGGTTTAGATTTTGACACTAACGTACCTTATAGCGTTTCGCTGATAATCTCTGGGATGAACTATCCCAGTTCAGGGATAGATGACTTTATTTTACTGATGGTGAGCAGGCAGTCTGTCGGTTGGAGTTTCAGCGTGGGGCGTGTGACTTTAGTTGAAAAGTCTTGTGTTCCAGTGACTCTTCCCAAAACTAACCCTATTAAACCATGTACATATAGTACGCAAATTCGCAAAGAAATATTCTTTTGACCACGATCTTACCTTCGAAAAATGGTTCGATTCCAAGTATCTATATACTTTCGAGGGTAATTGGTATTTGGTGAAGCGGTTTCTGATGAGAACACGTTACTACCACACTGCCTGTACACAAAAAGAAAGATCGTGGCGATCGTGGCTTAGAAGATACCTATTTCCTGACTGTGTGGACCATAGTTCAGTGGTAAAAAAAAAGGATGCATTCACAATAATTGCAGGGGTGCGTTTGGTTTTGTTTCCGGTTTGATTAATGGGTGTGGGGAGTCAGACGTTACGTTTAAAACCTAACGAAAATTCAAGGTAGATTAATATTCGTGGCTTAAGGTGTTCGCCACAAAGTCGAGCATTTTCGACTCAACTCTTGATTCGCAAAGGCATGAAAACGATAACCTTAAGCCTTTAGTTCGCAACATGATGTCTCGACCCATGACCCACGCTCTACCGTACTAAGAATGATCGACAGGTGTTACGGGCGGAGATCCTTAGCGTGATAGACACCAACTCCTGTTCCGTCCATATTCTCGACTTCATACATTGAATTTCCAATTTGTTTAATAATTCTGCCTTTGACGAATTTGTCGCAGAGTTTGGCGCTTAGGTGTTTTGACGCATCGCTCAGAATAAAATTTCTGCGGAACACCTCGTCTCCTGGTTGAAATGTTCTCTTAACGCTCCTAAGGTTGTACGACTTTTCATTTTTAGAAAATGCTATCTTTAAGTTGTTTTGTATCTGCTCGCGTATCAAATCTTGCTTGCAGTGGTTCGGAAGGCAATTCAGTTCACTGTCATTCAATGCCTTCAAATTTCGGAGCAGCTCATACATACTTGCATGTGTCACCATGTGACGACCGAAGAGGGAAAAGTACGGAGTCATACCTGTCGACTGGTGTACAGAGGTCCAAAGAGCCTGCTGTATTTCGAAGAGATGTCGATCCCACTCCCTCTGGTCTCGCTTAATGTAACTCCGAATGGCTGACAAAATCGATTGGTTAACTCTCTCCGAAGCATTTGCTTGCGGAGAGTATAAGGCATTCCGGATATGCTTGCAACCATATTTCGCCAGGAAGTTCTGGAAATCTTTGGAAACAAACTGTTTTCCGTTGTCACTATGTACCGACTCAGGTACTCCATACTGGCTGAATACAGTTTGCTCCAGAAATTCGATTACCAACTTTGAGTTTGCTTTGTGCATTGGGTGTAAAAAGACACATTTCGAAAAACCATCTAAGACCACAAAGATAAACGCTTTACCACGTTTTGTCCTTGGATAGGGACCCATAAAATCTATATAGATTTTCGGAAATGGTTTATTTAGTGGTTGACGTGCTGTCATTGGAGGTCTCAAGGTTTTATTAACCGATTTAGTTTGCTTGCATATCGAACAGTTCTTCACAAAAGAGCGTACCTGACATGTCATGTTCGGCCAGTAGTAATATCGTTTTACTCTGTCTAACGTTTTCCGCATACCGCCATGAGAACAATTAGGAGGATTGTGGGCATTCTCGATGAGAAACTGTGTCAACCCTGTGGGTATCCACAGTTTCCATTCGTATTCCGAAGTGAACGAATCTCCCTTTGGAAAATTGCGCTTGTAAACAAATTTATTTTCCTCTACCTTTAAATCGGTAAAGTTTGAAGGATTGTTCGAGATTGTTGAAATTAGATCCAGATACTCCTGAGACGTAAATTCGGTTGAGTTTAAGTCCAGAGATGAATGAGGAGATGAATTCACACAGCAAATATCTTCAGCGAATGCACGCGACAATGCATCGGGTACTACATTTTGCGAACCTTTTTTATGCTTTATATCGAAGGTAAAAGCTTGAAGCTTCAGCGACCACCGTGCCAACCTACCGCTTAGGTCTTTTAGGCCCATGAGCCACTTTAGGCTTGCATGGTCGGTTACTATGGTGAAAGCTAATCCCTCGATATAAGGCCGAAATTTCTTCACCGCTTGCACTGCCGCGTAACATTCCTGCTCGGTGACGCTGTAGTTTCGTTGACACGAATTCAATTTCTCCGAGAAAAATGCGATCGGTTTCTCGTTGTCATCCTCATCATACTGGTAGAGAACACCACCTATGCCATAACTGGAAGCATCGCATTGTACGGTGAAGGGCTTTTTAAAGTCAGGGTTGCTCAAGAGAGGTGCAGAGATCAGTGCTGTCTTTAGCGCTTCAAAAGAGGAGAGGGCATCAGGGTTCATCGTAAACGCCTTGCCCTTTTTCAGGGTATCCGTTAAGGGGCTTGCTATTGAAGCGAAGTTTCTTACAAATCTCCTGTACCATCCGCATAGTCCCAGAAAACGCCGGACATGTTTCTGCGAAGATGGCACAGGAAAATCCTTAATGGAAGAAACTTTGGCTGGATCCGGTTTTAAATGGCCCTGACCCACGATGTATCCCAAATATCTCAACTCTTTGAAGCAAAAGTGCGACTTTTCAACGTTGATCGTTAAATTTGCTCCTCTCAGGCACTCTGCAACTTTACCTAAAATTGTTAAATGAGAATCGAAGTCTTTTGATAGGATTAGGAGATCATCTAGGTAAACGAAAACTTGTTCCCTTAATGCACTGGGGATCACCTTATCCATTAACCGGCACATCCTTTGAGCTGCATTACACAGTCCAAAGGGCATGACGGTGAATTGATAAAGTGGTCGTCCTGGCACAGTGAAGGCTGTCTTCTCCCTAGACTTCTCCTCCAAGGGTATTTGCCAGAACGCATCTTTAAGATCTACACTACTAATGTAGTGTGTCTCTTGCAAACGGCTCAGCATCCCCTCAATATGCGGCAGAGGATACGCATCCTTCTTTGTGAGTGAGTTCACTTTCCGAGAGTCTAAGCATAACCTGTTTTTACCAGGTTTTCTTATTAAAACAATAGGTGAACTCCACGAACATGAACTCTCCTCAATCACTCCCAAAGAAAGCATGCGATCCAATTCCTGATATATTAAATCCTGAATAGGTGGGGAAACAGGATAGTGCCTTTGTTTCACAGGCTCCGCATCATTGGTATCGATTATGTGCATCTCCGCACTTGTCTTGCCTAGACCAAGTTCAGCAAACGATGGAAATTTGCCTACCACATCCTGCAATTTGGCCTTTTCGTCACCACTCAAGGCATGCATTTCCGGCTTATCTTTAACGTTCCCGCCATCTATTGTCTCAGATAATTCGCTTATAATGTTGGGTGCGATTTTAAATTTTTGCCAGAAATCTATCCCAAGGTATAACGGCTGTGAAAGAGTAGGGATTAAGTAAAAATCAAGATTTTCTCTTTTTCCATCATAAGCTACCTCTACCCTGATTCGACCCACGATCGGTTGGGGTTTCCCATCAGCTGTTGTGACACATGAGGAAAAGTCAATCACTGGCAAATTTACACTTCTGATGAAATCTAAGCAATTGAGACCTAGACAGGAAATGGTAGCACCACTATCCAGAAGTCCAGTGATTTTCTTTCCCAAAACTTCGATGGTTGCGTAAGGACGAGGATCAATGTTCGAGCTTAATACACAGCTGCTGATCATGGATTTATAAAATCTGCGCTGTTTGTGCCGGTATCGAAGTTTCTTTAACTTCCGTAAAGGTTCAGCGAAGTTAATTTCGCTGAGACTAAATATCTTTGATCGCAGCTCAGCGTACTGCTTTACTCGCTCATTGTAAGGAAGCTTTCGAAACTCATTGGCTTTATGTTGGATAGCTTGTGATGTATTACTTTTGTGATGTATTTCAGCGCCTCTTTTAGGATTTAATATTGATGGAACGTCAGGGTTAGTGTTTGTAGACGCATCTACTTTGGTGATTCCGGGAGCGTCTGCGTCGAACGAGACTCCCCGGATGCGGTCAAGTTCGATCTCGAGTTTTCCCGAGTTGGGTTGCATTGCTGGCAGTTCAACACAGTCACATCATCGGCACCACAGCGATAGCAAAATAATCGATTAATTGGTGAACGGCAATTGATAAACAAGTGTCCAAACTTTTTGCAATTGAAGCATTTGAGAGTTTTTGATGAGTTATGATGGCTCATTACTTGAGGTGCTTGTGCAGAAACTGCTGCAATATTATACCCATCCTCATCGGCGTCAAATGCTTCACCCCTTGCATCCAGTTCATGCACTGTTCTAGAAGGAAAACTGCGGCTTTGGACAGGAAATCTCGAAATTAGCATCCTTTCAACTCGCCTGCACTCATCCCTAAACTGGTCTAAGGTGTTGATACGCATAGGGTAAATGAAATGCATTAATTTTGTACTTATGTTTGTTCTGAGAATGTTAATTAAGTCTCTGTCAACCATCGGATGTCTTAACTGGGTTTTCAGATCAATCACTGTGTTGAAATAATCTTCAAAACATTCATGAGGCGCCTGTTTTCGATCCATTATTTGTTTTATAATTTCGAAGTCATTTTCATGGCTTTGAAATTGTTTAAACAGGGCTTGACGTAGCACCGACCAATCGCCTCTAGGATTGTTTCGAAGGTATTTCCAATACCAATCCTGTGCAGCACCTGACAACAGAAGATGGAAGTTTTTAATGACCTCCCTCCAACTACAGCCATGATTCACTTTTAGTACTCCCACCCGAAAGACGAAGTCTTCAATGGACATCCCTTTCGATGTACCATCAAATTTAACTCCCCATCTATCAAGCTGGAGTGATTGAGCTTCATTTGAGTGACTCACTATGGTGGTTCTTCTATCATCAAAACTATGAGTGGATTGTGCTTCGTTATCTCGATGATGATTCGTGTAAAAATGCGGTTGGTTCTCATTTTGTAAATACAAATTATGTTGCGGGCCATTTCCGTGTGGGAAATCACCTGTGGCACCCTCATTGAATGGGTTGCCCTGACCAAAAACGTCAGACATGACCTTTTGCATATTTACTTTGATGAGATCAGGAATCAGATCTCCCAAGGTATTAGTCACAACTTCCTTAATATGCTCGTCAAGTTGTTTCATTCTCGACGAGTTGTTATGTATAAATTGCACTGATTGATTTTGTAAAAAGAGAGGATCAGATGGTATTATGTTGCTGGCAGCGTTCCTTATGTTCGCTCTTTCAGCTACATTTATAAAATTGTCTACGTCATGGTTAAGAAATGGCCCATCATTCACAACATTATGACTTGCGGTATCAGTTGATCTCCCGATCGAGGTGGAAACTATAGGATGAGCGACACTCGTTACTGTTGTTGTCGTAGTCGACCTAACTGTAGCAGTTGTAAACACAACATTCTGCTCTGGTGATAGAGTTACTATAGTAGTATTTGGAGCATTGTCATGCTCACTCAATATGCGATTGGAAAAATTAAGAGCGTTGTTCGGTGTCATTGATGAACTGATTAGTGTGGGTGAGTGTCGGACTCTCTGTGAGCTATTGCCAAAGTCAGAGTTTCGAGGATGACGTAGATCGTAGTTGTTTTGTGGAGTTTTGTTTTGGGTAACTTTCTTCTTTGGAATAGTTCCGTTGAAGCTTTTATTATTTGGATTGCTCATGTTGTGGAATGGTCAACATTGAAATAATAATTGGGTATTTATTTGATATTTTAAGAGAAATGCTGTTTTGTCAACAACGAATTTGTTATATGAAATTAGGTGTGTGTATGTATGTATTTATGTATTTCGCGATAAGGTGTGATCGGTGTCGAATAGCAAGGGGCAATCAGCTGTTCGTTCATGTTTAAAGAAATTATAATGAAGGATAGGAAAGAAAGAAGAGACGGGTAAACTAAATTGACATGATATATGATTCTATGGACTGTGCAACTCAATATCAATAGATTGATACGCTTTAAGGTTGACGACTCACAGAAACATATGTTGTAGACGACTTCTACGGCAACATTATCTCGTTGGTAAGCTTCAAATTACTCTGTTATGATAAATGGACTAATTGAAGTACTGCCTACACATAGTCAAATGGATCGAAGTTATTAAGTGCTATGATGCTTAATTTATTGATTGTGTCAGCTATCGGACTCCTTAATAACTCTGTCGATTAGTTTACTTCTAGATGGATAAGAAAATTAAAATGTTAAATCAAGCTGACGCAAGAAAACTTGAAAGCATGTTGGCTGATTGGTACTTAGATGGAAAAGGTACTTATTCAAAATGTTTCGCCAATTTTGATTGATCAAAGTTTGAATTAAAATGTAATTCAAGCTTGATTAAGTGGGGGTGACTGTGTTATATCGAACGCTATATTCACATATGTCACTATCTGTCCCACGTTGTTGGACGCCAATGTGTAGCATTGCTAGGTGGGAAGGTGAATTTGGGTGTTGGTTGACCTGAATCCCTTGGCAGCAGTAGGCACGCTTGCGATCGCACGGCTTTAGCTCGACGGTGGGGTGGGATCTTGCTGCCTCCCAATGCGCACATAAGATTTCGTGCCTGGTTACTACGATTCCTTGATGTGGGGGAATATTAAAAGACGGGATGTGAAGAGTAAAGAGAAATAGAGAGTGATCAAGAAAGAACTATTTGAAATCTAGGGGAAAGAATTGTATGAACGAAGGAAGCTTATTTTGTTTCAGATGTTGTGAAACTTTATGACGTGCCCTCCCACATGCAGACGGTGGTTACCGGGTGCACCTTGACTACCCCTAGTCATTTTATATTGGGGATAGTCCCTGAAGATGCCCTTGCAGACGATTAACCTATCACGACCTTAATAGCTGCGGAACTTAAGCGAAATTGAAATACATGTTTTATTCGGCTAATCACACAATATGATGGTTATATAATGGTTTATTTTCTTAATATTTCTTATGGATACGGAATCATATTAGGACATTTAATAGATATCTAGGAGATTTCAGCATATGTTCTAAATGTAATTGCATGTTGCTTGCTTTACAAAGTAGGTAGATATTGAAGTAAATAAATTTCATTATTGCGTTATATTTTATTAGACAATTGGATATGCTAATTTTAAAGTTATATATATATAGAAAAAGTATTTGGTATGTTATATTTAAATTTGCCAAAGAAATTACGAGTTGGTACAATTTGTACTTACAGTTTTTCCCGTATCGATGAAAAGTTGTGGCCACAAGTTTCCTTCTGTGATGACGGATGATGTTTCGTAGAGTTGATGACTGATTAGAGTTATACTCAGTTTTCGTTACGTGTTAATCACCTTTGTACTATATAAGTAAATATAATTTCTAAGGCAACGTTTTTTTTTTTTTGTATTATTTAACACTAGGATAGGAAATTTTAAATAGTTAAGTTATGTAAGATATTATTCCTGTATAGGTACTTTAAGCAAACTCAAAAAAAATTTAGGTTAAGTAACAAAACCATGCAATCACACACAAAAAAAATTACTAGGCTATCACTTGTGTGGAATTTAATTTAAATGTATTAATTTAAATGAATTTTGTTTCTTTATTCACTGAAATGTTTTTGGAAAGATGATGTAATGTGGGACGAGATGAATTTAGGGATCTCGAGGTGTTGTTTTTGATTTCTTTTTGCTTGGTGTAACCGCGTGCTCTTGCTGACTGCGTGCTTCCTCTTCTTGTTGGAGCTGAAGCATTCAAAAGCTCAAATGCACCAACAAAATGCTCGTAATGATCAGCGATGATCATTTACGAAGTGAATACCAGAAAATGTTTTTTTGTTGCGGACGCTCCAGCTCAAATTCTCTATACTTTCGTAGAGAAGTTAACGAGCTTTGTTTGGAGGGCGTCCGCAATTTCTGTGGACACAAATAAAACAAATTTATTACTGTCTAATAGGTTTAGATTTTGACACTAACGTACCTTATAGCGTTTCGCTGATAATCTCTGGGATGAACTATCCCAGTTCAGGGATAGATGACTTTATTTTACTGATGGTGAGCAGGCAGTCTGTCGGTTGGAGTTTCAGCGTGGGGCGTGTGACTTTAGTTGAAAAGTCTTGTGTTCCAGTGACTCTTCCCAAAACTAACCCTATTAAACCATGTACATATAGTACGCAAATTCGCAAAGAAATATTCTTTTGACCACGATCTTACCTTCGAAAAATGGTTCGATTCCAAGTATCTATATACTTTCGAGGGTAATTGGTATTTGGTGAAGCGGTTTCTGATGAGAACACGTTACTACCACACTGCCTGTACACAAAAAGAAAGATCGTGGCGATCGTGGCTTAGAAGATACCTATTTCCTGACTGTGTGGACCATAGTTCAGTGGTAAAAAAAAAGGATGCATTCACAATAATTGCAGGGGTGCGTTTGGTTTTGTTTCCGGTTTGATTAATGGGTGTGGGGAGTCAGACGTTACGTTTAAAACCTAACGAAAATTCAAGGTAGATTAATATTCGTGGCTTAAGGTGTTCGCCACAGGTTCTAGATACAAATAAAAAAGTTCATTTTTTTGAATTTTAGTATCCAGATGCTGCACGGTTTCTTCAATATCTCCCAAACCTATTGACCTACCGCGATCTAACGAATATGCTGAATTCTTGATTCAAGTATCTAAAAACTGGCATTAATAGATTTTGGTTCTAGATACAAATAAAAAAGTTCATTTTTTTTTGAATTTTAGTATCCAGATGCTGCACGGTTTCTTCGATATCTCCCAAACCTATTGACCTACCGCGGTCTAACGAATATGCTGAATTCTTGATTTAAGTATCTAAAAACTGGCATTAATAGATTTTGGTTCTAGATACAAATAAAAAAGTTAAACTTTTTGAATTTTAGTATCCAGATGCTGCACGGTTTCTTCGATATCACCCAAACCAGTTGACCTACTGCGTTCTAACGAATGTGCTGAATTCTTGATTCAAGTATCTAAAAACTGGCATTAATAGATTTTGGTTCTAGATACAAATAAAAAAGTTCAACTTTTTGAATTTTAGTATCCAGATGCTGCACGGTTTCTTCGATATCTCCCAAACCTAATGACCTACCGCGATCTCACGAATATGCTGAATTCTTGATTCAAGTATCTAAAAACTGGCATTAATAGATTTTGGTTCTAGATACAAATAAAAAAGTTCAACTTTTTGAATTTTAGTATCCAGATGCTGCACGGTTTCTTCGATATCTCTCAAACCAATTGACCTACCGCGATCTAACGAACATGCTAAATTCTTGATTCAAGTATCTAAAAACTGGCATTAATAGATTTTGGTTCTAGATACAAATAAAAAAGTTCATTTTTTTGAATTTTAGTATCCAGATGCTGCACGGTTTCTTCGATATCTCCCAAACCTATTGACCTACCGCGATCTAACGAATATGCTGAATTCTTAATTCAAGTATCTAAAAACTGGCATTAATAGATTTTGGTTCTAGATACAAATAAAAAAGTTCAACTTTTTGAATTTTAGTATATCCAGATGCTGCACGGTTTCTTCGATATCTCCCAAACCAATTGACCTACCGCGATCTAACGAACATGCTAAATTCTTGATTCAAGTATCTAAAAACTGGCATTAATAGATTTTGGTTCTAGATACAAATAAAAAAGTTCATTTTTTTGAATTTTAGTATCCAGATGCTGCACGGTTTCTTCGATATCTCCCAAACCTATTGACATACCGCGATCTAACGAATATGCTGAATTCTTGATTCAAGTATCTAAAAACTGGCATTAATAGATTTTGGTTCTAGATACAAATAAAAAAGGTCAACTTTTTGAATTTTAGTATCCAGATGCTGCACGGTTTCTTCGATATCTCCCAAACCAGTTGACCTACAGCGATCTAACGAATATGCTGAATTCTTGATTCAAGTATCTAAAAACTGGCATTAATAGATTTTGGTTCTAGATACAAATAAAAAAGTTCAACTTTTTGAATTTTAGTATCCAGATGCTGCACGGTTTCTTCGATATCTCCCAAACCAGTTGACCTACCGCGATCTAACGAATATGCTGAATTCTTGATTCAAGTATCTAAAAACTGGCATTAATAGATTTTGGTTCTAGATACAAATAAAAAAGTTCAACTTTTTGAATTTTAGTATCCAGATGCTGCACGGTTTCTTCGATATCTCCCAAACCAATTGACCTACCGCGATCTAACGAATATGCTGAATTTTTGATTCAAGTATCTAAAAACTGGCATTAATAGATTTTGGTTCTAGATACAAATAAAAAAGTTCAACTTTTTGAATTTTAGTATCCAGATGCTGCACGGTTTCTTCGATATCTCCCAAACCAATTGACCTACCGCGATCTAACGAATATGCTGAATTTTTGATTCAAGTATCTAAAAACTGGCATTAATAGATTTTGGTTCTAGATACAAATAAAAAAGTTCAACTTTTTGAATTTTAATATCCAGATGCTGCACGGTTTCTTCGATATCTCCCAAACCTATTGACCTACCGCGATCTAACGAATATGCTGAATTCTTACTTTAAGTATCTAAAAACTGGCATTAATAGATTTTGGTTCTAGATACAAATAAAAAAGTTCAACTTTTTGATTTTTAGTATCCAGATGCTGCACGGTTTCTTCGATATCTCCCAAACCAATTGACCTACAGCGATCTAACGAATATGCTGAATTCTTGATTCAAGTATCTAAAAACTGGCATTAATAGATTTTGGTTCTAGATACAAATAAAAAAGTTCATTTTTTTGAATTTTAGTATCCAGATACTGCACGGTTTCTTCGATATCTCCCAAACCTATTGACCTACCGCGATCTAACGAATATGCTGAATTCTTGATTCAAGTATCTAAAAACTGGCATTAATAGATTTTGGTTCTAGATACAAATAAAAAAGTTCAACTTTTTGAATTTTAGTATCCAGATGCTGCACGGTTTCTTCGATATCTCCCAAATCAATTGACCTACCGCGATCTAACGAATATGCTAAATTCTTGATTCAAGTATCTAAAAACTGGCATTAATAGATTTTGGTTCTCGATACAAATAAAAAAGTTCAACTTTTTGAATTTTAGTATCCAGATGCTGCACGGTTTCTTCGATATCTCCCAAACCTAGTGACCTACCGCGATCTAACGAATATGCTGAATTCTTGATTCAAGTATCTAAAAACTGGCATTAATAGATTTTGGTTCTAGATACAAATAAAAAAGTTCATTTTTTTGAATTTTAGTACCCAGATGCTGCACGGTTTCTTCGATATCTCCCAAACCAGTTGACCTACAGCGATCTAACGAATATGCTGAATTCTTGATTCAAGTATCTAAAAACTGGCATTAATAGATTTTGGTTCTAGATACAAATAAAAAAGTTCAACTTTTTGAATTTTAGTATCCAGATGCTGCACGGTTTCTTCGATATCTCCCAAACCAGTTGACCTACCGCGATCTAACGACCATGCTGAATTCTTGATTCAAGTATCTAAAAACTGGTATTAATAGAGTTTGGTTCTAGATACAAATAAAAAAGTTCAACTTTTTGCATTTTAGTATCCAGATGCTGCACGGTTTCTTCGATATCTCCCAAACCAGTTGACCTACAGCGATCTAACGAATATGCTAAATTCTTGATTCAAGTATCTAAAAACTGGCATTAATAGATTTTGGTTCTAGATACAAATAAAAAAGTTCATTTTTTTGAATTTTAGTATCCAGATGCTGCACGGTTTCTTCGATATCTCCCAAACCAGTTGACCTACAGCGATCTAACGAATATGCTGAATTCTTGATTCAAGTATCTAAAAACTGGCATTAATAGATTTTGGTTCTAGATACAAATAAAAAAGTTAATTTTTTTGAATTTTAGTATCCAGATGCTGCACGGTTTCGTCGATATCACCCAAACCAGTTGACCTACAGCGATCTAACGAATATGCTGAATTCTTGATTCAAGTATCTTAAAACTGGCATTAATAGATTTTGGTTCTAGATACGAGTACAAATAAAAAAGTTCATTTTTTTGAATTTTAGTATCCAGATGCTGCACGGTTTCTTCGATATCTTCCAAACCTATTGACCCACCGCGATCTAACGAATATGCTAAATTTTTGATTCAAGTATCTAAAAACTGGCATTAATAGATTTTGGTTCTAGATACAAATAAAAAAGTTAATTTTTTTGAATTTTAGTATCCAGATGCTGCACGGTTTCTTCGATATCACCCAAACCAGTTGACCTACAGCGATCTAACGAATATGCTGAATTCTTGATTCAAGTATTTAAAAACTGGCATTAATAGATTTTGGTTCTAGATACAAATAAAAAAGTTCAACTTTTTGAATTTTAGTATCCAGATGCTGCACGGTTTCTTCGATATCTCCCAAACCTATTGACCTACCGCGATCTAACGAATATGCTGAATTCTTGATTCAAGTATCTAAAAACTGGCATTAATAGATTTTGGTTCTAGATACAAATAAAAAAGTTCAACTTTTTGAATTTTAGTATCCAGATGCTGCACGGTTTCTTCGATATCTCCCAAACCAGTTGACCTACAGTGATCTAACGAATATGCTGAATTCTTGATTCAAGTATCTAAAAACTGGCATTAATAGATTTTGGTTCTAGATACAAATAAAAAAGTTCATTTTTTTGAATTTTAGTATCCAGATGCTGCACGGTTTCTTCGATATCTCCCAAACCAATTGACCTACAGCGATCTAACGAATATGCTGAATTCTTGATTCAAGTATCTAAAAACTGGCATTAATAGATTTTGGTTCTAGATACAAATAAAAAAGTTAATTTTTTTGAATTTTAGTATCCAGATGCTGCACGGTTTCTTCGATATCTCCCAAACCAATTGACCTACCGCGATCTAACGAATATGCTGAATTCTTGATTCAAGTATCTAAAAACTGGCATTAATAGATTTTGGTTCTAGATACAAATAAAAAAGTTCAACTTTTTGAATTTTAGTATCCAGATGCTGCACGGTTTCTTCGATATCTCCCAAACCAGTTGACCTACCGCGATCTAACGAATATGCTGAATTCTTGATTCAAGTATCTAAAAACTGGCATTAATAGATTTTGGTTCTAGATACAAATAAAAAAGTTCAACTTTTTGAATTTTAGTATCCAGATGCTGCACGGTTTCTTCGATATCTCCCAAACCAATTGACCTACCGCGATCTAACGAATATGCTGAATTTTTGATTCAAGTATCTAAAAACTGGCATTAATAGATTTTGGTTCTAGATACAAATAAAAAAAGTTCAACTTTTTGAATTTTAGTATCCAGATGCTGCACGGTTTCTTCGATATCTCCCAAACCAATTGACCTACCGCGATCTAACGAATATGCTGAATTTTTGATTCAAGTATCTAAAAACTGGCATTAATAGATTTTGGTTCTAGATACAAATAAAAAAGTTCAACTTTTTGAATTTTAGTTTCCAGATGCTGCACGGTTTCTTCGATATCTCCCAAACCTATTGACCTACCGCGATCTAACGAATATGCTGAATTCTTACTTCAAGTATCTAAAAACTGGCATTAATAGATTTTGGTTCTAGATACAAATAAAAAAGTTCAACTTTTTGAATTTTAGTATCCAGATGCTGCACGGTTTCTTCGATATCTCCCAAACCAGGTGACCTACAGCGATCTAACGAATATGCTGAATTCTTGATTCAAGTATCTAAAAATTGGCATTAATAGATTTTGGTTCTAGATACAAATAAAAAAGTTAATTTTTTTGAATTTTAGTATCCAGATACTGCACGGTTTCTTCGATATCTCCCAAACCTATTGACCTACCGCGATCTAACGAATATGCTGAATTCTTGATTCAAGTATCTAAAAACTGGCATTAATAGATTTTGGTTCTAGATACAAATAAAAAAGTTCAACTTTTTGAATTTTAGTATCCAGATGCTGCACGGTTTCTTCGATATCTCCCAAATCAATTGACCTACCGCGATCTAACGAATATGCTAAATTCTTGATTCAAGTATCTAAAAACTGACATTAATAGATTTTGGTTCTAGATACAAATAAAAAAGTTAATTTTTTTGAATTTTAGTATCCAGATGCTGCACGGTTTCTTCGATATCTCCCAAACCTATTGACGTACCGCGATCTAACGAATATGCTGAATTCTTGATTCAAGTATCTAAAAACTGGCATTAATAGATTTTGGTTCTAGATACAAATAAAAGAGTTAATTTTTTTGAATTTTAGTATCCAGATGCTGCACGGTTTCTTCGATATCTCCCAAACCAGTTGACCTACAGCGATCTACCGAATATGCTGAATTCTCGATTCAAGTATCTAAAAACTGGCATTAATAGATTTTGGTTCTAGATACAAATAAAAAAGTTCAACTTTTTGAATTTTAGTATCCAGATGCTGCACGGTTTCTTCGATATCTCCCAAACCAGTTGACCTACCGCGATCTAACGACCATGCTGAATTCTTGATTCAAGTATCTAAAAACTGGTATTAATAGAGTTTGGTTCTAGATACAAATAAAAAAGTTCAACTTTTTGAATTTTAGTATCAAGCTGCTGCACGGTTTCTTCGATATCTCCCAAACCAGTTGACCTACCGCGATCTAACGAACATGCTGAATTCTTGATTCAAGTATCTAAAAACTGGCATTAATAGATTTTGGTTCTAGATACAAATAAAAAAGTTCAACTTTTTGAATTTTAGTATCCAGATGCTGCACGGTTTCTTCGATATCTCCCAAACCAGTTGACCTACAGCGATCTAACGAATATTCTGAATTCTTGATTCAAGTATCTAAAAACTGGCATTAATAGATTTTGGTTCTAGATACAAATAAAAAAGTTCAACTTTTTGAATTTTAGTATCCAGATGCATCACGGTTTCTTCGATATCTCCCAAACCTATTGACCTACCGCGATCTAACGAATATGCTAAATTCTTGATTCAAGTATCTAAAAACTGGCATTAATGGATTTTGGTTCTAGATACAAATAAAAAAGTTAATTTTTTTGAATTTTAGTATCCAGATGCTGCACGGTTTCTTCGATATCTCCCAAACCTATTGACCTACCGCGATCTAACGAATATGCTGAATTCTTACTTCAAGTATCTAAAAACTGGCATTAATAGATTTTGGTTCTAGATACAAATAAAAAAGTTCAACTTTTTGAATTTTAGTATCCAGATGCTGCACGGTTTCTTCGATATCTCCCAAACCAGGTGACCTACAGCGATCTAACGAATATGCTGAATTCTTGATTCAAGTATCTAAAAATTGGCATTAATAGATTTTGGTTCTAGATACAAATAAAAAAGTTAATTTTTTTGAATTTTAGTATCCAGATACTGCACGGTTTCTTCGATATCTCCCAAACCTATTGACCTACCGCGATCTAACGAATATGCTGAATTCTTGATTCAAGTATCTAAAAACTGGCATTAATAGATTTTGGTTCTAGATACAAATAAAAAAGTTCAACTTTTTGAATTTTAGTATCCAGATGCTGCACGGTTTCTTCGATATCTCCCAAATCAATTGACCTACCGCGATCTAACGAATATGCTAAATTCTTGATTCAAGTATCTAAAAACTGACATTAATAGATTTTGGTTCTAGATACAAATAAAAAAGTTAATTTTTTTGAATTTTAGTATCCAGATGCTGCACGGTTTCTTCGATATCTCCCAAACCTATTGACGTACCGCGATCTAACGAATATGCTGAATTCTTGATTCAAGTATCTAAAAACTGGCATTAATAGATTTTGGTTCTAGATACAAATAAAAGAGTTAATTTTTTTGAATTTTAGTATCCAGATGCTGCACGGTTTCTTCGATATCTCCCAAACCAGTTGACCTACAGCGATCTACCGAATATGCTGAATTCTCGATTCAAGTATCTAAAAACTGGCATTAATAGATTTTGGTTCTAGATACAAATAAAAAAGTTCAACTTTTTGAATTTTAGTATCCAGATGCTGCACGGTTTCTTCGATATCTCCCAAACCAGTTGACCTACCGCGATCTAACGACCATGCTGAATTCTTGATTCAAGTATCTAAAAACTGGTATTAATAGAGTTTGGTTCTAGATACAAATAAAAAAGTTCAACTTTTTGAATTTTAGTATCAAGCTGCTGCACGGTTTCTTCGATATCTCCCAAACCAGTTGACCTACCGCGATCTAACGAACATGCTGAATTCTTGATTCAAGTATCTAAAAACTGGCATTAATAGATTTTGGTTCTAGATACAAATAAAAAAGTTCAACTTTTTGAATTTTAGTATCCAGATGCTGCACGGTTTCTTCGATATCTCCCAAACCAGTTGACCTACAGCGATCTAACGAATATTCTGAATTCTTGATTCAAGTATCTAAAAACTGGCATTAATAGATTTTGGTTCTAGATACAAATAAAAAAGTTCATTTTTTTGAATTTTAGTATCCAGAAGCTGCACGGTTTCTTCGATATCTCCCAAACCAGTTGACCTACCGCGATCTAACGAACATGCTTAATTCTTGATTCAAGTATCTAAAAACTGGCATTAATAGATTTTGGTTCTAGATACAAATAAAAAAGTTCAACTTTTTGAATTTTAGTATCCAGATGCTGCACGGTTTCTTCGATATCTCCCAAACCAATTGACCTACCGCGATCTAACGAATATGCTGAATTCTTGATTCAAGTATCTAAAAACTGGCATTAATAGATTTTGCTTCTAGATACGAGGGTGGGTCAATAAGTCCGTGACTTTTGGAATAAAACACAGATTTTTTGATAAAAAAATAATTTTATTTTTCAACGTAGTCTCCCTTGAGCTCTATACACTTTGTCCAACGCTTCTCCAATTTTTTCATCCCTTCCAAAAAAAATGATTTGTCGAGGTCCTCAAAATAGGCCTTTGTTTGCGAGATGACTTCATCATTGGAGTCAAATCTTTTTCCACCAAGCCATTTCTTCAGGTTTGGGAACAAGAAGTAGTCGCTCGGAGTCAAATCTGGAGAATAGGGTGGATGAGGGAGCAATTCATAGCTCAATTCATGGATTTTTGCCATGGCGACTGCACATGTGTGCACCCTTGCATTGTCTTGGTGGAAAAGAACTTTTTTCTTGGCCAAATGAGGTCGGTTTTTTTTCAAATCGTCATTGAATCGGTCCAATAAGTTGGCATAATATTCCCCATTGATTGTTCTTCCCTTTTGAAGGAAGTCAATTTTGTGAATTTTTTCGATTGTTTCGGGTGTAGAGACCTCAACTGGGCGTCCAGGACGTTCGGCATCTTCAGTGCTTGTACGGCCAGAACGAAATTCAGTAAACCACTTTTTTACCATTGAAATCGATGGTGCAGAGTCCCCATAGTATTTATCAAGCTTAGCCTTGGTCTCGGTAATGGTTTTTTTTCGCAAGAAATAATGCTTAATAAGCACACGAAATTCACTTTTTTCCATTTTCTCCTCAAATTAGTGAGTAGTCTGATAAAAATAGCTGTCAAACACAAACTAACTGACGCAGCAAGTTTAAATTTTGACAGGAGTCAACTGACAGATGCCTGTTGACAGGAGCAGTGTTGCTGTTTCAGTAAAGAGGTCAGAAATTCAAAAAGTCACGGACTTATTGACCCGCCCTCGTACAAATAAAAAAGTTCAACTTTTTGAATTTTAGTATCCAGATACTGCACGGTTTCTTCGATATCTCCCAAACCTATTGACCTACCGCGATCTAACGAATATGCTGAATTCTTGATTCAAGTATCTAAAAACTGGCATTAATAGATATTGGTTCTAGATACAAATAAAAAAGTTCAACTTTTTGAATTTTAGTATCCAGATGCTGCACGGTTTCTTCGATATCTCCCAAATCAATTGACCTACCGCGATCTAACGAATATGCTAAATTCTTGATTCAAGTATCTAAAAACTGGCATTAATAGATTTTGTATCTAGATACAAACAAAAAAGTACAACTTTTTGAATTTTAGCTCCCAGATGCTGCACGGTTTCTTCGATATCTCCTAAACCAGTTGACCTAGAGCAATAAAGTTAAGTTGAATGAATTCTAGATTAAATTATCTAACAACGTGCATTTATAGATTTTGTATCTAGATACAAACAAAAAAGTTCAAGTTTTTAAATTTTAGCTCCCAGATGCTGCACGGTTTCTTCGATATCTCCTAAACCAGTTGACCTAGAGCAATAAAGTTAAGTTGCCTGATTTCTAGATTAAATTATCTAACAACGTGCATTTATAGATTTTGTATCTAGATACAAACAAAAAAGTTAAACTTTTTGAATTTTAGCTCCCAGATGCTGCACGGTTTCTTCGATATCTCCTAAACCAGTTGACCTACAGCAATAAAGTCAAGTTGCCTGAATTCTAGATTAAGTTATCTAACAACGTGCATTTATAGATTTTGTATCTAGATACAAACAAAAAAGTTCAACTTTTTGAATTTTAGCTCCCAGATGCTGCACGGTTTCTTCGATATCTCCTAAACCAGTTGACCTAGAGCAATAAAGTTAAGTTGCCTGAATTCTAGATTAAATTATCTAACAACGTGCATTTATAGATTTTGTATCTAGATACAAACAAAAAAGTTCAACTTTTTGAATTTTAGCTCCCAGATGTTGCACGGTTTCTTCGATATCTCCTAAACCAGTTGACCTAGAGCAATAAAGTTAAGTTGCCTGAATTCTAGATTAAATTATCTAACAACGTGCATTTATAGATTTTGTATCTAGATACAAACAAAAAAGTTGAACTTTTTGAATTTTAGCTCCCAGATGCTGCACGGTTTCTTCGATATCTCCTAAACCAGTTGACCTACAGCAATAAAGTTAAGTTGCCTGAATTCTAGATTAAATTATCTAACAACGTGCATTTATAGATTTTGTATCTAGATACAAACAAAAAAGTTCAACTTTTTGAATTTTAGCTCCCAGATGCTGCACGGTTTCTTCGATATCTCTTAAACCAGTTGACCTAGAGCAATAAAGTTAAGTTGCCTGAATTCTAGATTAAATTATCTAACAACGTGCATTTATAGATTTTGTATCTAGATACAAACAAAAAAGTTCAACTTTTTGAATTTTAGCTCCCAGATGTTGCACGGTTTCTTCGATATCTCTTAAACCAGTTGACCTAGAGCAATAAAGTTAAGTTGCCTGAATTCTAGATTAAATTATCTAACAACGTGCATTTATAGATTTTGTATCTAGATACAAACAAAAAAGTTCAACTTTTTGAATTTTAGCTCCCAGATGTTGCACGGTTTCTTCGATATCTCCTAAACCAGTTGACCTAGAGCAATAAAGTTAAGTTGCCTGCATTCTAGATTAAATTATCTAACAACGTGCATTTATAGATTTTGTATCTAGATACAAACAAAAAAGTTCAACTTTTTGAATTTTAGCTCCCAGATGCTGCACGGTTTCTTCGATATCTCCTAAACCAGTTGACCTAGAGCAATAAAGTTAAGTTGCCTGAATTCTAGATTAAATTATCTAACAACATGCATTTATAGATTTTGTATCTAGATACAAACAAAAAAGTTCAACTTTTTGAATTTTAGCTCCCAGATGCTGCACGGTTTCTTCGATATCTCCTAAACCAGTTGACCTAGAGCAATAAAGTTAAGTTGCCTGAATTCTAGATTAAATTATCTACAACGTGCATTTATAGATTTTGTATCTAGATACAAACAAAAAAGTTCAACTTTTTGAATTTTAGCTCCCAGATGCTGCACGGTTTCTTCGATATCTCCTAAACCAGTTGACCTAGAGCAATAAAGTTAAGTTGCCTGAATTCTAGATTAAATTATCTAACAACGTGCATTTATAGATTTTGTATCTAGACACAAACAAAAAAGTTCAACTTTTTGAATTTTAGCTCCCAGATGCTGCACGGTTTCTTCGATATCTCCTAAACCAGTTGACCTAGAGCAATAAAGTTAAGTTTGCCTGAATTCTAGATTAAATTATCTAACAACGTGCATTTATAGATTTTGTATCTAGATACAAACAAAAAAGTTCAACTTTTTGAATTTTAGCTCCCAGATGCTGCAAGGTTTCTTCGATATCTCCTAAACCAGTTGACCTAGAGCAATAAAGTTAAGTTGCCTGAATTCTAGATTAAATTATCTAACAACGTGCATTTATAGATTTTGTATCTAAATACAAACAAAAAAGTTCAACTTTTTGAATTTTAGCTCCCAGATGCTGCACGGTTTCTTCGATATCTCCTAAACCAGTTGACCTAGAGCAATAAAGTTAAGTTGCCTGAATTCTAGATTAAATTATCTAACAACGTGCATTTATAGATTTTGTATCTAGATACAAACAAAAAAGTTCAACTTTTTGAATTTTAGCTCCCAGATGCTGCACGGTTTCTTCGATATCTCCTAAACCAGTTGACCTAGAGCAATAAAGTTAAGTTGCCTGAATTCTAGATTAAATTATCTAACAACATGCATTTATAGATTTTGTATCTAGATACAAACAAAAAAGTTCAACTTTTTGAATTTTAGCTCCCAGATGCTGCACGGTATCTTCGATATCTCCTAAACCAGTTGACCTAGAGCAATAAAGTTAAGTTGCCTGAATTCTAGATTAAATTATCTACAACGTGCATTTATAGATTTTGTATCTAGATACAAACAAAAAAGTTCAACTTTTTGAATTTTAGCTCCCAGATGCTGCACGGTTTCTTCGATATCTCCTAAACCAGTTGACCTAGAGCAATAAAGTTAAGTTGCCTGAATTCTAGATTAAATTATCTAACAACGTGCATTTATAGATTTTGTATCTAGACACAAACAAAAAAGTTCAACTTTTTGAATTTTAGCTTCCAGATGCTGCACGTTTTCTTCGATATCTCCTAAACCAGTTGACCTAGAGCAATAAAGTTAAGTTGCCTGAATTCTAGATTAAATTATCTAACAACGTGCATTTATAGATTTTGTATCTAGATACAAACAAAAAAGTTCAACTTTTTGAATTTTAGCTCCCAGATGCTGCACGGTTTCTTCGATATCTCCTAAACCAGTTGACCTAGAGCAATAAAGTTAAGTTGCCTGAATTGTAGATTAAATTATCTAACAACATGCATTTATAGATTTTGTATCTAGATACAAACAAAAAAGTTCAACTTTTTGAATTTTAGCTCCCAGATGCTGCACGGTTTCTTCGATATCTCCTAAACCAGTTGACCTAGAGCAATAAAGTTAAGTTGCCTGAATTCTAGATTAAATTATCTAACAACGTGCATTTATAGATTTTGTATCTAGATACAAACAAAAAAGTTCAAGTTTTTGAATTTTAGCTCCCAGATGCTGCACGGTTTCTTCGATATCTCCTAAACCAGTTGACCTAGAGCAATAAAGTTAAGTTGCCTGAATTCTAGATTAAATTATCTAACAACGTGCATTTATAGATTTTGTATCTAGACACAAACAAAAAAGTTCAACTTTTTGAATTTTAGCTCCCAGATGCTGCACGGTTTCTTCGATATCTCCTAAACCAGTTGACCTAGAGCAATAAAGTTAGGTTGCCTGAATTCTAGATTAAATTATCTAACAGCATGCATTTATAGATTTTGTATCTAGATACAAACAAAAAAGTTCAACTTTTTGAATTTTAGCTCCCAGATGCTGCACGGTTTCTTCGATATCTCCTAAACCAGTTGACCTAGAGCAATAAAGTTAAGTTGCCTGAATTCTAGATTAAATTATCTAACAACGTGCATTTATAGATTTTGTATCTAGATACAAACAAAAAAGTTCAACTTTTTGAATTTTAGCTCCCAGATGCTGCAAGGTTTCTTCGATATCTCCTAAACCAGTTGACCTAGAGCAATAAAGTTAAGTTGCCTGAATTCTAGATTAAATTATCTAACAACGTGCATTTATAGATTTTGTATCTAAATACAAACAAAAAAGTTCAACTTTTTGAATTTTAGCTCCCAGATGCTGCACGGTTTCTTCGATATCTCCTAAACCAGTTGACCTAGAGCAATAAAGTTAAGTTGCCTGAATTCTAGATTAAATTATCTACAACGTGCATTTATAGATTTTGTATCTAGATACAAACAAAAAAGTTCAACTTTTTGAATTTTAGCTCCCAGATGCTGCACGGTTTCTTCGATATCTCCTAAACCAGTTGACCTAGAGCAATAAAGTTAAGTTGCCTGAATTCTAGATTAAATTATCTAACAACGTGCATTTATAGATTTTGTATCTAGACACAAACAAAAAAGTTCAACTTTTTGAATTTTAGCTTCCAGATGCTGCACGTTTTCTTCGATATCTCCTAAACCAGTTGACCTAGAGCAATAAAGTTAAGTTGCCTGAATTCTAGATTAAATTATCTAACAACGTGCATTTATAGATTTTGTATCTAGATACAAACAAAAAAGTTCAACTTTTTGAATTTTAGCTCCCAGATGCTGCACGGTTTCTTCGATATCTCCTAAACCAGTTGACCTAGAGCAATAAAGTTAAGTTGCCTGAATTCTAGATTAAATTATCTAACAACATGCATTTATAGATTTTGTATCTAGATACAAACAAAAAAGTTCAACTTTTTGAATTTTAGCTCCCAGATGCTGCACGGTTTCTTCGATATCTCCTAAACCAGTTGACCTAGAGCAATAAAGTTAAGTTGCCTGAATTCTAGATTAAATTATCTAACAACGTGCATTTATAGATTTTGTATCTAGATACAAACAAAAAAGTTCAAGTTTTTGAATTTTAGCTCCCAGATGCTGCACGGTTTCTTCGATATCTCCTAAACCAGTTGACCTAGAGCAATAAAGTTAAGTTGCCTGAATTCTAGATTAAATTATCTAACAACGTGCATTTATAGATTTTGTATCTAGACACAAACAAAAAAGTTCAACTTTTTGAATTTTAGCTCCCAGATGCTGCACGGTTTCTTCGATATCTCCTAAACCAGTTGACCTAGAGCAATAAAGTTAGGTTGCCTGAATTCTAGATTAAATTATCTAACAGCATGCATTTATAGATTTTGTATCTAGATACAAACAAAAAAGTTCAACTTTTTGAATTTTAGCTCCCAGATGCTGCACGGTTTCTTCGATATCTCCTAAACCAGTTGACCTAGAGCAATAAAGTTAAGTTGCCTGAATTCTAGATTAAATTATCTAACAACGTGCATTTATAGATTTTGTATCTAGATACAAACAAAAAAGTTCAACTTTTTGAATTTTAGCTCCCAGATGCTGCACGGTTTCTTCGATATCTCCTAGACCAGTTGACCTAGAGCAATAAAGTTAAGTTGCCTGAATTTTAGATTAAATTATCTAACAACGTGCATTTATAGATTTCGTATCTAGATACAAACAAAAAAGTTCAACTTTTTGAATTTTAGCTCCCAGATGCTGCACGGTTTCTTCGATATCTCCTAAACCAGTTGACCTAGAGCAATAAAGTTAAGTTGCCTGAATTTTAGATTAAATTATCTAACAACGTGCATTTATAGATTTCGTATCTAGATACAAAAAAAAAAGTTCAACTTTTTGAATTTTAGCTCCCAGATGCTGCACGGTTTCTTCGATATCTCATAAACCAGTTGACCTAGAGCAATAAAGTTAAGTTGCCTGAATTCTAGATTAAATTATCTAACAACGTGCATTTATAGATTTTGTATCTAGATACAAACAAAAAAGTTCAAATTTTTGAATTTTAGCTCCCAGATGCTGCACGGTTTCTTCGATATCTCCTAAACCAGTTGACCTAGAGCAATAAAGTTAAGTTGCCTGAATTCTAGATTAAATTATCTAACAACGTGCATTTATAGATTTTGTATCTAGATACAAACAAAAAAGTTCAACTTTTTGAATTTTAGCTCCCAGATGCTGCACGGTTTCTTCGATATCTCCTAAACCAGTTGACCTAGAGCAATAAAGTTAAGTTGCCTGAATTCTAGATTAAATTATCTAACAACGTGCATTTATAGATTTTGTATCTAGATACAAACAAAAAAGTTCAACTTTTTGAATTTTAGCTCCCAGATGCTGCACGGTTTCTTCGATATCTCCTAAACCAGTTGACCTAGACCAATAAAGTTAAGTTGCCTGAATTCTAGATTAAATTATCTAACAACGTGCATTTATAGATTTTGTATCTAGATACAAACAAAAAAGTTCAAGTTTTTGAATTTTAGCTCCCAGATGCTGCACGGTTTCTTCGATATCTCCTAAACCAGTTGACCTAGAGCAATAAAGTTAAGTTGCCTGAATTCTAGATTAAATTATCTAACAACGTGCATTTATAGATTTTGTATCTAGATACAAACAAAAAAGTTCAACTTTTTGAATTTTAGCTCCCAGATGCTGCACGGTTTCTTCGATATCTCCTAAACCAGTTGACCTAGAGCAATAAAGTTAAGTTGCCTGAATTCTAGATTAAATTATCTAACAACGTGCATTTATAGATTTTGTATCTAGATACAAACAAAAAAGTTCAACTTTTTGAATTTTAGCTCCCAGATGCTGCACGGTTTCTTCGATATCTCCTAAACCAGTTGACCTAGACCAATAAAGTTAAGATGCCTGAATTCTAGATTAAATTATCTAACAACGTGCATTTATAGATTTTGTATCTAGATACAAACAAAAAAGTTCAAGTTTTTGAATTTTAGCTCCCAGATGCTGCACGGTTTCTTCGATATCTCCTAAACCAGTTGACCTAGAGCAATAAAGTTAAGTTGCCTGAATTCTAGATTAAATTATCTAACAACGTGCATTTATAGATTTTGTATCTAGATACAAACAAAAAGTTCAACTTTTTGAATTTTAGCTCCCAGATGCTGCACGGTTTCTTCGATATCTCCTAAACCAGTTGACCTAGAGCAATAAAGTTAACTTGCCTGAATTCTAGATTAAATTATCTAACAACGTGCATTTATAGATTTTGTATCTAGATACAAACAAAAAAGTTCAACTTTTTGAATTTTAGCTCCCAGATGCTGCACGGTTTCTTCGATATCTCCTAAACCAGTTGACCTAGACCAATAAAGTTAAGTTGCCTGAATTCTAGATTAAATTATATAACAACGTGCATTTATAGATTTTGTATCTAGATACAAACAAAAAAGTTCAACTTTTTGAATTTTAGCTCCCAGATGCTGCACGGTTTCTTCGATATCTCCTAAACCAGTTGACCTAGAGCAATAAAGTTAAGTTGCCTGAATTCTAGATTAAATTATCTAACAACGTGCATTTATAGATTTTGTATCTGGATACAAACAAAAAAGTTCAACTTTTTGAATTTTAGCTCCCAGATGCTGCGCGGTTTCTTCGATATCTCCTAAACCAGTTGACCTAGAGCAATAAAGTTAAGTTGCCTGAATTCTAGATTAAATTATCTAACAACGTGCATTTATAGATTTTGTATCTAGATACAAACAAAAAAGTTCAACTTTTTGAATTTTAGCTCCCAGATGCTGCACGGTTTCTTCGATATCTCCTAAACCAGTTGACCTAGAGCAATAAAGTTAAGTTGCCTGAATTCTAGATTAAATTATCTAACAACATGCATTTATAGATTTTGTATCTAGATACAAACAAAAAAGTTCAACTTTTTGAATTTTAGCTCCCAGATGCTGCACGGTTTCTTCGATATCTCCTAAACCAGTTCAACTTTTTGAATTTTAGCTCCCAGATGCTGCACGGTTTCTTCGATATCTCCTAAACCAGTTGACCTAGAGCAATAAAGTTAAGTTGCCTGAATTCTAGATTAAATTATCTAACAACGTGCATTTATAGATTTTGTATCTAGATACAAACAAAAAAGTTCAACTTTTTGAATTTTAGCTCCCAGATGTTGCACGGTTTCTTCGATATCTCCTAAACCAGTTGACCTAGAGCAATAAAGTTAAGTTGCCTGAATTCTAGATTAAATTATCTAACAACGTGCATTTATAGATTTTGTATCTAGATACAAACAAAAAAGTTGAACTTTTTGAATTTTAGCTCCCAGATGCTGCACGGTTTCTTCGATATCTCCTAAACCAGTTGACCTACAGCAATAAAGTTAAGTTGCCTGAATTCTAGATTAAATTATCTAACAACGTGCATTTATAGATTTTGTATCTAGATACAAACAAAAAAGTTCAACTTTTTGAATTTTAGCTCCCAGATGCTGCACGGTTTCTTCGATATCTCTTAAACCAGTTGACCTAGAGCAATAAAGTTAAGTTGCCTGAATTCTAGATTAAATTATCTAACAACGTGCATTTATAGATTTTGTATCTAGATACAAACAAAAAAGTTCAACTTTTTGAATTTTAGCTCCCAGATGTTGCACGGTTTCTTCGATATCTCCTAAACCAGTTGACCTAGAGCAATAAAGTTAAGTTGCCTGCATTCTAGATTAAATTATCTAACAACGTGCATTTATAGATTTTGTATCTAGATACAAACAAAAAAGTTCAACTTTTTGAATTTTAGCTCCCAGATGCTGCACGGTTTCTTCGATAACTCCTAAACCAGTTGACCTAGAGCAATAAAGTTAAGTTGCCTGAATTCTAGATTAAATTATCTAACAACGTGCATTTATAGATTTTGTATCTAGATACAAACAAAAAAGTTCAACTTTTTGAATTTTAGCTCCCAGATGCTGCACGGTTTCTTCGATATCTCCTAAACCAGTTGACCTAGAGCAATTAAGTTAAGTTGCCTGAATTCTAGATTAAATTATCTAACAACGTGCATTTATAGATTTTGTATCTAGATACAAACAAAAAAGTTCAACTTTTTGAATTTTAGCTCCCAGATACTGCACGGTTTCTTCGATATCTCCTAAACCAGTTGACCTAGAGCAATAAAGTTAAGTTGCCTGAATTCTAGATTAAATTATCTAACAACGTGCATTTATAGATTTTGTATCTAGATACAAACAAAAAAGTTCAAGTTTTTGAATTTTAGCTCCCAGATGCTGCACGGTTTCTTCGATATCTCCTAAACCAGTTGACCTAGAGCAATAAAGTTAAGTTGCCTGAATTCTAGATTAAATTATCTAACAACGTGCATTTATAGATTTTGTATCTAGATACAAACAAAAAAGTTCAACTTTTTGAGTTTTAGCTCCCAGATGCTGCACGGTTTCTTCGATATCTCCTAAACCAGTTGACCTAGAGCAACAAAGTTAAGTTGCCTGAATTCTAGATTAAATTATCTAACAACGTGCATTTATAGATTTTGTATCTAGATACAAACAAAAAAGTTCAACTTTTTGAATTTTAGCTCCCAGATGCTGCACGGTTTCTTCGATATCTCCTAAACCAGTTGACCTAGAGCAATAAAGTTAAGTTGCCTGAATTCTAGATTAAATTATCTAACAACGTGCATTTATAGATTTTGTATCTAGATACAAACAAAAATGTTCAAGTTTTTGAATTTTAGCTCCCAGATGCTGCACGGTTTCTTCGATATCTCCTAAACCAGTTGACCTAGAACAATAAAGTTAAGTTGCCTGAATTCTAGATTAAATTATCTAACAACGTGCATTTATAGATTTTGTATCTAGATACAAACAAAAAAGTTCAACTTTTTGAATTTTAGCTCCCAGATGCTGCACGATTTCTTCGATATCTCCTAAACCAGTTGACCTAGAGCAATAAAGTTAAGTTGCCTGAATTCTATATTAAATTATCTATCAACGTGCATTTATAGATTTTGTATCTAGATACAAACAAAAAAGTTCAACTTTTTGAATTTTAGCTCCCAGATGCTGCACGGTTTCTTCGATATCTCATAAACCAGTTGACCTAGAGCAATAAAGTTAAGTTGCCTAAATTCTAGATTAAATTATCTAACAACGTGCATTTATAGATTTTGTATCTAGATACAAACAAAAAAGTTCAACTTTTTGAATTTTAGCTCCCAGATGCTGCACGGTTTCTTTGATATCTCCTAAACCAGTTGACCTAGAGCATTAAAATTAAGTTGCCTGAATTCTAGATTCAATTATCTAACAACGTGCATTTATAGATTTTGTATCTAGATACAAACAAAAAAGTTCAACTTTTTGAATTTTAGCTCCCAGATGCTGCACGGTTTCTTCGATATCTCCTCAACGAGTTGACCTAGAGCAATAAAGTTAAGTTGCCTGAATTCTAGATTAAATTATCTAACAACGTGCATTTATAGATTTTGTATCTAGATACAAACAAAAAAGTTCAACTTTTTGAATTTTAGCTCCCAGATGCTGCACGGTTTCTTTGATATCTCCTAAACCAGTTGACCTAGAGCAATAAAAGTAAGTTGCCTGAATTCTAGATTAAATTATCTAACAACGTGCATTTATAGATTTTGTATCTAGATACAAACAAAAAAGTTCAACTTTTTGAATTTTAGCTCCCAGATGCTGCACGGTTTCTTCGATATCTCCTAAACCAGTTGACCTAGAGCAATAAAGTTAAGTTTCCTGAATTCTAGATTAAATTATCTAACAACGTGCATTTATAGATTTTGTATCTAGATACAAACAAAAAACTTCAACTTTTTGAATTTTAGCTCCCAGATGCTGCACGGTTTCCTCGATATCTCCTAAACCAGTTGACCTAGAGCAATAAAGTTAAGTTGCCTGAATTCTAGATTAAATTATCTAACAACGTGCATTTATAGATTTTATATCTAGATACAAACAAAAAAGTTAAACTTTTTGAATTTTAGCTCCCAGATGCTGCACGGTTTCTTCGATATCTCCTCAACGAGTTGACCTAGAGCAATAAAGTTAAGTTGCCTGAATTCTAGATTAAATTATCTAACAACGTGCATTTATAGATTTTGTATCTAGATACAAACAAAAAAGTTCAACTTTTTGAATTTTAGCTCCCAGATGCTGCACTGTTTCTTCGATATCTCCTAAACCAGTTGAAATAGAGCTATAAAGTTAAGTTGCCTGAATTCTAGATTAAATTATCTAACAACGTGCATTTATAGATTTTGTATCTAGATACAAACAAAAAAGTTCAACTTTTTGAATTTTAGCTCCCAGATGCTGCACGGTTTCTTCGATATCTCCTAAACCAGTTGACCTAGAGCAATAAAGTTAAGTTGCCTGAATTCTAGATTAAATTATCTAACAACGTGCATTTATAGATTTTGTATCTAGATACAAACAAAAAAGTTCAACTTTTTGAATTTTAGCTCCCAGATGCTGCACGGTTTCCTCGATATCTCCTAAACCAGTTGACCTAGAGCTATAAAGTTAAGTTGCCTGAATTCTAGATTAAATTATCTAACAACGTGCATTTATAGATTTTATATCTAGATACAAACAAAAAAGTTAAACTTTTTGAATTTTAGCTCCCAGATGCTGCACGGTTTCTTCGATATCTCCTAAACCAGTTGACCTAGAGCATTAAAATTAAGTTGCCTGAATTCTAGATTCAATTATCTAACAACGTGCATTTATAGATTTTGTATCTAGATACAAACAAAAAAGTTCAACTTTTTGAATTTTAGCTCCCAGATACTGCACGGTTTCTTCGATATCTCCTAAACCAGTTGACCTAGAGCAATAAAGTTAAGTTGCCTGAATTCTAGATTAAATTATCTAACAACGTGCATTTATAGATTTTGTATCTAGATACAAACAAAAAAGTTCAACTTTTTGAATTTTAGCTCCCAGATGCTGCACGGTTTCTTCGATATCTCCTAAACCAGTTGACCTAGAGCAATAAAGTTAAGTTGCCTGAATTCTAGATTAAATTATCTAACAACGTGCATTTATAGATTTTGTATCTACATACAAACAAAAAAGTTCAACTTTTTGAATTTCAGCTCCCAGATGCTGCACGGTTTCTTCGATATCTCCTAAACCAGTTGACCTAGAGCAATAAAGTTAAGTCGCCTGAGTTCTAGATTAAATTATTTAACAACGAGCATTTATAGATTTTGTATCTAGATACAAACAAAAAAGTTCAACTTTTTGAATTTTAGCTCCCAGATGCTGCACGGTTTCTTCGATATCTCCTAAGCCAGTTGACCTAGAGCAATAAAGTTAAGTTGCCTGAATTCTAGATTAAATTATCTAACAACGTGCATTTATAGATTTTGTATCTAGATACAAACAAAAAAGTTCACCTTTTTGAATTTTAGCTCCCAGATGCTGCACGGTTTCTTCGATATCTCCCAAACCAGTTGACCTACAGCGATATAATTAATTTTCCTGAATTCTAGATTCAATTATCTAACAACGTGCATTTATAGATTTTGTATCTAGATACAAACAAAAAAGTTAAACTTTTTGAATTTTAGCTCCCAGATGCTGCACGGTTTCTTCGATATCTCCTAAATCAGTTGACCTAGAGCAATAAAGTTAAGTTGCCTGAATTCTAGATTAAATTATCTAACAACGTGCATTTATAGATTTTGTATCTAGATACAAACAAAAAAGTTCAACTTTTTGAATTTTATCTCCCAGATGCTGCACGGTTTCTTCGATATCTCCTAAACCAGTTGACATAGACCAATAAAGTTAAGTTGCCTGAATTCTAGATTAAATTATCTAACAACGTGCATTTATAGATTTTGTATCTAGATACAAACAAAAAAGTTCAACTTTTTGAATTTTAGCTCCCAGATGCTGCACGGTTTCTTCGATATCTCCTAAACCAGTTGACCTAGAGCAATAAAGTTAAGTTGCCTGAATTCTATATTAAATTATCTAACAACGTGCATTTATAGATTTTGTATCTAGATACAAACAAAAAAGTTCAACTTTTTGAGTTTTAGCTCCCAGATGCTGCACGGTTTCTTCGATATCTCCTAAACCAGTTGACCTAGAGCAACAAAGTTAAGTTGCCTGAATTCTAGATTAAATTATCTAACAACGTGCATTTATAGATTTTGTATCTAGATACAAACAAAAAAGTTCAACTTTTTGAATTTTAGCTCCCAGATGCTGCACGGTTTCTTCGATATCTCCTAAACCAGTTGACCTAGAGCAATAAAGTTAAGTTGCCTGAATTCTAGATTAAATTATCTAACAACGTGCATTTATAGATTTTGTATCTAGATACAAACAAAAATGTTCAAGTTTTTGAATTTTAGCTCCCAGATGCTGCTCGGTTTCTTCGATATCTCCTAAACCAGTTGACCTAGAACAATAAATAAAGTTAAGTTGCCTGAATTCTAGATTAAATTATCTAACAACGTGCATTTATAGATTTTGTATCTAGATACAAACAAAAAAGTTCAACTTTTTGAATTTTAGCTCCCAGATGCTGCACGGTTTCTTCGATATCTCCTAAACCAGTTGACCTAGAGCAATAAAGTTAAGTTGCCTGAATTCTATATTAAATTATCTAACAACGTGCATTTATAGATTTTGTATCTAGATACAAACAAAAAAGTTCAACTTTTTGAATTTTAGCTCGCAGATGCTGCACGGTTTCTTCGATATCTCATAAACCAGTTGACCTAGAGCAATAAAGTTAAGTTGCCTAAATTCTAGATTAAATTATCTAACAACGTGCATTTATAGATTTTGTATCTAGATACAAACAAAAAAGTTCAACTTTTTGAATTTTAGCTCCCAGATGCTGCACGGTTTCTTTGATATCTCCTAAACCAGTTGACCTAGAGCAATAAAAGTAAGTTGCCTGAATTCTAGATTAAATTATCTAACAACGTGCATTTATAGATTTTGTATCTAGATACAAACAAAAAAGTTCAACTTTTTGAATTTTAGCTCCCAGATGCTGCACGGTTTCTTCGATATCTCCTAAACCAGTTAACCTAGAGCAATAAAGTTAAGTTTCCTGAATTCTAGATTAAATTATCTAACAACGTGCATTTATAGATTTTGTATCTAGATACAAACAAAAAAGTTCAACTTTAGCTCCCAGATGCTGCACGGTTTCTTCGATATCTCCTAAACCAGTTGACCTAGAGCAATAAAGTTAAGTTGCCTGAATTCTAGATTAAATTATCTAACAACGTGCATTTATAGATTTTGTATCTAGATACAAACAAAAAAGTTCAACTTTTTGAATTTTAGCTCCCAGATGCTGCACGGTTTCTTCGATATCTCCTAAACCAGTTGACCTAGAGCAATAAAGTTAAGTTACCTGAATTCTAGATTAAATTATCTAACAACGTGCATTTATAGATTTTGTATCTAGATACAAACAAAAAAGTTCAACTTTTTGAATTTTAGCTCCCAGATGCTGCACGGTTTCTTCGATATCTCCTAAACCAGTTGACCTAGAGCAATAAAGTTAAGTTGCCTGAATTCTAGATTAAATTATCTAACAACGTGCATTTATAGATTTTGTATCTAGATACAAACAAAAAAGTTCAACTTTTTTGAATTTTAGCTCCCAGATGCTGCACGGTTTCTTCGATATCTCCTCAACCAGTTGACCTAGAGCAATAAAGTTAAATTGCCTGAATTCTAGATTAAATTATCTAACAACGTGCATTTATAGATTTTGTATCTAGATACAAACAAAAAAGTTCAACTTTTTGAATTTTAGCTCCCAGATGCTGCACTGTTTCTTCGATATCTCCTAAACCAGTTGACCTAGAGCTATAAAGTTAAGTTGCCTGAATTCTAGATTAAATTATCTAACAGCGTGCATTTATAGATTTTGTATCTAGATACAAACAAAAAAGTTCAACTTTTTGAATTTTAGCTCCCAGATGCTGCACGGTTTCTTCGATATCTCCTAAACCAGTTGACCTAGAGCAATAAAGTTAAGTTGCCTGAATTCTAGATTAAATTATCTAACAACGTGCATTTATAGATTTTGTATCTAGATACAAACAAAAAAGTTCAACTTTTTGAATTTTAGCTCCCAGATGCTGCACGGTTTCCTCGATATCTCCTAAACCAGTTGACCTAGAGCTATAAAGTTAAGTTGCCTGAATTCTAGATTAAATTATCTAACAACGTGCATTTATAGATTTTATATCTAGATACAAACAAAAAAGTTAAACTTTTTGAATTTTAGCTCCCAGATGCTGCACGGTTTCTTCGATATCTCCTAAACCAGTTGACCTAGAGCATTAAAATTAAGTTGCCTGAATTCTAGATTCAATTATCTAACAACGTGCATTTATAGATTTTGTATCTAGATACAAACAAAAAAGTTCAACTTTTTGAATTTTAGCTCCCAGATGCTGCACGGTTTCTTCGATATCTCCTAAGCCAGTTGACCTAGAGCAATAAAGATAAGTTGCCTGAATTGTAGATTAAATTATCTAACAACGTGCATTTATAGATTTTGTATCTAGATACAAACAAAAAAGTTCAACTTTTTGAATTTTAGCTCCCAGATACTGCACGGTTTCTTCGATATCTCCTAAACCAGTTGACCAAGAGTAATAAAGTTAAGTTGCCTGAATTCTAGATTAAATTATCTAACAACGTGCATTTATAGATTTTGTATCTAGATACAAACAAAAAAGTTCAACTTTTTGAATTTTAGCTCCCAGATGCTGCACGGTTTCTTCGATATCTCCTAAACCAGTTGACCTAGAGCAATAAAGTTAAGTTGCCTGAATTCTAGATTAAATTATCTAACAACGTGCATTTATAGATTTTGTATCTAGATACAAACAAAAAAGTTCAACTTTTTGAATTTCAGCTCCCAGATGCTGCACGGTTTCTTCGATATCTCCTAAACCAGTTGACCTAGAGCAATAAAGTTAAGTTGCCTGAGTTCTAGATTAAATTATCTAACAACGTGCATTTATAGATTTTGTATCTAGATACAAACAAAAAAGTTCAACTTTTTGAATTTTAGCTCCCAGATGCTGCACGGTTTCTTCGATATCTCCTAAGCCAGTTGACCTAGAGCAATAAAGTTAAGTTGCCTGAATTCTAGATTAAATTATCTAACAACGTGCATTTATAGATTTTGTATCTAGATACAAACAAAAAAGTTCACCTTTTTGAATTTTAGCTCCCAGATGCTGCACGGTTTCTTCGATATCTCCCAAACCAGTTGACCTACAGCGATATAATTAATTTTCCTGAATTCTAGATTCAATTATCTAACAACGTGCATTTATAGATTTTGTATCTAGATACAAACAAAAAAGTTAAACTTTTTGAATTTTAGCTCCCAGATGCTGCACGGTTTCTTCGATATCTCCTAAACCAGTTGACCTAGAGCAATAAAGTTAAGTTGCCTGAATTCTAGATTAAATTATCTAACAACGTGCATTTATAGATTTTGTATCTAGATACAAACAAAAAAGTTCAACTTTTTGAATTTTATCTCCCAGATGCTGCACGGTTTCTTCGATATCTCCTAAACCAGTTGACATAGACCAATAAAGTTAAGTTGCCTGAATTCTAGATTAAATTATCTAACAACGTGCATTTATAGATTTTGTATCTAGATACAAACAAAAAAGTTCAACTTTTTGAATTTTAGCTCCCAGATGCTGCACGGTTTCTTCGATATCTCCTAAACCAGTTGACCTAGAGCAATAAAGTTAAGTTGCCTGAATTCTAGATTAAATTATCTAACAACGTGCATTTATAGATTTTGTATCTAGATACAAACAAAAAAGTTCAACTTTTTGAATTTTAGCTCCCAGATGCTGCACGGTTTCTTCGATATCTCCTAAACCAGTTGACCTACAGCAATAAAGTTAAGTTGCCTGAATTCTAGATTAAATTATCTAACAACGTGCATTTATAGATTTTGTATCTAGATACAAACAAAAAAGTTCAACTTTTTGAATTTTAGCTCCCAGATGCTGCATGGTTTCTTCGATATCTCCTAAACCAGTTGACCTAGAGCAATAAAGTTAAGTCGCCTGAATTCTAGATTAAATTATCTAACAACGTGCATTTATAGATTTTGTATCTAGATTCAAACAAAAAAGTTCAACTTTTTGAATTTTAGCTCCCAGATGCTGCACGGTTTCTTCGATATCTCCTAAACCAGTTGACCTACAGCAATAAAGTTAAGTTGCCTGAATTCTAGATTAAATTATCTAACAACGTGCATTTATAGATTTTGTATCTAGATACAAACAAAAAAGTTCAACTTTTTGAATTTTAGCTCCCAGATGCTGCACGGTTTCTTCGATATCTCCTAAACCAGTTGACCTAGAGCAATAAAGTTAAGTTGCCTGAATTCTAGATTAAATTATCTAACAACGTGCATTTATAGATTTTGTATCTAGATACAAACAAAAAAGTTCAACTTTTTGAATTTTAGCTCCCAGATGCTGCACGGTTTCTTCGATATCTCCTAAACCAGTTGACCTACAGCAATAAAGTTAAGTTGCCTGAATTCTAGATTAAATTATCTAACAACGTGCATTTATAGATTTTGTATCTAGATACAAACAAAAAAGTTCAAGTTTTTGAATTTTAGCTCCCAGATGCTGCACGGTTTCTTCGATATCTCCTAAACCAGTTGACCTAGAGCAATAAAGTTAAGTTGCCTGAATTCTAGATTAAATTATCTAACAACGTGCATTTATAGATTTTGTATCTAGATACAAACAAAAAAGTTCAACTTTTTGAATTTTAGCTCCCAGATGCTGCCCGGTTTCTTCGATATCTCCTAAACCAGTTGACCTAGAGCAATAAAGTTAAGTTGCCTGAATTCTAGATTAATTTATCTAACAACGTGCATTTATAGATTTTGTATCTAGATACAAACAAAAAAGTTCAACTTTTTGAATTTTAGCTCCCAGATGCTGCACGGTTTCTTCGATATCTCCTAAACCAGTTGACCTAGAGCAATAAAGTTAAGTTGCCTGAATTCTAGATTAAATTATCTAACAACGTGCATTTATAGATTTTGTATCTAGATACAAACAAAAAAGTTCAAGTTTTTGAATTTTAGCTCCCAGATGCTGCACGGTTTCTTCGATATCTCCTAAACCAGTTGACCTACAGCAATAAAGTTAAGTTGCCTGAATTCTAGATTAAATTATCTAACAACGTGCATTTATAGATTTTGTATCTAGATACAAACAAAAAAGTTCAACTTTTTGAATTTTATCTCCCAGATGCTGCACGGTTTCTTCGATATCTCCTAAACCAGTTGACCTAGAGCAATAAAGTTAAGTTGCCTGAATTCTAGATTAAATTATCTAACAACGTGCATTTATAGATTTTGTATCTAGATACAAACAAAAAAGTTCAACTTTTTGAATTTTAGCTCCCAGATGCTGCACGGTTTCTTCGATATCTCCTAAACCAGTTGACCTAGAGCAATAAAGTTAAGTTGCCTGAATTCTAGATTAAATTATCTAACAACGTGCATTTATAGATTTTGTATCTAGATACAAACAAAAAAGTTCAACTTTTTGAATTTTAGCTCCCAGATGCTGCACGGTTTCTTCGATATCTCCTAAACCAGTTGACCTACAGCAATAAAGTTAAGTTGCCTGAATTCTAGATTAAATTATCTAACAACGTGCATTTATAGATTTTGTATCTAGATACAAACAAAAAAGTTCAACTTTTTGAATTTTAGCTCCCAGATGCTGCATGGTTTCTTCGATATCTCCTAAACCAGTTGACCTAGAGCAATAAAGTTAAGTCGCCTGAATTCTAGATTAAATTATCTAACAACGTGCATTTATAGATTTTGTATCTAGATTCAAACAAAAAAGTTCAACTTTTTGAATTTTAGCTCCCAGATGCTGCACGGTTTCTTCGATATCTCCTAAACCAGTTGACCTACAGCAATAAAGTTAAGTTGCCTGAATTCTAGATTAAATTATCTAACAACGTGCATTTATAGATTTTGTATCTAGATACAAACAAAAAAGTTCAACTTTTTGAATTTTAGCTCCCAGATGCTGCACGGTTTCTTCGATATCTCCTAAACCAGTTGACCTAGAGCAATAAAGTTAAGTTGCCTGAATTCTAGATTAAATTATCTAACAACGTGCATTTATAGATTTTGTATCTAGATACAAACAAAAAAGTTCAACTTTTTGAATTTTAGCTCCCAGATGCTGCACGGTTTCTTCGATATCTCCTAAACCAGTTGACCTACAGCAATAAAGTTAAGTTGCCTGAATTCTAGATTAAATTATCTAACAACGTGCATTTATAGATTTTGTATCTAGATACAAACAAAAAAGTTCAAGTTTTTGAATTTTAGCTCCCAGATGCTGCACGGTTTCTTCGATATCTCCTAAACCAGTTGACCTAGAGCAATAAAGTTAAGTTGCCTGAATTCTAGATTAAATTATCTAACAACGTGCATTTATAGATTTTGTATCTAGATACAAACAAAAAAGTTCAACTTTTTGAATTTTAGCTCCCAGATGCTGCCCGGTTTCTTCGATATCTCCTAAACCAGTTGACCTAGAGCAATAAAGTTAAGTTGCCTGAATTCTAGATTAATTTATCTAACAACGTGCATTTATAGATTTTGTATCTAGATACAAACAAAAAAGTTCAACTTTTTGAATTTTAGCTCCCAGATGCTGCACGGTTTCTTCGATATCTCCTAAACCAGTTGACCTAGAGCAATAAAGTTAAGTTGCCTGAATTCTAGATTAAATTATCTAACAACGTGCATTTATAGATTTTGTATCTAGATACAAACAAAAAAGTTCAAGTTTTTGAATTTTAGCTCCCAGATGCTGCACGGTTTCTTCGATATCTCCTAAACCAGTTGACCTACAGCAATAAAGTTAAGTTGCCTGAATTCTAGATTAAATTATCTAACAACGTGCATTTATAGATTTTGTATCTAGATACAAACAAAAAAGTTCAACTTTTTGAATTTTAGCTCCCAGATGCTGCACGGTTTCTTCGATATCTCCTAAACCAGTTGACCTAGAGCAATAAAGTTAAGTTGCCTGAATTCTAGATTAAATTATCTAACAACGTGCATTTATAGATTTTGTATCTAGATACAAACAAAAAAGTTCAACTTTTTGAATTTTAGCTCCCAGATGCTGCACGGTTTCTTCGATATCTCCTAAACCAGTTGACCTAGAGCAATAAAGTTAAGTTGCCTGAATTCTAGATTAAATTATCTAACAACGTGCATTTATAGATTTTGTATAAACAAAAAAGTTCAACTTTTTGAATTTTAGCTCCCAGATGCTGCACGGTTTCTTCGATATCTCCTAAACCAGTTGACCTAGAGCAATAAAGTTAAGTTGCCTGAATTCTAGATTAAATTATGTAACAACGTGCATTTATAGATTTTGTATCTAGATACAAACAAAAAAGTTCAACTTTTTGAATTCTAGCTCCCAGATGCTGCACGGTTTCTTCGATATCTCCTAAACCAGTTGACCTAGAGCAATAAAGTTAAGTTGCCTGAATTCTAGATTAAATTATCTAACAACGTGCATTTATAGATTTTGTATCTAGATACAAACAAAAAAAGTTCAACTTTTTGAATTTTAGCTCCCAGATGCTGCACGGTTTCTTCGATATCTCCTAAACCAGTTGACCTAGAGCAATAAAGTTAAGTTGCCTGAATTCTAGATTAAATTATCTAACAACGTGCATTTATAGATTTTGTATCTAGATACAAACAAAAAAGTTCAACTTTTTGAATTTTAGCTCCCAGATGCTGCACGGTTTCTTCGATATCTCCTAAACCAGTTGACCTACAGCAATAAAGTTAAGTTGCCTGAATTCTAGATTAAATTATCTAACAACGTGCATTTATAGATTTTGTATTTAGATACAAACAAAAAAGTTCAACTTTTTGAATTTTAGCTCCCAGATGCTGCACGGTTTCTTCGATATCTCCTAAACCAGTTGACCAAGAGCAATAAAGTTAAGTTGCCTGAATTCTAGATTAAATTATCTAACAACGTGCATTTATAGATTTTGTATCTAGATACAAACAAAAAAGTTCAACTTTTTGAATTCTAGCTCCCAGATGCTGCACGGTTTCTTCGATATCTCCTAAACCAGTTGACCTAGAGCAATAAAGTTAAGTTGCCTGAATTCTAGATTAAATTATCTAACAACGTGCATTTATAGATTTTGTATCTAGATACAAACAAAAAAAGTTCAACTTTTTGAATTTTAGCTCCCAGATGCTGCACGGTTTCTTCGATATCTCCTAAACCAGTTGACCTAGAGCAATAAAGTTAAGTTGCCTGAATTCTAGATTAAATTATCTAACAACCTGCATTTATAGATTTTGTATCTAGATACAAACAAAAAAGTTCAACTTTTTGAATTTTAGCTCCCAGATGCTGCACGGTTTCTTCGATATCTCCTAAACCAGTTGACCTACAGCAATAAAGTTAAGTTGCCTGAATTCTAGATTAAATTATCTAACAACGTGCATTTATAGATTTTGTATCTAGATACAAACAAAAAAGTTAAACTTTTTGAATTTTAGCTCCCAGATGCTGCACGGTTTCTTCGATATCTCCCAAACCAGTTGACCTAGAGCAATAAAGTTAAGTTGCCTGAATTCTAGATTAAATTATCTAACAACGTGCATTTATAGATTTTGTATCTAGATACAAACAAAAAAGTTCAACTTTTTGAATTTTAGCTCCCAGATGCTGCACGGTTTCTTCGATATCTCCCAAACCAGTTGACCTAGAGCAATAAAGTTAAGTTGCCTGAATTCTAGATTAAATTATCTAACAACGTGCATTTATAGATTTTGTATCTAGATACAAACAAAAAAGTTCAACTTTTTGAATTTTAGCTCCCAGATGCTGCACGGTTTCTTCGATATCTCCCAAACCAGTTGACCTACAGCGATATAATTAATTTTCCTGAATTCTAGATTCAATTATCTAACAACGTGCATTTATAGATTTTGTATCTAGATACAAACAAAAAAGTTCAACTTTTTGAATTTTAGCTCCCAGATGCTGCACGCTTTCTTCGATGTCTCCTAAACCAGTTGACCTAGAGCAATAAAGTTAAGTTGCCTGAATTCTAGATTAAATTATCTAACAACGTGCATTTATAGATTTTGTATCTAGATACAAACAAAAAAGTTCAAGTTTTTGAATTTTAGCTCCCAGATGCTGCACGGTTTCTTCGATATCTCCTAAACCAGTTGACCTAGAGCAATAAAGTTAAGTTGCCTGAATTCTAGATTAAATTATCTAACAACGTGCATTTATAGATTTTGTATCTAGATACAAACAAAAAAGTTAAACTTTTTGAATTTTAGCTCCCAGATGCTGCACGGTTTCTTCGATATCTCCTAAACCAGTTGACCTACAGCAATAAAGTTAAGTTGCCTGAATTCTAGATTAAATTATCTAACAACGTGCATTTATAGATTTTGTATCTAGATACAAACAAAAAAGTTCAACTTTTTGAATTTTAGCTCCCAGATGCTGCACGGTTTCTTCGATATCTCCTAAACCAGTTGACCTACAGCAATAAAGTTAAGTTGCCTGAATTCTAGATTAAATTATCTAACAACGTGCATTTATAGATTTTGTATCTAGATACAAACAAAAAAGTTCAAGTTTTTGAATTTTAGCTCCCAGATGCTGCACGGTTTCTTCGACATCTCCTAAACCAGTTCACCTACAGCAATAAAGTTAAGTTGCCTGAATTCTAGATTAAATTATCTAACAACGTGCATTTATAGATTTTGTATCTAGATACAAACAAAAAAGTTCAACTTTTTGAATTTTAGCTCCCAGATGCTGCACGGTTTCTTCGATATCTCCTAAACCAGTTGACCTAGAGCAATAAAGGTAAGTTGCCTGAATTCTAGATTAAATTATCTAACAACGTGCATTTATAGATTTTGTATCTAGATACAAACAAAAAAGTTCAACTTTTTGAATTTTAGCTCCCAGATGCTGCACGGTTTCTTCGATATCTCCTAAACCAGTTGACCTAGAGCAATAAAGTTAAGTTGCCTGAATTCTAGATTAAATTATCTAACAACGTGCATTTATAGATTTTGTATAAACAAAAAAGTTCAACTTTTTGAATCTTAGCTCCCAGATGCTGCACGGTTTCTTCGATATCTCCTAAACCAGTTGACCTAGAGCAATAAAGTTAAGTTGCCTGAATTCTAGATTAAATTATCTAACAACGTGCATTTATAGATTTTGTATCTAGATACAAACAAAAAAGTTCAACTTTTTGAATTTTAGCTCCCAGATGCTGCACGGTTTCTTCGATATCTCCTAAACCAGTTGACCTACAGCAATAAAGTTAAGTTGCCTGAATTCTAGATTAAATTATCTAACAACGTGCATTTATAGATTTTGTATTTAGATACAAACAAAAAAGTTCAACTTTTTGAATTTTAGCTCCCAGATGCTGCACGGTTTCTTCGATATCTCCTAAACCAGTTGACCAAGAGCAATAAAGTTAAGTTGCCTGAATTCTAGATTAAATTATCTAACAACGTGCATTTATAGATTTTGTATCTAGATACAAACAAAAAAGTTCAACTTTTTGAATTCTAGCTCCCAGATGCTGCACGGTTTCTTCGATATCTCCTAAACCAGTTGACCTAGAGCAATAAAGTTAAGTTGCCTGAATTCTAGATTAAATTATCTAACAACGTGCATTTATAGATTTTGTATCTAGATACAAACAAAGAAGTTCAACTTTTTGAATTTTAGCTCCCAGATGCTGCACGGTTTCTTCGATATCTCCTAAACCAGTTGACCTAGAGCAATAAAGTTAAGTTGCCTGAATTCTAGATTAAATTATCTAACAACGTGCATTTATAGATTTTGTATCTAGATACAAACAAAAAAGTTCAACTTTTTGAATTTTAGCTCCCAGATGCTGCACGGTTTCTTCGATATCTCCTAAACCAGTTGACCTACAGCAATAAAGTTAAGTTGCCTGAATTCTAGATTAAATTATCTAACAACGTGCATTTATAGATTTTGTATCTAGATACAAACAAAAAAGTTCAACTTTTTGAATTTTAGCTCCCAGATGCTGCACGGTTTCTTCGATATCTCCTAAACCAGTTGACCTAGAGCAATAAAGTTAAGTTGCCTGAATTCTAGATTAAATTATCTAACAACGTGCATTTATAGATTTTGTATCTAGATACAAACAAAAAAGTTCAACTTTTTGAATTTTAGCTCCCAGATGCTGCACGGTTTCTTCGATATCTCCTAAACCAGTTGACCTAGAGCAATAAAGTTAAGTTGCCTGAATTCTAGATTAAATTATCTAACAACGTGCATTTATAGATTTTGTATCTAGATACAAACAAAAAAGTTCAACTTTTTGAATTTTAGCTCCCAGATGCTGCACGGTTTCTTCGATATCTCCTAAACCAGTTGACCTAGAGCAATAAAGTTAAGTTGCCTGAATTCTAGATTAAATTATCTAACAACGTGCATTTATAGATTTTGTATCTAGATACAAACAAAAAAGTTCAACTTTTTGAATTTTAGCTCCCAGATGCTGCACGGTTTCTTCGATATCTCCTAAACCAGTTGACCTAGAGCAATAAAGTTAAGTTGCCTGAATTCTAGATTAAATTATCTAACAACGTGCATTTATAGATTTTGTATCTAGATACAAACAAAAAAGTTCAACTTTTTGAATTTTAGCTCCCAGATGCTGCACGGTTTCTTCGATATCTCCTAAACCAGTTGACCTACAGCAATAAAGTTAAGTTGCCTGAATTCTAGATTAAATTATCTAACAACGTGCATTTATAGATTTTGTATCTAGATACAAACAAAAAAGTTCAACTTTTTGAATTTTAGCTCCCAGATGCTGCACGGTTTCTTCGATATCTCCTAGACCAGTTGACCTAGAGCAATAAAGTTAAGTTGCCTGAATTCCAGATTAAATTATCTAACAACGTGCATTTATAGATTTTGTATCTAGATACAAACAAAAAAGTTCAACTTTTTGAATTTTAGCTCCCAGATGCTGCACGGTTTCTTCGATATCTCCTAGACCAGTTGACCTAGAGCAATAAATTTAAGTTGCCTGAATTCTAGATTAAATTATCTAACAACGTGCATTTATAGATTTTGTATCTAGATACAAACAAAAAAGTTCACGTTTTTGAATTTTAGCTCCCAGATGCTGCTCGGTTTCTTCGATATCTCCCAAACCAGTTGACCTACAGCGATATAATTAATTTTCCTGAATTCTAGATTCAATTATCTAACAACGTGCATTTATAGATTTTGTATCTAGATACAAACAAAAAAGTTAAACTTTTTGAATTTTAGCTCCCAGATGCTGCACGGTTTCTTCGATATCTCCTAAACCAGTTGACCTAGAGCAATAAAGTTAAGTTGCCTGAATTCTAGATTAAATTATCTAACAACGTGCATTTATAGATTTTGTATCTAGATACAAACAAAAAAGTTCAAGTTTTTGAATTTTAGCTCCCAGATGCTGCACGGTTTCTTCGATATCTCCTAAACCAGTTGACCTAGAGCAATAAAGTTAAGTTGCCTGAATTCTAGATTAAATTATCTAACAACGTGCATTTATAGATTTTGTATCTAGATACAAACAAAAAAGTTCAACTTTTTGAATTTTAGCTCCCAGATGCTGCACGGTTTCTTCGATATCTCCTAAACCAGTTGACCTAGAGCAATAAAGTTAAGTTGCCTGAATTCTAGATTAAATTATCTAACAACGTGCATTTATAGATTTTGTATCTAGATACAAACAAAAAAGTTCAACTTTTTGAATTTTAGCTCCCAGATACTGCACGGTTTCTTCGATATCTCCTAAACCAGTTGATCTACAGCAATAAAGTTAAGTTGCCTGAATTCTAGATTAAATTATCTAACAATGTGCATTTATAGATTTTGTATCTAGATACAAACAAAAAAGTTCAAGTTTTTGAACTTTAGCTCCCAGATGCTGCACGGTTTCTTCGATATCTCCTAAACCAGTTGACCTACAGCAATAAAGTTAAGTTGCCTGAATTCTAGATTAAATTATCTAACAACGTGCATTTATAGATTTTGTATCTAGATACAAACAAAAAAGTTCAACTTTTTGAATTTTAGCTCCCAGATGCTGCACGGTTTCTTCGATATCTCCTAAACCAGTTGACCTAGAGCAATAAAGTTAAGTTGCCTGAATTCTAGATTAAATTATCTAACAACGTGCATTTATAGATTTTGTATCTAGATACAAACAAAAAAGTTCAACTTTTTGAATTTTAGCTCCCAGATGCTGCACGGTTTCTTCGATATCTCCTAAACCAGTTGACCTAGAGCAATAAAGTTAAGTTGCCTGAATTCTAGATTAAATTATCTAACAACGTGCATTTATAGATTTTGTATAAACAAAAAAGTTCAACTTTTTGAATTTTAGCCCCCAGATGCTGCACGGTTTCTTCGATATCTCCTAAACCAGTTGACCTAGAGCAATAAAGTTAAGTTGCCTGAATTCTAGATTAAATTATCTAACAACGTGCATTTATAGATTTTGTATCTAGATACAAACAAAAAAGTTCAAGTTTTTGAATTTTAGCTCCCAGATGCTGCACGGTTTCTTCGATATCTCCTAAACCAGTTGACCTACAGCAATAAAGTTAAGTTGCCTGAATTCTAGATTAAATTATCTAACAACGTGCATTTATAGATTTTGTATTTAGATACAAACAAAAAAGTTCAACTTTTTGAATTTTAGCTCCCAGATGCTGCACGGTTTCTTCGATATCTCCTAAACCAGTTGACCAAGAGCAATAAAGTTAAGTTGCCTGAATTCTAGATTAAATTATCTAACAACGTGCATTTATAGATTTTGTATCTAGATACAAACAAAAAAGTTCAACTTTTTGAATTCTAGCTCCCAGATGCTGCACGGTTTCTTCGATATCTCCTAAACCAGTTGACCTAAAGCAATAAAGTTAAGTTGCCTGAATTCTAGATTAAATTATCTAACAACGTGCATTTATAGATTTTGTATCTAGATACAAACAAAAAAGTTCAACTTTTTGAATTTTAGCTCCCAGATGCTGCACGGTTTCTTCGATATCTCCTAAACCAGTTGACCTAGAGCAATAAAGTTAAGTTGCCTGAATTCTAGATTAAATTATCTAACAACGTGCATTTATAGATTTTGTATCTAGATACAAACAAAAAAGTTCAACTTTTTGAATTTTAGCTCCCAGATGCTGCACGGTTTCTTCGATATCTCCTAAACCAGTTGACCTAGAGCAATAAAGTTAAGTTGCCTGAATTCTAGATTAAATTATCTAACAACGTGCATTTATAGATTTTGTATCTAGATACAAACAAAAAAGTTCAACTTTTTGAATTTTAGCTCCCAGATGCTGCACGGTTTCTTCGATATCTCCTAAACCAGTTGACCTACAGCAATAAAGTTAAGTTGCCTGAATTCTAGATTAAATTATCTAACAACGTGCATTTATAGATTTTGTATCTAGATACAAACAAAAAAGTTCAACTTTTTGAATTTTAGCTCCCAGATGCTGCACGGTTTCTTCGATATCTCCTAAACCAGTTGACCTACAGCAATAAAGTTAAGTTGCCTGAATTCTAGATTAAATTATCTAACAACGTGCATTTATAGATTTTGTATCTAGATACAAACAAAAAAGTTCACGTTTTTGAATTTTAGCTCCCAGATGCTGCTCGGTTTCTTCGATATCTCAAAAACCAGTTGACCTACAGCGATATAATTAATTTTCCTGAATTCTAGATTCAATTATCTAACAACATGCATTTATAGATTTTGTATCTAGATACAAACAAAAAAGTTCAACTTTTTGAATTTTAGCTCCCAGATGCTGCACGGTTTCTTCAATATCTCCTAAACCAGTTGACCTAGAGCAATAAAGTTAAGTTGCCTGAATTCTAGATTAAATTATCTAACAACGTGCATTTATAGATTTTGTATCTATACAAACAAAAAAGTTCAACTTTTTGAATTTTAGCTCCCAGATGCTGCACGGTTTCTTCGATATCTCCTAAACCAGTTGACCTAGAGCAATAAAGTTAAGTTGCCTGAATTCTAGATTAAATTATCTAACAACGTGCATTTATAGATTTTGTATCTAGATACAGACAAAAAAGTTCAAGTTTTTGAATTTTATCTCCCAGATGCTGCACGGTTTCTTCGATATCTCCTAAACCAGTTGACCTAGAGCAATAAAGTTAAGTTGCCTGAATTCTAGATTAAATTATCTAACAACGTGCATTTATAGATTTTGTATCTAGATACAGACAAAAAAGTTCAAGTTTTTGAATTTTATCTCCCAGATGCTGCACGGTTTCTTCGATATCTCCTAGACCAGTTGACCTAGAGCAATAAAGTTAAGTTGCCTGAATTCTAGATTAAATTATCTAACAAACGTGCATTTATAGATTTTGTATCTAGATACAAACAAAAAAGTTCAACTTTTTGAATTTTAGCTCCCAGATGCTGCACGGTTTCTTCGATATCTCCTAAACCAGTTGACCTAGAGCAATAAAGTTAAGTTGCCTGAATTCTAGATTAAATTATCTAACAACGTGCATTTATAGATTTTGTATCTAGATACAAACAAAAAAGTTCACCTTTTTGAATTTTAGCTCCCAGATGCTGCTCGGTTTCTTCGATATCTCCCAAACCAGTTGACCTACAGCGATATAATTAATTTTCCTGAATTCTAGATTCAATTATCTAACAACGTGCATTTATAGATTTTGTATCTAGATACAAACAAAAAAGTTCAACTTTTTGAATTTTAGCTCCCAGATGCTGCACGGTTTCTTCGATATCTCCTAAACCAGTTGACCTAGAGCAATAAAGTTAAGTTGCCTAAATTCTAGATTAAATTATCTAACAACGTGCATTTATAGATTTTGTATCTAGATACAGACAAAAAAGTTCAAGTTTTTGAATTTTATCTCCCAGATGCTGCACGGTTTCTTCAATATCTCCTAAACCAGTTGACCTAGAGCAATAAAATTAAGTTGCCTGAATTCTAGATTAAATTATCTAACAACGTGCATTTATAGATTTTGTATCTAGATACAAACAAAAAAGTTCAACTTTTTGAATTTTAGCTCCCAGATGCTGCACGGTTTCTTCGATATCTCCTAAACCAGTTGACCTAGAGCAATAAAGTTAAGTTGCCTGAATTCTAGATTAAATTATCTAACAACGTGCATTTATAGATTTTGTATCTAGATACAAACAAAAAGTTCAACTTTTTGAATTTTAGCTCCCAGATGCTGCACGGTTTCTTCGATATTTCCTTAACCAGTTGACCTAGAGCAATAAAGTTAAGTTGCCTGAGTTCTAGATTAAGTTATCTAACAACGTGCATTTATAGATTTTGTATCTAGATACAAACAAAAAAGTTCAGCTTTTTGAATTTTAGCTCCCAGATGCTGCACGGTTTCTTCGATATCTCCTAAACCAGTTGACCTACAGCAATAAAGTTAAGTTGCCTGAATTCTAGATTAAATTATCTAACAACGTGCATTTATAGATTTTGTATCTAGACACAAACAAAAAATTTCAACTTTTTGAATTTTAGCTCCCAGATGCTGCACGGTTTCTTCGATATCTCCTAAACCAGTTGACCTAGAGCAATAAAGTTAAGTTGCCTGAATTCTAAATTAAATTATCTAACAACGTGCATTTATAGATTTTGTATCTAGATACAAACAAAAAAGTTCAACTTTTTGAATTTTAGCTCCCAGATGCTGCACGGTTTCTTCGATATCTCCTAAACCAGTTGACCTAGAGCAATAAAGTTAAGTTGCCTGAATTCTAGATTAAATTATCTAACAACGTGCATTTATAGATTTTGTATCTAGATATAAACAAAAAAGTTCAACTTTTTGAATTTTAGCTCCCAGATGCTGCACGGTTTCTTCGATATCTCCTAAACCAGTTGACCTAGAGCAATAAAGTTAAGTTTCCTGAATTCTAGATTAAATTATCTAACAACGTGCATTTATAGATTTTGTATCTAGATACAAACAAAAAAGTTCAACTTTTTGAATTTTAGCTCCCAGATGCTGCACGGTTTCTTCGATATCTCCTAAACCAGTTGACCTAGAGCAATAAAGTTAAGTTGCCTGAATTCTAGATTAAATTATCTAACAACGTGCATTTATAGATTTTGTATCTAGATAGAAACAAAAAAGTTCAACTTTTTGAATTTTAGCTCTCAGATGCTGCACGGTTTCTTCGATATCTCCTAAACCAGTTGACCTAGAGCAATAAAGTTAAGTTGCCTGAATTCTAGATTAAATTATCTAACAACGTGCATTTATAGATTTTGTATCTAGATACAAACAAAAAAGTTCAACTTTTTGAATTTTAGCTCCCAGATGCTGCACGGTTTCTTCGATATCGCCTAAACCAGTTGACCTAGAGCAATAAAGTTAAGTTGCCTGAATTCTAGATTAAATTATCTAACAACGTGCATTTATAGATTTTGTATCTAGATACAAACAAAAAAGTTCAACTTTTTGAATTTTAGCTCCCAGATGCTGCACGGTTTCTTCGATATCTCCTAAACCAGTTGACCTAGAGCAATAAAGTTAAGTTGCCTGAATTCTAGATTAAATTATCTAACAACGTGCATTTATAGATTTTGTATCTAGATACAAACAAAAAAGTTCAACTTTTTGAATTTTAGCTCCCAGATGCTGCACGGTTTCTTCGATATCTCCTAAACCAGTTGACCTACAGCAATAAAGTTAAGTTGCCTGAATTCTAGATTAAATTATCTAACAACGTGCATTTATAGATTTTGTATCTAGATACAAACAAAAAAGTTCAACTTTTTGAATTTTAGCTCCCAGATGCTGCACGGTTTCTTCGATATCTCCTAAACCAGTTGACCTAGAGCAATAAAGTTAAGTTGCCTGAATTCTAGATTAAATTATCTAACAACGTGCATTTATAGATTTTGTATCTAGATACAAACAAAAAAGTTCAACTTTTTGAATTTTAGCTCCCAGATGCTGCACGATTTCTTCGATATCTCCTAAACCAGTTGACCTACAGCAATAAAGTTAAGTTGCCTGAATTCTAGATTAAATTATCTAACAACGTGCATTTATAGATTTTGTATCTAGATACAAACAAAAAAGTTCAACTTTTTGAATTTTAGCTCCCAGATGCTGCACGGTTTCTTCGATATCTCCTAAACCAGTTGACCTACAGCAATAAAGTTAAGTTGCCTGAATTCTAGATTAAATTATCTAACAACGTGCATTTATAGATTTTGTATCTAGATACAAACAAAAAAGTTCAACTTTTTGAATTTTAGCTCCCAGATGCTGCACGGTTTCTTCGATATCTCCTAAACCAGTTGACCTACAGCAATAAAGTTAAGTTGCCTGAATTCTAGATTAAATTATCTAACAACGTGCATTTATAGATTTTGTATCTAGATACAAACAAAAAAGTTCAACTTTTTGAATTTTAGCTCCCAGATGCTGCACGGTTTCTTCGATATCTCCCAAACCAGTTGTTCTACAGCGATATAATTAATTTTCCTGAATTCTAGATTCAATTATCTAACAACGTGCATTTATAGATTTTGTATCTAGATACAAACAAAAAAGTTCAACTTTTTGAATTTTAGCTCCCAGATGCTGCACGGTTTCTTCGATATCTCCTAAACCAGTTGACCTAGAGCAATAAAGTTAAGTTGCCTGAATTCTAGATTAAATTATCTAACAACGTGCATTTATAGATTTTGTATCTAGATACAAACAAAAAAGTTCAACTTTTTGAATTTTAGCTCCCAGATGCTGCACGGTTTCTTCGATATCTCCTAAACCAGTTGACCTAGAGCAATAAAGTTAAGTTGCCTGAATTCTAGATTAAATTATCTAACAACGTGCATTTATAGATTTTGTATCTAGATACAAACAAAAAAGTTCAACTTTTTGAATTTTAGCTCCCAGATGCTGCACGGTTTCTTCGATATCTCCTAAACCAGTTGACCTACAGCAATAAAGTTAAGTTGCCTGAATTCTAGATTAAATTATCTAACAACGTGCATTTATAGATTTTGTATCTAGATACAAACAAAAAAGTTCAACTTTTTGAATTTTAGCTCCCAGATGCTGCACGGTTTCTTCGATATCTCCTAAACCAGTTGACCTAGAGCAATAAAGTTAAGTTGCCTGAATTCTAGATTAAATTATCTAACAACGTGCATTTATAGATTTTGTATCTAGATACAAACAAAAAAGTTCAACTTTTTGAATTTTAGCTCCCAGATGCTGCACGGTTTCTTCGATATCTCCTAAACCAGTTGACCTAGAGCAATAAAGTTAAGTTGCCTGAATTCTAGATTAAATTATCTAACAACGTGCATTTATAGATTTTGTATCTAGATACAAACAAAAAAGTTCAACTTTTTGAATTTTAGCTCCCAGATGCTGCACGGTTTCTTCGATATCTCCTAAACCAGTTGACCTACAGCGATATAATTCATTTTCCTGAATTCTAGATTCAATTATCTAACAACGTGCATTTATAGATTTTGTATCTAGATACAAACAAAAAAGTTCAACTTTTTGAATTTTAGCTCCCAGATGCTGCACGGTTTCTTCGATATCTCCTAAACCAGTTGACCTAGAGCAATAAAGTTAAGTTGCCTGAATTCTAGATTAAATTATCTAACAACGTGCATTTATAGATTTTGTATCTAGATACAAACAAAAAAGTTAAACTTTTTGAATTTTAGCTCCCAGATGCTGCACGGTTTCTTCGATATCTCCTAAACCAGTTGACCTACAGCAATAAAGTTAAGTTGCCTGAATTCTAGATTAAATTATCTAACAACGTGCATTTATAGATTTTGTATCTAGATACAAACAAAAAAGTTCAACTTTTTGAATTTTAGCTCCCAGATGCTGCACGGTTTCTTCGATATCTCCTAAACCAGTTGACCTAGAGCAATAAAGTTAAGTTGCCTGAATTCTAGATTAAATTATCTAACAACGTGCATTTATAGATTTTGTATCTAGATACAAACAAAAAAGTTCAACTTTTTGAATTTTAGCTCCCAGATGCTGCACGGTTTCTTCGATATCTCCTAAACCAGTTGACCTACAGCAATAAAGTTAAGTTGCCTGAATTCTAGATTAAATTATCTAACAACGTGCATTTATAGATTTTGTATCTAGATACAAACAAAAAAGTTCAACTTTTTGAATTTTAGCTCCCAGATGCTGCACGGTTTCTTCGATATCTCCTAAACCAGTTGACCTACAGCAATAAAGTTAAGTTGCCTGAATTCTAGATTAAATTATCTAACAACGTGCATTTATAGATTTTGTATCTAGATACAAACAAAAAAGTTCAACTTTTTGAATTTTAGCTCCCAGATGCTGCACGGTTTCTTCGATATCTCCTAAACCAGTTGACCTACAGCAATAAAGTTAAGTTGCCTGAATTCTAGATTAAATTATCTAACAACGTGCATTTATAGATTTTGTATCTAGATACAAACAAAAAAGTTCAACTTTTTGAATTTTAGCTCCCAGATGCTGCACGGTTTCTTCGATATCTCCCAAACCAGTTGACCTACAGCGATATAATTAATTTGCACGGTTTCTTCGATATCTCCTAAACCAGTTGACCTACAGCAATAAAGTTAAGTTGCCTGAATTCTAGATTAAATTATCTAACAACGTGCATTTATAGATTTTGTATCTAGATACAAACAAAAAAGTTCAACTTTTTGAATTTTAGCTCCCAGATGCTGCACGGTTTCTTCGATATCTCCTAAACCAGTTGACCTAGAGCAATAAAGTTAAGTTGCCTGAATTCTAGATTAAATTATCTAACAACGTGCATTTATAGATTTTGTATCTAGATACAAACAAAAAAGTTCAACTTTTTGAATTTTAGCTCCCAGATGCTGCACGGTATCTTCGATATCTCCTAAACCAGTTGACCTACAGCAATAAAGTTAAGTTGCCTGAATTCTAGATTAAATTATCTAACAACGTGCATTTATAGATTTTGTATCTAGATACAAACAAAAAAGTTCAACTTTTTGAATTTTAGCTCCCAGATGCTGCACGGTTTCTTCGATATCTCCTAAACCAGTTGACCTACAGCAATAAAGTTAAGTTGCCTGAATTCTAGATTAAATTATCTAACAACGTGCATTTATAGATTTTGTATCTAGATACAAACAAAAAAGTTCAACTTTTTGAATTTTAGCTCCCAGATGCTGCACGGTTTCTTCGATATCTCCCAAACCAGTTGACCTACAGCGATATAATTAATTTTCCTGAATTCTAGATTCAATTATCTAACAACGTGCATTTATAGATTTTGTATCTAGATACAAACAAAAAAGTTCAACTTTTTGAATTTTAGCTCCCAGATGCTGCACGGTTTCTTCGATATCTCCTAAACCAGTTGACCTAGAGCAATAAAGTTAAGTTGCCTGAATTCTAGATTAAATTATCTAACAACGTGCATTTATAGATTTTGTATCTAGATACAAACAAAAAAGTTCAACTTTTTGAATTTTAGCTCCCAGATGCTGCACGGTTTCTTCGATATCTCCTAAACCAGTTGACCTAGAGCAATAAAGTTAAGTTGCCTGAATTCTAGATTAAATTATCTAACAACGTGCATTTATAGATTTTGTATCTAGATACAAACAAAAAAGTTAAACTATTTGAATTTTAGCTCCCAGATGCTGCACGGTTTCTTCGATATCTCCTAAACCAGTTGACCTACAGCAATAAAGTTAAGTTGCCTGAATTCTAGATTAAATTATCTAACAACGTGCATTTATAGATTTTGTATCTAGATACAAACAAAAAAGTTCAACTTTTTGAATTTTAGCTCCCAGATGCTGCACGGTTTCTTCGATATCTCCCAAACCAGTTGACCTACAGCGATATAATTCATTTTCCTGAATTCTAGATTCAATTATCAAACAACGTGCATTTATAGATTTTGTATCTAGATACAAACAAAAAAGTTCAACTTTTTGAATTTTAGCTCCCAGATGCTGCACGGTTTCTTCGATATCTCCTAAACCAGTTGACCTAGAGCAATAAAGTTAAGTTGCCTGAATTCTAGATTAAATTATCTAACAACGTGCATTTATAGATTTTGTATCTAGATACAAACAAAAAAGTTCAACTTTTTGAATTTTAGCTCCCAGATGCTGCACGGTTTCTTCGATATCTCCTAAACCAGTTGACCTACAGCAATAAAGTTAAGTTGCCTGAATTCTAGATTAAATTATCTAACAACGTGCATTTATAGATTTTGTATCTAGATACAAACAAAAAAGTTAAACTTTTTGAATTTTAGCTCCCAGATGCTGCACGGTTTCTTCGATATCTCCTAAACCAGTTGACCTAGAGCAATAAAGTTAAGTTGCCTGAATTCTAGATTAAATTATCTAACAACGTGCATTTATAGATTTTGTATCTAGATACAAACAAAAAAGTTCAACTTTTTGAATTTTAGCTCCCAGATGCTGCACGGTTTCTTCGATATCTCCCAAACCGGTTGACCTACAGCGATATAATTAATTTTCCTGAATTCTAGATTCAATTATCTAACAACGTGCATTTATAGATTTTGTATCTAGATACTCGTACAAACAAAAAAGTTCAACTTTTTGAATTTTAGCTCCCAGATGCTGCACGGTATCTTCGATATCTCCTAAACCAGTTGACCTAGAGCAATAAAGTTAAGTTGCCTGAATTCTAGATTAAATTATCTAACAACGTGCATTTATAGATTTTGTATCTAGATACAAACAAAAAAGTTCAACTTTTTGAATTTTAGCTCCCAGATGCTGCACGGTTTCTTCGATATCTCCCAAACCAGTTGACCTACAGCGATATAATTAATTTTCCTGAATTCTAGATTCAATTATCTAACAACGTGCATTTATAGATTTTGTATCTAGATACAAACAAAAAAGTTCAACTTTTTGAATTTTAGCTCCCAGATGCTGCACGGTTTCTTCGATATCTCCTAAACCAGTTGACCTAGAGCAATAAAGTTAAGTTGCCTGAATTCTAGATTAAATTATCTAACAACGTGCATTTATAGATTTTGTATCTAGATACAAACAAAAAAGTTCAACTTTTTGAATTTTAGCTCCCAGATGCTGCACGGTTTCTTCGATATCTCCGAAACCGGTTGACCTACAGCGATATAATTAATTTTCCTGAATTCTAGATTCAATTATCTAACAACGTGCATTTATAGATTTTGTATCTAGATACTCGTACAAACAAAAAAGTTCAACTTTTTGAATTTTAGCTCCCAGATGCTGCACGGTTTCTTCGATATCTCCTAAACCAGTTGACCTAGAGCAATAAAGTTAAGTTGCCTGAATTCTAGATTAAATTATCTAACAACGTGCATTTATAGATTTTGTATCTAGATACAAACAAAAAAGTTAAACTTTTTGAATTTTAGCTCCCAGATGCTGCACGGTTTCTTCGATATCTCCTAAACCAGTTGACCTAGAGCAATAAAGTTAAGTTGCCTGAATTCTAGATTAAATTATCTAACAACGTGCATTTATAGATTTTGTATCTAGATACAAACAAAAAAGTTCAACTTTTTGAATTTTAGCTCCCAGATGCTGCACGGTTTCTTCGATATCTCCCAAACCAATTGACCTACAGCGATATAATTCATTTTCCTGAATTCTAGATTCAATTATCTAACAACGTGCATTTATAGATTTTGTATCTAGATACAAACAAAAAAGTTCAACTTTTTGAATTTTAGCTCCCAGATGCTGCACGGTTTCTTCGATATCTCCTAAACCAGTTGACCTAGAGCAATAAAGTTAAGTTGCCTGAATTCTAGATTAAATTATCTAACAACGTGCATTTATAGATTTTGTATCTAGATACAAACAAAAAAGTTCAACTTTTTGAATTTTAGCTCCCAGATGCTGGACGGTTTCTTCGATATCTCCTAAACCAGTTGACCTAGAGCAATAAAGTTAAGTTGCCTGAATTCTAGATTAAATTATCTAACAACGTGCATTTATAGATTTTGTATCTAGATACAAACAAAAAAGTTCAACTTTTTGAATTTTAGCTCCCAGATGCTGCACGGTTTCTTCGATATCTCCTAAACCAGTTGACCTACAGCAATAAAGTTAAGTTGCCTGAATTCTAGATTAAATTATCTAACAACGTGCATTTATAGATTTTGTATCTAGATACAAACAAAAAAGTTCAACTTTTTGAATTTTAGCTCCCAGATGCTGCACGGTTTCTTCGATATCTCCTAAACCAGTTGACCTACAGCAATAAAGTTAAGTTGCCTGAATTCTAGATTAAATTATCTAACAACGTGCATTTATAGATTTTGTATCTAGATACAAACAAAAAAGTTCAACTTTTTGAATTTTAGCTCCCAGATGCTGCACGGTATCTTCGATATCTCCTAAACCAGTTGACCTACAGCAATAAAGTTAAGTTGCCTGAATTCTAGATTAAATTATCTAACAACGTGCATTTATAGATTTTGTATCTAGATACAAACAAAAAAGTTCAACTTTTTAAATTTTAGCTCCCAGATGCTGCACGGTTTCTTCGATATCTCCTAAACCAGTTGACCTACAGCACTAAAGTTAAGTTGCCTGAATTCTAGATTAAATTATCTAACAACGTGCATTTATAGATTTTGTATCTAGATACAAACAAAAAAGTTCAACTTTTTGAATTTTAGCTCCCAGATGCTGCACGGTTTCTTCGATATCTCCCAAACCAGTTGACCTACAGCGATATAATTAATTTTCCTGAATTCTAGATTCAATTATCTAACAACGTGCATTTATAGATTTTGTATCTAGATACAAACAAAAAAGTTCAACTTTTTGAATTTTAGCTCCCAGATGCTGCACGGTTTCTTCGATATCTCCTAAACCAGTTGACCTAGAGCAATAAAGTTAAGTTGCCTGAATTCTAGATTAAATTATCTAACAACGTGCATTTATAGATTTTGTATCTAGATACAAACAAAAAAGTTCAACTTTTTGAATTTTAGCTCCCAGATGCTGCACGATTTCTTCGATATCTCCTAAACCAGTTGACCTACAGCAATAAAGTTAAGTTGCCTGAATTCTAGATTAAATTATCTAACAACGTGCATTTATAGATTTTGTATCTAGATACAAACAAAAAAGTTCAACTTTTTGAATTTTAGCTCCCAGATGCTGCACGGTTTCTTCGATATCTCCTAAACCAGTTGACCTACAGCAATAAAGTTAAGTTGCCTGAATTCTAGATTAAATTATCTAACAACGTGCATTTATAGATTTTGTATCTAGATACAAACAAAAAAGTTCAACTTTTTGAATTTTAGCTCCCAGATGCTGCACGGTTTCTTCGATATCTCCTAAACCAGTTGACCTAGAGCAATAAAGTTAAGTTGCCTGAATTCTAGATTAAATTATCTAACAACGTGCATTTATAGATTTTGTATCTAGATACAAACAAAAAAGTTCAACTTTTTGAATTTTAGCTCCCAGATGCTGCACGGTTTCTTCGATATCTCCCAAACCAGTTGTTCTACAGCGATATAATTAATTTTCCTGAATTCTAGATTCAATTATCTAACAACGTGCATTTATAGATTTTGTATCTAGATACAAACAAAAAAGTTCAACTTTTTGAATTTTAGCTCCCAGATGCTGCACGGTTTCTTCGATATCTCCTAAACCAGTTGACCTAGAGCAATAAAGTTAAGTTGCCTGAATTCTAGATTAAATTATCTAACAACGTGCATTTATAGATTTTGTATCTAGATACAAACAAAAAAGTTCAACTTTTTGAATTTTAGCTCCCAGATGCTGCACGGTTTCTTCGATATCTCCTAAACCAGTTGACCTAGAGCAATAAAGTTAAGTTGCCTGAATTCTAGATTAAATTATCTAACAACGTGCATTTATAGATTTTGTATCTAGATACAAACAAAAAAGTTCAACTTTTTGAATTTTAGCTCCCAGATGCTGCACGGTTTCTTCGATATCTCCTAAACCAGTTGACCTACAGCAATAAAGTTAAGTTGCCTGAATTCTAGATTAAATTATCTAACAACGTGCATTTATAGATTTTGTATCTAGATACAAACAAAAAAGTTCAACTTTTTGAATTTTAGCTCCCAGATGCTGCACGGTTTCTTCGATATCTCCTAAACCAGTTGACCTACAGCGATATAATTCATTTTCCTGAATTCTAGATTCAATTATCTAACAACGTGCATTTATAGATTTTGTATCTAGATACAAACAAAAAAGTTCAACTTTTTGAATTTTAGCTCCCAGATGCTGCACGGTTTCTTCGATATCTCCTAAACCAGTTGACCTAGAGCAATAAAGTTAAGTTGCCTGAATTCTAGATTAAATTATCTAACAACGTGCATTTATAGATTTTGTATCTAGATACAAACAAAAAAGTTCAACTTTTTGAATTTTAGCTCCCAGATGCTGCACGGTTTCTTCGATATCTCCTAAACCAGTTGACCTAGAGCAATAAAGTTAAGTTGCCTGAATTCTAGATTAAATTATCTAACAACGTGCATTTATAGATTTTGTATCTAGATACAAACAAAAAAGTTAAACTTTTTGAATTTTAGCTCCCAGATGCTGCACGGTTTCTTCGATATCTCCTAAACCAGTTGACCTACAGCAATAAAGTTAAGTTGCCTGAATTCTAGATTAAATTATCTAACAACGTGCATTTATAGATTTTGTATCTAGATACAAACAAAAAAGTTCAACTTTTTGAATTTTAGCTCCCAGATGCTGCACGGTTTCTTCGATATCTCCTAAACCAGTTGACCTAGAGCAATAAAGTTAAGTTGCCTGAATTCTAGATTAAATTATCTAACAACGTGCATTTATAGATTTTGTATCTAGATACAAACAAAAAAGTTCAACTTTTTGAATTTTAGCTCCCAGATGCTGCACGGTTTCTTCGATATCTCCTAAACCAGTTGACCTACAGCAATAAAGTTAAGTTGCCTGAATTCTAGATTAAATTATCTAACAACGTGCATTTATAGATTTTGTATCTAGATACAAACAAAAAAGTTCAACTTTTTGAATTTTAGCTCCCAGATGCTGCACGGTTTCTTCGATATCTCCTAAACCAGTTGACCTACAGCAATAAAGTTAAGTTGCCTGAATTCTAGATTAAATTATCTAACAACGTGCATTTATAGATTTTGTATCTAGATACAAACAAAAAAGTTCAACTTTTTGAATTTTAGCTCCCAGATGCTGCACGGTTTCTTCGATATCTCCTAAACCAGTTGACCTACAGCAATAAAGTTAAGTTGCCTGAATTCTAGATTAAATTATCTAACAACGTGCATTTATAGATTTTGTATCTAGATACAAACAAAAAAGTTCAACTTTTTGAATTTTAGCTCCCAGATGCTGCACGGTTTCTTCGATATCTCCCAAACCAGTTGACCTACAGCGATATAATTAATTTGCACGGTTTCTTCGATATCTCCTAAACCAGTTGACCTACAGCAATAAAGTTAAGTTGCCTGAATTCTAGATTAAATTATCTAACAACGTGCATTTATAGATTTTGTATCTAGATACAAACAAAAAAGTTCAACTTTTTGAATTTTAGCTCCCAGATGCTGCACGGTTTCTTCGATATCTCCTAAACCAGTTGACCTAGAGCAATAAAGTTAAGTTGCCTGAATTCTAGATTAAATTATCTAACAACGTGCATTTATAGATTTTGTATCTAGATACAAACAAAAAAGTTCAACTTTTTGAATTTTAGCTCCCAGATGCTGCACGGTATCTTCGATATCTCCTAAACCAGTTGACCTACAGCAATAAAGTTAAGTTGCCTGAATTCTAGATTAAATTATCTAACAACGTGCATTTATAGATTTTGTATCTAGATACAAACAAAAAAGTTCAACTTTTTGAATTTTAGCTCCCAGATGCTGCACGGTTTCTTCGATATCTCCTAAACCAGTTGACCTACAGCAATAAAGTTAAGTTGCCTGAATTCTAGATTAAATTATCTAACAACGTGCATTTATAGATTTTGTATCTAGATACAAACAAAAAAGTTCAACTTTTTGAATTTTAGCTCCCAGATGCTGCACGGTTTCTTCGATATCTCCCAAACCAGTTGACCTACAGCGATATAATTAATTTTCCTGAATTCTAGATTCAATTATCTAACAACGTGCATTTATAGATTTTGTATCTAGATACAAACAAAAAAGTTCAACTTTTTGAATTTTAGCTCCCAGATGCTGCACGGTTTCTTCGATATCTCCTAAACCAGTTGACCTAGAGCAATAAAGTTAAGTTGCCTGAATTCTAGATTAAATTATCTAACAACGTGCATTTATAGATTTTGTATCTAGATACAAACAAAAAAGTTCAACTTTTTGAATTTTAGCTCCCAGATGCTGCACGGTTTCTTCGATATCTCCTAAACCAGTTGACCTAGAGCAATAAAGTTAAGTTGCCTGAATTCTAGATTAAATTATCTAACAACGTGCATTTATAGATTTTGTATCTAGATACAAACAAAAAAGTTAAACTATTTGAATTTTAGCTCCCAGATGCTGCACGGTTTCTTCGATATCTCCTAAACCAGTTGACCTACAGCAATAAAGTTAAGTTGCCTGAATTCTAGATTAAATTATCTAACAACGTGCATTTATAGATTTTGTATCTAGATACAAACAAAAAAGTTCAACTTTTTGAATTTTAGCTCCCAGATGCTGCACGGTTTCTTCGATATCTCCCAAACCAGTTGACCTACAGCGATATAATTCATTTTCCTGAATTCTAGATTCAATTATCTAACAACGTGCATTTATAGATTTTGTATCTAGATACAAACAAAAAAGTTCAACTTTTTGAATTTTAGCTCCCAGATGCTGCACGGTTTCTTCGATATCTCCTAAACCAGTTGACCTAGAGCAATAAAGTTAAGTTGCCTGAATTCTAAATTAAATTATCTAACAACGTGCATTTATAGATTTTGTATCTAGATACAAACAAAAAAGTTCAACTTTTTGAATTTTAGCTCCCAGATGCTGCACGGTTTCTTCGATATCTCCTAAACCAGTTGACCTAGAGCAATAAAGTTAAGTTGCCTGAATTCTAGATTAAATTATCTAACAACGTGCATTTATAGATTTTGTATCTAGATACAAACAAAAAAGTTCAACTTTTTGAATTTTAGCTCCCAGATGCTGCACGGTTTCTTCGATATCTCCTAAACCAGTTGACCTAGAGCAATAAAGTTAAGTTGCCTGAATTCTAGATTAAATTATCTAACAACGTGCATTTATAGATTTTGTATCTAGATACAAACAAAAAAGTTCAACTTTTTGAATTTTAGCTCCCAGATGCTGCACGGTTTCTTCGATATCTCCCAAACCGGTTGACCTACAGCAATATAATTAATTTTCCTGAATTCTAGATTCAATTATCTAACAACGTGCATTTATAGATTTTGTATCTAGATACTCGTACAAACAAAAAAGTTCAACTTTTTGAATTTTAGCTCCCAGATGCTGCACGGTATCTTCGATATCTCCTAAACCAGTTGACCTAGAGCAATAAAGTTAAGTTGCCTGAATTCTAGATTAAATTATCTAACAACGTGCATTTATAGATTTTGTATCTAGATACAAACAAAAAAGTTCAACTTTTTGAATTTTAGCTCCCAGATGCTGCACGGTTTCTTCGATATCTCCCAAACCAGTTGACCTACAGCGATATAATTAATTTTCCTGAATTCTAGATTCAATTATCTAACAACGTGCATTTATAGATTTTGTATCTAGATACAAACAAAAAAGTTCAACTTTTTGAATTTTAGCTCCCAGATGCTGCACGGTTTCTTCGATATCTCCTAAACCAGTTGACCTAGAGCAATAAAGTTAAGTTGCCTGAATTCTAGATTAAATTATCTAACAACGTGCATTTATAGATTTTGTATCTAGATACAAACAAAAAAGTTCAACTTTTTGAATTTTAGCTCCCAGATGCTGCACGGTTTCTTCGATATCTCCCAAACCGGTTGACCTACAGCGATATAATTAATTTTCCTGAATTCTAGATTCAATTATCTAACAACGTGCATTTATAGATTTTGTATCTAGATACTCGTACAAACAAAAAAGTTCAACTTTTTGAATTTTAGCTCCCAGATGCTGCACGGTTTCTTCGATATCTCCTAAACCAGTTGACCTAGTGCAATAAAGTTAAGTTGCCTGAATTCTAGATTAAATTATCTAACAACGTGCATTTATAGATTTTGTATCTAGATACAAACAAAAAAGTTAAACTTTTTGAATTTTAGCTCCCAGATGCTGCACGGTTTCTTCGATATCTCCTAAACCAGTTGACCTAGAGCAATAAAGTTAAGTTGCCTGAATTCTAGATTAAATTATCTAACAACGTGCATTTATAGATTTTGTATCTAGATACAAACAAAAAAGTTCAACTTTTTGAATTTTAGCTCCCAGATGCTGCACGGTTTCTTCGATATCTCCCAAACCAGTTGACCTACAGCGATATAATTCATTTTCCTGAATTCTAGATTCAATTATCTAACAACGTGCATTTATAGATTTTGTATCTAGATACAAACAAAAAAGTTCAACTTTTTGAATTTTAGCTCCCAGATGCTGCACGGTTTCTTCGATATCTCCTAAACCAGTTGACCTAGAGCAATAAAGTTAAGTTGCCTGAATTCTAGATTAAATTATCTAACAACGTGCATTTATAGATTTTGTATCTAGATACAAACAAAAAAGTTCAACTTTTTGAATTTTAGCTCCCAGATGCTGGACGGTTTCTTCGATATCTCCTAAACCAGTTGACCTAGAGCAATAAAGTTAAGTTGCCTGAATTCTAGATTAAATTATCTAACAACGTGCATTTATAGATTTTGTATCTAGATACAAACAAAAAAGTTAAACTTTTTGAATTTTAGCTCCCAGATGCTGCACGGTTTCTTCGATATCTCCTAAACCAGTTGACCTACAGCAATAAAGTTAAGTTGCCTGAATTCTATATTAAATTATCTAACAACGTGCATTTATAGATTTTGTATCTAGATACAAACAAAAAAGTTCAACTTTTTGAATTTTAGCTCCCAGATGCTGCACGGTTTCTTCGATATCTCCTAAACCAGTTGACCTACAGCAATAAAGTTAAGTTGCCTGAATTCTAGATTAAATTATCTAACAACGTGCATTTATAGATTTTGTATCTAGATACAAACAAAAAAGTTCAACTTTTTGAATTTTAGCTCCCAGATGCTGCACGGTATCTTCGATATCTCCTAAACCAGTTGACCTACAGCAATAAAGTTAAGTTGCCTGAATTCTAGATTAAATTATCTAACAACGTGCATTTATAGATTTTGTATCTAGATACAAACAAAAAAGTTCAACTTTTTAAATTTTAGCTCCCAGATGCTGCACGGTTTCTTCGATATCTCCTAAACCAGTTGACCTACAGCACTAAAGTTAAGTTGCCTGAATTCTAGATTAAATTATCTAACAACGTGCATTTATAGATTTTGTATCTAGATACAAACAAAAAAGTTCAACTTTTTGAATTTTAGCTCCCAGATGCTGCACGGTTTCTTCGATATCTCCCAAACCAGTTGACCTACAGCGATATAATTAATTTTCCTGAATTCTAGATTCAATTATCTAACAACGTGCATTTATAGATTTTGTATCTAGATACAAACAAAAAAGTTCAACTTTTTGAATTTTAGCTCCCAGATGCTGCACGGTTTCTTCGATATCTCCTAAACCAGTTGACCTAGAGCAATAAAGTTAAGTTGCCTGAATTCTAGATTAAATTATCTAACAACGTGCATTTATAGATTTTGTATCTAGATACAAACAAAAAAGTTCAACTTTTTGAATTTTAGCTCCCAGATGCTGCACGGTTTCTTCGATATCTCCTAAACCAGTTGACCTAGAGCAATAAAGTTAAGTTGCCTGAATTCTAGATTAAATTATCTAACAACGTGCATTTATAGATTTTGTATCTAGATACAAACAAAAAAGTTAAACTTTTTGAATTTTAGCTCCCAGATGCTGCACGGTTTCTTCGATATCTCCTAAACCAGTTGACCTACAGCAATAAAGTTAAGTTGCCTGAATTCTAGATTAAATTATCTAACAACGTGCATTTATAGATTTTGTATCTAGATACAAACAAAAAAGTTCAACTTTTTGAATTTTAGCTCCCAGATGCTGCACGGTTTCTTCGATATCTCCCAAACCAGTTGACCTACAGCGATATAATTCATTTTCCTGAATTCTAGATTCAATTATCTAACAACGTGCATTTATAGATTTTGTATCTAGATACAAACAAAAAAGTTCAACTTTTTGAATTTTAGCTCCCAGATGCTGCACGGTTTCTTCGATATCTCCTAAACCAGTTGACCTAGAGCAATAAAGTTAAGTTGCCTGAATTCTAGATTAAATTATCTAACAACGTGCATTTATAGATTTTGTATCCAGATACAAACAAAAAAGTTCAACTTTTTGAATTTTAGCTCCCAGATGCTGCACGGTTTCTTCGATATCTCCTAAACCAGTTGACCTAGAGCAATAAAGTTAAGTTGCCTGAATTCTAGATTAAATTATCTAACAACGTGCATTTATAGATTTTGTATCTAGATACAAACAAAAAAGTTAAACTTTTTGAATTTTAGCTCCCAGATGCTGCACGGTTTCTTCGATATCTCCTAAACCAGTTGACCTACAGCAATAAAGTTAAGTTGCCTGAATTCTAGATTAAATTATCTAACAACGTGCATTTATAGATTTTGTATCTAGATACAAACAAAAAAGTTCAACTTTTTGAATTTTAGCTCCCAGATGCTGCACGGTTTCTTCGATATCTCCCAAACCGGTTGACCTACAGCGATATAATTAATTTTCCTGAATTCTAGATTCAATTATCTAACAACGTGCATTTATAGATTTTGTATCTAGATACAAACAAAAAAGTTCAACTTTTTGAATTTTAGCTCCCAGATGCTGCACGGTTTCTTCGATATCTCCTAAACCAGTTGACCTAGAGCAATAAAGTTAAGTTGCCTGAATTCTAGATTAAATTATCTAACAACGTGCATTTATAGATTTTGTATCTAGATACAAACAAAAAAGTTCAACTTTTTGAATTTTAGCTCCCAGATGCTGGACGGTTTCTTCGATATCTCCTAAACCAGTTGACCTAGAGCAATAAAGTTAAGTTGCCTGAATTCTAGATTAAATTATCTAACAACGTGCATTTATAGATTTTGTATCTAGATACAAACAAAAAAGTTAAACTTTTTGAATTTTAGCTCCCAGATGCTGCACGGTTTCTTCGATATCTCCTAAACCAGTTGACCTACAGCAATAAAGTTAAGTTGCCTGAATTCTAGATTAAATTATCTAACAACGTGCATTTATAGATTTTGTATCTAGATACAAACAAAAAAGTTCAACTTTTTGAATTTTAGCTCCCAGATGCTGCACGGTTTCTTCGATATCTCCTAAACCAGTTGACCTACAGCAATAAAGTTAAGTTGCCTGAATTCTAGATTAAATTATCTAACAACGTGCATTTATAGATTTTGTATCTAGATACAAACAAAAAAGTTCAACTTTTTGAATTTTAGCTCCCAGATGCTGCACGGTATCTTCGATATCTCCTAAACCAGTTGACCTACAGCAATAAAGTTAAGTTGCCTGAATTCTAGATTAAATTATCTAACAACGTGCATTTATAGATTTTGTATCTAGATACAAACAAAAAAGTTCAACTTTTTAAATTTTAGCTCCCAGATGCTGCACGGTTTCTTCGATATCTCCTAAACCAGTTGACCTACAGCACTAAAGTTAAGTTGCCTGAATTCTAGATTAAATTATCTAACAACGTGCATTTATAGATTTTGTATCTAGATACAAACAAAAAAGTTCAACTTTTTGAATTTTAGCTCCCAGATGCTGCACGGTTTCTTCGATATCTCCCAAACCAGTTGACCTACAGCGATATAATTAATTTTCCTGAATTCTAGATTCAATTATCTAACAACGTGCATTTATAGATTTTGTATCTAGATACAAACAAAAAAGTTCAACTTTTTGAATTTTAGCTCCCAGATGCTGCACGGTTTCTTCGATATCTCCTAAACCAGTTGACCTACAGCAATAAAGTTAAGTTGCCTGAATTCTAGATTAAATTATCTAACAACGTGCATTTATAGATTTTGTATCTAGATACAAACAAAAAAGTTCAACTTTTTGAATTTTAGCTCCCAGATGCTGCACGGTTTCTTCGATATCTCCCAAACCAGTTGACCTACAGCGATATAATTCATTTTCCTGAATTCTAGATTCAATTATCTAACAACGTGCATTTATAGATTTTGTATCTAGATACAAACAAAAAAGTTCAACTTTTTGAATTTTAGCTCCCAGATGCTGCACGGTTTCTTCGATATCTCCTAAACCAGTTGACCTAGAGCAATAAAGTTAAGTTGCCTGAATTCTAGATTAAATTATCTAACAACGTGCATTTATAGATTTTGTATCTAGATACAAACAAAAAAGTTCAACTTTTTGAATTTTAGCTCCCAGATGCTGCACGGTTTCTTCGATATCTCCTAAACCAGTTGACCTAGAGCAATAAAGTTAAGTTGCCTGAATTCTAGATTAAATTATCTAACAACGTGCATTTATAGATTTTGTATCTAGATACAAACAAAAAAGTTCAACTTTTTGAATTTTAGCTCCCAGATGCTGCACGGTTTCTTCGATATCTCCTAAACCAGTTGACCTACAGCAATAAAGTTAAGTTGCCTGAATTCTAGATTAAATTATCTAACAACGTGCATTTATAGATTTTGTATCTAGATACAAACAAAAAAGTTCAACTTTTTGAATTTTAGCTCCCAGATGCTGCACGGTTTCTTCGATATCTCCCAAACCGGTTGACCTACAGCGACATAATTAATTTTCCTGAATTCTAGATTCAATTATCTAACAACGTGCATTTATAGATTTTGTATCTAGATACTCGTACAAACAAAAAAGTTCAACTTTTTGAATTTTAGCTCCCAGATGCTGCACGGTATCTTCGATATCTCCTAAACCAGTTGACCTAGAGCAATAAAGTTAAGTTGCCTGAATTCTAGATTAAATTATCTAACAACGTGCATTTATAGATTTTGTATCTAGATACAAACAAAAAAGTTCAACTTTTTGAATTTTAGCTCCCAGATGCTGCACGGTTTCTTCGATATCTCCTAAACCAGTTGACCTAGAGCAATAAAGTTAAGTTGCCTGAATTCTAGATTAAATTATCTAACAACGTGCATTTATAGATTTTGTATTTAGATACAAACAAAAAAGTTCACCTTTTTGAATTTTAGCTCCCAGATGCTGCTCGGTTTCTTCGATATCTCCCAAACCAGTTGACCTACAGCGATATAATTAATTTTCCTGAATTCTAGATTCAATTATCTAACAACGTGCATTTATATATTTTGTATCTAGATACAAACAAAAAAGTTCAACTTTTTGAATTTTAGCTCCCAGATGCTGCACGGTTTCTTCGATATCTCCTAAACCAGTTGACCTAGAGCAATAAAGTTAAGTTGCCTGAATTCTAGATTAAATTATCTAACAACGTGCATTTATAGATTTTGTATCTAGATACAAACAAAAAAGTTCAAGTTTTTGAATTCTATCTCCCAGATGCTGCACGGTTTCTTCGATATCTCCTAAACCAGTTGACCTAGAGCAATAAAGTTAAGTTGCCTGAATTCTAGATTAAATTATCTAACAACGTGCATTTATAGATTTTGTATCTAGATACAAACAAAAAAGTTCAACTTTTTGAATTTTAGCTCCCAGATGCTGCACGGTTTCTTCGATATCTCCTAAACCAGTTGACCTAGAGCAATAAAGTTAAGTTGCCTGAATTCTAGATTAAATTATCTAACAACGTGCATTTATAGATTTTGTATTTAGATACAAACAAAAAAGTTCACCTTTTTGAATTTTAGCTCCCAGATGCTGCTCGGTTTCTTCGATATCTCCCAAACCAGTTGACCTACAGCGATATAATTAATTTTCCTGAATTCTAGATTCAATTATCTAACAACGTGCATTTATATATTTTGTATCTAGATACAAACAAAAAAGTTCAACTTTTTGAATTTTAGCTCCCAGATGCTGCACGGTTTCTTCGATATCTCCTAAACCAGTTGACCTAGAGCAATAAAGTTAAGTTGCCTGAATTCTAGATTAAATTATCTAACAACGTGCATTTATAGATTTTGTATCTAGATACAAACAAAAAAGTTCAAGTTTTTGAATTCTATCTCCCAGATGCTGCACGGTTTCTTCGATATCTCCTAAACCAGTTGACCTAGAGCAATAAAATTAAGTTGCCTGAATTCTAGATTAAATTATCTAACAACGTGCATTTATAGATTTTGTATCTAGATACAAACAAAAAAGTTCAACTTTTTGAATTTTAGCTCCCAGATGCTGCACGGTTTCTTCGATATCTCCTAAACCAGTTGACCTAGAGCAATAAAGTTAAGTTGCCTGAATTCTAGATTAAATTATCTAACAACGTGCATTTATAGATTTTGTATCTAGATACAAACAAAAAAGTTCAACTTTTTGAATTTTAGCTCCCAGATGCTGCACGGTTTCTTCGATATCTCCTAAACCAGTTGACCTACAGCAATAAAGTTAAGTTGCCTGAATTCTAGATTAAATTATCTAACAACGTGCATTTATAGATTTTGTATCTAGATACAAACAAAAAAGTTCAACTTTTTGAATTTTAGCTCCCAGATGCTGCACGGTTTCTTCGATATCTCCCAAACCAGTTGACCTACAGCGATATAATTCATTTTCCTGAATTCTAGATTCAATTATCTAACAACGTGCATTTATAGATTTTGTATCTAGATACAAACAAAAAAGTTCAACTTTTTGAATTTTAGCTCCCAGATGCTGCACGGTTTCTTCGATATCTCCTAAACCAGTTGACCTAGAGCAATAAAGTTAAGTTGCCTGAATTCTAGATTAAATTATCTAACAACGTGCATTTATAGATTTTGTATCTAGATACAAACAAAAAAGTTCGCCTTTTTGAATTTTAGCTCCCAGATGCTGCTCGGTTTCTTCGATATCTCCTAAACCAGTTGACCTACAGCAATAAAGTTAAGTTGCCTGAATTCTAGATTAAATTATCTAACAACGTGCATTTATAGATTTTGTATCTAGATACAAACAAAAAAGTTCAACTTTTTGAATTTTAGCTCCCAGATGCTGCACGGTTTCTTCGATATCTCCCAAACCAGTTGACCTACAGCGATATAATTCATTTTCCTGAATTCTAGATTCAATTATCTAACAACGTGCATTTATAGATTTTGTATCTAGATACAAACAAAAAAGTTCAACTTTTTGAATTTTAGCTCCCAGATGCTGCACGGTTTCTTCGATATCTCCTAAACCAGTTGACCTAGAGCAATAAAGTTAAGTTGCCTGAATTCTAGATTAAATTATCTAACAACGTGCATTTATAGATTTTGTATCTAGATACAAACAAAAAAGTTCAACTTTTTGAATTTTAGCTCCCAGATGCTGCACGGTTTCTTCGATATCTCCTAAACCAGTTGACCTAGAGCAATAAAGTTAAGTTGCCTGAATTCTAGATTAAATTATCTAACAACGTGCATTTATAGATTTTGTATCTAGATACAAACAAAAAAGTTAAACTTTTTGAATTTTAGCTCCCAGATGCTGCACGGTTTCTTCGATATCTCCTAAACCAGTTGACCTACAGCAATAAAGTTAAGTTGCCTGAATTCTAGATTAAATTATCTAACAACGTGCATTTATAGATTTTGTATCTAGATACAAACAAAAAAGTTCAACTTTTTGAATTTTAGCTCCCAGATGCTGCACGGTTTCTTCGATATCTCCCAAACCGGTTGACCTACAGCGATATAATTAATTTTCCTGAATTCTAGATTCAATTATCTAACAACGTGCATTTATAGATTTTGTATCTAGATACTCGTACAAACAAAAAAGTTCAACTTTTTGAATTTTAGCTCCCAGATGCTGCACGGTATCTTCGATATCTCCTAAACCAGTTGACCTAGAGCAATAAAGTTAAGTTGCCTGAATTCTAGATTAAATTATCTAACAACGTGCATTTATAGATTTTGTATCTAGATACAAACAAAAAAGTTCAACTTTTTGAATTTTAGCTCCCAGATGCTGCACGGTTTCTTCGATATCTCCTAAACCAGTTGACCTAGAGCAATAAAGTTAAGTTGCCTGAATTCTAGATTAAATTATCTAACAACGTGCATTTATAGATTTTGTATTTAGATACAAACAAAAAAGTTCACCTTTTTGAATTTTAGCTCCCAGATGCTGCTCGGTTTCTTCGATATCTCCCAAACCAGTTGACCTACAGCGATATAATTAATTTTCCTGAATTCTAGATTCAATTATCTAACAACGTGCATTTATATATTTTGTATCTAGATACAAACAAAAAAGTTCAACTTTTTGAATTTTAGCTCCCAGATGCTGCACGGTTTCTTCGATATCTCCTAAACCAGTTGACCTAGAGCAATAAAGTTAAGTTTCCTGAATTCTAGATTAAATTATCTAACAACGTGCATTTATAGATTTTGTATCTAGATACAAACAAAAAAGTTCAAGTTTTTGAATTCTATCTCCCAGATGCTGCACGGTTTCTTCGATATCTCCTAAACCAGTTGACCTAGAGCAATAAAATTAAGTTGCCTGAATTCTAGATTAAATTATCTAACAACGTGCATTTATAGATTTTGTATCTAGATACAAACAAAAAAGTTCAACTTTTTGAATTTTAGCTCCCAGATGCTGCACGGTTTCTTCGATATCTCCTAAACCAGTTGACCTAGAGCAATAAAGTTAAGTTGCCTGAATTCTAGATTAAATTATCTAACAACGTGCATTTATAGATTTTGTATCTAGATACAAACAAAAAAGTTCAACTTTTTGAATTTTAGCTCCCAGATGCTGCACGGTTTCTTCGATATCTCCTAAACCAGTTGACCTAGAGCAATAAAGTTAAGTTGCCTGAATTCTAGATTAAATTATCTAACAACGTGCATTTATAGATTTTGTATCTAGATACAAACAAAAAAGTTTAACTTTTTGAATTTTAGCTCCCAGATGCTGCACGGTTTCTTCGATATCTCCTAAACCAGTTGACCTAGAGCAATAAAGTTAAGTTGCCTGAATTCTAGATTAAATTATCTAACAACGTGCATTTATAGATTTTGTATCTAGATACAAACAAAAAAGTTCACCTTTTTGAATTTTAGCTCTCAGATGCTATGCTGCACGGTTTCTTCGATATCTCCTAAACCAGTTGACCTAGAGCAATAAAGTTAAGTTGCCTGAATTCTAGATTAAATTATCTAACAACGTGCATTTATAGATTTTGTATCTAGATACAAACAAAAAAGTTCAAGTTTTTGAATTCTATCTCCCAGATGCTGCACGGTTTCTTCGATATCTCCTAAACCAGTTGACCTAGAGCAATAAAATTTAGTTGCCTGAATTCTAGATTAAATTATCTAACAACGTGCATTTATAGCTTTTGTATCTAGATACAAACAAAAAAGTTCAACTTTTTGAATTTTAGCTCCCAGATGCTGCACGGTTTCTTCGATATCTCCTAAACCAGTTGACCTAGAGCAATAAAGTTAAGTTGCCTGAATTCTAGATTAAATTATCTAACAACGTGCATTTATAGATTTTGTATCTAGATACAAACAAAAAAGTTCAACTTTTTGAATTTTAGCTCCCAGATGCTGCACGGTTTCTTCGATATCTCCTAAACCAGTTGACCTAGAGCAATAAAGTTAAGTTGCCTGAATTCTAGATTAAATTATCTAACAACGTGCATTTATAGAATTTGTATCTAGATACAAACAAAAAAGTTCATATTATTTCAAATATGAAATATGAAATAATATGAAATATAGATTTTGTATCTAGATACAAACAAAAAAGTTCAACTTTTTGAATTTTAGCTCCCAGATGCTGCACGGTTTCTTCGATATCTCCTAAACCAGTTGACCTAGAGCAATAAAGTTAAGTTGCCTGAATTCTAGATTAAATTATCTAACAACGTGCATTTATAGATTTTGTATCTAGATACAAACAAAAAAGTTCAACTTTTTGAATTTTAGCTCCCAGATGCTGCACGGTTTCTTCGATATCTCCTAAACCAGTTGACCTACAGCAATAAAGTTAAGTTGCCTGATTTCTAGATTAAATTATCTAACAACGTGCATTTATAGATTTTGTATCTAGATACAAACAAAAAAGTTCAACTTTTTGAATTTTAGCTCCCAGATGCTGCACGGTTTCTTCGATATCTCCCAAACCAGTTGACCTACAGCGATATAATTAATTTTCCTGAATTCTAGATTCAATTATCTAACAACGTGCATTTATAGATTTTGTATCTAGATACAAACAAAAAAGTTCAACTTTTTGAATTTTAGCTCCCAGATGCTGCACGGTATCTTCGATATCTCCTAAACCAGTTGACCTAGAGCAATAAAGTTAAGTTGCCTGAATTCTAGATTAAATTATCTAACAACGTGCATTTATAGATTTTGTATCTAGATACAAACAAAAAAGTTCAACTTTTTGAATTTTAGCTCCCAGATGCTGCACGGTTTCTTCGATATCTCCTAAACCAGTTGACCTAGAGCAATAAAGTTAAGTTGCCTGAATTCTAGATTAAATTATCTAACAACGTGCATTTATAGATTTTGTATCTAGATACAAACAAAAAAATTCACCTTTTTGAATTTTAGCTCCCAGATGCTGCTCGGTTTCTTCGATATCTCCCAAACCAGTTGACCTACAGCGATATAATTAATTTTCCTGAATTCTAGATTCAATTATCTAACAACGTGCATTTATAGATTTTGTATCTAGATACAAACAAAAAAGTTCAACTTTTTGAATTTTAGCTCCCAGATGCTGCACGGTTTCTTCGATATCTCCTAAACCAGTTGACCTAGAACAATAAAGTTAAGTTGCCTGAATTCTAGATTAAATTATCTAACAACGTGCATTTATAGATTTTGTATCTAGATACAAACAAAAAAGTTCAAGTTTTTGAATTCTATCTCCCAGATGCTGCACGGTTTCTTCGATATCTCCTAAACCAGTTAACCTAGAGCAATAAAATTAAGTTGCCTGAATTCTAGATTCAATTATCTAACAACGTGCATTTATAGATTTTGTATCTAGATACTCGTACAAACAAAAAAGTTCAACTTTTTGAATTTTAGCTCCCAGATGCTGCACGGTATCTTCGATATCTCCTAAACCAGTTGACCTAGAGCAATAAAGTTAAGTTGCCTGAATTCAAGATTAAATTATCTAACAACGTGCATTTATAGATTTTGTATCTAGATACAAACAAAAAAGTTAAACTTTTTGAATTTTAGCTCCCAGATGCTGCACGGTTTCTTCGATATCTCCTAAACCAGTTGACCTAGAGCAATAAAGTTAAGTTGCCTGAATTCTACATTAAATTATCTAACAACGTGCATTTATAGATTTTGTATCTAGATACAAACAAAAAAGTTCACCTTTTTGAATTTTAGCTCCCAGATGCTGCTCGGTTTCTTCGATATCTCCCAAACCAGTTGACCTACAGCGATATAATTAATTTTCCTGAATTTTAGATTCAATTATCTAACAACGTGCATTTATATATTTTGTATCTAGATACAAACAAAAAAGTTCAACTTTTTGAATTTTAGCTCCCAGATGCTGCACGGTTTCTTCGATATCTCCTAAACCAGTTGACCTAGAGCAATAAAGTTAAGTTGCCTGAATTCTAGATTAAATTATCTAACAACGTGCATTTATAGATTTTGTATCTAGATACAAACAAAAAAGTTCAAGTTTTTGAATTCTATCTCCCAGATGCTGCACGGTTTCTTCGATATCTCCTAAACCAGTTGACCTAGAGCAATAAAATTAAGTTGCCTGAATTCTAGATTAAATTATCTAACAACGTGCATTTATAGATTTTGTATCTAGATACAAACAAAAAAGTTCAACTTTTTGAATTTTAGCTCCCAGATGCTGCACGGTTTCTTCGATATCTCCTAAACCAGTTGACCTACAGCAATAAAGTTAAGTTGCCTGAATTCTAGATTAAATTATCTAACAACGTGCATTTATAGATTTTGTATCTAGATACAAACAAAAAAGTTTAACTTTTTGAATTTTAGCTCCCAGATGCTGCACGGTTTCTTCGATATCTCCTAAACCAGTTGACCTAGAGCAATAAAGTTAAGTTGCCTGAATTCTAGATTAAATTATCTAACAACGTGCATTTATAGATTTTGTATCTAGATACAAACAAAAAAGTTCACCTTTTTGAATTTTAGCTCTCAGATGCTATGCTGCACGTTTTCTTCGATATCTCCTAAACCAGTTGACCTAGAGCAATAAAGTTAAGTTGCCTGAATTCTAGATTAAATTATCTAACAACGTGCATTTATAGATTTTGTATCTAGATACAAACAAAAAAGTTCAACTTTTTGAATTTTAGCTCCCAGATGCTGCACGGTTTCTTCGATATCTCCTAAACCAGTTGACCTAGAGCAATAAAGTTAAGTTGCCTGAATTCTAGATTAAATTATCCAACAACGTGCATTTATAGATTTTGTATCTAGATACAAACAAAAAAGTTCAACTTTTTGAATTTTAGCTCCCAGATGCTGCACGGTTTCTTCGATATCTCCTAAACCAGTTGACCTAGAGCAATAAAGTTAAGTTGCCTGAATTCTAGATTAAATTATCTAACAACGTGCATTTATAGATTTTGTATCTAGATACAAACAAAAAAGTTCAACTTTTTGAATTTTAGCTCCCAGATGCTGCACGGTTTCTTCGATATCTCCTAAACCAGTTGACCTAGAGCAATAAAGTTAAGTTGCCTGAATTCTAGATTAAATTATCTAACAACGTGCATTTATAGATTTTGTATATAGATACAAACAAAAAAGTTAAACTTTTTGAATTTTAGCTCCCAGATGCTGCACGGTTTCTTCCATATCTCCTAAACCAGTTGACCTAGAGCAATAAAGTTAAGTTGCCTGAATTCTAGATTAAATTATCTAACAACGTGCATTTATAGATTTTGTATCTAGATACAAACAAAAAAGTTAAACTTTTTGAATTTTAGCTCTCAGATGCTGCACGGTTTCTTCGATATCTCCTAAACCAGTTGACCTACAGCAATAAAGTTAAGTTGCCTGAATTCTAGATTAAATTATCTAACAACGTGCATTTATAGATTTTGTATCTAGATAGAAACAAAAAAGTTCAACTTTTTGAATTTTAGCTCCCAGATGCTGCACGGTATCTTCGATATATCCTAAACCAGTTGACCTAGAGCAATAAAGTTAAATTGCCTGAATTCTAGATTAAATTATCTAACAACGTGCATTTATAGATTTTCTATCTAGATACAAACAAAAAAGTTCAACGTTTTGAATTTTAGCTCCCAGATGCTGCACGGTTTCTTCGATATCTCCTAAACCAGTTGACCTAGAGCAATAAAGTTAAGTTGCCTGAATTCTAGATTAAATTATCTAACAACGTGCATTTATAGATTTTGTATCTAGATACAAACAAAAAAGTTCAACTTTTTGAATTTCAGCTCCCAGATGCTGCACGGTTTCTTCGATATCTCCTAAACCAGTTGACCTAGAGCAATAAAGTTAAGTTGCCTGAATTCTAGATTAAATTATCTAACAACGTGCATTTATAGATTTTGTATCTAGATACAAACAAAAAAGTTCAACTTTTTGAATTTTAGCTCCCAGATGCTGCACGGTTTCTTCGATATCTCCTAAACCAGTTGACCTAGAGCAATAAAGTTAAGTTGCCTGAATTCTAGATTAAATTATCTAACAACCTGCATTTATAGATTTTGTATCTAGATACAAACAAAAAAGTTCAACTTTTTGAATTTTAGCTCCCAGATGCTGCACGGTTTCTTCGATATCTCCTAAACCAGTTGACCTAGAGCAATAAAGTTAAGTTGCCTGAATTCTAGATTAAATTATCTAACAACGTGCATTTATAAATTTTGTATCTAGATACAAACAAAAAATTCACCTTTTTGAATTTTAGCTCCCAGATGCTGCTCGGTTTCTTCGATATCTCCCAAACCAGTTGACCTACAGCGATATAATTAATTTTCCTGAATTCTAGATTCAAATATCTAACAACGTGCATGTATAGATTTTGTATCTAGATACAAACAAAAAAGTTCAAGTTTTTGAATTCTATCTCCCAGATGCTGCACGGTTTCTTCGATATCTCCTAAACCAGTTAACCTAGAGCAATAAAATTAAGTTGCCTGAATTCTAGATTAAATTATCTAACAACGTGCATTTATAGATTTTTTATCTAGATACAAACAAAAAAGTTCAACTTTTTGAATTTTAGCTCCCAGATGCTGCACGGTTTCTTCGATATCTCCTAAACCAGTTGACCTAGAGCAATAAAGTTAAGTTGCCAGAATTCTAGATTAAATTATCTAACAACGTGCATTTATAGATTTTAATATCTAGATACAAACAAAAAAGTTCAACTTTTTGAATTTTAGCTCCCAGATGCTGCACGGTTTCTTCGATATCTCCTAAACCAGTTGACCTAGAGCAATAAAGTTAAGTTGCCTGAATTCTAGATTAAATTATCTAACAACGTGCATTTATAGATTTTGTATCTAGATAGAAACAAAAAAGTTCAACTTTTTGAATTTTAGCTCCCAGATGCTGCACGGTATCTTCGATATCTCCTAAACCAGTTGACCTAGAGCAATAAAGTTAAATTGCCTGAATTCTAGATTAAATTATCTAACAACGTGCATTTATAGATTTTCTATCTAGATACAAACAAAAAAGTTCAACGTTTTGAATTTTAGCTCCCAGATGCTGCACGGTTTCTTCGATATCTCCTAAACCAGTTGACCTAGAGCAATAAAGTTAAGTTGCCTGAATTCTAGATTAAATTATCTAACAACGTGCATTTATAGATTTTGTATCTAGATACAAACAAAAAAGTTCAACTTTTTGAATTTCAGCTCCCAGATGCTGCACGGTTTCTTCGATATCTCCTAAACCAGTTGACCTAGAGCAATAAAGTTAAGTTGCCTGAATTCTAGATTAAATTATCTAACAACGTGCATTTATAGATTTTGTATCTAGATACAAACAAAAAAGTTCAACTTTTTGAATTTTAGCTCCCAGATGCTGCACGGTTTCTTCGATATCTCCTAAACCAGTTGACCTAGAGCAATAAAGTTAAGTTGCCTGAATTCTAGATTAAATTATCTAACAACGTGCATTTATAAATTTTGTATCTAGATACAAACAAAAAATTCACCTTTTTGAATTTTAGCTCCCAGATGCTGCTCGGTTTCTTCGATATCTCCCAAACCAGTTGACCTACAGCGATATAATTAATTTTCCTGAATTCTAGATTCAATTATCTAACAACGTGCATTTATAGATTTTGTATCTAGATACAAACAAAAAAGTTCAAGTTTTTGAATTCTATCTCCCAGATGCTGCACGGTTTCTTCGATATCTCCTAAACCAGTTAACCTAGAGCAATAAAATTAAGTTGCCTGAATTCTAGATTAAATTATCTAACAACGTGCATTTATAGATTTTTTATCTAGATACAAACAAAAAAGTTCAACTTTTTGAATTTTAGCTCCCAGATGCTGCACGGTTTCTTCGATATCTCCTAAACCAGTTGACCTAGAGCAATAAAGTTAAGTTGCCAGAATTCTAGATTAAATTATCTAACAACGTGCATTTATAGATTTTAATATCTAGATACAAACAAAAAAGTTCAACTTTTTGAATTTTAGCTCCCAGATGCTGCACGGTTTCTTCGATATCTCCTAAACCAGTTGACCTAGAGCAATAAAGTTAAGTTGCCTGAATTCTAGATTAAATTATCTAACAACGTGCATTTATAGATTTTGTATCTAGATAGAAACAAAAAAGTTCAACTTTTTGAATTTTAGCTCCCAGATGCTGCACGGTATCTTCGATATCTCCTAAACCAGTTGACCTAGAGCAATAAAGTTAAATTGCCTGAATTCTAGATTAAATTATCTAACAACGTGCATTTATAGATTTTCTATCTAGATACAAACAAAAAAGTTCAACGTTTTGAATTTTAGCTCCCAGATGCTGCACGGTTTCTTCGATATCTCCTAAACCAGTTGACCTAGAGCAATAAAGTTAAGTTGCCTGAATTCTAGATTAAATTATCTAACAACGTGCATTTATAGATTTTGTATCTAGATACAAACAAAAAAGTTCAACTTTTTGAATTTCAGCTCCCAGATGCTGCACGGTTTCTTCGATATCTCCTAAACCAGTTGACCTAGAGCAATAAAGTTAAGTTGCCTGAATTCTAGATTAAATTATCTAACAACGTGCATTTATAGATTTTGTATCTAGATACAAACAAAAAAGTTCAACTTTTTGAATTTTAGCTCCCAGATGCTGCACGGTTTCTTCGATATCTCCTAAACCAGTTGACCTAGAGCAATAAAGTTAAGTTGCCTGAATTCTAGATTAAATTATCTAACAACCTGCATTTATAGATTTTGTATCTAGATACAAACAAAAAAGTTCAACTTTTTGAATTTTAGCTCCCAGATGCTGCACGGTTTCTTCGATATCTCCTAAACCAGTTGACCTAGAGCAATAAAGTTAAGTTGCCTGAATTCTAGATTAAATTATCTAACAACGTGCGTTTATAAATTTTGTATCTAGATACAAACAAAAAATTCACCTTTTTGAATTTTAGCTCCCAGATGCTGCTCGGTTTCTTCGATATCTCCCAAACCAGTTGACCTACAGCGATATAATTAATTTTCCTGAATTCTAGATTCAATTATCTAACAACGTGCATTTATAGATTTTGTATCTAGATACAAACAAAAAAGTTCAAGTTTTTGAATTCTATCTCCCAGATGCTGCACGGTTTCTTCGATATCTCCTAAACCAGTTAACCTAGAGCAATAAAATTAAGTTGCCTGAATTCTAGATTAAATTATCTAACAACGTGCATTTATAGATTTTTTATCTAGATACAAACAAAAAAGTTCAACTTTTTGAATTTTAGCTCCCAGATGCTGCACGGTTTCTTCGATATCTCCTAAACCAGTTGACCTAGAGCAATAAAGTTAAGTTGCCTGAATTCTAAATTAAATTATCTAACAACGTGCATTTATAGATTTTAATATCTAGATACAAACAAAAAAGTTCAACTTTTTGAATTTTAGCTCCCAGATGCTGCACGGTTTCTTCGATATCTCCTAAACCAGTTGACCTAGAGCAATAAAGTTAAGTTGCCTGAATTCTAGATTAAATTATCTAACAACGTGCATTTATAGATTTTGTATCTAGATAGAAACAAAAAAGTTCAACTTTTTGAATTTTAGCTCCCAGATGCTGCACGGTATCTTCGATATCTCCTAAACCAGTTGACCTAGAGCAATAAAGTTAAATTGCCTGAATTCTAGATTTAATTATCTAACAACGTGCATTTATAGATTTTCTATCTAGATACAAACAAAAAAGTTCAACGTTTTGAATTTTAGCTCCCAGATGCTGCACGGTTTCTTCGATATCTCCTAAACCAGTTGACCTAGAGCAATAAAGTTAAGTTGCCTGAATTCTAGATTAAATTATCTAACAACGTGCATTTATAGATTTTGTATCTAGATACAAACAAAAAAGTTAAACTTTTTGAATTTCAGCTCCCAGATGCTGCACGGTTTCTTCGATATCTCCTAAACCAGTTGACCTAGAGCAATAAAGTTAAGTTGCCTGAATTCTATAATAAATTATCTAACAACGTGCATTTATAGATTTTGTATCTAGATACAAACAAAAAAGTTCAACTTTTTGAATTTTAGCTCCCAGATGCTGCACGGTTTCTTCGATATCTCCTAAACCAGTTGACCTAGAGCAATAAAGTTAAGTTGCCTGAATTCTAGATTAAATTATCTAACAACGTGCATTTATAGATTTTGTATCTAGATACAAACAAAAAAGTTCAACTTTTTGAATTTTAGCTCCCAGATGCTGCACGGTTTCTTCGATATCTCCTAAACCAGTTGACCTAGAGCAATAAAGTTAAGTTGCCTGAATTCTAGATTAAATTATCTAACAACGTGCATTTATAGATTTTGTATATAGATACAAACAAAAAAGTTAAACTTTTTGAATTTTAGCTCCCAGATGCTGCACGGTTTCTTCCATATCTCCTAAACCAGTTGACCTAGAGCAATATAGTTAAGTTGCCTGAATTCTAGATTAAATTATCTAACAACGTGCATTTATAGATTTTGTATCTAGATACAAACAAAAAAGTTAAACTTTTTGAATTTTAGCCCTCAGATGCTGCACGGTTTCTTCGATATCTCCTAACCTAGTTGACCTACAGCAATAAAGTTAAGTTGCCTGAATTCTATATTAAATTATCTAACAACGTGCATTTATCGATTTTGTATCTAGATACAAACTAAACAGTTCAACTTTTTGAATTTTAGCTCCCAGATGCTGCACGGTTTCTTCGATATCTCCCAAACCAGTTGACCTACAGCGACATAATTAATTTTCCTGAATTCTAGATTCAATTATCTAACAACGTGCATTTATAGATTTTGTATCTAGATACAAACAAAAAAGTTCAACTTTTTGAATTTTAGCTCCCAGATGCTGCACGGTATCTTCGATATCTCCTAAACCAGTTGACCTAGAGCCATAAAGTTAAGTTGCCTGAATTCTAGATTAAATTATCTAACAACGTGCATTTATAGATTTTGTATCTAGATACAAACAAAAAAGTTCAACTTTTTGAATTTTAGCTCCCAGATGCTGCACGGTTTCTTCGATATCTCCTAAACCAGTTGACCTAGAGCAATAAAGTTAAGTTGCCTGAATTCTAGATTAAATTATCTAACAACGTGCATTTATAGATTTTGTATGTAGATACAAACAAAAAAATTCACCTTTTTGAATTTTAGCTCCCAGATGCTGCTCGGTTTCTTTGATATCTCCCAAACCAGTTGACCTACAGCGATATAATTAATTTTCCTGAATTCTAGATTCAATTATCTAACAACGTGCATTTATAGATTTTGTATCTAGATACAAACAAAAAAGTTCAACTTTTTGAATTTTAGCTCCCAGATGCTGCACGGTTTCTTCGATATCTCCTAAACCAGTTGACCTAGAGCAATAAAGTTAAGTTGCCTGAATTCTAGATTAAATTATCTAACAACGTGCATTTATAGATTTTGTATCTAGATACAAACAAAAAAGTTCAAGTTTTTGAATTCTATCTCCCAGATGCTGCACGGTTTCTTCGATATCTCCTAAACCAGTTAACCTAGAGCAATAAAATTAAGTTGCCTGAATTCTAGATTAAATTATCTAACAACGTGCATTTATAGATTTTTTATCTAGATACAAACAAAAAAGTTCAACTTTTTGAATTTTAGCTCCCAGATGCTGCACGGTTTCTTCGATATCTCCTAAACCAGTTGACCTAGAGCAATAAAGTTAAGTTGCCTGAATTCTAGATTAAATTATTTAACAACGTGCATTTATAGATTTTGTATCTAGATACAAACAAAAAAGTTCAACTTTTTGAATTTTAGCTCCCAGATGCTGCACGGTTTCTTCGATATCTCCTAAACCAGTTGACCTAGAGCAATAAAGTTAAGTTGCCTGAATTCTAGATTAAATTATCTAACAACGTGCATTTATAGATTTTGTATCTAGATACAAACAAAAAAGTTCAACTTTTTGAATTTTAGCTCCCAGATGCTGCACGGTTTCTTCGATATCTCCTAAACCAGTTGACCTAGAGCAATAAAGTTAAGTTGCCTGAATTCTAGATTAAATTATCTAACAACGTGCATTTATAGATTTTGTATCTAGATACAAACAAAAAAGTTCAACTTTTTGAATTTTAGCTCCCAGATGCTGCACGGTTTCTTCGATATCTCCTAAACCAGTTGACCTAGAGCAATAAAGTTAAGTTGCCTGAATTCTAGATTAAATTATCTAACAACGTGCATTTATAGATTTTGTATATAGATACAAACAAAAAAGTTAAACTTTTTGAATTTTAGCTCCCAGATGCTGCACGGTTTCTTCGATATCTCCTAAACCAGTTAACCTAGAGCAATAAAGTTAAGTTGCCTGAATTCTAGATTAAATTATCTAACAACGTGCATTTATAGATTTTGTATATAGATACAAACAAAAAAGTTAAACTTTTTGAATTTTAGCTCCCAGATGCTGCACGGTTTCTTCGATATCTCCTAAACCAGTTAACCTAGAGCAATAAAGTTAAGTTGCCTGAATTCTAGATTAAATTATCTAACAACGTGCATTTATAGATTTTGTATCTAGATACAAACAAAAAAATTCACCTTTTTGAATTTTAGCTCCCAGATGCTGCTCGGTTTCTTCGATATCTCCCAAACCAGTTGACCTACAGCGATATAATTAATTTTCCTGAATTCTAGATTCAATTATCTAACAACGTGCATTTATAGATTTTGTATCTAGATACAAACAAAAAAGTTCAACTTTTTGAATTTTAGCTCCCAGATGCTGCACGGTTTCTTCGATATCTCCTAAACCAGTTGACCTAGAGCAATAAAATTAAGTTGCCTGAATTCTAGATTAAATTATCTAACAACGTGCATTTATAGATTTTGTATCTAGATACAAACAAAAAAGTTCAAGTTTTTGAATTCTATCTCCCAGATGCTGCACGGTTTCTTCGATATCTCCTAAACCAGTTGACCTAGAGCAATAAAATTAAGTTGCCTGAATTCTAGATTAAATTATCTAACAACGTGCATTTATAGATTTTGTATCTAGATACAAACAAAAAAGTTCAACTTTTTGAATTTTAGCTCCCAGATGCTGCACGGTTTCTTCGATATCTCCCAAACCAGTTGACCTACAGCAATAAAGTTAAGTTGCCTGAATTCTAGATTAAATTATCTAACAACGTGCATTTATAGATTTTGTATCTAGATACAAACAAAAAAGTTCAACTTTTTGAATTTTAGCTCCCAGATGCTGCACGGTTTCTTCGATATCTCCTAAACCAGTTGACCTAGAGCAATAAAGTTAAGTTGCCTGAATTCTAGATTAAATTATCTAACAACGTGCATTTATAGATTTTGTATCTAGATACAAACAAAAAAGTTAAACTTTTTGCATTTTAGCTCCCAGATGCTGCACGGTTTCTTCGATATCTCCTAAACCAGTTGACCTACAGCAATAAAGTTAAGTTGCCTGAATTCTAGATTAAATTATCTAACAACGTGCATTTATAGATTTTGTATCTAGATACAAACAAAAAAGTTCAACTTTTTGAATTTTAGCTCCCAGATGCTGCACGGTTTCTTCGATATCTCCTAAACCAGTTGACCTAGAGCAATAAAGTTAAGTTGCCTGAATTCTAGATTAAATTATCTAACAACGTGCATTTATAGATTTTGTATCTAGATACAAACAAAAAAGTTAAACTTTTTGCATTTTAGCTCCCAGATGCTGCACGGTTTCTTCGATATCTCCTAAACCAGTTGACCTACAGCAATAAAGTTAAGTTGCCTGAATTCTAGATTAAATTATCTAACAACGTGCATTTATAGATTTTGTATCTAGATACAAACAAAAAAGTTCAACTTTTTGAATTTTAGCTCCCAGATGCTGCACGGTTTCTTCGATATCTCCTAAACCAGTTGACCTAGAGCAATAAAGTTAAGTTGCCTGAATTCTAGATTAAATTATCTAACAACGTGCATTTATAGATTTTGTATATAGATACAAACAAAAAAGTTAAACTTTTTGAATTTTAGCTCCCAGATGCTGCACGGTTTCTTCGATATCTCCTAAACCAGTTAACCTAGAGCAATAAAGTTAAGTTGCCTGAATTCTAGATTAAATTATCTAACAACGTGCATTTATAGATTTTGTATCTAGATACAAACAAAAAAATTCACCTTTTTGAATTTTAGCTCCCAGATGCTGCTCGGTTTCTTCGATATCTCCCAAACCAGTTGACCTACAGCGATATAATTAATTTTCCTGAATTCTAGATTAAATTATCTAACAACGTGCATTTATAGATTTTGTATCTAGATACAAACAAAAAAGTTCAACTTTTTGAATTTTAGCTCCCAGATGCTGCACGGTTTCTTCGATATCTCCTAAACCAGTTGACCTAGAGCAATAAAATTAAGTTGCCTGAATTCTAGATTAAATTATCTAACAACGTGCATTTATAGATTTTGTATCTAGATACAAACAAAAAAGTTCAAGTTTTTGAATTCTATCTCCCAGATGCTGCACGGTTTCTTCGATATCTCCTAAACCAGTTGACCTAGAGCAATAAAATTAAGTTGCCTGAATTCTAGATTAAATTATCTAACAACGTGCATTTATAGATTTTTTATCTAGATACAAACAAAAAAGTTCAACTTTTTGAATTTTAGCTCCCAGATGCTGCACGGTTTCTTCGATATCTCCTAAACCAGTTGACCTAGAGCAATAAAGTTAAGTTGCCTGAATTCTAGATTAAATTATCTAACAACGTGCATTTATAGATTTTGTATCTAGATACAAACAAAAAAGTTCAACTTTTTGAATTTTAGCTCCCAGATGCTGCACGGTTTCTTCGATATCTCCTAAACCAGTTGACCTAGAGCAATAAAGTTAAGTTGCCTGAATTCTAGATTAAATTATCTAACAACGTGCATTTATAGATTTTGTATCTAGATACAAACAAAAAAGTTCAACTTTTTGAATTTTAGCTCCCAGATGCTGCACGGTATCTTCGATATCTCCTAAACCAGTTGACCTAGAGCAATAAAGTTAAATTGCCTGAATTCTAGATTAAATTATCTAACAACGTGCATTTATAGATTTTCTATCTAAATACAAACAAAAAAGTTCAACGTTTTGAATTTTAGCTCCCAGATGCTGCACGGTTTCTTCGATATCTCCTAAACCAGTTGACCTAGAGCAATAAAGTTAAGTTGCCTGAATTCTAGATTAAATTATCTAACAACGTGCATTTATAGATTTTGTATCTAGATACAAACAAAAAAGTTCAACTTTTTGAATTTTAGCTCCCAGATGCTGCACGGTTTCTTCGATATCTCCTAAACCAGTTGACCTAGAGCAATAAAGTTAAGTTGCCTGAATTCTAGATTAAATTATCTAACAACGTGCATTTATAGATTTTGTATCTAGATACAAACAAAAAAGTTCAACTTTTTGAATTTTAGCTCCCAGATGCTGCACGGTTTCTTCGATATCTCCTAAACCAGTTGACCTAGAGCAATAAAGTTAAGTTGCCTGAATTCTAGATTAAATTATCTAACAACGTGCATTTATAGATTTTGTATCTAGATACAAACAAAAAAGTTCAACTTTTTGAATTTTAGCTCCCAGATGCTGCACGGTTTCTTCGATATCTCCCAAGCCAGTTGACCTACAGCAATAAAGTTAAGTTGCCTGAATTCTAGATTAAATTATCTAACAACGTGCATTTATAGATTTTGTATCTAGATACAAACAAAAAAGTTCAACTTTTTGAATTTTAGCTCCCAGATGCTGCACGGTTTCTTCGATATCTCCTAAACCAGTTGACCTAGAGCAATAAAGTTAAGTTGCCTGAATTCTAGATTAAATTATCTAACAACGTGCATTTATAGATTTTGTATCTAGATACAAACAAAAAAGTTCAACTTTTTGAATTTTAGCTCCCAGATGCTGCACGGTTTCTTCGATCCTAAACCAGTTGACCTAGAGCAATAAAGTTAAGTTGCCTGAATTCTAGATTAAATTATCTAACAACGTGCATTTATAGATTTTTTATCTAGATACAAACAAAAAAGTTCAACTTTTTGAATTTTAGCTCCCAGATGCTGCACGGTTTCTTCGATATCTCCTAAACCAGTTGACCTAGACCAATAAAGTTAAGTTGCCTGAATTCTAGATTAAATTATCTAACAACGTGCATTTATAGATTTTGTATCTAGATACAAACAAAAAAGTTCAACTTTTTGAATTTTAGCTCCCAGATGCTGCACGGTTTCTTCGATATCTCCTAAACCAGTTGACCTACAGCAATAAAGTTAAGTTGCCTGAATTCTAGATTAAATTATCTAACAACGTGCATTTATAGATTTTGTATCTAGATACAAACAAAAAAGTTAAACTTTTTGAATTTTAGCTCCCAGATGCTGCACGGTTTCTTCGATATCTCCTAAACCAGTTGACCTAGAGCAATAAAGTTAAGTTGCCTGAATTTAAGATTAAATTATCTAACAACGTGCATTTATAGATTTTGTATCTAGATACAAACAAAAAAGTTAAACTTTTTGCATTTTAGCTCCCAGATGCTGCACGGTTTCTTCGATATCTCCTAAACCAGTTGACCTAGAGCAATAAAGTTAAGCTGCCTGAATTCTAGATTAAATTATCTAACAACGTGCATTTATAGATTTTGTATCTAGATACAAACAAAAAAGTTCAAGTTTTTGAATTCTATCTCCCAGATGCTGCACGGTTTCTTCGATATCTCCTAAACCAGTTGACCTAGAGCAATAAAATTAAGTTGCCTGAATTCTAGATTAAATTATCTAACAACGTGCATTTATAGGTTTTTTTTATCTAGATACAAACAAAAAAGTTCAACTTTTTGAATTTTAGCTCCCAGATGCTGCACGGTTTCTTCGATATCTCCTAAACCAGTTGACCTAGAGCAATAAAGTTAAGTTGCCTGAATTCTAGATTAAATTATCTAACAACGTGCATTTATAGATTTTGTATCTAGATACAAACAAAAAAGTTCAACTTTTTGAATTTTAGCTCCCAGATGCTGCACGGTATCTTCGATATCTCCTAAACCAGTTGACCTAGAGCAATAAAGTTAAATTGCCTGAATTCTAGATTAAATTATCTAACAACGTGCATTTATAGATTTTCTATCTAGATACAAACAAAAAAGTTCAACGTTTTGAATTTTAGCTCCCAGATGCTGCACGGTTTCTTCGATATCTCCTAAACCAGTTGACCTAGAGCAATAAAGTTAAGTTGCCTGAATTCTAGATTAAATTATCTAACAACGTGCATTTATAGATTTTGTATCTAGATACAAACAAAAAAGTTCAACTTTTTGAATTTTAGCTCCCAGATGCTGCACGGTTTCTTCGATCCTAAACCAGTTGACCTAGAGCAATAAAGTTAAGTTGCCTGAATTCTAGATTAAATTATCTAACAACGTGCATTTATAGATTTTTTATCTAGATACAAACAAAAAAGTTCAACTTTTTGAATTTTAGCTCCCAGATGCTGCACGGTTTCTTCGATATCTCCTAAACCAGTTGACCTAGACCAATAAAGTTAAGTTGCCTGAATTCTAGATTAAATTATCTAACAACGTGCATTTATAGATTTTGTATCTAGATACAAACAAAAAAGTTCAACTTTTTGAATTTTAGCTCCCAGATGCTGCACGGTTTCTTCGATATCTCCTAAACCAGTTGACCTACAGCAATAAAGTTAAGTTGCCTGAATTCTAGATTAAATTATCTAACAACGTGCATTTATAGATTTTGTATCTAGATACAAACAAAAAAGTTAAACTTTTTGAATTTTAGCTCCCAGATGCTGCACGGTTTCTTCGATATCTCCTAAACCAGTTGACCTAGAGCAATAAAGTTAAGTTGCCTGAATTTAAGATTAAATTATCTAACAACGTGCATTTATAGATTTTGTATCTAGATACAAACAAAAAAGTTAAACTTTTTGCATTTTAGCTCCCAGATGCTGCACGGTTTCTTCGATATCTCCTAAACCAGTTGACCTAGAGCAATAAAGTTAAGCTGCCTGAATTCTAGATTAAATTATCTAACAACGTGCATTTATAGATTTTGTATCTAGATACAAACAAAAAAGTTCAAGTTTTTGAATTCTATCTCCCAGATGCTGCACGGTTTCTTCGATATCTCCTAAACCAGTTGACCTAGAGCAATAAAATTAAGTTGCCTGAATTCTAGATTAAATTATCTAACAACGTGCATTTATAGGTTTTTTTTATCTAGATACAAACAAAAAAGTTCAACTTTTTGAATTTTAGCTCCCAGATGCTGCACGGTTTCTTCGATATCTCCTAAACCAGTTGACCTAGAGCAATAAAGTTAAGTTGCCTGAATTCTAGATTAAATTATCTAACAACGTGCATTTATAGATTTTGTATCTAGATACAAACAAAAAAGTTCAACTTTTTGAATTTTAGCTCCCAGATGCTGCACGGTATCTTCGATATCTCCTAAACCAGTTGACCTAGAGCAATAAAGTTAAATTGCCTGAATTCTAGATTAAATTATCTAACAACGTGCATTTATAGATTTTCTATCTAGATACAAACAAAAAAGTTCAACGTTTTGAATTTTAGCTCCCAGATGCTGCACGGTTTCTTCGATATCTCCTAAACCAGTTGACCTAGAGCAATAAAGTTAAGTTGCCTGAATTCTAGATTAAATTATCTAACAACGTGCATTTATAGATTTTGTATCTAGATACAAACAAAAAAGTTCAACTTTTTGAATTTTAGCTCCCAGATGCTGCACGGTTTCTTCGATATCTCCTAAACCAGTTGACCTACAGCAATAAAGTTAAGTTGCCTGAATTCTGGATTAAATTATCTAACAACGTGCATTTATAGATTTTGTATCTAGATACAAACAAAAAAGTTTAACTTGTTGAATTTTAGCTCCCAGATGCTGCACGGTTTCTTCGATATCTCCTAAACCAGTTGACCTAGAGCAATAAAGTTAAGTTGCCTGAATTCTAGATTAAATTATCTAACAACGTGCATTTATAGATTTTGTATCTAGATACAAACAAAAAAGTTCAACTTTTTGAATTTTAGCTCCCAGATGCTGCACGGTTTCTTCGATATCTCCTAAACCAGTTGACCTAGAGCAATAAAGTTAAGTTGCCTGAATTCTAGATTAAATTATCTAACAACGTGCATTTATAGATTTTGTATCTAGATACAAACAAAAAAGTTCAACTTTTTGAATTTTAGCTCCCAGATGCTGCACGGTTTCTTCGATATCTCCTAAACCAGTTGACCTACAGCAATAAAGTTAAGTTGCCTGAATTCTAGATTAAATTATCTAACAACGTGCATTTATAGATTTTGTATCTAGATACAAACAAAAAAGTTAAACTTTTTGAATTTTAGCTCCCAGATGCTGCACGGTTTCTTCGATATCTCCTAAACCAGTTGACCTAGAGCAATAAAGTTAAGTTGCCTGAATTTAAGATTAAATTATCTAACAACGTGCATTTATAGATTTTGTATCTAGATACAAACAAAAAAGTTAAACTTTTTGCATTTTAGCTCCCAGATGCTGCACGGTTTCTTCGATATCTCCTAAACCAGTTGACCTAGAGCAATAAAGTTAAGCTGCCTGAATTCTAGATTAAATTATCTAACAACGTGCATTTATAGATTTTGTATCTAGATACAAACAAAAAAGTTCAAGTTTTTGAATTCTATCTCCCAGATGCTGCACGGTTTCTTCGATATCTCCTAAACCAGTTGACCTAGAGCAATAAAATTAAGTTGCCTGAATTCTAGATTAAATTATCTAACAACGTGGATTTATAGGTTTTTTTTATCTAGATACAAACAAAAAAGTTCAACTTTTTGAATTTTAGCTCCCAGATGCTGCACGGTTTCTTCGATATCTCCTAAACCAGTTGACCTAGAGCAATAACGTTAAGTTGCCTGAATTCTAGATTAAATTATCTAACAACGTGCATTTATAGATTTTGTATCTAGATACAAACAAAAAAGTTCAACTTTTTGAATTTTAGCTCCCAGATGCTGCACGGTTTCTTCGATATCTCCTAAACCAGTTGACCTAGAGCAATAAAGTTAAGTTGCCTGAATTCTAGATTAAATTATCTAACAACGTGCATTTATAGATTTTGTATCTAGATACAAACAAAAAAGTTCAACTTTTTGAATTTTAGCTCCCAGATGCTGCACGGTATCTTCGATATCTCCTAAACCAGTTGACCTAGAGCAATAAAGTTAAATTGCCTGAATTCTAGATTAAATTATCTAACAACGTGCATTTATAGATTTTCTATCTAGATACAAACAAAAAAGTTCAACGTTTTGAATTTTAGCTCCCAGATGCTGCACGGTTTCTTCGATATCTCCTAAACCAGTTGACCTAGAGCAATAAAGTTAAGTTGCCTGAATTCTAGATTAAATTATCTAACAACGTGCATTTATAGATTTTGTATCTAGATACAAACAAAAAAGTTCAACTTTTTGAATTTTAGCTCCCAGATGCTGCACGGTTTCTTCGATATCTCCTAAACCAGTTGACCTACAGCAATAAAATTAAGTTGCCTGAATTCTGGATTAAATTATCTAACAACGTGCATTTATAGATTTTGTATCTAGATACAAACAAAAAAGTTTAACTTGTTGAATTTTAGCTCCCAGATGCTGCACGGTTTCTTCGATATCTCCTAAACCAGTTGACCTAGAGCAATAAAGTTAAGTTGCCTGAATTCTAGATTAAATTATCTAACAACGTGCATTTATAGATTTTGTATCTAGATACAAACAAAAAAGTTCAACTTTTTGAATTTTAGCTCCCAGATGCTGCACGGTTTCTTCGATATCTCCTAAACCAGTTGACCTAGAGCAATAAAGTTAAGTTGCCTGAATTCTAGATTAAATTATCTAACAACGTGCATTTATAGATTTTGTATCTAGATACAAACAAAAAAGTTCAACTTTTTGAATTTTAGCTCCCAGATGCTGCACGGTTTCTTCGATATCTCCTAAACCAGTTGACCTACAGCAATAAAGTTAAGTTGCCTGAATTTTAGATTAAGTTATCTAACAGCGTGCATTTATAGATTTTGTATCTAGATACAAACAAAAAAGTTCAACTTTTTGAATTTTAGCTCCCAGATGCTGCACGGTTTCTTCGATATCTCCTAAACCAGTTGACCTAGAGCAATAAAGTTAAGTTGCCTGAATTCTAGATTAAATTATCTAACAACGTGCATTTATAGATTTTGTATCTAGATACAAACAAAAAAGTTCACCTTTTTGAATTTTAGCTCTCAGATGCTATGCTGCACGGTTTCTTCGATATCTCCTAAACCAGTTGACCTAGAGCAATAAAGTTAAGTTGCCTGAATTCTAGATTAAATTATCTAACAACGTGCATTTATAGATTTTGTATCTAGATACAAACAAAAAAGTTCAAGTTTTTGAATTCTATCTCCCAGATGCTGCACGGTTTCTTCGATATCTCCTAAACCAGTTGACCTAGAGCAAAAAAATTAAGTTGCCTGAATTCTAGATTAAATTATCTAACAACGTGCATTTATAGATTTTGTATCTAGATACAAACAAAAAAGTTCAACTTTTTGAATTTTAGCTCCCAGATGCTGCACGGTTTCTTCGATATCTCCTAAACCAGTTGACCTAGAGCAATAAAGTTAAGTTGCCTGAATTCTAGATTAAATTATCTAACAACGTGCATTTATAGATTTTGTATCTAGATACAAACAAAAAAGTTCAACTTTTTGAATTTTAGCTCCCAGATGCTGCACGGTTTCTTCGATATCTCCTAAACCAGTTGACCTAGAGCAATAAAGTTAAGTTGCCTGAATTCTAGATTAAATTATCTAACAACGTGCATTTATAGATTTTGTATCTAGATACAAACAAAAAAGTTCAACTTTTTGAATTTTAGCTCCCAGATGCTGCACGGTTTCTTCGATATCTCCTAAACCAGTTGACCTAGAGCAATAAAGTTAAGTTGCCTGAATTCTAGATTAAATTATCTAACAACGTGCATTTATAGATTTTGTATATAGATACAAACAAAAAAGTTAAACTTTTTGAATTTTAGCTCCCAGATGCTGCACGGTTTCTTCGATATCTCCTAAACCAGTTGACCTACAGCAATAAAGTTAAGTTGCCTGAATTCTAGATTAAATTATCTAACAACGTGCATTTATAGATTTTGTATCTAGATACAAACAAAAAAGTTAAACTTTTTGAATTTTAGCTCCCAGATGCTGCACGGTTTCTTCGATATCTCCCAAACCAGTTGACCTACAGCAATAAAGTTAAGTTGCCTGAATTCTAGATTAAATTATCTAACAACGTGCATTTATAGATTTTGTATCTAGATACAAACAAAAAAGTTCAACTTTTTGAATTTTAGCTCCCAGATGCTGCACGGTTTCTTCGATATCTCCTAAACCAGTTCACCTAGAGCAATAAAGTTAAGTTGCCTGAATTCTAGATTAAATTATCTAACAACGTGCATTTATAGATTTTGTATCTAGATACAAACAAAAAAGTTCAACTTTTTGAATTTTAGCTCCCAGATGCTGCACGGTTTCTTCGATATCTCCTAAACCAGTTGACCTACAGCAATAAAGTTAAGTTGCCTGAATTCTAGATTAAATTATCTAACAACGTGCATTTATAGATTTTGTATCTAGATACAAACAAAAAAGTTCAACTTTTTGAATTTTAGCTCCCAGATGCTGCACGGTTTCTTCGATATCTCCTAAACCAGTTGACCTAGACCAATAAAGTTAAGTTGCCTGAATTCTAGATTAAATTATCTAACAACGTGCATTTATAGATTTTGTATCTAGATACAAACAAAAAAGTTCAACTTTTTGAATTTTAGCTCCCAGATGCTGCACGGTTTCTTCGATATCTCCTAAACCAGTTGACCTACAGCAATAAAGTTAAGTTGCCTGAATTCTAGATTAAATTATCTAACAACGTGCATTTATAGATTTTGTATCTAGATACAAACAAAAAAGTTAAACTTTTTGAATTTTAGCTCCCAGATGCTGCACGGTTTCTTCGATATCTCCTAAACCAGTTGACCTAGAGCAATAAAGTTAAGTTGCCTGAATTTTAGATTAAATTATCTAACAACGTGCATTTATAGATTTTGTATCTAGATACAAACAAAAAAGTTAAACTTTTTGCATTTTAGCTCCCAGATGCTGCACGGTTTCTTCGATATCTCCTAAACCAGTTGACCTAGAGCAATAAAGTTAAGTTGCCTGAATTCTAGATTAAATTATCTAACAACGTGCATTTATAGATTTTCTATCTAGATACAAACAAAAAAGTTCAACTTTTTGAATTTTAGCTCCCAGATGCTGCACGGTTTCTTCGATATCTCCTAAACCAGTTGACCTAGAGCAATAAAGTTAAGTTGCCTGAATTTTAGATTAAATTATCTAACAACGTGCATTTATAGATTTTGTATCTAGATACAAACAAAAAAGTTAAACTTTTTGCATTTTAGCTCCCAGATGCTGCACGGTTTCTTCGATATCTCCTAAACCAGTTGACCTAGAGCAATAACGTTAAGTTGCCTGAATTCTAGATTAAATTATCTAACAACGTGCATTTATAGATTTTGTATCTAGATACAAACAAAAAAGTTCAAGTTTTTGAATTCTATCTCCCAGATGCTGCACGGTTTCTTCGATATCTCCTAAACCAGTTGACCTAGAGCAATAAAATTAAGTTGCCTGAATTCTAGATTCAATTATCTAACAACGTGCATTTATAGATTTTTTTATCTAGATACAAACAAAAAAGTTCAACTTTTTGAATTTTAGCTCCCAGATGCTGCACGGTTTCTTCGATATCTCCTAAACCAGTTGACCTAGAGCAATAACGTTAAGTTGCCTGAATTCTAGATTAAATTATCTAACAACGTGCATTTATAGATTTTGTATCTAGATACAAACAAAAAAGTTCAACTTTTTGAATTTTAGCTCCCAGATGCTGCACGGTTTCTTCGATATCTCCTAAACCAGTTGACCTACAGCAATAAAGTTAAGTTGCCTGAATTCTAGATTAAGTTATCTAACAACGTGCATTTATAGATTTTGTATCTAGATACAAACAAAAAAGTTCAACTTTTTGAATTTTAGCTCCCAGATGCTGCACGGTTTCTTCGATATCTCCTAAACCAGTTGACCTAGAGCAATAAAGTTAAGTTGCCTGAATTCTAGATTAAATTATCTAACAACGTGCATTTATAGATTTTGTATCTAGATACAAACAAAAAAGTTCACCTTTTTGAATTTTAGCTCTCAGATGCTATGCTGCACGGTTTCTTCGATATCTCCTAAACCAGTTGACCTAGAGCAATAAAGTTAAGTTGCCTGAATTCTAGATTAAATTATCTAACAACGTGCATTTATAGATTTTGTATCTAGATACAAACAAAAAAGTTCAAGTTTTTGAATTCTATCTCCCAGATGCTGCACGGTTTCTTCGATATCTCCTAAACCAGTTGACCTAGAGCAAAAAAATTAAGTTGCCTGAATTCTAGATTAAATTATCTAACAACGTGCATTTATAGATTTTGTATCTAGATACAAACAAAAAAGTTCAACTTTTTGAATTTTAGCTCCCAGATGCTGCACGGTTTCTTCGATATCTCCTAAACCAGTTGACCTAGAGCAATAAAGTTAAGTTGCCTGAATTCTAGATTAAATTATCTAACAACGTGCATTTATAGATTTTGTATCTAGATACAAACAAAAAAGTTCAACTTTTTGAATTTTAGCTCCCAGATGCTGCACGGTTTCTTCGATATCTCCTAAACCAGTTGACCTAGAGCAATAAAGTTAAGTTGCCTGAATTCTAGATTAAATTATCTAACAACGTGCATTTATAGATTTTGTATCTAGATACAAACAAAAAAGTTCAACTTTTTGAATTTTAGCTCCCAGATGCTGCACGGTTTCTTCGATATCTCCTAAACCAGTTGACCTAGAGCAATAAAGTTAAGTTGCCTGAATTCTAGATTAAATTATCTAACAACGTGCATTTATAGATTTTGTATATAGATACAAACAAAAAAGTTAAACTTTTTGAATTTTAGCTCCCAGATGCTGCACGGTTTCTTCCATATCTCCTAAACCAGTTGACCTAGAGCAATAAAGTTAAGTTGCCTGAATTCTAGATTAAATTATCTAACAACGTGCATTTATAGATTTTGTATCTAGATACAAACAAAAAAGTTAAACTTTTTGAATTTTAGCTCCCAGATGCTGCACGGTTTCTTCGATATCTCCCAAACCAGTTGACCTACAGCAATAAAGTTAAGTTGCCTGAATTCTAGATTAAATTATCTAACAACGTGCATTTATAGATTTTGTATCTAGATACAAACAAAAAAGTTCAACTTTTTGAATTTTAGCTCCCAGATGCTGCACGGTTTCTTCGATATCTCCTAAACCAGTTGACCTAGAGCAATAAAGTTAAGTTGCCTGAATTCTAGATTAAATTATCTAACAACGTGCATTTATAGATTTTGTATCTAGATACAAACAAAAAAGTTCAACTTTTTGAATTTTAGCTCCCAGATGCTGCACGGTTTCTTCGATATCTCCTAAACCAGTTGACCTAGAGCAATAAAGTTAAGTTGCCTGAATTCTAGATTAAATTATCTAACAACGTGCATTTATAGATTTTGTATCTAGATACAAACAAAAAAGTTCAACTTTTTGAATTTTAGCTCCCAGATGCTGCACGGTTTCTTCGATATCTCCTAAACCAGTTGACCTAGACCAATAAAGTTAAGTTGCCTGAATTCTAGATTAAATTATCTAACAACGTGCATTTATAGATTTTGTATCTAGATACAAACAAAAAAGTTCAACTTTTTGAATTTTAGCTCCCAGATGCTGCACGGTTTCTTCGATATCTCCTAAACCAGTTGACCTACAGCAATAAAGTTAAGTTGCCTGAATTCTAGATTAAATTATCTAACAACGTGCATTTATAGATTTTGTATCTAGATACAAACAAAAAAGTTAAACTTTTTGAATTTTAGCTCCCAGATGCTGCACGGTTTCTTCGATATCTCCTAAACCAGTTGACCTAGAGCAATAAAGTTAAGTTGCCTGAATTTTAGATTAAATTATCTAACAACGTGCATTTATAGATTTTGTATCTAGATACAAACAAAAAAGTTAAACTTTTTGCATTTTAGCTCCCAGATGCTGCACGGTTTCTTCGATATCTCCTAAACCAGTTGACCTAGAGCAATAAAGTTAAGTTGCCTGAATTCTAGATTAAATTATCTAACAACGTGCATTTATAGATTTTCTATCTAGATACAAACAAAAAAGTTCAACTTTTTGAATTTTAGCTCCCAGATGCTGCACGGTTTCTTCGATATCTCCTAAACCAGTTGACCTAGACCAATAAAGTTAAGTTGCCTGAATTCTAGATTAAATTATCTAACAACGTGCATATATAGATTTTGTATCTAGATACAAACAAAAAAGTTCAACTTTTTGAATTTTAGCTCCCAGATGCTGCACGGTTTCTTCGATATCTCCTAAACCAGTTGACCTACAGCAATAAAGTTAAGTTGCCTGAATTCTAGATTAAATTATCTAACAACGTGCATTTATAGATTTTGTATCTAGATACAAACAAAAAAGTTAAACTTTTTGAATTTTAGCTCCCAGATGCTGCACGGTTTCTTCGATATCTCCTAAACCAGTTGACCTAGAGCAATAAAGTTAAGTTGCCTGAATTTTAGATTAAATTATCTAACAACGTGCATTTATAGATTTTGTATCTAGATACAAACAAAAAAGTTAAACTTTTTGCATTTTAGCTCCCAGATGCTGCACGGTTTCTTCGATATCTCCTAAACCAGTTGACCTAGAGCAATAACGTTAAGTTGCCTGAATTCTAGATTAAATTATCTAACAACGTGCATTTATAGATTTTGTATCTAGATACAAACAAAAAAGTTCAAGTTTTTGAATTCTATCTCCCAGATGCTGCACGGTTTCTTCGATATCTCCTAAACCAGTTGACCTAGAGCAATAAAATTAAGTTGCCTGAATTCTAGATTCAATTATCTAACAACGTGCATTTATAGATTTTTTTATCTAGATACAAACAAAAAAGTTCAACTTTTTGAATTTTAGCTCCCAGATGCTGCACGGTTTCTTCGATATCTCCTAAACCAGTTGACCTAGAGCAATAACGTTAAGTTGCCTGAATTCTAGATTAAATTATCTAACAACGTGCATTTATAGATTTTGTATCTAGATACAAACAAAAAAGTTCAACTTTTTGAATTTTAGCTCCCAGATGCTGCACGGTTTCTTCGATATCTCCTAAACCAGTTGACCTAGAGCAATAAAGTTAAGTTGCCTGAATTCTAGATTAAATTATCTAACAACGTGCATTTATAGATTTTGTATCTAGATACAAACAAAAAAGTTCAACTTTTTGAATTTTAGCTCCCAGATGCTGCACGGTATCTTCGATATCTCCTAAACCAGTTGACCTAGAGCAATAAAGTTAAATTGCCTGAATTCTAGATTAAATTATCTAACAACGTGCATTTATAGATTTCCTATCTAGATACAAACAAAAAAGTTCAACGTTTTGAATTTTAGCTCCCAGATGCTGCACGGTTTCTTCGATATCTCCTAAACCAGTTGACCTAGAGCAATAAAGTTAAGTTGCCTGAATTCTAGATTAAATTATCTAACAACGTGCATTTATAGATTTTGTATCTAGATACAAACAAAAAAGTTCAACTTTTTGAATTTTAGCTCCCAGATGCTGCACGGTTTCTTCGATATCTCCTAAACCAGTTGACCTAGAGCAATAAAGTTAAGTTGCCTGAATTCTAGATTAAATTATCTAACAACGTGCATTTATAGATTTTGTATCTAGATACAAACAAAAAAGTTTAACTTTTTGAATTTTAGCTCCCAGATGCTGCACGGTTTCTTCGATATCTCCTAAACCAGTTGACCTAGAGCAATAAAGTTAAGTTGCCTGAATTCTAGATTAAATTATCTAACAACGTGCATTTATAGATTTTGTATCTAGATACAAACAAAAAAGTTCAACTTTTTGAATTTTAGCTCCCAGATGCTGCACGGTTTCTTCGATATCTCCTAAACCAGTTGACCTAGAGCAATAAAGTTAAGTTGCCTGAATTCTAGATTAAATTATCTAACAACGTGCATTTATAGATTTTGTATCTAGATACAAACAAAAAAGTTAAACTTTTTGAATTTTAGCTCCCAGATGCTGCACGGTTTCTTCGATATCTCCTAAACCAGTTGACCTACAGCAATAAAGTTAAGTTGCCTGAATTCTAGATTAAGTTATCTAACAACGTGCATTTATAGATTTTGTATCTAGATACAAACAAAAAAGTTCAACTTTTTGAATTTTAGCTCCCAGATGCTGCACGGTTTCTTCGATATCTCCTAAACCAGTTGACCTAGACCAATAAAGTTAAGTTGCCTGAATTCTAGATTAAATTATCTAACAACGTGCATTTATAGATTTTGTATCTAGATACAAACAAAAAAGTTCAACTTTTTGAATTTTAGCTCCCAGATGCTGCACGGTTTCTTCGATATCTCCTATACCAGTTGACCTAGAGCAATAAAGTTAAGTTGCCTGAATTCTAGATTAAATTATCTAACAACGTGCATTTATAGATTTTGTATCTAGATACAAACAAAAAAGTTCACCTTTTTGAATTTTAGCTCTCAGATGCTATGCTGCACGGTTTCTTCGATATCTCCTAAACCAGTTGACCTAGAGCAATAAAGTTAAGTTGCCTGAATTCTAGATTAAATTATCTAACAACGTGCATTTATAGATTTTGTATCTAGATACAAACAAAAAAGTTCAAGTTTTTGAATTCTATCTCCCAGATGCTGCACGGTTTCTTCGATATCTCCTAAACCAGTTGACCTAGAGCAATAAAATTAAGTTGCCTGAATTCTAGATTAAATTATCTAACAACGTGCATTTATAGATTTTGTATCTAGATACAAACAAAAAAGTTCAACTTTTTGAATTTTAGCTCCCAGATGCTGCACGGTTTCTTCGATATCTCCTAAACCAGTTGACCTAGAGCAATAAAGTTAAGTTGCCTGAATTCTAGATTAAATTATCTAACAACGTGCATTTATAGATTTTGTATCTAGATACAAACAAAAAAGTTCAACTTTTTGAATTTTAGCTCCCAGATGCTGCACGGTTTCTTCGATATCTCCTAAACCAGTTGACCTAGAGCAATAAAGTTAAGTTGCCTGAATTCTAGATTAAATTATCTAACAACGTGCATTTATAGATTTTGTATCTAGATACAAACAAAAAAGTTTAACTTTTTGAATTTTAGCTCCCAGATGCTGCACGGTTTCTTCGATATCTCCTAAACCAGTTGACCTAGAGCAATAACGTTAAGTTGCCTGAATTCTAGATTAAATTATCTAACAACGTGCATTTATAGATTTTGTATATAGATACAAACAAAAAAGTTAAACTTTTTGAATTTTAGCTCCCAGATGCTGCACGGTTTCTTCCATATCTCCTAAACCAGTTGACCTAGAGCAATAAAATTAAGTTGCCTGAATTCTAGATTCAATTATCTAACAACGTGCATTTATAGATTTTTTTATCTAGATACAAACAAAAAAGTTCAACTTTTTGAATTTTAGCTCCCAGATGCTGCACGGTTTCTTCGATATCTCCTAAACCAGTTGACCTAGAGCAATAACGTTAAGTTGCCTGAATTCTAGATTAAATTATCTAACAACGTGCATTTATAGATTTTGTATCTAGATACAAACAAAAAAGTTCAACTTTTTGAATTTTAGCTCCCAGATGCTGCACGGTTTCTTCGATATCTCCTAAACCAGTTGACCTAGAGCAATAAAGTTAAGTTGCCTGAATTCTAGATTAAATTATCTAACAACGTGCATTTATAGATTTTGTATCTAGATACAAACAAAAAAGTTCAACTTTTTGAATTTTAGCTCCCAGATGCTGCACGGTATCTTCGATATCTCCTAAACCAGTTGACCTAGAGCAATAAAGTTAAATTGCCTGAATTCTAGATTAAATTATCTAACAACGTGCATTTATAGATTTTCTATCTAGATACAAACAAAAAAGTTTAACTTTTTGAATTTTAGCTCCCAGATGCTGCACGGTTTCTTCGATATCTCCTAAACCAGTTGACCTAGAGCAATAAAGTTAAGTTGCCTGAATTCTAGATTAAATTATCTAACAACGTGCATTTATAGATTTTGTATCTAGATACAAACAAAAAAGTTCAACTTTTTGAATTTTAGCTCCCAGATGCTGCACGGTTTCTTCGATATCTCCTAAACCAGTTGACCTAGAGCAATAAAGTTAAGTTGCCTGAATTCTAGATTAAATTATCTAACAACGTGCATTTATAGATTTTGTATCTAGATACAAACAAAAAAGTTTAACTTTTTGAATTTTAGCTCCCAGATGCTGCACGGTTTCTTCGATATCTCCTAAACCAGTTGACCTACAGCAATAAAGTTAAGTTGCCTGAATTCTAGATTAAATTATCTAACAACGTGCATTTATAGATTTTGTATCTAGATACAAACAAAAAAGTTCAACTTTTTGAATTTTAGCTCCCAGATGCTGCATGGTTTCTCCGATATCTCCCAAACCAGTTGACCTACAGCGATATAATTCATTTTCCTGAATTCTAGATTCAATTATCTAACAACGTGCATTTATAGATTTTGTATCTAGATACAAACAAAAAAGTTCAACTTTTTGAATTTTAGCTCCCAGATGCTGCACGGTATCTTCGATATCTCCTAAACCAGTTGACCTAGAGCAATAAAGTTAAGTTGCCTGAATTCTAGATTAAATTATCTAACAACGTGCATTTATAGATTTTGTATCTAGATACAAACAAAAAAGTTCAACTTTTTGAATTTTAGCTCCCAGATGCTGCACGGTTTCTTCGATATCTCCTAAACCAGTTGACCTAGAGCAATAAAGTTAAGTTGCCTGAATTCTAGATTAAATTATCTAACAACGTGCATTTATAGATTTTGTATCTAGATCCAAACAAAAAAATTCACCTTTTTGAATTTTAGCTCCCAGATGCTGCTCGGTTTCTTCGATATCTCCCAAACCAGTTGACCTACAGCGATATAATTAATTTTCCTGAATTCTAGATTCAATTATCTAACAACGTGCAGTTATAGATTTTGTATCTAGATACAAACAAAAAAGTTCAACTTTTTGAATTTTAGCTCCCAGATGCTGCACGGTTTCTTCGATATCTCCTAAACCAGTTGACCTAGAGCAATAAAGTTAAGTTGCCTGAATTCTAGATTAAATTATCTAACAACGTGCATTTATAGATTTTGTATCTAGATACAAACAAAAAAGTTCAAGTTTTTGAATTCTATCTCCCAGATGCTGCACGGTTTCTTCGATATCTCCTAAACCAGTTGACCTAGAGCAATAAAATTAAGTTGCCTGAATTCTAGATTAAATTATCTAACAACGTGCATTTATAGATTTTTTTTATCTAGATACAAACAAAAAAGTTCAACTTTTTGAATTTTAGCTCCCAGATGCTGCACGGTTTCTTCGATATCTCCTAAACCAGTTGACCTAGAGCAATAAAGTTAAGTTGCCTGAATTCTAGATTAAATTATCTAACAACGTGCATTTATAGATTTTGTATCTAGATACAAACAAAAAAGTTCAACTTTTTGAATTTTAGCTCCCAGATACTGCACGGTTTCTTCGATATCTCCTAAACCAGTTGACCTAGAGCAATAAAGTTAAGTTGCCTGAATTCTAGATTAAATTATCTAACAACGTGCATTTATAGATTTTGTATCTAGATACAAACAAAAAAGTTCAACTTTTTGAATTTTAGCTCCCAGATGCTGCACGGTTTCTTCGATATCTCCTAAACCAGTTGACCTGGAGCAATAAAGTTAAGTTGCCTGAATTCTAGATTAAATTATCTAACAACGTGCATTTATAGATTTTGTATCTAGATACAAATAAAAAAGTTCAACTTTTTGAATTTTAGCTCCCAGATGCTGCACGGTTTCTTCGATATCTCCTAAACCAGTTGACCTACAGCAATAAAGTTAAGTTGCCTGAATTCTAGATTAAATTATCTAACAACGTGCATTTATAGATTTTGTATCTAGATACAAACAAAAAAGTTAAACTTTTTGAATTTTAGCTCCCAGATGCTGCACGGTTTCTTCGATATCTCCTAAACCAGTTGACCTAGAGCAATAAAGTTAAGTTGCCTGAATTCTAGATTAAATTATCTAACAACGTGCATTTATAGATTTTGTATCTAGATACAAACAAAAAAGTTCACCTTTTTGAATTTTAGCTCTCAGATGCTATGCTGCACGGTTTCTTCGATATCTCCTAAACCAGTTGACCTAGAGCAATAAAGTTAAGTTGCCTGAATTCTAGATTAAATTATCTAACAACGTGCATTTATAGATTTTGTATCTAGATACAAACAAAAAAGTTCACCTTTTTGAATTTTAGCTCTCAGATGCTATGCTGCACGGTTTCTTCGATATCTCCTAAACCAGTTGACCTACAGCAATAAAGTTAAGTTGCCTGAATTCTAGATTAAATTATCTAACAACGTGCATTTATAGATTTTGTATCTAGATACAAACAAAAAAGTTAAACTTTTTGAATTTTAGCTCCCAGATGCTGCACGGTTTCTTCGATATCTCCTAAACCAGTTGACCTAGAGCAATAAAGTTAAGTTGCCTGAATTTTAGATTAAATTATCTAACAACGTGCATTTATAGATTTTGTATCTAGATACAAACAAAAAAGTTAAACTTTTTGCATTTTAGCTCCCAGATGCTGCACGGTTTCTTCGATATCTCCTAAACCAGTTGACCTAGAGCAATAAAGTTAAGTTGCCTGAATTCTAGATTAAATTATCTAACAACGTGCATTTATAGATTTTCTATCTAGATACAAACAAAAAAGTTAAACTTTTTGAATTTTAGCTCCCAGATGCTGCACGGTTTCTTCGATATCTCCTAAACCAGTTGACCTAGAGCAATAAAGTTAAGTTGCCTGAATTTTAGATTAAATTATCTAACAACGTGCATTTATAGATTTTGTATCTAGATACAAACAAAAAAGTTAAACTTTTTGCATTTTAGCTCCCAGATGCTGCACGGTTTCTTCGATATCTCCTAAACCAGTTGACCTAGAGCAATAAAGTTAAGTTGCCTGAATTCTAGATTAAATTATCTAACAACGTGCATTTATAGATTTTCTATCTAGATACAAACAAAAAAGTTCAACTTTTTGAATTTTAGCTCCCAGATGCTGCACGGTTTCTTCGATATCTCCTAAACCAGTTGACCTAGACCAATAAAGTTAAGTTGCCTGAATTCTAGATTAAATTATCTAACAACGTGCATTTATAGATTTTCTATCTAGATACAAACAAAAAAGTTCAACTTTTTGAATTTTAGCTCCCAGATGCTGCACGGTTTCTTCGATATCTCCTAAACCAGTTGACCTAGACCAATAAAGTTAAGTTGCCTGAATTCTAGATTAAATTATCTAACAACGTGCATTTATAGATTTTGTATCTAGATACAAACAAAAAAGTTCAACTTTTTGAATTTTAGCTCCCAGATGCTGCACGGTTTCTTCGATATCTCCTAAACCAGTTGACCTACAGCAATAAAGTTAAGTTGCCTGAATTCTAGATTAAATTATCTAACAACGTGCATTTATAGATTTTGTATCTAGATACAAACAAAAAAGTTAAACTTTTTGCATTTTAGCTCCCAGATGCTGCACGGTTTCTTCGATATCTCCTAAACCAGTTGACATAGAGCAATAAAGTTAAGTTGCCTGAATTCTAGATTAAATTATCTAACAACGTGCATTTATAGATTTTGTATCTAGATACAAACAAAAAAGTTCAAGTTTTTGAATTCTATCTCCCAGATGCTGCACGGTTTCTTCGATATCTCCTAAACCAGTTGACCTAGAGCAATAACGTTAAGTTGCCTGAATTCTAGATTAAATTATCTAACAACGTGCATTTATAGATTTTGTATCTAGATACAAACAAAAAAGTTAAACTTTTTGAATTTTAGCTCCCAGATGCTGCACGGTTTCTTCGATATCTCCTAAACCAGTTGACCTAGAGCAATAAAGTTAAGTTGCCTGAATTCTAGATTAAATTATCTAACAACGTGCATTTATAGATTTTGTATCTAGATACAAACAAAAAAGTTCAACTTTTTGAATTTTAGCTCCCAGATGCTGCACGGTATCTTCGATATCTCCTAAACCAGTTGACCTAGAGCAATAAAGTTAAATTGCCTGAATTCTAGATTAAATTATCTAACAACGTGCATTTATAGATTTTCTATCTAGATACAAACAAAAAAGTTCAACGTTTTGAATTTTAGCTCCCAGATGCTGCACGGTTTCTTCGATATCTCCTAAACCAGTTGACCTAGAGCAATAAAGTTAAGTTGCCTGAATTCTAGATTAAATTATCTAACAACGTGCATTTATAGATTTTGTATCTAGATACAAACAAAAAAGTTCAACTTTTTGAATTTTAGCTCCCAGATGCTGCACGGTTTCTTCGATATCTCCTAAACCAGTTGACCTAGAGCAATAAAGTTAAGTTGCCTGAATTCTAGATTAAATTATCTAACAACGTGCATTTATAGATTTTGTATCTAGATACAAACAAAAAAGTTTAACTTTTTGAATTTTAGCTCCCAGATGCTGCACGGTTTCTTCGATATCTCCTAAACCAGTTGACCTAGAGCAATAAAGTTAAGTTGCCTGAATTCTAGATTAAATAATCTAACAACGTGCATTTATAGATTTTGTATCTAGATACAAACAAAAAAGTTCAACTTTTTGAATTTTAGCTCCCAGATGCTGCACGGTTTCTTCGATATCTCCTAAACCAGTTGACCTAGAGCAATAAAGTTAAGTTGCCTGAATTCTAGATTAAATTATCTAACAACGTGCATTTATAGATTTTGTATCTAGATACAAACAAAAAAGTTAAACTTTTTTAATTTTAGCTCCCAGATGCTGCACGGTTTCTTCGATATCTCCTAAACCAGTTGACCTACAGCAATAAAGTTAAGTTGCCTGAATTCTAGATTAAGTTATCTAACAACGTGCATTTATAGATTTTGTATCTAGATACAAACAAAAAAGTTCAACTTTTTGAATTTTAGCTCCCAGATGCTGCACGGTTTCTTCGATATCTCCTAAACCAGTTGACCTAGAGCAATAAAGTTAAGTTGCCTGAATTTTAGATTAAATTATCTAACAACGTGCATTTATAGATTTTGTATCTAGATACAAACAAAAAAGTTCACCTTTTTGAATTTTAGCTCTCAGATGCTATGCTGCACGGTTTCTTCGATATCTCCTAAACCAGTTGACCTACAGCAATAAAGTTAAGTTGCCTGAATTCTAGATTAAATTATCTAACAACGTGCATTTATAGATTTTGTATCTAGATACAAACAAAAAAGTTAAACTTTTTGAATTTTAGCTCCCAGATGCTGCACGGTTTCTTCGATATCTCCTAAACCAGTTGACCTAGAGCAATAAAGTTAAGTTGCCTGAATTTTAGATTAAATTATCTAACAACGTGCATTTATAGATTTTGTATCTAGATACAAACAAAAAAGTTAAACTTTTTGCATTTTAGCTCCCAGATGCTGCACGGTTTCTTCGATATCTCCTAAACCAGTTGACCTAGAGCAATAAAGTTAAGTTGCCTGAATTCTAGATTAAATTATCTAACAACGTGCATTTATAGATTTTCTATCTAGATACAAACAAAAAAGTTAAACTTTTTGAATTTTAGCTCCCAGATGCTGCACGGTTTCTTCGATATCTCCTAAACCAGTTGACCTAGAGCAATAAAGTTAAGTTGCCTGAATTTTAGATTAAATTATCTAACAACGTGCATTTATAGATTTTGTATCTAGATACAAACAAAAAAGTTAAACTTTTTGCATTTTAGCTCCCAGATGCTGCACGGTTTCTTCGATATCTCCTAAACCAGTTGACCTAGAGCAATAAAGTTAAGTTGCCTGAATTCTAGATTAAATTATCTAACAACGTGCATTTATAGATTTTCTATCTAGATACAAACAAAAAAGTTCAACTTTTTGAATTTTAGCTCCCAGATGCTGCACGGTTTCTTCGATATCTCCTAAACCAGTTGACCTAGACCAATAAAGTTAAGTTGCCTGAATTCTAGATTAAATTATCTAACAACGTGCATTTATAGATTTTCTATCTAGATACAAACAAAAAAGTTCAACTTTTTGAATTTTAGCTCCCAGATGCTGCACGGTTTCTTCGATATCTCCTAAACCAGTTGACCTAGACCAATAAAGTTAAGTTGCCTGAATTCTAGATTAAATTATCTAACAACGTGCATTTATAGATTTTGTATCTAGATACAAACAAAAAAGTTCAACTTTTTGAATTTTAGCTCCCAGATGCTGCACGGTTTCTTCGATATCTCCTAAACCAGTTGACCTACAGCAATAAAGTTAAGTTGCCTGAATTCTAGATTAAATTATCTAACAACGTGCATTTATAGATTTTGTATCTAGATACAAACAAAAAAGTTAAACTTTTTGCATTTTAGCTCCCAGATGCTGCACGGTTTCTTCGATATCTCCTAAACCAGTTGACATAGAGCAATAAAGTTAAGTTGCCTGAATTCTAGATTAAATTATCTAACAACGTGCATTTATAGATTTTGTATCTAGATACAAACAAAAAAGTTCAAGTTTTTGAATTCTATCTCCCAGATGCTGCACGGTTTCTTCGATATCTCCTAAACCAGTTGACCTAGAGCAATAACGTTAAGTTGCCTGAATTCTAGATTAAATTATCTAACAACGTGCATTTATAGATTTTGTATCTAGATACAAACAAAAAAGTTAAACTTTTTGAATTTTAGCTCCCAGATGCTGCACGGTTTCTTCGATATCTCCTAAACCAGTTGACCTAGAGCAATAAAGTTAAGTTGCCTGAATTCTAGATTAAATTATCTAACAACGTGCATTTATAGATTTTGTATCTAGATACAAACAAAAAAGTTCAACTTTTTGAATTTTAGCTCCCAGATGCTGCACGGTATCTTCGATATCTCCTAAACCAGTTGACCTAGAGCAATAAAGTTAAATTGCCTGAATTCTAGATTAAATTATCTAACAACGTGCATTTATAGATTTTCTATCTAGATACAAACAAAAAAGTTCAACGTTTTGAATTTTAGCTCCCAGATGCTGCACGGTTTCTTCGATATCTCCTAAACCAGTTGACCTAGAGCAATAAAGTTAAGTTGCCTGAATTCTAGATTAAATTATCTAACAACGTGCATTTATAGATTTTGTATCTAGATACAAACAAAAAAGTTCAACTTTTTGAATTTTAGCTCCCAGATGCTGCACGGTTTCTTCGATATCTCCTAAACCAGTTGACCTAGAGCAATAAAGTTAAGTTGCCTGAATTCTAGATTAAATTATCTAACAACGTGCATTTATAGATTTTGTATCTAGATACAAACAAAAAAGTTTAACTTTTTGAATTTTAGCTCCCAGATGCTGCACGGTTTCTTCGATATCTCCTAAACCAGTTGACCTAGAGCAATAAAGTTAAGTTGCCTGAATTCTAGATTAAATAATCTAACAACGTGCATTTATAGATTTTGTATCTAGATACAAACAAAAAAGTTCAACTTTTTGAATTTTAGCTCCCAGATGCTGCACGGTTTCTTCGATATCTCCTAAACCAGTTGACCTAGAGCAATAAAGTTAAGTTGCCTGAATTCTAGATTAAATTATCTAACAACGTGCATTTATAGATTTTGTATCTAGATACAAACAAAAAAGTTAAACTTTTTTAATTTTAGCTCCCAGATGCTGCACGGTTTCTTCGATATCTCCTAAACCAGTTGACCTACAGCAATAAAGTTAAGTTGCCTGAATTCTAGATTAAGTTATCTAACAACGTGCATTTATAGATTTTGTATCTAGATACAAACAAAAAAGTTCAACTTTTTGAATTTTAGCTCCCAGATGCTGCACGGTTTCTTCGATATCTCCTAAACCAGTTGACCTAGACCAATAAAGTTAAGTTGCCTGAATTCTAGATTAAATTATCTAACAACGTGCATTTATAGATTTTGTATCTAGATACAAACAAAAAAGTTCAACTTTTTGAATTTTAGCTCCCAGATGCTGCACGGTTTCTTCGATATCTCCTAAACCAGTTGACCTAGAGCAATAAAGTTAAGTTGCCTGAATTCTAGATTAAATTATCTAACAACGTGCATTTATAGATTTTGTATCTAGATACAAACAAAAAAGTTCACCTTTTTGAATTTTAGCTCTCAGATGCTATGCTGCACGGTTTCTTCGATATCTCCTAAACCAGTTGACCTAGAGCAATAAAGTTAAGTTGCCTGAATTCTAGATTAAATTATCTAACAACGTGCATTTATAGATTTTGTATCTAGATACAAACAAAAAAGTTCAAGTTTTTGAATTCTATCTCCCAGATGCTGCACGGTTTCTTCGATATCTCCTTAACCAGTTGACCTAGAGCAATAAAATTAAGTTGCCTGAATTCTAGATTAAATTATCTAACAACGTGCATTTATAGATTTTGTATCTAGATACAAACAAAAAAGTTAAACTTTTTGAATTTTAGCTCCCAGATGCTGCACGGTTTCTTCGATATCTCCTAAACCAGTTGACCTAGAGCAATAAAGTTAAGTTGCCTGAATTCTAGATTAAATTATCTAACAACGTGCATTTATAGATTTTGTATCTAGATACAAACAAAAAAGTTCAACTTTTTGAATTTTAGCTCCCAGATGCTGCACGGTTTCTTCGATATCTCCTAAACCAGTTGACCTAGAGCAATAAAGTTAAGTTGCCTGAATTCTAGATTAAATTATCTAACAACGTGCATTTATAGATTTTGTATCTAGATACAAACAAAAAAGTTCAACTTTTTGAATTTTAGCTCCCAGATGCTGCACGGTTTCTTCGATATCTCCTAAACCAGTTGACCTAGAGCAATAAAATTAAGTTGCCTGAATTCTAGATTAAATTATCTAACAACGTGCATTTATAGATGTTGTATATAGATACAAACAAAAAAGTTAAACTTTTTGAATTTTAGCTCCCAGATGCTGCACGGTTTCTTCCATATCTCCTAAACCAGTTGACCTAGAGCAATAAAGTTAAGTTGCCTGAATTCTAGATTAAATTATCTAACAACGTGCATTTATAGATTTTGTATCCAGATACAAACAAAAAAGTTAAACTTTTTGAATTTTAGCTCTCAGATGCTGCACGGTTTCTTCGATATCTCCTAAACCAGTTGACCTACAGCAATAAAGTTAAGTTGCCTGAATTCTAGATTAAATTATCTAACAACGTGCATTTATAGATTTTGTATCTAGATACAAACAAAAAAGTTCAACTTTTTGAATTTTAGCTCCCAGATGCTGCATGGTTTCTCCGATATCTCCCAAACCAGTTGACCTACAGCGATATAATTAATTTTCCTGAATTCTAGATTCAATTATCTAACAACGTGCATTTATAGATTTTGTATCTAGATACAAACAAAAAAGTTCAACTTTTTGAATTTTAGCTCCCAGATGCTGCACGGTATCTTCGATATCTCCTAAACCAGTTGACCTAGAGCAATAAAGTTAAGTTGCCTGAATTCTAGATTAAATTATCTAACAACGTGCATTTATAGATTTTGTATCTAGATACAAACAAAAAAGTTCAACTTTTTGAATTTTAGCTCCCAGATGCTGCACGGTTTCTTCGATATCTCCTAAACCAGTTGACCTAGAGCAATAAAGTTAAGTTGCCTGAATTCTAGATTAAATTATCTAACAACGTGCATTTATAGATTTTGTATCTAGATCCAAATAAAAAAATTCACCTCTTTGAATTTTAGCTCCCAGATGCTGCTCGGTTTCTTCGATATCTCCCAAACCAGTTGACCTACAGCGATATAATTAATTTTCCTGAATTCTAGATTCAATTATCTAACAACGTGCATTTATAGATTTTGTATCTAGATACAAACAAAAAAGTTCAACTTTTTGAATTTTAGCTCCCAGATGCTGCACGGTTTCTTCGATATCTCCTAAACCAGTTGACCTAGAGCAATAAAGTTAAGTTGCCTGAATTCTAGATTAAATTATCTAACAACGTGCATTTATAGATTTTGTATCTAGATACAAACAAAACAGTTCAAGTTTTTGAATTCTATCTCCCAGATGCTGCACGGTTTCTTCGATATCTCCTAAACCAGTTGACCTAGAGCAATAAAATTAAGTTGCCTGAATTCTAGATTAAATTATCTAACAACGTGCATTTATAGATTTTTTTTATCTAGATACAAACAAAAAAGTTCAACTTTTTGAATTTTAGCTCCCAGATGCTGCACGGTTTCTTCGATATCTCCTAAACCAGTTGACCTAGAGCAATAAAGTTAAGTTGCCTGAATTCTAGATTAAATTATCTAACAACGTGCATTTATAGATTTTGTATCTAGATACAAACAAAAAAGTTCAACTTTTTGAATTTTAGCTCCCAGATACTGCACGGTTTCTTCGATATCTCCTAAACCATTTGACCTAGAGCAATAAAGTTAAGTTGCCTGAATTCTAGATTAAATTATCTAACAACGTGCATTTATAGATTTTGTATCTAGATACAAACAAAAAAGTTCAACTTTTTGAATTTTAGCTCCCAGATGCTGCACGGTTTCTTCGATATCTCCTAAACCAGTTGACCTGGAGCAATAAAGTTAAGTTGCCTGAATTCTAGATTAAATTATCTAACAACGTGCATTTATAGATTTTGTATCTAGATACAAATAAAAAAGTTCAACTTTTTGAATTTTAGCTCCCAGATGCTGCACGGTTTCTTCGATATCTCCTAAACCAGTTGACCTAGAGCAATAAAGTTAAGTTGCCTGAATTCTAGATTAAATTATCTAACAACGTGCATTTATAGATTTTGTATCTAGATACAAACAAAAAAGTTCAACTTTTTGAATTTTAGCTCCCAGATGCTGCACGGTTTCTTCGATATCTCCTAAAGCAGTTGACCTAGAGCAATAAAGTTAAGTTGCCTGAATTCTAGGTTAAATTATCTAACAACGTGCATTTATAGATTTTGTATCTAGATACAAACAAAAAAGTTCAACTTTTTGAATTTTAGCTCCCAGATGCTGCACGGTTTCTTCGATATCTCCTAAACCAGTTGACCTAGAGCAATAAAGTTAAGTTGCCTGAATTCTAGATTAAATTATCTAACAACGTGCATTTATAGATTTTGTATCTAGATACAAACAAAAAAGTTCAACTTTTTGAATTTTAGCTCCCAGATGCTGCACGGTTTCTTTGATATCTCCCAAACCAGTTGACCTACAGCAATAAAGTTAAGTTGCCTGAATTCTAGATTAAATTATCTAACAACGTGCATTTATAGATTTTGTATCTAGATACAAACAAAAAAGTTCAACTTTTTGAGTTTTAGCTCCCAGATGCTGCACGGTTTCTTCGATATCTCCTAAACCAGTTGACCTAGAGCAATAAAGTTAAGTTGCCTGAATTCTAGATTAAATTATCTAACAACGTGCATTTATAGATTTTGTATCTAGATACAAACAAAAAAGTTCAACTTTTTGAATTTTAGCTCCCAGATGCTGCACGGTTTCTTCGATATCTCCTAAACCAGTTGACCTACAGCAATAAAGTTAAGTTGCCTGAATTCTAGATTAAGTTATCTAACAACGTGCATTTATAGATTTTGTATCTAGATACAAACAAAAAAGTTCAACTTTTTGAATTTTAGCTCCCAGATGCTGCACGGTTTCTTCGATATCTCCTAAACCAGTTGACCTAGACCAATAAAGTTAAGTTGCCTGAATTCTAGATTAAATTATCTAACAACGTGCATTTATAGATTTTGTATCTAGATACAAACAAAAAAGTTCAACTTTTTGAATTTTAGCTCCCAGATGCTGCACGGTTTCTTCGATATCTCCTAAACCAGTTGACCTAGAGCAATAAAGTTAAGTTGCCTGAATTCTAGATTAAATTATCTAACAACGTGCATTTATAGATTTTGTATCTAGATACAAACAAAAAAGTTCACCTTTTTGAATTTTAGCTCTCAGATGCTATGCTGCACGGTTTCTTCGATATCTCCTAAACCAGTTGACCTAGAGCAATAAAGTTAAGTTGCCTGAATTCTAGATTAAATTATCTAACAACGTGCATTTATAGATTTTGTATCTAGATACAAACAAAAAAGTTCAAGTTTTTGAATTCTATCTCCCAGATGCTGCACGGTTTCTTCGATATCTCCTAAACCAGTTGACCTAGAGCAATAAAATTAAGTTGCCTGAATTCTAGATTAAATTATCTAACAACGTGCATTTATAGATTTTGTATCTAGATACAAACAAAAAAGTTCAACTTTTTGAATTTTAGCTCCCAGATGCTGCACGGTTTCTTCGATATCTCCTAAACCAGTTGACCTAGAGCAATAAAGTTAAGTTGCCTGAATTCTAGATTAAATTATCTAACAACGTGCATTTATAGATTTTGTATCTAGATACAAACAAAAAAGTTCAACTTTTTGAATTTTAGCTCCCAGATGCTGCACGGTTTCTTCGATATCTCCTAAACCAGTTGACCTAGAGCAATAAAGTTAAGTTGCCTGAATTCTAGATTAAATTATCTAACAACGTGCATTTATAGATTTTGTATCTAGATACAAACAAAAAAGTTCAACTTTTTGAATTTTAGCTCCCAGATGCTGCACGGTTTCTTCGATATCTCCTAAACCAGTTGACCTAGAGCAATAAAGTTAAGTTGCCTGAATTCTAGATTAAATTATCTAACAACGTGCATTTATAGATTTTGTATATAGATACAAACAAAAAAGTTAAACTTTTTGAATTTTAGCTCCCAGATGCTGCACGGTTTCTTCCATATCTCCTAAACCAGTTGACCTAGAGCAATAAAGTTAAGTTGCCTGAATTCTAGATTAAATTATCTAACAACGTGCATTTATAGATTTTGTATCCAGATACAAACAAAAAAGTTAAACTTTTTGAATTTTAGCTCTCAGATGCTGCACGGTTTCTTCGATATCTCCTAAGCCAGTTGACCTACAGCAATAAAGTTAAGTTGCCTGAATTCTAGATTAAATTATCTAACAACGTGCATTTATAGATTTTGTATCTAGATACAAACAAAAAAGTTCAACTTTTTGAATTTTAGCTCCCAGATGCTGCATGGTTTCTCCGATATCTCCCAAACCAGTTGACCTACAGCGATATAATTAATTTTCCTGAATTCTAGATTCAATTATCTAACAACGTGCATTTATAGATTTTGTATCTAGATACAAACAAAAAAGTTCAACTTTTTGAATTTTAGCTCCCAGATGCTGCACGGTATCTTCGATATCTCCTAAACCAGTTGACCTAGAGCAATAAAGTTAAGTTGCCTGAATTCTAGATTAAATTATCTAACAACGTGCATTTATAGATTTTGTATCTAGATACAAACAAAAAAGTTCAACTTTTTGAATTTTAGCTCCCAGATGCTGCACGGTTTCTTCGATATCTCCTAAACCAGTTGACCTAGAGCAATAAAGTTAAGTTGCCTGAATTCTAGATTAAATTATCTAACAACGTGCATTTATAGATTTTGTATCTAGATCCAAACAAAAAAATTCACCTTTTTGAATTTTAGCTCCCAGATGCTGCTCGGTTTCTTCGATATCTCCCAAACCAGTTGACCTACAGCGATATAATTAATTTTCCTGAATTCTAGATTCAATTATCTAACAACGTGCATTTATAGATTTTGTATCTAGATACAAACAAAAAAGTTCAACTTTTTGAATTTTAGCTCCCAGATGCTGCACGGTTTCTTCGATATCTCCTAAACCAGTTGACCTAGAGCAATAAAGTTAAGTTGCCTGAATTCTAGATTAAATTATCTAACAACGTGCATTTATAGATTTTTTTTATCTAGATACAAACAAAAAAGTTCAACTTTTTGAATTTTAGCTCCCAGATGCTGCACGGTTTCTTCGATATCTCCTAAACCAGTTGACCTAGAGCAATAAAGTTAAGTTGCCTGAATTCTAGATTAAATTATCTAACAACGTGCATTTATAGATTTTGTATCTAGATACAAACAAAAAAGTTCAACTTTTTGAATTTTAGCTCCCAGATACTGCACGGTTTCTTCGATATCTCCTAAACCAGTTGACCTAGAGCAATAAAGTTAAGTTGCCTGAATTCTAGATTAAATTATCTAACAACGTGCATTTATAGATTTTGTATCTAGATACAAACAAAAAAGTTCAACTTTTTGAATTTTAGCTCCCAGATGCTGCACGGTTTCTTCGATATCTCCTAAACCAGTTGACCTGGAGCAATAAAGTTAAGTTGCCTGAATTCTAGATTAAATTATCTAACAACGTGCATTTATAGATTTTGTATCTAGATACAAATAAAAAAGTTCAACTTTTTGAATTTTAGCTCCCAGATGCTGCACGGTTTCTTCGATATCTCCTAAACCAGTTGACCTAGAGCAATAAAGTTAAGTTGCCTGAATTCTAGATTAAATTATCTAACAACGTGCATTTATAGATTTTGTATCTAGATACAAACAAAAAAGTTCAACTTTTTGAATTTTAGCTCCCAGATGCTGCACGGTTTCTTCGATATCTCCTAAAGCAGTTGACCTAGAGCAATAAAGTTAAGTTGCCTGAATTCTAGGTTAAATTATCTAACAACGTGCATTTATAGATTTTGTATCTAGATACAAACAAAAAAGTTCAACTTTTTGAATTTTAGCTCCCAGATGCTGCACGGTTTCTTCGATATCTCCTAAACCAGTTGACCTAGAGCAATAAAGTTAAGTTGCCTGAATTCTAGATTAAATTATCTAACAACGTGCATTTATAGATTTTGTATCTAGATACAAACAAAAAAGTTCAACTTTTTGAATTTTAGCTCCCAGATGCTGCACGGTTTCTTTGATATCTCCCAAACCAGTTGACCTACAGCAATAAAGTTAAGTTGCCTGAATTCTAGATTAAATTATCTAACAACGTGCATTTATAGATTTTGTATCTAGATACAAACAAAAAAGTTCAACTTTTTGAGTTTTAGCTCCCAGATGCTGCACGGTTTCTTCGATATCTCCTAAACCAGTTGACCTAGAGCAATAAAGTTAAGTTGCCTGAATTCTAGATTAAATTATCTAACAACGTGCATTTATAGATTTTGTATCTAGATACAAACAAAAAAGTTCAACTTTTTGAATTTTAGCTCCCAGATGCTGCACGGTTTCTTCGATATCTCCTAAACCAGTTGACCTACAGCAATAAAGTTAAGTTGCCTGAATTCTAGATTAAGTTATCTAACAACGTGCATTTATAGATTTTGTATCTAGATACAAACAAAAAAGTTCAACTTTTTGAATTTTAGCTCCCAGATGCTGCACGGTTTCTTCGATATCTCCTAAACCAGTTGACCTAGACCAATAAAGTTAAGTTGCCTGAATTCTAGATTAAATTATCTAACAACGTGCATTTATAGATTTTGTATCTAGATATAAACAAAAAAGTTCAACTTTTTGAATTTTAGCTCCCAGATGCTGCACGGTTTCTTCGATATCTCCTAAACCAGTTGACCTAGAGCAATAAAGTTAAGTTGCCTGAATTCTAGATTAAATTATCTAACAACGTGCATTTATAGATTTTGTATCTAGATACAAACAAAAAAGTTCACCTTTTTGAATTTTAGCTCTCAGATGCTATGCTGCACGGTTTCTTCGATATCTCCTAAACCAGTTGACCTAGAGCAATAAAGTTAAGTTGCCTGAATTCTAGATTAAATTATCTAACAACGTGCATTTATAGATTTTGTATCTAGATACAAACAAAAAAGTTCAAGTTTTTGAATTCTATCTCCCAGATGCTGCACGGTTTCTTCGATATCTCCTAAACCAGTTGACCTAGAGCAATAAAATTAAGTTGCCTGAATTCTAGATTAAATTATCTAACAACGTGCATTTATAGATTTTGTATCTAGATACAAACAAAAAAGTTCAACTTTTTGAATTTTAGCTCCCAGATGCTGCACGGTTTCTTCGATATCTCCTAAACCAGTTGACCTAGAGCAATAAAGTTAAGTTGCCTGAATTCTAGATTAAATTATCTAACAACGTGCATTTATAGATTTTGTATCTAGATACAAACAAAAAAGTTCAACTTTTTGAATTTTAGCTCCCAGATGCTGCACGGTTTCTTCGATATCTCCTAAACCAGTTGACCTAGAGCAATAAAGTTAAGTTGCCTGAATTCTAGATTAAATTATCTAACAACGTGCATTTATAGATTTTGTATCTAGATACAAACAAAAAAGTTCAACTTTTTGAATTTTAGCTCCCAGATGCTGCACGGTTTCTTCGATATCTCCTAAACCAGTTGACCTAGAGCAATAAAGTTAAGTTGCCTGAATTCTAGATTAAATTATCTAACAACGTGCATTTATAGATTTTGTATATAGATACAAACAAAAAAGTTAAACTTTTTGAATTTTAGCTCCCAGATGCTGCACGGTTTCTTCCATATCTCCTAAACCAGTTGACCTAGAGCAATAAAGTTAAGTTGCCTGAATTCTAGATTAAATTATCTAACAACGTGCATTTATAGATTTTGTATCCAGATACAAACAAAAAAGTTAAACTTTTTGAATTTTAGCTCTCAGATGCTGCACGGTTTCTTCGATATCTCCTAAGCCAGTTGACCTACAGCAATAAAGTTAAGTTGCCTGAATTCTAGATTAAATTATCTAACAACGTGCATTTATAGATTTTGTATCTAGATACAAACAAAAAAGTTCAACTTTTTGAATTTTAGCTCCCAGATGCTGCATGGTTTCTCCGATATCTCCCAAACCAGTTGACCTACAGCGATATAATTAATTTTCCTGAATTCTAGATTCAATTATCTAACAACGTGCATTTATAGATTTTGTATCTAGATACAAACAAAAAAGTTCAACTTTTTGAATTTTAGCTCCCAGATGCTGCACGGTATCTTCGATATCTCCTAAACCAGTTGACCTAGAGCAATAAAGTTAAGTTGCCTGAATTCTAGATTAAATTATCTAACAACGTGCATTTATAGATTTTGTATCTAGATACAAACAAAAAAGTTCAACTTTTTGAATTTTAGCTCCCAGATGCTGCACGGTTTCTTCGATATCTCCTAAACCAGTTGACCTAGAGCAATAAAGTTAAGTTGCCTGAATTCTAGATTAAATTATCTAACAACGTGCATTTATAGATTTTGTATCTAGATCCAAACAAAAAAATTCACCTTTTTGAATTTTAGCTCCCAGATGCTGCTCGGTTTCTTCGATATCTCCCAAACCAGTTGACCTACAGCGATATAATTAATTTTCCTGAATTCTAGATTCAATTATCTAACAACGTGCATTTATAGATTTTGTATCTAGATACAAACAAAAAAGTTCAACTTTTTGAATTTTAGCTCCCAGATGCTGCACGGTTTCTTCGATATCTCCTAAACCAGTTGACCTAGAGCAATAAAGTTAAGTTGCCTGAATTCTAGATTAAATTATCTAACAACGTGCATTTATAGATTTTGTATCTAGATACAAACAAAAAAGTTCAAGTTTTTGAATTCTATCTCCCAGATGCTGCACGGTTTCTTCGATATCTCCTAAACCAGTTGACCTAGAGCAATAAAATTAAGTTGCCTGAATTCTAGATTAAATTATCTAACAACGTGCATTTATAGATTTTTTTTATCTAGATACAAACAAAAAAGTTCAACTTTTTGAATTTTAGCTCCCAGATGCTGCACGGTTTCTTCGATATCTCCTAAACCAGTTGACCTAGAGCAATAAAGTTAAGTTGCCTGAATTCTAGATTAAATTATCTAACAACGTGCATTTATAGATTTTGTATCTAGATACAAACAAAAAAGTTCAACTTTTTGAATTTTAGCTCCCAGATACTGCACGGTTTCTTCGATATCTCCTAAACCAGTTGACCTAGAGCAATAAAGTTAAGTTGCCTGAATTCTAGATTAAATTATCTAACAACGTGCATTTATAGATTTTGTATCTAGATACAAACAAAAAAGTTCAACTTTTTGAATTTTAGCTCCCAGATGCTGCACGGTTTCTTCGATATCTCCTAAACCAGTTGACCTGGAGCAATAAAGTTAAGTTGCCTGAATTCTAGATTAAATTATCTAACAACGTGCATTTATAGATTTTGTATCTAGATACAAATAAAAAAGTTCAACTTTTTGAATTTTAGCTCCCAGATGCTGCACGGTTTCTTCGATATCTCCTAAACCAGTTGACCTAGAGCAATAAAGTTAAGTTGCCTGAATTCTAGATTAAATTATCTAACAACGTGCATTTATAGATTTTGTATCTAGATACAAACAAAAAAGTTCAACTTTTTGAATTTTAGCTCCCAGATGCTGCACGGTTTCTTCGATATCTCCTAAACCAGTTGACCTAGAGCAATAAAGTTAAAAAAGTTCAACTTTTTGAATTTTAGCTCCCAGATGCTGCACGGTTTCTTCGATATCTCCTAAACCAGTTGACCTAGACCAATAAAGTTAAGTTGCCTGAATTCTAGATTAAATTATCTAACAACGTGCATTTATAGATTTTGTATCTAGATACAAACAAAAAAGTTCAACTTTTTGAATTTTAGCTCCCAGATGCTGCACGGTTTCTTCGATATCTCCTAAACCAGTTGACCTAGAGCAATAAAGTTAAGTTGCCTGAATTCTAGATTAAATTATCTAACAACGTGCATTTATAGATTTTGTATCTAGATACAAACAAAAAAGTTCACCTTTTTGAATTTTAGCTCTCAGATGCTTGCTGCACGGTTTCTTCGATATCTCCTAAACCAGTTGACCTAGAGCAATAAAGTTAAGTTGCCTGAATTCTAGATTAAATTATCTAACAACGTGCATTTATAGATTTTGTATCTAGATACAAACAAAAAAGTTCAAGTTTTTGAATTCTATCTCCCAGATGCTGCACGGTTTCTTCGATATCTCCTAAACCAGTTGACCTAGAGCAATAAAATTAAGTTGCCTGAATTCTAGATTAAATTATCTAACAACGTGCATTTATAGATTTTGTATCTAGATACAAACAAAAAAGTTCAACTTTTTGAATTTTAGCTCCCAGATGCTGCACGGTTTCTTCGATATCTCCTAAACCAGTTGACCTAGAGCAATAAAGTTAAGTTGCCTGAATTCTAGATTAAATTATCTAACAACGTGCATTTATAGATTTTGTATCTAGATACAAACAAAAAAGTTCAACTTTTTGAATTTTAGCTCCCAGATGCTGCACGGTTTCTTCGATATCTCCTAAACCAGTTGACCTAGAGCAATAAAGTTAAGTTGCCTGAATTCTAGATTAAATTATCTAACAACGTGCATTTATAGATTTTGTATCTAGATACAAACAAAAAAGTTCAACTTTTTGAATTTTAGCTCCCAGATGCTGCACGGTTTCTTCGATATCTCCTAAACCAGTTGACCTAGAGCAATAAAGTTAAGTTGCCTGAATTCTAGATTAAATTATCTAACAACGTGCATTTATAGATTTTGTATATAGATACAAACAAAAAAGTTAAACTTTTTGAATTTTAGCTCCCAGATGCTGCACGGTTTCTTCCATATCTCCTAAACCAGTTGACCTAGAGCAATAAAGTTAAGTTGCCTGAATTCTAGATTAAATTATCTAACAACGTGCATTTATAGATTTTGTATCCAGATACAAACAAAAAAGTTAAACTTTTTGAATTTTAGCTCTCAGATGCTGCACGGTTTCTTCGATATCTCCTAAGCCAGTTGACCTACAGCAATAAAGTTAAGTTGCCTGAATTCTAGATTAAATTATCTAACAACGTGCATTTATAGATTTTGTATCTAGATACAAACAAAAAAGTTCAACTTTTTGAATTTTAGCTCCCAGATGCTGCATGGTTTCTCCGATATCTCCCAAACCAGTTGACCTACAGCGATATAATTAATTTTCCTGAATTCTAGATTCAATTATCTAACAACGTGCATTTATAGATTTTGTATCTAGATACAAACAAAAAAGTTCAACTTTTTGAATTTTAGCTCCCAGATGCTGCACGGTATCTTCGATATCTCCTAAACCAGTTGACCTAGAGCAATAAAGTTAAGTTGCCTGAATTCTAGATTAAATTATCTAACAACGTGCATTTATAGATTTTGTATCTAGATACAAACAAAAAAGTTCAACTTTTTGAATTTTAGCTCCCAGATGCTGCACGGTTTCTTCGATATCTCCTAAACCAGTTGACCTAGAGCAATAAAGTTAAGTTGCCTGAATTCTAGATTAAATTATCTAACAACGTGCATTTATAGATTTTGTATCTAGATCCAAACAAAAAAATTCACCTTTTTGAATTTTAGCTCCCAGATGCTGCTCGGTTTCTTCGATATCTCCCAAACCAGTTGACCTACAGCGATATAATTAATTTTCCTGAATTCTAGATTCAATTATCTAACAACGTGCATTTATAGATTTTGTATCTAGATACAAACAAAAAAGTTCAACTTTTTGAATTTTAGCTCCCAGATGCTGCACGGTTTCTTCGATATCTCCTAAACCAGTTGACCTAGAGCAATAAAGTTAAGTTGCCTGAATTCTAGATTAAATTATCTAACAACGTGCATTTATAGATTTTGTATCTAGATACAAACAAAAAAGTTCAAGTTTTTGAATTCTATCTCCCAGATGCTGCACGGTTTCTTCGATATCTCCTAAACCAGTTGACCTAGAGCAATAAAATTAAGTTGCCTGAATTCTAGATTAAATTATCTAACAACGTGCATTTATAGATTTTTTTTTATCTAGATACAAACAAAAAAGTTCAACTTTTTGAATTTTAGCTCCCAGATGCTGCACGGTTTCTTCGATATCTCCTAAACCAGTTGACCTAGAGCAATAAAGTTAAGTTGCCTGAATTCTAGATTAAATTATCTAACAACGTGCATTTATAGATTTTGTATCTAGATACAAACAAAAAAGTTCAACTTTTTGAATTTTAGCTCCCAGATACTGCACGGTTTCTTCGATATCTCCTAAACCAGTTGACCTAGAGCAATAAAGTTAAGTTGCCTGAATTCTAGATTAAATTATCTAACAACGTGCATTTATAGATTTTGTATCTAGATACAAACAAAAAAGTTCAACTTTTTGAATTTTAGCTCCCAGATGCTGCACGGTTTCTTCGATATCTCCTAAACCAGTTGACCTGGAGCAATAAAGTTAAGTTGCCTGAATTCTAGATTAAATTATCTAACAACGTGCATTTATAGATTTTGTATCTAGATACAAATAAAAAAGTTCAACTTTTTGAATTTTAGCTCCCAGATGCTGCACGGTTTCTTCGATATCTCCTAAACCAGTTGACCTAGAGCAATAAAGTTAAGTTGCCTGAATTCTAGATTAAATTATCTAACAACGTGCATTTATAGATTTTGTATCTAGATACAAACAAAAAAGTTCAACTTTTTGAATTTTAGCTCCCAGATGCTGCACGGTTTCTTCGATATCTCCTAAACCAGTTGACCTAGAGCAATAAAGTTAAGTTGCCTGAATTCTAGGTTAAATTATCTAACAACGTGCATTTATAGATTTTGTATCTAGATACAAACAAAAAAGTTCAACTTTTTGAATTTTAGCTCCCAGATGCTGCACGGTTTCTTCGATATCTCCTAAACCAGTTGACCTAGAGCAATAAAGTTAAGTTGCCTGAATTCTAGATTAAATTATCTAACAACGTGCATTTATAGATTTTGTATCTAGATACAAACAAAAAAGTTCAACTTTTTGAATTTTAGCTCCCAGATGCTGCACGGTTTCTTTGATATCTCCCAAACCAGTTGACCTACAGCAATAAAGTTAAGTTGCCTGAATTCTAGATTAAATTATCTAACAACGTGCATTTATAGATTTTGTATCTAGATACAAACAAAAAAGTTCAACTTTTTGAATTTTAGCTCCCAGATGCTGCACGGTTTCTTCGATATCTCCTAAACCAGTTGACCTAGAGCAATAAAGTTAAGTTGCCTGAATTCTAGATTAAATTATCTAACAACGTGCATTTATAGATTTTGTATCTAGATACAAACAAAAAAGTTAAACTTTTTGAATTTTAGCTCCCAGATGCTGCACGGTTTCTTCGATATCTCCTAAACCAGTTGACCTAGAGCAATAAAGTTAAGTTGCCTGAATTCTAGATTAAATTATCTAACAACGTGCATTTATAGATTTTGTATCTAGATACAAACAAAAAAGTTCAACTTTTTGAATTTTAGCTCCCAGATGCTGCACGGTTTCTTCGATATCTCCTAAACCAGTTGACCTAGAGCAATAAAGTTAAGTTGCCTGAATTCTAGATTAAATTATCTAACAACGTGCATTTTTAGATTTTGTATCTAGATACAAACAAAAAAGTTCAACTTTTTGAATTTTAGCTCCCAGATGCTGCACGGTTTCTTCGATATCTCCTAAACCAGTTGACCTAGACCAATAAAGTTAAGTTGCCTGAATTCTAGATTTAATTATCTAACAACGTGCATTTATAGATTTTTTATCTAGATACAAACAAAAAAGTTCAACGTTTTGAATTTTAGCTCCCAGATGCTGCACGGTTTCTTCGATATCTCCTAAACCAGTTGCCTGAATTCTAGATTAAATTATCTAACAACGTGCATTTATAGATTTTGTATCTAGATACAAACAAAAAAGTTCAACTTTTTGAATTTTAGCTCCCAGATGCTGCACGGTTTCTTCGATATCTCCTAAACCAGTTGACCTAGAGCAATAAAGTTAAGTTGCCTGAATTCTAGATTAAATTATCTAACAACGTGCATTTATAGATTTTGTATCTAGATACAAACAAAAAAGTTCAACTTTTTGAATTTTAGCTCCCAGATGCTGCACGGTTTCTTCGATATCTCCTAAACCAGTTGACCTAGAGCAATAAAGTTAAGTTGCCTGAATTCTAGATTAAATTATCTAACAACGTGCATTTATAGATTTTGTATCTAGATACAAACAAAAAAGTTCAACTTTTTGAATTTTAGCTCCCAGATGCTGCACGGTTTCTTCGATATCTCCCAAACCAGTTGACCTACAGCAATAAAGTTAAGTTGCCTGAATTCTAGATTAAATTATCTAACAACGTGCATTTATAGATTTTGTATCTAGATACAAACAAAAAAGTTCAACTTTTTGAATTTTAGCTCCCAGATGCTGCACGGTTTCTTCGATATCTCCTAAACCAGTTGACCTAGAGCAATAAAGTTAAGTTGCCTGAATTCTAGATTAAATTATCTAACAACGTGCATTTATAGATTTTGTATCTAGATACAAACAAAAAAGTTCAACTTTTTGAATTTTAGCTCCCAGATGCTGCACGGTTTCTTCGATATCTCCTAAACCAGTTGACCTAGAGCAATAAAGTTAAGTTGCCTGAATTCTAGATTAAATTATCTAACAACGTGCATTTTTAGATTTTGTATCTAGATACAAACAAAAAAGTTCAACTTTTTGAATTTTAGCTCCCAGATGCTGCACGGTTTCTTCGATATCTCCTAAACTAGTTGACCTAGACCAATAAAGTTAAGTTGCCTGAATTCTAGATTAAATTATCTAACAACGTGCATTTATAGATTTTTTATCTAGATACAAACAAAAAAGTTCAACGTTTTGAATTTTAGCTCTGAGATGCTGCACGGTTTCTTCGATATCTCCTAAACCAGTTGACCTAGAGCAATAAAGTTAAGTTGCCTGAATTCTAGATTAAATTATCTAACAACGTGCATTTATAGATTTTGTATCTAGATACAAACAAAAAAGTTCAACTTTTTGAATTTTAGCTCCCAGATGCTGCACGGTTTCTTCGATATCTCCTAAACCAGTTGACCTAGAGCAATAAAGTTAAGTTGCCTGAATTCTAGATTAAATTATCTAACAACGTGCATTTATAGATTTTGTATCTAGATACAAACAAAAAAGTTCAACTTTTTGAATTTTAGCTCCCAGATGCTGCACGGTTTCTTCGATATCTCCTAAACCAGTTGACCTAGAGCAATAAAGTTAAGTTGCCTGAATTCTAGATTAAATTATCTAACAACGTGCATTTATAGATTTTGTATCTAGATACAAACAAAAAAGTTCAACTTTTTGAATTTTAGCTCCCAGATGCTGCACGGTTTCTTCGATATCTCCCAAACCAGTTGACCTACAGCAATAAAGTTAAGTTGCCTGAATTCTAGATTAAATTATCTAACAACGTGCATTTATAGATTTTGTATCTAGATACAAACAAAAAAGTTCAACTTTTTGAATTTTAGCTCCCAGATGCTGCACGGTTTCTTCGATATCTCCTAAACCAGTTGACCTAGAGCAATAAAGTTAAGTTGCCTGAATTCTAGATTAAATTATCTAACAACGTGCATTTATAGATTTTCTATCTAGATACAAACAAAAAAGTTCAACTTTTTGAATTTTAGCTCCCAGATGCTGCACGGTTTCTTCGATATCTCCTAAACCAGTTGACCAAGACCAATAAAGTTAAGTTGCCTGAATTCTAGATTAAATTATCTAACAACGTGCATTTATAGTTTTTGTATCTAGATAGAAACAAAAAAGTTCAACTTTTTGAATTTTAGCTCCCAGATGCTGCACGGTTTCTTCGATATCTCCTAAACCAGTTGACCTAGAGCAATAAAGTTAAGTTGCCTGAATTCTAGATTAAATTATCTAACAACGTGCATTTATAGATTTTGTATCTAGATACAAACAAAAAAGTTCAACTTTTTGAATTTTAGCTCCCAGATGCTGCACGGTTTCTTCGATATCTCCTAAACCAGTTGACCTAGAGCAATAAAGTTAAGTTGCCTGAATTCTAGATTAAATTATCTAACAACGTGCATTTATAGATTTTGTATCTAGATACAAACAAAAAAGTTCAACTTTTTGAATTTTAGCTCCCAGATGCTGCACGGTTTCTTCGATATCTCCTAAACCAGTTGACCTAGACCAATAAAGTTAAGTTGCCTGAATTCTAGATTAAATTATCTAACAACGTGCATTTATAGATTTTGTATCTAGATACAAACAAAAAAGTTCAACTTTTTGAATTTTAGCTCCCAGATGCTGCACGGTTTCTTCGATATCTCCTAAACCAGTTGACCTAGAGCAATAAAGTTAAGTTGCCTGAATTCTAGATTAAATTATCTAACAACGTGCATTTATAGATTTTGTATCTAGATACAAACAAAAAAGTTCAACTTTTTGAATTTTAGCTCCCAGATGCTGCACGGTTTCTTCGATATCTCCTAAACCAGTTGACCTAGAGCAATAAAGTTAAGTTGCCTGAATTCTAGATTAAATTATCTAACAACGTGCATTTATAGATTTTGTATCTAGATACAAACAAAAAAGTTCAACTTTTTGAATTTTAGCTCCCAGATGCTGCACGGTTTCTTCGATATCTCCTAAACCAGTTGACCTAGAGCAATAAAGTTAAGTTGCCTGAATTCTAGATTAAATTATCTAACAACGTGCATTTATAGATTTTGTATCTAGATACAAACAAAAAAGTTCAACTTTTTGAATTTTAGCTCCCAGATGCTGCACGGTTTCTTCGATATCTCCCAAACCAGTTGACCTACAGCAATAAAGTTAAGTTGCCTGAATTCTAGATTAAATTATCTAACAACGTGCATTTATAGATTTTGTATCTAGATACAAACAAAAAAGTTCAACTTTTTGAATTTTAGCTCCCAGATGCTGCACGGTTTCTTCGATATCTCCTAAACCAGTTGACCTAGAGCAATAAAGTTAAGTTGCCTGAATTCTAGATTAAATTATCTAACAACGTGCATTTATAGATTTTGTATCTAGATACAAACAAAAAAGTTCAACTTTTTGAATTTTAGCTCCCAGATGCTGCACGGTTTCTTCGATATCTCCTAAACCAGTTGACTTAGAGCAATAAAGTTAAGTTGCCTGAATTCTAGATTAAATTATCTAACAACGTGCATTTATAGATTTTGTATCTAGGTACAAACAAAAAAGTTCAACTTTTTGAATTTTAGCTCCCAGATGCTGCACGGTTTCTTCGATATCTCCTCAACCAGTTGACCTAGAGCAATAAAGTTAAGTTGCCTGAATTCTAGATTAAATTATCTAACAACGTGCATTTATAGATTTTGTATCTAGATACAAACAAAAAAGTTCAACTTTTTGAATTTTAGCTCCCAGATGCTGCACGGTTTCTTCGATATCTCCTAAACCAGTTGACCTACAGCAATAAAGTTAAGTTGCCTGAATTCTAGATTAAATTATCTAACAACGTGCATTTATAGATTCTGTATCTAGATACAAACAAAAAAGTTCAACTTTTTGAATTTTAGCTCCCAGATGCTGCACGGTTTCTTCGATATCTCCTAAACCAGTTGACCTAGAGCAATAAAGTTAGTTTGCCTGAATTCTAGATTAAATTATCTAACAACGTGCATTTATAGATTTTGTATCTAGATACAAACAAAAAAGTTCAACTTTTTGAATTTTAGCTCCCAGATGCTGAACGGTTTCTTCGATATCTCCTAAACCAGTTGACCTAGAGCAATAAAGTTAAGTTGCCTGAATTCTAGATTAAATTATCTAACAACGTGCATTTATAGATTTTGTATCTAGATACAAACAAAAAAGTTCAACTTTTTGAATTTTAGCTCCCAGATGCTGCACGGTTTCTTCGATATCTCCCAAACCAGTTGACCTACAGCGATATAACTAATTTTCCTGAATTCTGGATTCAATTATCTAACAACGTGCATTTATAGATTTTGTATCTAGATACAAACAAAAAAGTTCAACTTTTTAAATTTTAGCTCCCTAGATTAAATTATCTAACAACGTGCATTTATAGATTTTGTAAAAAAAGTTCAACTTTTTGAATTTTAGCTCCCAGATGCTGCACGGTTTCTTCGATATCTCCCAAACTAGTTGACCTACAGCGATATAATTAATTTTCCTGAATTCTAGATTCAATTATCTAACAACGTCCATTTATAGATTTTCTATCTAGATACAAACAAAAAAGTTCAACTTTTTGAATTTTAGCTCCCAGATGCTGCACGGTTTCTTCGATATCTCCTAAACCAGTTGACCTACAGCAATAAAGTTAAGTTTTTTTTTTTTTTTTTTTTTTTTTTTTTTTTTTTTTTTTTTTTTTTTTTTTTTTAAATACACTATCAGCTCTGTGTCGTGGAGTGCTTAAAGCAAGCAACTATCACGAGCAGAAATTGCCGGCACAAAAAGTGCTCTCACAGGCTCATCATTTAGTGCAGGTGTTAGTAAGGACAAAACAATTAAAAATACAATAATTATGTACCTACAAAATACTAACACAGACACAAAATAATGCAAACAATTTAAGACATTAAAGCATTATTACGCAAAATATTTTTTAGCTTAATTTTACTAACATGCAAGTCAATCACATGATCATTTAGATTATAGATTCTACTCATGCGACTAATAGGCTCATGCTTCCCATAATTCGTTCTATGATGGGGGCTAAACAATAGTTCAGCACTGCGCAAATTATGGGCACCACCACGAAAATTAAAGCCAATAGACGACAGCAAGTCAGGTGCATCTATTTGACCGGATATAAGCTGCTGTAAAAAAATGATATCGCTATTAAGCCTTCGTTGAGAAAGGGGTAACATTTGAAGAAGCTTAATACGCTGACTGTAAGGAGGAAGGTTAAAAGGATCATCCCATGGAAGTCCTCTAAGTGCAAATCGAATAAATTTACGTTGAATGGCCTCTATTCGATTTGAATGAATGTTGTAGAACGGCGTCCAAACTTGTGAAGCATACTCTAGAATCGGACGGACAAAACAATTGTACAATGACATAGTAACGTATGGGTCATTAAATTCTTTCGCCCACCTTTTTACGAAGCCCAGCATAGAATTAGATTTATTAACAATAAAATTGATATGCTTGGCAAAAACCAGTTTGGGATCGAAATAAACCCCAAGATCCTTAAAATTATCAACATTACAAAGAATATGTTGAGACAAAGAATATTGAAAGGTGGAAGGTATATTCTTTCTAGAGAATGTCATATGTTGACATTTAGTAGGGTTCAGGGATAAACCGTTTTTATCACACCAATTGGCGAAGCTATTAATGTCAGATTGAAGAAAAATTCTATCTTGCTGACTAGTGATAGATTTAAATATTTTCATATCATCAGCGTAGATCAGGATATTACTGTGATTTATACATGCTTTAACATCATTAATGGCTAGTATAAATAGAATTGGTCCGAGGTGACTACCTTGGGGAACTCCAGACTCAGCTGTAAAAGATACAGATAGCGATCCTCTAAATTTGACTTGATAAACCCTTGATCTAAGGTATGAATTAACCCATTTTATGAAACTTCGTGGGAAACCAAAAGCCCTGAGCTTAAACTCGATTATTTCATGGGACAGCTGGTCGAAAGCTTTAGAGAAGTCAGTGTATATGCAATCCATTTCGTCCTTATTCTCTAAGGCATTAGAACAATCATGCAAGAAACTTAACAGATTAGTGACAGTGGATCTGTTTCTTACAAATCCATGCTGTTCAATACAAATTAAATTGCGACAAAGAAATATTAACTTTTCGCAAACAATTTGTTCAAAAAGCTTAGGGATACACGAAAGCTTTGAAATAGGCCTATAATTAGTGATATCACCACGTTCGCCTTTTTTAAATACAGGTGTGATAAAAGCACTTTTCCATACATAAGGGAATTTACCAGTACTAATGGACAATTCAAACAGATATTTAAGATATGGAGCAATTGCATGACTACATTTTTTAAGAACGATCGGTGCAATGCCATCAGTACCTGATGAATAATCATTCTTCAGAGAAGAAATAAATTTTAAAATTGTTTCCAAGTCAAATGAGAAGCTACTAAAACTTATTTGGGAACAGCTAGTTAGATAACTAAAATATTGCTCATCAATGTGAAGAGGGGTCACCCTAAACGACTTACTGAAATAATCTGCAAACATATTGCTTGCATCTAGCGAATCAGCAGTTGTAGAGCTATTGTAAGTAAGTTTCGATGGATAACCATCGGTTTTTTTCTTAGAATTAACAAATCCCCAAAAAAGTTTGGGGTCCAATTTTAGAGAGCATTCCATTTTACTTATATAGTCAATATATAAGTTGCAGGATAAAGATTTGAACTCATTGAATAATGTGAGATAGAGTTCAAGATCTGAATGGTAGAGACTTTTTAAATAGTTCTTCCAAGCCCTATTACGTCTGTTTCGTATCGATTTGAGCTCTTTAGTATACCAGGGATGGGACGTTTTCATATTCCTAGAGGATTTGACAGGAATCACTTTTTTCATGCAGTTATCCAACAAAGAATAAAAAGCACCGACTGCATCTTCAATATTAGATAACGCAGTAAGATTAAAATTAAGGCTACTCGTATTAATTTCATCAGAAAGCCTTTGAAAATTTGCTTTCCGAAAGTCAAAAGATTGCGAACGGTCATACGAATTACTGTTTTCGTACAGATGTGCGCCCAGTTCAATAAATACATCCAAGGGTGGATGATTGTCATCTATGTTAGTTATACTGAAGTGGGATTCCAGAACAACAGTACTAACAGAGTCAGAAGAGAAAACAAGATCGAGAGTTCGATTTTTGAAATTTTTTATACAGCTTGTTTGCTGTAAGTCAAGAGACAAAATGTTGTCTAATAAAGCGAGCTCTTGTTGGGCAGAGTCAAAGGATGGAATAAGATGAGAATCATCCTCAGAAGGTACCCATCCAATATGTGGCAGATTAAAGTCGCCTATAAGTAAAACAGTGCTGTCACAACAAGATATGTCAAAAATATGGTCTAGTGCCATAGAAAGTTCCGAATACAAAGAACATAGACGAGACGATGGAATGTACGCATTAACAACATATAAATGTTTGTTCTTAAGTGTAATTTTTACACAGATAATTTCGACGGTTAGTGGAAATGGAAAGTCAATCTTTGGTGACTCAAGGTTGGAACGAACAGCAATCAGGACACCTCCTCCAAGCGCTTTCAGGTCATTTTGATGACGATCGTTTCTGAATACGGAGAACTCAGTGCCTGAATTCTAGATTAAATTATCTAACAACGTGCATTTATAGATTTTGTATCTAGATACAAACAAAAAAGTTCAACTTTTTGAATTTTAGCTCCCAGATGCTGCACGGTTTCTTCGATATCTCCTAAACCAGTTGACTTAGAGCAATAAAGTTAAGTTGCCTGAATTCTAGATTAAATTATCTAACAACGTGCATTTATAGATTTTGTATCTAGATACAAACAAAAAAGTTCAACTTTTTGAATTTTAGCTCCCAGATGCTGCACGGTTTCTTCGATATCTCCTAAACCAGTTGACCTAGAGCAATAAAGTTAAGTTGCCTGAATTCTAGATTAAATTATCTAACAACGTGCATTTATAGATTTTGTATCTAGATACAAACAAAAAAGTTCAACTTTTTGAATTTTAGCTCCCAGATGCTGCACGGTTTCTTCGATATCTCCTAAACCAGTTGACCAAGAGCAATAAAGTTAAGTTGCCTGAATTCTAGATTAAATTATCTAACAACGTGCATTTATAGATTTTGTATCTAGATACAAACAAAAAAGTTCAACTTTTTGAATTTTAGCTCCCAGATGCTGCACGGTTTCTTCGATATCTCCTAAACCAGTTGACCTAGAGCAATAAAGTTAAGTTGCCTGAATTCTAGGTTAAATTATCTAACAACGTGCATTTATAGATTTTGTATCTAGATACAAACAAAAAAGTTCAACTTTTTGAATTTTAGCTCCCAGATGCTGCACGGTTTCTTCGATATCTCCCAAACCAGTTGACCTAGAGCAATAAAATTAAGTTTCCTGAATTCTAGATTAAATTATCTAACAACGTGCATTTATAGATTTTGTATCTAGATACAAACAAAAAAGTTCAACTTTTTGAATTTTAGCTCCCAGATGCTGCACGGTTTCTTCGATATCTCCTAAACCAGTTGACCTAGAGCAATAAAGTTAAGTTGCCTGAATTCTAGATTAAATTATCTAACAACGTGCATTTATAGATTTTGTATCTAGATACAAACAAAAAAGTTCAACTTTTTGAATTTTAGCTCCCAGATGCTGCACGGTTTCTTCGATATCTCCTAAACCAGTTGAACTAGAGCAATAAAGTTAAGTTGCCTGAATTCTAGATTAAATTATCTAACAACGTGCATTTATAGATTTTGTATCTAGATACAAACAAAAAAGTTCAACTTTTTGAATTTTAGCTCCCAGATGCTGCACGGTTTCTTCGATATCTCCTAAACCAGTTGACCTAGAGCAATAAAGTTAAGTTGCCTGAATTCTAGGTTAAATTATCTAACAACGTGCATTTATATATCTAGATACAAACAAAAAAGTTCAACTTTTTGAATTTTAGCTCCCAGATGCTGCACGGTTTCTTCGATATCTCCCAAACCAGTTGACCTAGAGCAATAAAATTAAGTTGCCTGAATTCTAGATTAAATTATCTAACAACGTGCATTTATAGATTTTGTATCTAGATACAAACAAAAAAGTTCAACTTTTTGAATTTTAGCTCCCAGATGCTGCACGGTTTCTTCGATATCTCCTAAACCAGTTGACCTAGAGCAATAAAGTTAAGTTGCCTGAATTCAAGATTAAATTATCTAACAACGTGCATTTATAGATTTTGTATCTAGATACAAACAAAAAAGTTCAACTTTTTGAATTTTAGCTCCCAGATGCTGAACGGTTTCTTCGATATCTCCTAAACCAGTTGACCTAGAGCAATAAAGTTAAGTTGCCTGAATTCTAGATTAAATTATCTAACAACGTGCATTTATAGATTTTGTATCTAGATACAAACAAAAAAGTACAACTTTTTGAATTTTAGCTCCCAGATGCTGCACGGTTTCTTCGATATCTCCTAAACCAGTTGACCTACAGCAATAATGTTAAGTTGCCTGAATTCTAGATTAAATTATCTAACAACGTGGATTTATAGATTTTGTATCTAGATACAAACAAAAAAGTTCAACTTTTTGAATTTTAGCTCCCAGATGCTGCACGGTTTCTTCGATATCTCCTAAACCAGTTGACCTAGAGCAATAAAGTTAAGTTGCCTGAATTCAAGATTAAATTATCTAACAACGTGCGTTTATAGATTTTGTATCTAGATACAAACAAAAAAGTTCAACTTTTTGAATTTTAGCTCCCAGATGCTGCACGGTTTCTTCGATATCTCCCAAACCAGTTGACCTACAGCGATATAATTAATTTTCCTGAATTCAAGATTCAATTATCTAACAACGTGCATTTATAGATTTTGTATCTAGATACAAACAAAAAAGTTCAACTTTTTGAATTTTAGCTCCCAGATGCTGCACGGTTTCTTCGATATCTCCTAAACCAGTTGACCTAGGGCAATAAAGTTAAGTTGCCTGAATTCTAGATTAAATTATCCAACAACGTGTATTTATAGATTTTGTATCTAGATACAAACAAAAAAGTTCAACTTTTTGAATTTTAACTCCCAGATGCTGCACGGTTTCTTCGATATCTCCTAAACCAGTTGACCTAGAGCAATAAAGTTAAGTTGCCTGAATTCTAGATTAAATTATCTAACAACGTGCATTTATAGATTTTGTATCTAGATACAAACAAAAAAGTTCAACTTTTTGAATTTTAGCTCCCAGATGCTGCACGGTTTCTTCGATATCTCCTAAACCAGTTGACCTAGAGCAATAAAGTTAAGTTGCCTGAATTCTAGATTAAATTATCTAACAACGTGCATTTATAGATTTTGTATCTAGATACAAACAAAAATTTCAACTTTTTGAATTTTAGCTCCCAGATGCTGAACGGTTTCTTCGATATCTCCTAAACCAGTTGACCTAGAGCAATAAAGTTAAGTTGCCTGAATTCTAGATTAAATTATCTAACAACGTGCATTTATAGATTTTGTATCTAGATACAAACAAAAAAGTTCAACTTTTTGAATTTTAGCTCCCAGATGCTGCACGGTTTCTTCGATATCTCCTAAACCAGTTGACCTAGAGCAATAAAGTTAAGTTGCCTGAATTCAAGATTAAATTATCTAACAACGTGCGTTTATAGATTTTGTATCTAGATACAAACAAAAAAGTTCAACTTTTTGAATTTTAGCTCCCAGATGCTGCACGGTTTCTTCGATATCTCCCAAACCAGTTGACCTACAGCGATATAATTAATTTTCCTGAATTCAAGATTCAATTATCTAACAACGTGCATTTATAGATTTTGTATCTAGATACAAACAAAAAAGTTCAACTTTTTGAATTTTAGCTCCCAGATGCTGCACGGTTTCTTCGATATCTCCTAAACCAGTTGACCTAGGGCAATAAAGTTAAGTTGCCTGAATTCTAGATTAAATTATCCAACAACGTGTATTTATAGATTTTGTATCTAGATACAAACAAAAAAGTTCAACTTTTTGAATTTTAACTCCCAGATGCTGCACGGTTTCTTCGATATCTCCTAAACCAGTTGACCTAGAGCAATAAAGTTAAGTTGCCTGAATTCTAGATTAAATTATCTAACAACGTGCATTTATAGATTTTGTATCTAGATACAAACAAAAAAGTTCAACTTTTTGAATTTTAGCTCCCAGATGCTGCACGGTTTCTTCGATATCTCCTAAACCAGTTGACCTAGAGCAATAAAGTTAAGTTGCCTGAATTCTAGATTAAATTATCTAACAACGTGCATTTATAGATTTTGTATCTAGATACAAACAAAAATTTCAACTTTTTGAATTTTAGCTCCCAGATGCTGAACGGTTTCTTCGATATCTCCTAAACCAGTTGACCTAGAGCAATAAAGTCAAGTTGCCTGAATTCTAGATTAAATTATCTAACAACGTGCATTTATAGATTTTGTATCTAGATACAAACAAAAAAGTACAACTTTTTGAATTTTAGCTCCCAGATGCTGCACGGTTTCTTCGATATCTCCTAAACCAGTTGACCTACAGCAATAAAGTTAAGTTGCCTGAATTCTAGATTAAATTATCTAACAACGTGGATTTATAGATTTTGTATCTAGATACAAACAAAAAAGTTCAACTTTTTGAATTTTAGCTCCCAGATGCTGCACGGTTTCTTCGATATCTCCTAAACCAGTTGACCTAGAGCAATAAAGTTAAGTTGCCTGAATTCAAGATTAAATTATCTAACAACGTGCGTTTATAGATTTTATATCTAGATACAAACAAAAAAGTTCAACTTTTTGAATTTTAGCTCCCAGATGCTGCACGGTTTCTTCGATATCTCCCAAACCAGTTGACCTACAGCGATATAATTAATTTTCCTGAATTCAAGATTCAATTATCTAACAACGTGCATTTATAGATTTTGTATCTAGATACAAACAAAAAAGTTCAACTTTTTGAATTTTAGCTCCCAGATGCTGCACGGTTTCTTCGATATCTCCTAAACCAGTTGACCTAGGGCAATAAAGTTAAGTTGCCTGAATTCTAGATTAAATTATCTAACAACGTGTATTTATAGATTTTGTATCTAGATACAAACAAAAAAGTTCAACTTTTTGAATTTTAACTCCCAGATGCTGCACGGTTTCTTCGATATCTCCTAAACCAGTTGACCTAGAGCAATAAAGTTAAGTTGCCTGAATTCTAGATTAAATTATCTAACAACGTGCATTTATAGATTTTGTATCTAGATACAAACAAAAAAGTTCAACTTTTTGAATTTTAGCTCTCAGATGCTGCACGGTTTCTTCGATATCTCCCAAACCAGTTGACCTACAGCGATATAATTAATTTTCCTGAATTCTGGATTCAATTATCTAACAACGTGCATTTATAGATTTTGTATCTAGATACAAACAAAAAAGTTCAACTTTTTGAATTTTAGCTCCCTAGATTAAATTATCTAACAACGTGCATTTATAGATTTTGTATCTAGATACAAACAAAAAAGTTCAACTTTTTGAATTTTAGCTCCCAGATGCTGCACGGTTTCTTCGATATCTCCTAAACCAGTTGACCTACAGCAATAAAGTTAAGTTGCCTGAATTCTAGATTAAATTATCTAACAACGTGCATTTATAGATTTTGTATCTAGATACAAACAAAAAAGTTCAACTTTTTGAATTTTAGCTCCCAGATGCTGCACGGTTTCTTCGATATCTCCCAAACCAGTTGACCTACAGCGATATAATTCATTTTCCTGAATTCTAGACTCAATTATCTAACAACGTGCATTTATAGATTTTGTATCTAGATACAAACAAAAAAGTTCAACTTTTTGAATTTTTGCTCCCAGATGCTGCACGGTATCTTCGATATCTCCTAAACCAGTTGACCTAGAGCAATAAAGTTAAGTTGCCTGAATTCTAGATTAAATTATCTAACAACGTGCATTTATAGATTTTCTATCTAGATACAAACAAAAAAGTTCAACTTTTTGAATTTTAGCTCCCAGATGCTGCACGGTTTCTTCGATATCTCCTAAACCAGTTGACCTAGAGCAATAAAGTTAAGTTGCCTGAATTCTAGATTAAATTATCTAACAACGTGCATTTATAGATTTTGTATCTAGATACAAACAAAAAAGTTCAACTTTTTGAATTTTAGCTCCCAGATGCTGCACGGTTTCTTCGATATCTCCTAAACCAGTTGACCTAGAGCAATAAAGTTAAGTTGCCTGAATTCTAGATTAAATTATCTAACAACGTGCATTTATAGATTTTGTATCTAGATACAAACAAAAAAGTTCAACTTTTTGAATTTTAGCTCCCAGATGCTGCACGGTTTCTTCGATATCTCCTAAACCAGTTAACCTAGAGCAATAAAGTTAAGTTGCCTGAATTCTAGATTAAATTATCTAACAACGTGCATTTATAGATTTTGTATCTAGATACAAACAAAAAAGTTCAACTTTTTGAATTTTAGCTCCCAGATGCTGCACGGTTTCTTCGATATCTCCTAAACCAGTTGACCTAGAGCAATAAAGTTAAGTTGCCTGAATTCTAGATTAAATTATCTAACAACGTGCATTTATAGATTTTGTATCTAGATACAAACAAAAAAGTTCAACTTTTTGAATTTTAGCTCCCAGATGCTGCACGGTTTCTTCGATATCTCCTAAACCAGTTGACCTAGAGCAATAAAGTTAAGTTGCCTGAATTCTAGATTAAATTATCTAACAACGTGCATTTATAGATTTTGTATCTAGATACAAACAAAAAAGTTCAACTTTTTGAATTTTAGCTCCCCGATGCTGCACGGTTTCTTCGATATCTCCCAAACCAGTTGACCTAGAGCAATAAAGTTAAGTTGCCTGAATTCTAGATTAAATTATCTAACAACGTGCATTTATAGATTTTGTATCTAGATACAAACAAAAAAGTTCAACTTTTTGAATTTTAGCTCCCAGATGCTGCACGGTTTCTTCGATATCTCCTAAACCAGTTGACCTAGAGCAATAAAGTTAAGTTGCCTGAATTCTAGATTAAATTTTCTAACAACGTGCATTTATAGATTTTGTATCTAGATACAAACAAAAAAGTTAAACTTTTTGAATTTTAGCTCCCAGATGCTGAACGGTTTCTTCGATATCTCCTAAACCAGTTGACCTAGAGCAATAAAGTTAAGTTGCCTGAATTCTAGATTAAATTATCTAACAACTTACATTTATAGATTTTGTATCTAGATACAAACAAAAAAGTTCAACTTTTTGAATTTTAGCTTCCAGATGCTGCACGGTTTCTTCGATATCTCCCAAACCAGTTGACCTAGAGCAATAAAGTTATGTTGCCTGAATTCTAGATTAAATTATCTAACAACGTGCATTTATAGATTTTGTATCTAGATACAAACAAAAAAGTTCAACTTTTTGAATTTTAGCTCCCAGATGCTGCACGGTTTCTTCGATATCTCCCAAACCAGTTGACCTAGAGCAATAAAGTTAAGTTGCCTGAATTCTTTTGTTCAATTGTTCAATGATCACATTGAGTATACATGTAAAAAAATATCAAAAAAGATTGGGGTCTTAAGAAGAATAAGACAAAATATTTCGTTTAACAGTGCAGTGAAGGTGTATAACGTTATTATTAAACCACATTTTGAATATTGTGGTAGCTTGTTATTTACATGTCCTCAGTTTCAAAAAAATAGACTCCAAGTCCTCCAAAATAAACTTATGCGGATAGTGTTAAAATGTGACAGGTATACCCCAGTAACTTTAATGTTGAATTCGCTAAACTGGCTAAGTGTAAGCCAAAGACTATTTATGAATGCTATGCTATTCGTTCACAAATTAAAAAACGGATTATGCCCGAATTATCTTTTGGAAGGTGTTACAACAAAGAATCATCATTCACCGTATAGCCTAAGATCCGCAGGCGATCTACGAATCCAAAGAGCGAGGACCTCAAGAGGACAGCGGACAATGTACTACATGGGGTTCCAAACCTTTAACAATTTGCCACCTTATTTAAAAAACGAATCAGATTTCAACGTATTTAAAAGAAACATTATTGACTTCATTAAATATACTATAAATTAAAAATACAATTTGAAAGTTAAAGATAAAAAACTGTATTCCAAAATTAAATCTTAAACCTTATATATTTATTGTCATTCATTACAAAAGCTTATTAATTTATTGTAAATAATGTTTAAACTAAATGGCTTCTCGAAAGCTAAATAAAATGCATCTATCTATATCTAATTCTAGATTAAATTATCTAACAACGTGCATTTATAGATTTTGTATCTAGATACAAACAAAAAAGTTCAACTTTTTGAATTTTAGCTCCCAGATGCTGCACGGTTTCTTCGATATCTCCTAAACCAGTTGACCTAGAGCAATAAAGTTAAGTTGCCTGATTTCTAGATTAAATTATCTAACAACGTGCATTTATAGATTTTGTATCTAGATACAAACAAAAAAGTTCAACTTTTTGAATTTTAGCTCCCAGATGCTGCACGGTTTCTTCGATATCTCCTAAACCAGTTGACCTAGGGCAATAAAGTTAATTTGCCTGAATTCTAGATTAAATTATCTAACAACGTGCATTTATAGATTTTGTATCTAGATACAAACAAAAAAGTTCAACTTTTTGAATTTTAGCTCCCAGATGCTGCACGGTTTCTTCGATATCTCCCAAACCAGTTGACCTAGAGCAATAAAGTTAAGTTGCCTGAATTCTAGATTAAATTATCTAACAACGTGCATTTATAGATTTTGTATCTAGATACAAACAAAAAAGTTCAACTTTTTGAATTATAGCTCCCAGATGCTGCACGGTTTCTTCGATATCTCCTAAACCAGTTGACCTAGAGCAATAAAGTTAAGTTGCCTGAATTGTAGATTAAATTATCGAACAACGTGCATTTATAGATTTTGTATCTAGATACAAACAAAAAAGTTCAACTTTTTGAATTTTAGCTCCCAGATGCTGCACGGTTTCTTCGATATCTCCCAAACCAGTTGACCTAGAGCAATAAAGCTAAGTTGCCTGAATTCTAGATTAAATTATCTAACAACGTGCATTTATAGATTTTGTATCTAGATACAAACAAAAAAGTTCAACTTTTTGAATTTTAGCTCCCAGATGCTGCACGGTTTCTTCGATATCTCCTAAACCAGTTGACCTAGAGCAATAAAGTTAAGTTGCCTGAATTCTAGATTAAATTATCTAACAACGTGCATTTATAGATTTTGTATCTAGATACAAACAAAAAAGTTCAACTTTTTGAATTTTAGCTCCCAGATGCTGAACGGTTTCTTCGATATCTCCTAAACCAGTTGACCTAGAGCAATAAAGTTAAGTTGCCTGAATTCTAGATTAAATTATCTAACAACGTGCATTTATAGATTTTGTATCTAGATACAAACAAAAAAGTTCAACTTTTTGAATTTTAGCTCCCAGATGCTGCACGGTTTCTTCGATATCTCCTAAACCAGTTGACCTAGAGCAATAAAGTTAAGTTGCCTGAATTCTAGATTAAATTATCTAACAACGTGCATTTATAGATTTTGTATCTAGATACAAACAAAAAAGTTCAACTTTTTGAATTTTAGCTCCCAGATGCTGCACGGTTTCTTCGATATCTCCTAAACCAGTTGACCTAGAGCAATAAAGTTAAGTTGCCTGAATTCTAGATTAAATTATCTAACAACGTGCATTTATAGATTTTGTATCTAGATACAAATAAAAAAGTTCATTTTTTTGAATTTTAGTATCCAGATGCTGCACGGTTTCTTCGATATCCCCCAAACCAATTGACCTACCGCGATCTAACGAATATGCTTAATTCTTGATTCAAGTATCTAAAAACTGGCATTAATAGATTTTGGTTCTAGATACAAATAAAAAAGTTCATTTTTTTGAATTTTAGTATCCAGATGCTGCACGGTTTCTTCGATATCTCCCAAACCAATTGACCTACCGCGATCTAACGAATATGCTGAATTCTTGATTCAAGTATCTAAAAACTGGCATTAATAGATTTTGGTTCTAGATACAAATAAAAAAGTTCAACTTTTTGAATTTTAGTATCCAGATGCTGCACGGTTTCTTCGATATCTCCCAAACCAATTGACCTACCGCGATCTAAGGAATATGATACATTCTTGATTCAAGTATCTAAAAACTGGCATTAATGGATTTTGGTTCTAGATACAAACAAAAAAGTTCAACTTTTTGAATTGTAGCTCCCAGATGCTGCACGGTTTCTTCGATATCTCCCAAACCAGTTGACCTACAGCGATATAATTAATTTTCCTGAATTCTAGATTCAATTATCTAACAACGTGCATTTATAGATTTTGTATCTAGATACAAACAAAAAAGTTCAACTTTTTGAATTTTAGCTCCCAGATGCTGCACGGTTTCTTCGATATCTCCTAAACCAGTTGACCTAGAGCAATAAAGTTAAGTTGCCTGAATTCTAGATTAAATTATCTAACAACGTGCATTTATAGATTTTGTATCTAGATACAAACAAAAAAGTTCAACTTTTTGAATTTTAGCTCCCAGATGCTGCACGGTTTCTTCGATATCTCCTAAACCAGTTGACCTACAGCAATAAAGTTAAGTTGCCTGAATTCTAGATTAAATTATCTAACAACGTGCATTTATAGATTTTGTATCTAGATACAAACAAAAAAGTTAAACTTTTTGAATTTTAACTCCCAGATGCTGCACGGTTTCTTCGATATCTCCTAAACCAGTTGACCTAGAGCAATAAAGTTAAGTTGCCTGAATTCTAGATTAAATTATCTAACAACGTGCATTTATAGATTTTGTATCTAGATACAAACAAAAAAGTTCAACTTTTTGAATTTTAGCTCCCAGATGCTGCACGGTTTCTTCGATATCTCCTAAACCAGTTGACCTAGAGCAATAAAGTTAAGTTGCCTGAATTCTAGATTAAATTATCTAACAACGTGCATTTATAGATTTTGTATCTAGATACAAACAAAAAAGTTCAACTTTTTGAATTTTAGCTCCCAGATGCTGCACGGTTTCTTCGATATCTCCTAAACCAGTTGACCTACAGCAATAAAGTTAAGTTGCCTGAATTCTAGATTAAATTATCTAACAACGTGCATTTATAGATTTTGTATCTAGATACAAACAAAAAAGTTCAACTTTTTGAATTTTAGCTCCCAGATGCTGCACGGTTTCTTCGATATCTCCTAAACCAGTTGACCTAGAGCAATAAAGTTAAGTTGCCTGAATTCTAGATTAAATTATCTAACAACGTGCATTTATAGATTTTGTATCTAGATACAAACAAAAAAGTTCAACTTTTTGAATTTTAGCTCCCAGATGCTGCACGGTTTCTTCGATACCTCCTAAACCAGTTGACCTAGAGCAATAAAGTTAAGTTGCCTGAATTCTAGATTAAATTATCTAACAATGTGCATTTATAGATTTTGTATCTAGATACAAACAAAAAAGTTCAACTTTTTGAATTTTAGCTCCCAGATGCTGCACGGTTTCTTCGATATCTCCTAAACCAGTTGACCTAGAGCAATAAAGTTAAGTTGCCTGAATTCTAGATTAAATTATCTAACAACGTGCATTTATAGATTTTGTATCTAGATACAAACAAAAAAGTTCAACTTTTTGAATTTTAGCTCCCAGATGCTGCACGGTTTCTTCGATATCTCCTAAACCAGTTGACCTAGAGCAATAAAGTTAAGTTGCCTGAATTCTAGATTAAATTATCTAACAACGTGCATTTATAGATTTTGTATCTAGATACAAACAAAAAAGTTCAACTTTTTGAATTTTAGCTCCCAGATGCTGCACGGTTTCTTCGATATCTCCTAAACCAGTTGACCTAGAGCAATAAAGTTAAGTTGCCTGAATTCTAGATTAAATTATCTAACAACGTGCATTTATAGATTTTGTATCTAGATACAAACAAAAAAGTTCAACTTTTTGAATTTTAGCTCCCAGATGCTGCACGGTTTCTTCGATATCTCCTAAACCAGTTGACCTAGAGCAATAAAGTTAAGTTGCCTGAATTCTAGATTAAATTATCTAACAACGTGCATTTATAGATTTTGTATCTAGATACAAACAAAAAAGTTCAACTTTTTGAATTTTAGCTCCCAGATGCTGCACGGTTTCTTCGATATCTCCTAAACCAGTTGACCTACAGCAATAAAGTTAAGTTGCCTGAATTCTAGATTCAATTATCTAACAAGGTGCATTTATAGATTTTGTATCTAGATAGAAACAAAAAAGTTCAACTTTTTGAATTTTAGCTCCCAGATGCTGCACGGTTTCTTCGATATCTCCTAAACCAGTTGACCTAGAGCAATAAAGTTAAGTTGCCTGAATTCTAGATTAAATTATCTAACAAGGTGCATTTATAGATTTTGTATCTAGATACAAACAAAAAAGTTCAACTTTTTGAATTTTAGCTCCCAGATGCTGCACGGTTTTTTCGATATCTCCTAAACCAGTTGACCTAGAGCAATAAAGTTAAGTTGCCTGAATTCTAGATTAAATTATTTAACAACGTGCATTTATAGATTTTGTATCTAGATACAAACAAAAAAGTTCAACTTTTTGAATTTTAGCTCCCAGATGCTGCACGGTTTCTTCGATATCTCCCAAACCAGTTGACCTAGAGCAATAAAGTTAAGTTGCCTGAATTCTAGATTAAATTATCTAACAACGTGCATTTATAGATTTTGTATCTAGATACAAACAAAAAAGTTCAACTTTTTGAAATTTAGCTCCCAGATGCTGCACGGTTTCTTCGATATCTCCTAAACCAGTTGACCTAGAGCAATAAAGTTAAGTTGCCTGAATTCTAGATTAAATTATCTAACAACGTGCATTTATAGATTTTGTATCTAGAAACAAACAAAAAAGTTCAACTTTTTGAATTTTAGCTCCCAGATGCTGCACGGTTTCTTCGATATCTCCTAAACCAGTTGACCTAGAGCAATAAAGTTAAGTTGCCTGAATTCTAGATTAAATTATCTAACAACGTGCATTTATAGATTTTGTATCTAGATACAAACAAAAAAGTTCAACTTTTTGAATTTTAGCTCCCAGATGCTGAACGGTTTCTTCGATATCTCCTAAACCAGTTGACCTAGAGCAATAAAGTTAAGTTGCCTGAATTCTAGATTAAATTATCTAACAACGTGCATTTATAGATTTTGTATCTAGATACAAACAAAAAAGTACAACTTTTTGAATTTTAGCTCCCAGATGCTGCACGGTTTCTTCGATATCTCCTAAACCAGTTGACCTACAGCAATAAAGTTAAGTTGCCTGAATTCTAGATTAAATTATCTAACAACGTGCATTTATAGATTTTGTATCTAGATACAAACAAAAAAGTTCAACTTTTTGAATTTTAGCTCCCAGATGCTGCACGGTTTCTTCGATATCTCCTAAACCAGTTGACCTAGAGCAATAAAGTTAAGTTGCCTGAATTCAAGATTAAATTATCTAACAACGTGCATTTATAGATTTTGTATCTAGATACAAACAAAAAAGTTCAACTTTTTGAATTTTAGCTCCCAGATGCTGCACGGTTTCTTCGATATCTCCCAAACCAGTTGACCTACAGCGATATAATTAATTTTCCTGAATTCAAGATTCAATTATCTAACAACGTGCATTTATAGATTTTGTATCTAGATACAAACAAAAAAGTTCAACTTTTTGAATTTTAGCTCCCAGATGCTGCACGGTTTCTTCGATATCTCCTAAACCAGTTGACCTAGAGCAATAAAGTTAAGTTGCCTGAATTCTAGATTAAATTATCTAACAACGTGCATTTATAGATTTTGTATCTAGATACAAACAAAAAAGTTCAACTTTTTGAATTTTAGCTCCCAGATGCTGCACGGTTTTTTCGATATCTCCTAAACCAGTTGACCTAGAGCAATAAAGTTAAGTTGCCTGAATTCTAGATTAAATTATTTAACAACGTGCATTTATAGATTTTGTATCTAGATACAAACAAAAAAGTTCAACTTTTTGAATTTTAGATCCCAGATGCTGCACGGTTTCTTCGATATCTCCCAAACCAGTTGACCTAGAGCAATAAAGTTAAGTTGCCTGAATTCTAGATTAAATTATCTAACAACGTGCATTTATAGATTTTGTATCTAGATACAAACAAAAAAGTTCAACTTTTTGAAATTTAGCTCCCAGATGCTGCACGGTTTCTTCGATATCTCCTAAACCAGTTGACCTAGAGCAATAAAGTTAAGTTGCCTGAATTCTAGATTAAATTATCTAACAACGTGCATTTATAGATTTTGTATCTAGAAACAAACAAAAAAGTTCAACTTTTTGAATTTTAGCTCCCAGATGCTGCACGGTTTCTTCGATATCTCCTAAACCAGTTGACCTAGAGCAATAAAGTTAAGTTGCCTGAATTCTAGATTAAATTATCTAACAACGTGCATTTATAGATTTTGTATCTAGATACAAACAAAAAAGTTCAACTTTTTGAATTTTAGCTCCCAGATGCTGAACGGTTTCTTCGATATCTCCTAAACCAGTTGACCTAGAGCAATAAAGTTAAGTTGCCTGAATTCTAGATTAAATTATCTAACAACGTGCATTTATAGATTTTGTATCTAGATACAAACAAAAAAGTTCAACTTTTTGAATTTTAGCTCCCAGATGCTGCACGGTTTCTTCGATATCTCCCAAACCAGTTGACCTAGAGCAATAAAGTTAAGTTGCCTGAATTCTAGGTTAAATTATCTAACAACGTGCATTTATAGATTTTGTATCTAGACACAAACAAAAAAGTTCAACTTTTTGAATTTTAGCTCCCAGATGCTGCACGGTTTCTTCGATATCTCCTAAACCAGTTGACCTAGAGCAATAAAGTTAAGTTGCCTGAATTCTAGATTAAATTATCTAACAACGTGCATTTATAGATTTTGTATCTAGATACAAACAAAAAAGTTCAACTTTTTGAATTTTAGCTCCCAGATGCTGCACGGTTTCTTCGATATCTCCTAAACCAGTTGACCTAGAGCAATAAAGTTAAGTTGCCTGAATTCTAGATTAAATTATCTAACAACGTGCATTTATAGATTTTGTATCTAGATACAAACAAAAAAGTTCAACTTTTTGAATTTTAGCTCCCAGATGCTGAACGGTTTCTTCGATATCTCCTAAACCAGTTGACCTAGAACAATAAAGTTAAGTTGCCTGAATTCTAGATTAAATTATCTAACAACGTGCATTTATAGATTTTGTATCTAGATACAAACAAAAAAGTTCAACTTTTTGAATTTTAGCTCCCAGATGCTGCACGGTTTCTTCGATATCTCCTAAACCAGTTGACCTAGAGCAATAAAGTTAAGTTGCCTGAATTCTAGATTAAATTATCTAACAACGTGCATTTATAGATTTTGTATCTATATACAAACAAAAAGTTCAACTTTTTGAATTTTAGCTCCCAGATGCTGCACGGTTTCTTCGATATCTCCCAAACCAGTTGACCTAGAGCAATAAAGTTAAGTTGCCTGAATTCTAGATTAAATTATCTAACAACGTGCATTTATAGATTTTGTATCTAGATACAAACAAAAAAGTTCAACTTTTTGAAATTTAGCTCCCAGATGCTGCACGGTTTCTTCGATATATCCTAAACCAGTTGACCTAGAGCAATAAAGTTAAGTTGCCTGAATTCTAGATTAAATTATCTAACAACGTGCATTTATAGATTTTGTATCTAGAAACAAACAAAAAAGTTCAACTTTTTGAATTTTAGCTCCCAGATGCTGCACGGTTTCTTCGATATCTCCTAAACCAGTTGACCTAGAGCAATAAAGTTAAGTTGCCTGAATTCTAGATTAAATTATCTAACAACGTTCATTTATAGATTTTGTATCTAGATACAAACAAAAAAGTTCAACTTTTTGAATTTTAGCTCCCAGATGCTGAACGGTTTCTTCGATATCTCCTAAACCAGTTGACCTAGAGCAATAAAGTTAAGTTGCCTGAATTCTAGATTAAATTATCTAACAACGTGCATTTATAGATTTTGTATCTATATACAAACAAAAAAGTTCAACTTTTTGAATTTTAGCTCCCAGATGCTGCACGGTTTCTTCGATATCTCCCAAACCAGTTGACCTAGAGCAATAAAGTTAAGTTGCCTGAATTCTAGATTAAATTATCTAACAACGTGCATTTATAGATTTTGTATCTAGATACAAACAAAAAGTTCAACTTTTTGAAATTTAGCTCCCAGATGCTGCACGGTTTCTTCGATATATCCTAAAAACCAGTTGACCTAGAGCAATAAAGTTAAGTTGCCTGAATTCTAGATTAAATTATCTAACAACGTGCATTTATAGATTTTGTATCTAGAAACAAACAAAAAAGTTCAACTTTTTGAATTTTAGCTCCCAGATGCTGCACGGTTTCTTCGATATCTCCTAAACCAGTTGACCTAGAGCAATAAAGTTAAGTTGCCTGAATTCTAGATTAAATTATCTAACAACGTGCATTTATAGATTTTGTATCTAGATACAAACAAAAAAGTTCAACTTTTTGAATTTTAGCTCCCAGATGCTGAACGGTTTCTTCGATATCTCCTAAACCAGTTGACCTAGAGCAATAAAGTTAAGTTGCCTGAATTCTAGATTAAATTATCTAACAACGTGCATTTATAGATTTTGTATCTAGATACAAACAAAAAAGTTCAACTTTTTGAATTTTAGCTCCCAGATGCTGCACGGTTTCTTCGATATCTCCTAAACCAGTTGACCTAGAGCAATAAAGTTAAGTTGCCTGAATTCTAGATTAAATTATCTAACAACGTGCATTTATAGATTTTGTATCTAGATACAAACAAAAAAGTACAACTTTTTGAATTTTAGCTCCCAGATTCTGCACGGTTTCTTCGATATCTCCTAAACCAGTTGACCTAGAGCAATAAAGTTAAGTTGCCTGAATTCTAGATTAAATTATCTAACAACGTGCATTTATAGATTTTGTATCTAGATACAAACAAAAAAGTTCAACTTTTTGAATTTTAGCTCCCAGATGCTGCACGGTTTCTTCGATATCTCCTAAACCAGTTGACCTAGAGCAATAAAGTTAAGTTGCCTGAATTCTAGATTAAATTATCTAACAACGTGCATTTATAGATTTTGTATCTAGATACAAACAAAAAAGTTCAACTTTTTGAATTTTAGCTCCCAGATGCTGCACGGTTTCTTCGATATCTCCTAAACCAGTTGACCTAGACCAATAAAGTTAAGTTGCTGAATTCTAGATTAAATTATCTAACAACGTGCATTTATAGATTTTGTATCTAGATACAAACAAAAAAGTTCAACTTTTTGAATTTTAGCTCCCAGATGCTGCACGGTTTCTTCGATATCTCCTAAACCAGTTGACCTAGAGCAATAAAGTTAAGTTGCCTGAATTCTAGATTAAATTATCTAACAACGTGCATTTATAGATTTTCTATCTAGATACAAACAAAAAAGTTCAACTTTTTGAATTTTAGCTCCCAGATGCTGCACGGTTTCTTCGATATCTCCTAAACCAGTTGACCTAGAGCAATAAAGTTAAGTTGCCTGAATTCTAGATTAAATTATCTAACAACGTGCATTTATAGATTTTCTATCTAGATACAAACAAAAAAGTTCAACTTTTTGAATTTTAGCTCCCAGATGCTGCACGGTTTCTTCGATATCTCCTAAACCAGTTGACGTAGAGCAATAAAGTTAAGTTGCCTGAATTCTAGATTAAATTATCTAACAACGTGCATTTATAGATTTTGTATCTAGATACAAACAAAAAAGTTCAACTTTTTGAATTTTAGCTCCCAGATGCTGCACGGGTTCTTCGATATCTCCCAAACCAGTTGATCTAGAGCAATAAAGTTAAGTTGCCTGAATTCTAGATTAAATTATCTAACAACGTGCATTTATAGATTTTGTATCTAGACACAAACAAAAAAGTTCAACTTTTTGAATTTTAGCTCCCAGATGCTGCACGGTTTCTTCGATATCTCCTAAACCAGTTGACCTAGAGCAATAAAGTTAAGTTGCCTGAATTCTAGATTAAATTATCTAACAACGTGCATTTATAGATTTTGTATCTAGACACAAACAAAAAAGTTCAACTTTTTGAATTTTAGCTCCCAGATGCTGCACGGTTTCTTCGATATCTCCTAAACCAGTTGACCTAGAGCAATAAAGTTAAGTTGCCTGAATTCTAGATTAAATTATCTAACAACGTGCATTTATAGATTTTGTATCTAGATACAAACAAAAAAGTTCAACTTTTTGAATTTTAGCTCCCAGATGCTGCACGGTTCTTCGATATCTCCTAAACCAGTTGACCTAGAGCAATAAAGTTAAGTTGCCTGAATTCTAGATTAAATTATCTAACAACGTGCATTTATAGATTTTGTATCTAGATACAAACAAAAAGTTCAACTTTTGAATTTTAGCTCCCAGATGCTGAACGGTTTCTTCGATATCTCCTAAACCAGTTGACCTAGAGCAATAAAGTTAAGTTGCCTGAATTCTAGATTAAATTATCTAACAACGTGCATTTATAGATTTTGTATCTAGATACAAACAAAAAAGTACAACTTTTTGAATTTTAGCTCCCAGATGCTGCACGGTTTCTTCGATATCTCCTAAACCAGTTGACCTAGAGCAATAAAGTTAAGTTGCCTGAATTCTAGATTAAATTATCTAACAACGTGCATTTATAGATTTTGTATCTAGACAAAAAAGTTCAACTTTTTGAATTTTAGCTCCCAGATGCTGCACGGTTTCTTCGATATCTCCTAAACCAGTTGACCTAGAGCAATAAAGTTAAGTTGCCTGAATTCTAGATTAAATTATCTAACAACGTGCATTTATAGATTTTGTATCTAGATACAAACAAAAAAGTTCAACTTTTTGAATTTTAGCTCCCAGATGCTGCACGGTTTCTTCGATATCTCCTAAACCAGTTGACCTAGAGCAATAAAGTTAAGTTGCCTGAATTCTAGATTAAATTATCTAACAACGTGCATTTATAGATTTTGTATCTAGATACAAACAAAAAAGTTCAACTTTTTGAATTTTAGCTCCCAGATGCTGAACGGTTTCTTCGATATCTCCTAAACCAGTTGACCTAGAGCAATAAAGTTAAGTTGCCTGAATTCTAGATTAAATTATCTAACAACGTGCATTTATAGATTTTGTATCTAGATACAAACAAAAAAGTTCAACTTTTTGAATTTTAGCTCCCAGATGCTGCACGGTTTCTTCGATATCTCCTAAACCAGTTGACCTAGAGCAATAAAGTTAAGTTGCCTGAATTCTAGATTAAATTATCTAAACAACGTGCATTTATAGATTTTGTATCTAGATACAAACAAAAAAGTACAACTTTTTGAATTTTAGCTCCCAGATGCTGCACGGTTTCTTCGATATCTCCTAAACCAGTTGACCTAGAGCAATAAAGTTAAGTTGCCTGAATTCTAGATTAAATTATCTAACAACGTGCATTTATAGATTTTGTATCTAGACAAAAAGTTCAACTTTTTGAATTTTAGCTCCCAGATGCTGCACGGTTTCTTCGATATCTCCTAAACCAGTTGACCTAGAGCAATAAAGTTAAGTTGCCTGAATTCTAGATTAAATTATCTAACAACGTGCATTTATAGATTTTGTATCTAGATACAAACAAAAAAGTTCAACTTTTTGAATTTTAGCTCCCAGATGCTGAACGGTTTCTTCGATATCTCCTAAACCAGTTGACCTAGAGCAATAAGTTAAGTTGCCTGAATTCTAGATTAAATTATCTAACAACGTGCATTTATAGATTTTGTATCTAGATACAAACAAAAAAGTTCAACTTTTTGAATTTTAGCTCCCAGATGCTGCACGGTTTCTTCGATATCTCCTAAACCAGTTGACCTAGAGCAATAAAGTTAAGTTGCCTGAATTCTAGATTAAATTATCTAACAACGTGCATTTATAGATTTTGTATCTAGATACAAACAAAAAAGTTCAACTTTTTGATTTTAGCTCCCAGATGCTGCACGGTTTCTTCGATATCTCCTAAACCAGTTGACCTAGAGCAATAAAGTTAAGTTGCCTGAATTCTAGATTAAATTATCTAACAACGTGCATTTATAGATTTAGTATCTAGATACAAACAAAAAAAGTTCAACTTTTTGAATTTTAGCTCCCAGATGCTGCACGGTTTCTTCGATATCTCCTAAACCAGTTGACCTAGAGCAATAAAGTTAAGTTGCCTGAATTCTAGATTAAATTATCTAACAACGTGCATTTATAGATTTTGTATCTAGATACAAACAAAAAAGTTCAACTTTTTGAATTTTAGCTCCCAGATGCTGCACGGTTTCTTCGATATCTCCTAAACCAGTTGACCTAGAGCAATAAAGTTAAGTTGCCTGAATTCTAGATTAAATTATCTAACAACGTGCATTTATAGATTTTGTATCTAGATACAAACAAAAAAGTACAACTTTTTGAATTTTAGCTCCCAGATGCTGCACGGTTTCTTCGATATCTCCTAAACCAGTTGACCTAGAGCAATAAAGTTAAGTTGCCTGAATTCTAGATTAAATTATCTAACAACGTGCATTTATAGATTTTGTATCTAGATACAAACAAAAAGTTCAACTTTTTGAATTTTAGCTCCCAGATGCTGAACGGTTTCTTCGATATCTCCTAAACCAGTTGACCTAGAGCAATAAAGTTAAGTTGCCTGAATTCTAGATTAAATTATCTAACAACGTGCATTTATAGATTTAGTATCTAGATACAAACAAAAAAGTTCAACTTTTTGAATTTTAGCTCCCAGATGCTGCACGGTTTCTTCGATATCTCCTAAACCAGTTGACCTAGAGCAATAAAGTTAAGTTGCCTGAATTCTAGATTAAATTATCTAACAACGTGCATTTATAGATTTTGTATCTAGATACAAACAAAAAAGTTCAACTTTTTGAATTTTAGCTCCCAGATGCTGCACGGTTTCATGCGATATCTCCTAACCAGGTTGACCTAGAGCAATAAAGTTAAGTTGCCTGAATTCTAGATTAAATTATCTAACAACGTGCATTTATAGATTTTGTATCTAGATACAAACAAAAAAGTTCATAA